>JAVGWX010000001.1:48010514-48610514 GCA_036924085.1 Ariolimax columbianus
CGACAGCCGCAAAATAAAAATAGCAGTGTAACGCACACCGCATTGGGGAATTTAGAGAAAATAAGGCGAACGCAAAAAAAAAAAAAAAAAAAACTTCGGTCACTATTTGTAAATACTTTATGTAGTACATTATCTACCCTAAATTGTTGTATAATTAATTTGTTAGATTATTGTATCATTAATTTAGTAATTTATAATGCAACAATTAACTTATTAGATCACGGACGCACTTCCACTTATTGTACTATAATCATTACAGTGGGTCTCGAGGTAAGGAGTTCGTCTCGGGTGCTGAAGGTCGCGGGGCTCAAATCACGGTGGAGAAAGAGATTTTTTTTTTTATGTGGATCATCAGGTACATACTTCCCCCTGATCTCTGAGTAGTGAGATCAGACACCCGTGTGCAGTGGTGTGCACGTTAAAAATACCTTGGCAGTTGGAATTCGAAAAGAATAGGCCTAACGGCCTCTGCTTGGGCAAAATTGAAGTAAAAAATCTACTCGATTTTATTCAAGGGATATTCGCCCGACAGAGAATATGTCGCAAAAATCGGACTGTGTGACTAGAACTTCAGGTCTTGGTTATGTGGTTAGTGGAGCGGCTTAGATGACGCCTGACAGGCTGCAGGTCTACCTTGCTCTAATTTACGCTTCCATCTCCACAAGTCTCAAAAATACGTCATCGTATATTCCAGGGGCTAACAGATGCTGGGATTGATCTGGCAAGTAGCCAGTGGATTTTTACCTGCCCCAAAAAAAATATGAAACAAAGGAGGTCACACCTCCCCACGACGTCTAACGACATAAGTGGAATGAAGATAGAATTAGTTTATTGTTTTTATAATTAGTTTATTAAATCAGGGACCTATTATTGTTTTATAATCAGTTTATTTGATCAGATACCCAGATTGTTTTATAATTAGTTTATTAAATCAGGGACCTCTATTGTTTTATTATCAGTTTATTAAATCAGGGACCCATATTGTTTTATAATTAGTGTATTAAATCAGAGACCCATATTGTTTTATAATTAGTTTATTAAATCAGAGACCCATATTGTTTTACAATTAAATGTTTTAATTAAAATTTTTTACCCCCCCCCCCCCCCCTTTTTCAGCCTCCAAATTCTTTTATTATAAGTTTGTCAAACCATGTGGGACTATTGTTTTATAATTAGTCTATTAGATAATCCGAGTGCATATCTCCTTTTCTCCCATATTGTTGTATCATTCATTTATTAAAGCACCGGTTCAATCCTCTCCACCCGGCCCTCGTTCCAAATTCCCACCCTTCGCACTATTATTTTCTAATAAAGTATATTGAATCACGGCATATCAATTGTGTTATAATTATTTTTTTTCAATTCTCCTGCCTAAATTGTTTTATAATTAACGTATTACATCATAGACCGTTTTTAACTACACAATAGTGTTATTGTATTACATATCCGTTAATGTTATATATTTAATTTATATATCACATACAAGAAAAACAGGCAGACAGACCACAAAAAAATACACAGACAAAAATGACAAAAAAGGCAGACAGACACAGTCACAGACAGCCACCCTACGGTGCTATTATTAGACAGTCCAATTTCAGTAATACATGAACTCCGTCACCTCTCACCCTTTAAGCCAAATGGTCAACTTCTTTTAATGGTAAAACGCGTCTAGAAATCTTCAGCTCTGCTAAGCTCCATCGTTCCAGGACTAATATGCATAATCTCAGCTCCCCTAGAAGATTTCACGAGATTTTATTTATTGATTTGCCATTTCATGCAGGTCGTGATCTTCTCATGTCTGACATTCTGGCTCTTACTTCAATACACTTGGCCACCAGGATGATGGGTTCAGCAATAAGAAACGCGAGGATTGATGGGCGTGGTTGGAACCTAGCTTAGTTTCTTAATTGACGCTGTTAGATCGTTTTCGTGTTGGGAGAAAATGCAAGGCGGTCATCTTTATTAAGTGAAAACCCATGTAATATGTCTGTTAGCCTTCAAAAGTGCGCCATCATCTCGTGTCATGTCTTGTGGGTCTAACGATCGAATCTCGCCACACTTTTCCAGACGCTCATTCCCCACTGTTTCAGATATTGATGGTTTATCGAAAAATGTTCTTTTGTCATCAGACATATAGAGATGTATGTGTGTTCATACGGGTTTTATATTTATATATATGGGGAGGCTGTGGGATAGTGACACGACTCACAAACCGAAGGTACTGGGTTCGCTCCCCTAGACAGTACCCGCCGTTATCTTAGGGGAATAAAACCTTAAAAAATGCAGGAGGAGGTAAACCCTTTCACAAAATAAATTGCCAAAGCGGGATGCACTGTCCGACAGGCGCAAAAGAATAGTGCAACGCACACCGCCTTGGGGTATTTATATATATACGTGTGTATGTAGGTGTGAGGTGTAGTAAGAGCGAACGATAGAGCAATACGACGAATAAAATAATACAGACACCTAACAAACGTCCAACTAAATTAGAAATAGTCAGCATCTTAACAATATGGACAACCTGACTCAGTGTCTCCTCAACTATTCCCTGATCGTCTCCTCAACTATTCCCTAATCACCTCAACTATTCCATGATCACCTCATCATTCCCCGATCACCTCCTCAACTATTTCTCGATCACCTCCTCAACTATTCCCCGATCACCTCCTCAACTATTCCCCGACCACTCCTCAACTATTCCCTAATCTCCTCCTCATTCCCTGATCAGCTCCTCAACTATTCTCCGATCACCTCCTCAACTATTCCCCTATCACCTCCTCAACTATTCCCCGATCACCTCCTCAACTATTACCTGATCACCTCCTCATTCCCTGATCAAGTCCTCAACTATTCCCCGATCACCTCCTCAACTATTACCTGATCACCTCCTCATTCCCTGATCAAGTCCTCAACTATTCCCTGATCACCTCCTCAACTATTTCCTAATCACCTTCTCATTCCCTGATCACCTCCTGAACTATTCCATAATTACCTCATCATTCCCTGATCACCTCCTCAACTATTCCCTATCCACCTCAACTATTACCTGATCACCTCCTCATCCCCCAATCACCTCATCAACTATTCCCTAATCACCTCAACTATTACATGATCACCTCCTCATTCCCTGATCACCTCCTCATTCCCTGATCACCTCATCATTCCCTGAGCCCCTCCTCAACTATTCCCTAATCACCTCAACTATTACCTGATCACCTCCTCATCCCCTAATGACCTCCTCATTCTCTGATCACCTCCTCATTCCCTGATCATCACCTCATTCCCTGATCACCTCCCCATTCACTGATCACCTCATCATTCCCTGATCACCTCCTCAACTATTCCCTAATCACCTCAACTATTACCTGATCACCTCCTCATTCCCTGATCACCTCCTCATTCCTTGATCCCCTCCTCATTCCCTGATCACCTCCTCATTCCTTGATCCCCTCCTCATTCCTTGATCCCCTCCTCATTCCCTGATCACCTCCTCATTCCCTGATCACCTCCTCAACTATTCCCTGATCACCTCCTCATTCCCTGATCACCTCCTCATTCCCTGATCACCTCCTCAACTATTCCCCGATCACCTCCTCAACTATTCCCCGATCACCTCCTCAACTATTCCTCGATCAGCTCCTCAACTATTCCCCTTTCACTTTCTCAACTATTATCTGATCACCTCCAAAAGTATGACTCTAACAACGGGCAGGAAGCTTCCTTTTTCCGCTTTTTCTCCCACTTCTGAAACTCGAGGTTGTATGCCTTATGTTGCAAGTCAAGCTTACTTCCACTTCTGAAACTCGAGGTTGTATGCCTTATGTTGCAAGTCAAGCTTACTTCCACTTCTGAAACTCGAGGTTGTATGCCTTATGTTGCAAGTCAAGCTTACTTCCACTTCTGAAACTCGAGGTTGTATGCCTTATGTTGCAAGTCAAGCTTACTTCCACTTCTGAAACTCGAGGTTGTATGCCTTATGTTGCAAGTCAATCTTACTTCCACTTCTGAAACTCGAGGTTGTGTGCCTTATGTTGCAAGTCAAGTTTACTTCCACTTCTGAAACTCGAGGTCGTATGCCTTATGTTGCAAGTCAAGCTTACTTCCACTTCTGAAACTCGAGGTTGTATGCCTTATGTTGCAAGTCAAGCTTATTCCACCAATTTTTTTCTTAGCTGGAAGGAAGCAGAACTCCAATAGTGCGAACTTCAAGTGGTATGTTTAAAATAAACACGAGTGGAATACGTCGCGTTCTCCATCGTTCGTACTAGCTTTATTTTCTGGCCTACTTGTGTCACTAAGCAACGTGTTGGTAGATGACAGGGGGGAGGATGAGTAGGATAAAAACGTAGATGTATATTAAACAGCAGTGTTGTTCATTGGCTGTGTTCAGGTTTCCGACTTATCATTCTTGCCTACTTTTACTTTATTAATTAATGTGCATCTGTTGGTGTCTGTCCGTACTTACTTCCCTTGTCATGCACTTCTGTCTGAATGTTCCTGCATGTGTCATGCACATGTTGTTGTTGTTGTTACCTATAGCTGCTGAGCAAGCCTGCTCTTGGCAGCCCAATGTCATTCTTATATAGATACAGGTCTTCTTCAGTTGTTTCACTACTCCGTACAGTGTCATGCACCTATATGTCAGTGTATGTCCGGACTTGTCTCGAGACTTTGTACGATAGTTGTGTCTGCTTGTGGCCAGGACACGCCTATTTCAGTCTCGGTTTTTAACAACTTATTTAGTATATTGAGGCTAGATCACACACAAGACTTTGTGAAGAGCATGACTGCTTAGGTTGTCTTTCTTTGAAATGACGTTTGGCGCAGAGGACTTCCAAATACTTTACAGATCACCTAACGTCTCAGACGTGCACCACAAAGGGCACAACATGGATGAGAACATGTGCGCTGTTCTAACAGTCAAACGCGGATCAGGGTGGTTCAGTTATATTCATTAGAATTGACTTCAGTGCACTTCTGACATCCCCAGAGATGAGCAGGCCTTCTCGGAAAAGGGTGAAGTGTGTGGGTACCGATGATTGCACTTGCTTCATTGATTGTACACATACCTGCTACCTCCTCTCGTACGTTCCATTCCGCACGAAACTTGTTTCAGTTCAAAACTCTGCAGACTGTGAGTTCCTAATTTGTCTATAGTAATGTCATGATCCAACAGGCGATCCTTGATAGGCTTCCAAATGTCACTACAATCCATATTTAATGTGCCTACGATGGCAGCTTGTGAAGCCAGGATGTTCGCTCTTCCGCCACCCTGAACCCGGGCATAACCAGCACAGTAGATCCCCAACCAGCCCCTGTTGGGTTGAAGCCTCAACAGCTGCCATGCAGTCATGTCTTATGTACGAATAGAAGTCTTGACACGATGACTGTCCTTGTTAAAGAGGTTTCGGATAGCTTTCTCTGAGCTGAGATCACTGCTTCTATCTCCGTTCTCATTGTTGTCCCGAATCTCACGCTATGCCCAGCAACAGTCTGATCTCCCATTCTAGCAAAGAAGCCCGCTACCAAATATCTCAATTCATCGGAATATATGAAGGCATCACTCGTTTAAGTGCTAGCACTTCAGTTCAGTTCAAGTAACATCTCCGTATCGAAGGTCGGCTGCAGTGCATCTCCAGTGTAATATATATATTGCTGTAGGGGTGCGAACTGGCATGTTTTTTCTATCACATCTCCTGATGTTATCCACCCACTTATAACGTCTGCCTCTTGGATGGCTGCCGTCCACCCTACCCACTAGTATTGTCTTCAACAAGGAGGTATGTCTTGTTATTTATTTATTTTTTTGTAAAGTGTTTGCCTTTCTGTATTCCACTGGCGGAGGCACGCCCTTTTCATCCCAGGCCGCAGCCTTGTAGGTGATATCATGACGTATTAACCAGTGTTTGGGTGCATGTGTGTGTCTGTATGAACCAATGCTAGTAAGAGCGCCCTCAGAGGTCAACCCAACCGAAATGCAATGGAAGGACCTCACCTTGAAGGCGCGTGTGAAAGTTGTGTAAGTGTGTAATTGTTGGACAGTCTAATATGAAAGTTGTGTGAGAGTGTGATTGTTGGACAGAGTCAAATGAAACAGAGTGTGAGGTAAGAAGAGAGGGGTCGGTTTATGATATGATCTTTCGAAGTGTATATCGTAGCCCACTCTGTCACTGATACGTGTTATCATATCCCCCTATAGCGAGAATTATTTTCATTCTAACCCACTGTATCACTGATACATTTGAATCTATACCACTGTATCACTGATACATTTGAATCTATACCACTCTATCACTGATACATTTGATTCTAGACCACTGTATCACTGATACATTTGAATTTATATCACTCTATCACTGATACATTTGAATCTATACCACTGTATCACTGATACATTTGAATCTATACCACTCTATCACTGATACATTTGATTCTAGACCACTGTATCACTGATACATTTGAATTTATATCACTCTATCACTGATACATTTGAATCTATACCACTCTATCACTGATACATTTGAATCTATACCACTCTATCACTGATACATTTGATTCTAGACCACTGTATCACTGATACATTTGATTCTAGACCACTGTATCACTGATACATTTGAATCTATACCACTCTATCACTGATACATTTGAATCTATACCACTCTATCACTGATACATTTAATTCTAGACCACTCTATCACTGATACATTTGAATCTATACCACTCTATCACTGATACATTTGAATCTATACCACTCTATCACTGATACATTTGAATCTATACCACTCTATCACTGATACATTTGATTCTAGACCACTCTATCACTGATACATTTGAATCTATACCACTCTATCACTGATACATTTAATTCTAGATCACTGATACATTTAATTCTAGGCCGCTGTATACCTGATACATTTTATCTTCTTCTTCGTCGTTCGCTCTCAAATAATGGCATCTATCTCCCTCATAAACCAGACTATCCTTCTCAGGCGTGTCTCATCGCCATACAGTTTATCTCGAAATTGAGTTGAAGAGGGCCATGAAGTTACTCTTCTCTTCTCGTGGAGCCGACAGACCTGCAGAACATGTCTGTGTGTCCAATTTTTAGTTTATTGAACCGATGATTTTTCAGACCTGTTCGCAGTCTGAATATTGTCACTTGATCTCTTCTTGACAAAGAGTAGGATGCTTCTGCTGTATCAGAACCTGGGTGTTCTCTGTGCCACTTGTCTTTGAAGTTAGATTTTACCATTGTTTCATTTTCTTCATATGTAGCTGTCCTCAGTTTGGGTTTACCGCCTTCCTCTTTTGCCAGTCTATCTGCCTCCTCATTGTCGTGTAATATTTTATCTAACCCACCCCAACCTCTAGCAGCGATACACTTGAAACAGTTGTGTGCAAATTGACACACTTTATTCTGGGCCACCCTTGTCTCTTGCCTCTTCAGATGCAAGCTATGCTTCCTTTGGCTTTCTGTGTTCTAAAATAGGAACGTTTTGAAAGACATCCACTTCAACGACCCATTTACAGGTAAGTACCCGTGGATCCGGCACTTCACTGAAAGAAAGCAAAGAATCAAACCATTGTGGCCTACCATGCATGAATCGTCTAAGGAGAGTTGGGCGTGGGTTAGCACCATCACCATGAAAAATACATTTAGTTAATGTAGGAAAACCAACCACTGCAAGGTCCCATCAAGTGCGCATCATTCAAAAAGAGCTACTGCATTGATCACCCAGTCGTTTGCAAGAGATAGAGGGAAGGGGTAGAGGGGAGTTGATAAGAAGCTAATGTCCGGTTAAATATATATTTGTCCTGTGGTCATGTCAGCGATGAGTAAATAGGGTCCAGGGATCATATCACCACCCCCACATCCTTGTTCGTGCTCCTGGAAAAAGGCTGTATCACAGTAGTTTGGCCAATGAAGTGGCAATCAATACTGTCATCCCTATAGTGGTACTGCCCAGCCTTGCGTTGCATTACATACAGGAGTACTCCCTGTCCCCTTTCTCAAACAGGCCTCGGGATGAAAGAAGAGCCACTGTAACCCGGTACTAAATAAATATCAAGAGTTAACGCTGTTCAACACGAATATCTATGAAGAACAACAACATGCCGTGGCATCTAGCTACATTCTATGTTCATTGTAGCAGTGTAGTACGTTATCTGTTATGTTCTAGTTTCTAAATTGCCGCTCTTGCCTACCTGTGTAATGACGTCTATCAGTATCTGTTAATACTTGCCTAATTATAGTCTGTATGTGCCTATTCGTGGCATGTATATCTGTCAGTGTCTGTATGTACTCGTGTTGTTCATATAGTCTGTATGTGCCTATCTGTGACATGTATATCTGTCAGTGTCTGTATGTATTTGTGTTGTTCATATAGTCTGTTCATACCTACTCGTGCCATGAACGTCTATCAGTGTCTGTCAGTACCGGTACAGGCATGTCACATACATTTTACAGTCTCTACCTGTGCATGCCTACCTGTGTCATGAACATATGTGCATGCCTACCTGTAACATGTTTGATGCGCAAATGTTAATGTATGTCCCTATTTTCTCACCTGTGTCATGAACATATGTCAGTCGCTGCTGTTTTGTTTTGTTTTTTGTGTATGTATGCCTTACTGTGCAATGCAAACTTGTCAATACCTCGCCATTCTTACCTACTCACGAGTGAATTAGCTCTCGAGAGGTATGCGATAACATACTTGCCAGTCAAGAGAACACATCAATGTTGTTGTACTTGAAGGCGGGGATTGTCTCTCAATAACGTTTTCAAATTATATTGTGGTACTGCGTAAACTCTATTTCAAATTCTATTCTATTATTATTCTTTTCAGAATTTCAATCCTTTTAGCAATGGCCTTTTTTGTTAATCCTTCATGACCTTCAATTTGTATTTGGTGTCCACCTTGTGCACACCTATTCAACTGTGCTCCAATTTGCTGAAAATAGCACCACCTCCCCCCCCCCCCCTCTCCTCCCCAAACATCAAACATATACATATATAAAACGAGCGTATGTTTGTTCTGACATTCTGTCCCGTCTGCTTGCATTCTTCCATTGAACTCTAACGTCTTGAGCTTTCACTTCTGTGGTGACATATCATAATTGGGGCTCCCTGTCTGGTAATCGTTAGGTGTAAGGTACACTTAACAACGACCTGGCACTTCTATAGGACAAATGACATTATTTTTCTGTCTGTAAACGAGCGCCTGTCCTTTTGACTTCCCGTACATTCCCACCACCGTAAATGCACGCACTTGAAGCTGTCAGTGTTTGCTTATTCCCTCCATAGATTTGTGCAAACATAAAACACTTGACGCTTACTTTCTCTTGCGCATAATGGTCTACTTTGCTGACGCAGAAATCCATTTGTAAGCACCTGGTACCTGCGTGCATAATCTGTCTTCTAGCATGTTTACCTGTGTGTGCCTGTAGTCATAATAACAGTTTAAGATGTATATAAATGTGTAAATATCCTCGTATTAGTGCAGTCTTCAAACTCCGCATTATTAGACTATTTCGCTAATAGAAGAAGCTCAGTGCCGTAGAAACGATGGTTGATGACGAATGCAGACGTTCGAGATATCAAAACGGGCGGGAGAAAAAAATATGATGTCAACATTCAATAACCTCACTCCATCAAAACATCGAAGAAAATATTTACTACACGATAATATCGACCAAAAAAGAATGCTCAAATAATTATGCAAACCTAAAGGACTGAAACCCACCCCCCTCTTCTTCCTCATCATTAAATGGGATGCCATAAAATGTAAATTTTTGTGCCAAGCCTGTCTGACAAAACATTCATTTATGCAGCGCAATAATGCTGCGTCATTTGGTTACCAACATATTTTATTAATTGCATGATTATTTGCTCTTGTTTGTTTGTTTATTTTTTAACCAGCTTCCTTTGACTGACTTGCCCGTGGGTACTTACCACCCCGGCTATATACCATAACCATTCTGGCGTTTTCCCAACCGTATAAAAAAAAAGTGTGCGCTCAGTGTAGAGCCAGACCTGGAGCTAATATATTTGAGAAGCTCATGTAGTAGTGTAGCCATAGTGTTATTTTTCATCGCAACGTTTATCTTCGTAACACTGGGATAATCAACCGGCTAGGGAGCTGCGACACCTGTTCTTATACGTCATCGATATGTTTGGTCACGCTCACCTTGCAGAGTGCTGAAACCAACAAGGGTGAGGTAAGGTGAAACCTGGTTATCTACAGCTGGTCGAAGCCTTGCTGTGTGAGTAGTGCTGTTGTGTAACACGAAACTTGACACAGCTGAATGTGTTTGGTATATACGTCATGTACCTACTGGCTCACTAGCTTACACTACCTGAATTTATAGGACTATAACTATCTATTCATCTAATATATATATATATATATATATATATATATATATATATATATATATATATATATATATATATATGCGAGAGTGAGTGAGTGAGTGCGTCTCTTTCTCTCTCGCTCTTCTATCTCTCAGTTGGTATGTCTGTCTATCTATCGTGCTTATCCGTCTGTCTCTGTACCAACTTTTCTGTGGCTGGTCGATTTTTCTCCTTGGCAAGTTTGTTTTAACCACAGCGTTAATTTTATGTTCCATCAATCGAGCTCCTTACAATTGTATGTTCATTGTGACAATTGAATTTGATATCCAAAAAAAGTAACAACTTCGTCGTATATCTCCGTATAACTTTTTTTTAATTTTTAATTTTTATTTTACGTGTTTGCCTCATTAGTTTCTACTGACGGATGCATGCCTATTCCACCCCAGACCGTAGTCAATTGGGCGATATTAAGACGCGTAAACCAGTGCTTGCATGTGTGTGTGCGTCTGTATGTACCTATGCTAGGTTTGTGCGCTCTCAGAAGCCAGGCAAACCAAAGCGCAACGGAAGAACCTCACCCCGAGGGCGCGTGTGCAAGTTGTGCAAGAGTGTGATTATTGGACAGAGTCAAATGTAACACAGTGAGATAAGAGGAGAGACGAAGGAGGGACCAAGGGATACCTTCTCTGTATCCTGCTTATTTGTAGTCTCAGAAATCCACCGTGGCTTTTACGACTACCATTTTTCTCATCACGCGTGAACGCCAGTGGTAATAGGCGTGTCAGTAAACATTGATTGTGCAATACGACAGTTGAAAAGGAAGGGCCACGAATTATCATGCACTTGAAACCGATAATTTTGTGACACAATGGTTAAGCAGTGCTGTGATGGAGAGTAGAAAAAAGATAAATGCCTCGATTTTTAGTTGCTCACGAAACGAAAAAAAGATGGTAGAATTATGACACGAAATAGTACAACTGAGTGAATGGGACATGGCTTACTACTGGCACGCACTGCAGTATTTTAAATAATGGTATGAAATAAGGTATTGGACAAGAGGGTGTGGTTGAAGACATCACACATTCTTCACCACTACAAGTTAATGGTATCAAGACGCTGAGCAGTGCAGGAGCCGCAGCGGCCAACTATCCAGGGCCGCCAAGATCCTTCTACACTTCTAGGCGGTGATTGTGGATAACAGGCTGCAACATAATATACTGGATGAGGAGAAAGGATCGAAAATGGACGGCTAAACCGGTATCCAAACTTTTCTGCTGAATTCGGATGTGTCGGACCTAAAAGTGCAAATATCACAGTCAAGCTATAAACTACAATACAGTGCATTCCGTTCTCGGGACAACATCCTGCTACTTGCAAATCCCTTTTCATGGCTTGCTAGCGGGAAAACGAACGACGACGGAGAAGAAAAAGTAGAAGAAGAAGAAAGATAAGAAGAAGAAGAAGAAGAAGAAGAAAAGGAAGAACAAGAAAAAAAGGAAGAAGAAGAAAAGGAAGAACAAGTAGAAAAAGAAGAAGACTACAGTCTAATAAAAGCGCAAGTCACAGCGACAGACCAAATAATATACACAAATTCTCTATCTTGATTATGTAACCACCATTGTTTACAAAGTGCAAATTGTGTTATTGTTAGAAAATAGTGGATCGATTTGGGTGGCTGAAGGTTTAGCTTTAATGTACCTTAACCAGGTGATGAAGGGATTACATGGTTATGATTGGCAAAATGTTTGATGATGAGAAAATATGTAATGATGGGTAAAACATGTAATGATGTGTAAAACATGTAATGATGGGTAAAACATGTAATGATGGGTAAAACATGTAATGATGGGTAAAACATGTAATGATGGGTAGAGCATGTAATGATAACAAGAGATGTGATCATGGGAAAGGTGTATGACAGGTAAAGGTTTGAGTTTTTATATGTGAATACTTTATGGAATGTATGAGTCTGGCAACCTAACCATGTAAAAATAATTGCAATAAAATCGGACTGCATATGATTGAAATAATGCGTTTCTAAAATCCCTTTAGGGTAGCCAAATATAGTGTTAGACCTATGCTTCAACAAATGGAGTGCTGGGCCTATGCTTCAACAAATGGTGTGTTGGACCTATGCTTCAACAAATAAAGTGTTGGAACTATGCTTCAACAAATGGAGTGTTGGACCTATACTTCCAAAAATGGGGCGGCAGAGGAAGTTATGGAACGTGTGACAACACTTAATGTATGTGACCTTAGTACAGGAGTTTGTGTACTCACGGCTGTTGTAGCGTACACTGCCGTCTGAAACGAAGTGTTAGGGATTTAATTGAACGAAGCCTTACCTATTGTAAGATGATGTTGATCTGCTCGCGACCTAGCTGATTGTTTTTCTGAGCTGTAAATCATGAGCAGATGAGTAGCTTTCAGTGAACCGTGGCCGTAACTTGAGGTCCGTCACTTTGCGTTGACAGGCAGGAGTTCTTAGTACTCTTAGGCGAACACGTTTGCCTGCCACGATACAGTCCCAAAATATAAAGCGCTTGGTAGAGTGATAGACCAAGAAACGAATGTATCGAGTGGACGGCGGATGTTCCCTAAGGAGAGAGGACATTTAACGGACTAGCCGCGTCACTGACCCTATATACTACACCACAAAACAGTATAGCACGATGTAGTTTAAGAAAATATTGGATCTAGAGCAAGGGGTGTAAATATGTTTTGAAGTGACCTTAACGTTAACTTAACGTCTTTATACTGGTTTAGAAGCCTCTGCAGAATCTGTATACAACCAGTTACATTTACATCACATTGCTCTAAAAGCTATGGGCATCTCATTTATTCTTAAATACATTAACTGTCCCTGCCTCCACTACATCCCCTGGCAATGCATTCCAAGCATTCACCACACTCTGACTAAAAAAATATTTCCTAATATCTAATCTGGACCTCTCTTTAGTCAACTTGTAGCTATGCCCTCTTGTTATTGTGGGTGGCTATATTTTAAAAAACGTGTTATAGTCTAATTTATCCATTCCTCTGATCATCTTATAAACCTGTATTAAGTTACCACGAATTCTTCTCTCTTCTAGACACTGTAGTTCTTTCCTCATAACTGTAATCCTGGAATCCCAATATCAGCTTTGTCGCTCTTTTTTATATTCTTCCAGCATGTTTATATCCCCTCTATGATAAGGACTCCACACCTGTACACAATACTCCAATCTAGGTCTAACTAATGCTTTATACAGTTTGACTATCACTTCCTTGCTCCTATGTTTAATATTTCTTGTTGTCATGCCTATAATTTCATTTGCCTTTTTCACTGCTACCTGAACTTGCTCACTCATCTTACCTGTATGATCTATTATAACCCCTAGGTCCCTAGAAACCAGGTAAAATAATGTAGGAGCTGGCCTTTGTACTAGATCAAAAATGTCTTGTAGGACTGTGCAACATACCATGAGAGTAGGGATGCATTGTTCTTGAAAATATTATTTCTAAATATGCACATTGTCAAAGTAATACTGACCTATTTCCATTTTTCCTTATTTGTATTTTGCCTTAGCTGTTGCTAACATGACTCCAGCATTCTTCTTCTTTTTCTTCTTCAGCGTTCGTCTTGAATAGGTCGTTGTCTCGTAGATTACAGTATACCTCTGACGAAGACGGATGTGTCGGACCGAAAGGTGCAAAATGCGCAGTCAAACTGTAAACTAGCGACACACCGCATTCCGTTCTCTGGACTACATCCTGCTACTTGCAAAGTCCTGTTCAGAGCTTAGTAGCTGGAGATTGAGAACGAGCACAGAAGAAGAAGACAGCATAACTGCGACACAACACGCCCGGTTTTGGCTGACTTTTTAGTGTACAGGTTTTGCCTTCCCAATATTTTAGTCAGAAGGCACAAGTGCAGCCTGTTTTCAGGGCCGCCGCTTTGTAGCGGAATAGGATCGAGATCAGCTCTGGTTCGCTGACCCTGATGATGTCTGCTCATTCACTGTACTGTATCTTTAAGCTATACAGCAGCAGCCCTACCTTGAAAGTCTGCAGTGAAGTACAAAGTCAAGATCCCGTTAACACACCACTGAAACATATTGGAAATATGGTTTTAGGCTCATATTTTTCTTGACCAACTGCACGCCAGAGGTGATATGTTAAAACATCCCGAAGGCCACCTTTGCTTCCCACTTTGTGCTGATACTCACTTTTGAGGTTGGGTCGATTCCAGGTGCCGTTTTGCGATCCATAAAAAATACTGTATACATTTCTTCTTCTTCTTCTTCTGCGTTCGTTCTCAATCTCCCGCTACCAAACCCAGAAAGGGCTTAAGTAGCAGAATGTAGTCCAGAGAACGGAATGCGTTGTGTCGTAGTTTACAGCTTGACTGCGATATTTGCACCTTTCGGTCAAACACATGCGACTTCAGCAAGCATTTTTTGAGTATCGGGTTAGCATTCCCTCTTCGATCCCTTCTCCTTAGCCAGTCTGCCCTACTGCAGCCTGTTATCCAGGATCACCGCCTGGAAGTGTAGAAGGGTCTTGGCAGCTATGGTTCGCAGGCCCTGACGTTAGCAGTCAGCTATGGATCGCTGACCACTGCAGCTCTTGCGCTGCTCTGCGTCTTGATTCCCTGTATACATTTAAAGGATATACACTGTATACTGCTCTTTAACTGGCAGTCCACTGATTTCCTAAGAATGCAATCCGTTTCAGGACGATGTGATTTGATACGCTGCTCAAGATTTTAGGCCTGGGTGTGGACATACGTTTTCACTGAACAACATAGACGGTCCATGATTGATAGCTGGACACAACACAATTGACTTTGCGATGACAGTCAGTAAGCTGGCATGGTAATAATATATTGAATCTGGGATCCTCAAATCATTATCCGTTGGGTTTGACCAATGCCGACATAGCAAATATGAGACCCAATTGGAAATATTATCAAGTCCTAATTGTTTTGAAATAATACAAGGTCCTTGCAACCTATGGTGCCCCGAGAGAGAGCAAGACCCTATTAGGTCCGATTTATTCAGCAGACCTAAACCCTGCCCTGGATGTGTGTCCCTATGGAAAATGCATAATGTATAAGCCTTGGAAATTCTATTAAATGTATTTGCAAATGTTCACTCCCCCCCCTCTCTCTCTCTCTCTCTCTCTCTCTCTCTCTCTCTCTCTTTCCTATCTCTCCGGGTCAGTACTTTGAGAAAGAGGGGGAGGTGGGAACATTAATCACTTTCAGAAAGGATGTGAGAGCAGGCAGGTTAAGACTTCATCATCGCTTTAGTGTAGTGACGCGTCAGTATCTAATGTTAAGTCTGCTATCTTCTTCTTCTTCTTCGTCTTCTTCTTCTTCTTCTGGGTTCGTTCGCAATCTGCCGATACGAAGCCCTGAACAGAATTGCACAAGTAGCAGGATGTAGTCCGGAGAACGAAATGCGTTGTGTCGCTAGTTTACAGCTTGACTACAATATTTTGCACCTTTCGGTCCGACACATCCGTCTTTGGCGGCAGTATGCTATCAAATAACAACTTTAGTAACAACTTTGGACTTGTTACAGAGTTCACACAAAAACAGTAGACGTTTTGAGGACATGTTTTGAGAAAAGGCAAATTAGAATACCTTTTAACTATTTAAAAAGACATCTTATTCTGGTACTTTTCTCTTTGGAGACAGAGGAAGAACAAAATAATTGTGTGTTTTGAAGACTAACGTGTAGACAGGCAAAATATACTGATCAGATATGTAAGTCAGGGTCAGGCAAAATATACTGGCCAAGTCCCTCACCTTGACTTCCCTTTAGTCCTCCCTGAAAACAGGCTGTTTTTTATGGCAGCCAAGCTAACAAGGTGATGGATCGACGTGATTCCAATTGCAGTGAGCGACACGCAGATGAAGTCAAACAAAAGATAACCGCCTGGAGGACTCCGGCCCACCTTCATCAGCACGCTCGGGATGTGAGAATATCTATGACAACCCGTCACTAAACGTCGTTTTCAGTGCGTACAAAAGAGTAATCCAACTCATCGTGGTAGAAGAAATAGACTATATGAATGCACTGAGGAATTTTGAACACGTATTTTGGAAACATCAATTCCACATCTCAAGACAAATCTGTGATCCCCCACGAAATAATGTGACGTACTCCCAATTTCATTAACACTGGTTATATTTCAGTAATTGCTGTCATGTACGATGTTACCAGTCAGGATGTCTAGTCAGTCATGACAGATGGTCGAAGCGTCACATGACGTCGAATCAGTCATGACAGATGGTCGAAGCGTCATCTACAGCATGATTGGCGTAATGAGCGGTCTTGCCGCCAGAGAAGTGCGTATAAAAAGCAGCTAAATGAAAAAGTGCTCAGGATAAAAACTCGAAATGAACTATTGAATACAAAAAGGACCTTTTTTATTCTGGAGGTTGACAAGAAGAGAGAAGACGACAAATGCATTACCACGGTTAACGGATTTTCTACAAACTTTCACCTACACACACGCGGGCGGTTTATCCATCGCTCCCTCGACACTTCTCCGTCCCTGTCTATTACACAACCACACCCAATCGTCATACACATTTTTCAGCGCGTAAAATGTTGGCAAAGGTCACGTTTGATGCCCCGAGGGAGATCTCCCTCTTGATATCTGCGTTTACGGAAATCTCACTCATTTCCCGGGCACAACCGTAAAGGTATAAAGTATGGGACATAGTGCCGGGAAATGAACTGAGACGAATTATTTTATTGCGCCTGGTGATTCCATCTGCGGGTAATAATGTCCCGGTGTGGACAACTGACCCGCAAGTTTTAAATGATAACTGCTCGGCCCTGACCTTTTAACCACTTAGTCAACTAGAAGGATGTTAGAAGCGTGTCGTTTCATTATAAATAATTTGCAATTTTTGGGAGCCAGTTTCTTTGTGTGGTCACAAATGTGTTGCCAATGATGTTTCTTTGAGTGTTTGACTTGGCTTGGCTTCGTTCGTTCTCCCGCTACCAAACCCAGAAAGGGCTTTAGTAGCAGAATGTAGTCCAGAGAACGGAATGCGTTGTGTAGTAGTTTACAGCTTGACTGAGATATTTGCACCTTTCGGTCCAACACATCCGACTTCAGCAAGCAATTTTTGAGTACCGGGTTAGCATTCCCTCTTCGATCCCTTCTCCTTAGCCAGTCTGCCCTGCTGCAGCTTGTTATCCAGGATCACCTCGTGGAGGTGTAGGTAGAAGGGTCTTGGCAGCTCTGATTCGCTGGCCCTGACGCTAGCAGTTAGCTATGGGTCGCTGACCACTGCAGCTTGAGCACTGCTCATCTTCTTGATCCCTCTTTGAGTGTTTAAACGGGTTCTGACAATGATCAGCTTCTGTATGTTTGTACTTCCCCGTCTTCTTGGTTCGTTCTCAAATTCCCGTGATCAAGTCATGAAAAGGGCTTTGCAAGTAGCAGGATGTAATTCAGGGGAACATAATGTGTTGTAGTTTGCAGCTCTAATGATATCATATTTGCACCTTTCTGTGCGACACATCCGACCTCATGTGGACATTTTTATAACAGGGTTAGTTTTCCCTCTTCGATCACCTCACCTTAGCCAGTCTGCCCGGTTGCAGCCTGTCATCCAGGATCACCACAAGGAGTTGGAGAAGGGTCTTGGTACTGTGGGTCGCTAGCCCTGATGCTGGCAGTCAGTTTTGGGTTGAAAAGGATCTGTTCGTATGTGTCTATACAGGTTTTGACAATGCTCTGTTTCTGAACATGTCTATGCAGATTTGACAGTGATCTGTTTCTATATGTGTTTATACAGATTATGGTAGTGATCTCTTTCTGTGCGTGTTTATACAGATTTTGGTAGTGATCTGTTTCTGTACGTGTTTATACAGATTTGACAATGCTCTGTTTCTGTACGTGTTTATACAGATTGTGGTAGTGATCTCTTTCTATGCGTGTTTATACAGATTTTGGTAGTGATCTGTTTCTGTACGTGTTTATACAGATTTGACAGTGATCTGTTTCTGTACGTGTTTATACAGATTATGGTAGTGATCTCATTCTGTGCGTGTTTATACAGATTTGACAGTGATCTGTTTCTGTACGTGTTTATACAGATTTGACAGTGATCTGTTTCTGTGCGTGTTTATACAGATTTGACAGTGATCTGTTTCTGTACGTGTTTATACAGATTTGACAGTGAGCTGTTTCTGTACGTGTTTATACAGATTTGACAGTGATCTGTTTCTGTACGTGTTTATACAGATTTGACAGTGATCTGTTCCTATACACGTTTAGGAGAGTGTGAAAATGATATGTGTCTCGACTTAGTTTGATGAGTTTAGGTATGTGTGGAGGGAAGGGTGAGTATATACCTCTTGAGGAAGGGGTGTAGTCTCTTTTTTTACTTTTTATTGGTCCGTTTCTTTACCGTGTCGTGGGTTTTGTAAACGCAATGTTTGTTTCCTTACCTGGTCATTTGGCCTTGGAGAATGCTCCGTTTTTACTTTTTTAATGCATTTTGGATCTTAACTGCATCGTGACCTTCTTTATGAATGTTGCTATAGAGATGTTTGTTTCAGGTTACTACGATTTTGGAAATGTACCGTTTCTTGTTTTTTTATGTATAAGGTTTTTAATATCCTTCTGAATTAGCACGCGTGTGTGGCATATTGTGACTTTTGTTGTTTTATCAATTGACTGACAACTGTGTAACAAAGAATAACTCTTTCCTAATTTCAAAGATTGATTGCCTAGAAGTCTTTTCATGTGTTTTTAGTTGAACTTTTATTTATTGGGGGGGGGGGGGGAGAGAGGTTCGTGTATTGTTAAAACAATATCAAATATCTATTAAACTGTGTCGTAAAAGATATATTTCGTGCACTAAAACTGATATATGTATGCGTGATTGACATGCAGTATGATAATGAAGCGAAGCACCGAGTCTTAGCTTGATCTGAGAGATAATATCTGGCGATCAAATTAACTACTGTTCATTTCATAGCATTCCACACCAAAGTTTACTTCTTTGCACCTGTGTAGATCATACATTTAGTATCTGTTAAAAGAGTGGCCATGATGTGAATGTCTGACTACTTTTATCATTGCTTAGTTCACCTTTGTACTGCTCGAGTCCAGCCCGTTAAGCAGATAAATGCAGCTACAGGCTATCACCAACTCGTTCAAGAGTTGGAACCTGCACAAGAACAGCCACCCTTCTAGAAGCACAGTCGGCTAAGACAAAGACATTTATATTTTCTCTCTCCAATTGTTTGTCGTTTTCACATCAAATTTTTTACTCGAAATGTTTCATTTATTTTCAGTAAGACAATTGTCATAATGTTATTTTGTCCTCAGACATGTTGATTCCTTCCTTAATGCAAGAAGACAACGGATAACCTAGGCGGAGTTTTAAGCAATTTGCTGACTCTAGTAGTTCTTAAGTTCGCTGCGCTTTTGTTTTAGGGAAATAATAAATATGGCGGGTAAAGAAATTAGATTAAGCTAATGACATACTGTGCCTGATATGTGTAGTGGTAGAGCGATCGGTATGTGAAGGTCTGCGGATACACGGCGCTCGGGATGTTTAGGTCTGTGGATATACGGCGCTCGAGATGTGACGGTCTGCGATACACGGAGCTCGGAGTGTGAAGGTCTGCGGATACATGATCTACAGGGAGTCAGCATGGCACATGATAATTGATACTGTCTCCGGGGACGGCATGGACTAATGGTTAAGTGACACGGCTCACAACCCGAATGTGCTGGGTTCGCTCCCCATCATAGCACCGGCCGTTACGCCGCGGAAGCAAACCCTTAGAAAATGCAGGAGGAAGCTGACCCTTACATAAATGCAGGCCGAAGTCGGATGCACTGGGCCGACAGGCGCAAAATAAAAACACAGTGCAACGCACACCGCCTTGGGGAATAGAGAAATAAGGCGAACACAAAAAAAAATATTTTTTTTAAAGACACAAACTCCAGCTTCTTCATTCGTTCTGGAAACGACGCTTTGTTACATTGTGCCATAGTTTACAGCGAGACTGCGATATGTGACTTTCCGCATGACACATCCTGTTTCAGCACAGCACATTTTTGGTACTCGGTTTGCCATCTTTCTTCTATCCCTATTCTCTGAGCCAGGCTGCACGTATGCAGCCTGTGTTCATGGCTGTCATTTGGAAGCGGAATACGGTCTTGAACAGCTCTGGTTCTCTTGCCATGACGCAAGCACCACGCTGTAAATCACTGACTCCTGTCATCTCGTTCTTTGCGTCTTCGGCCTTGATTGATACAGACATAATTGTTCATTCATTCATCTGGATTCTCTTTGAGCATACGGTTACAATGGATGCTTGTTACGGTGCCTTGTTGTAACTGACTTAAAGATTTCCCAATCTTATCTGCTGTCTTCCTCTTGGTATGGTTCAAGTCTAAACCTCGCTCAATCAAAGACTGTCTGATGTTGTCACCCCAATGGACTTTTGGTCGTGTCGTGGATGTTTTTTTTTGTTGTTTTTTTTGTTTTGTTTTTTATTGCGTGTACCTTATTTCTCTATTCCCCAATGCGGTGTGCGTTGCACTGTGGTTTTTATTTTGCGCCTGTCGGCCCAATGCATCCGACTTCAGCATGCATTTTATGTAAGGGTCTGCTTCCTCTTGCATTTGCTAAGGGTTTGCTTCCCCAATGTAACGGCCGGTGCTGTGATGGGGATCGAACCCAGCACCTTTGGGTTGTGAGCCGTGTCACTTAACCACTAGGCCACACCGTCCCCTCGTGTCGTGGATGTGAACAACTGATGTCACTCTGTCACTCAATTGGACTTTAGGTTGTGTCGTGGATGTGAATGACTGGCTTTTGACTGTCACTCCAGTACACTTTAGGTCGTGTCGGAGAAGCGAATCACTGACTTGACTTCCCTTGATAGTTCTGATAGCTGGCCTTCTTACATCACACACTTTGTGGTATCAGAATTTTCCATAAATAGTTAAGAGATTCTTCTTCTTCTTCTGCGTACACAGTCAGACAGTAACCATTATTTTTTCGAAAAAAAGCGGCGGTCATCCTGAGACTCTCGCCACTACCATAGAGCTTGTCTTGCAGTTCCACTGGCAAATGGCCACATCTGCTATCTCTGATCCTCGTATGTCGGGCAGTTCTGCAGCAGATGTTCAGTGGTCATTTTACCAGTACCGCACGGGCATTCGTCGGTACACCCTATCTTCAATTTGTTGAATAGGTGGTACCTCAGTCTGTTGTGGCCAGTGCGAAGTCTAAAGACAACGACCTGCTCTCTTCGGTTCTTCTTCTTCTTCTTCTGCGTACACAGTCAGACAGTAACCATTATTTTTTCGAAAAAAGCGGCGGTCATCCTGAGACTCTCGCCACTACCATAGAGCTTGTCTTGCAGTTCCACTGGCAATGGCCACATCTGCTCTCTCTGATCCTCGTATGTCGGGCAGTTCTGCAGCAGATGTTCAGTGGTCATTTTACCAGTACCGCACGGGCATTCGTCGGTACACCCGATCTTCAATTTGTTGAATAGGTGGTACCTCAGTCTGTTGTGGCCAGTGCGAAGTCTGAAGACAACGACCTGCTCTCTTCGGTTCAACTGGTAATAGGCATCGTTTTTGGTGTAACCAGTATGTTCGGTTTCCCATTTGGTCATGTACCTGGCTTTGATAAGCCGTTTTGTCTCTTCGTACGTCATACTGGTATCTGTTTGTGGTAGCCTTGCACCTTCTTTTGCCAGTCTGTCTGCCTCCTCGTTGCCTTGGATGTTGCAGTGTGACGGAACCCACTGTACCACTACCCTTTTTGGTGCGGACTGCTGGCACAGTTTGCAGAGTGCTGCTCTTAAGTCATTAAGCTCAGTGTTTTTCTGGCATTTTAGCGCTGTGACTACGGCGAGAGCATCTGTCAGCAGGACTATATGGCTCTCATTTTCACTGTGTGTTACCATTTTTTCCACTGCCGCCCTCAGTGCCTCTGCCTCCGCTCTGAAATTGCTTGTGTACTTACCAGTAGCGAATGACAGTGTTATTTTTCTGCCATTTGGTAGGTTCAGGAATGCTCCTGCCCCTCCGTTCTGTGTAGTGTTTGTTACAGAACCGTCGGTGTATGCATGGGTCCAGTCCATGCTTGGGTAGCTTTTCGTTATGAAGCTTAGGGTAGTGTCTCTCCTTTCTTTTTCAGTCTGGCAGTTTTTGTTTGCAATACCTGGTATATTTTCTACCACCTCTGGAAATATATCCTGCCTCCAAGTAGGTTTTCGTACAGTAGTGATGGGTTTTGGTGTTGTTAGTGCGTTTATGGGATCTTCGTGCATCTTTGCTTTGGCTATTTCTGCAAAGTTTCTCCGCTTTAGTTTCCCAGTTCCCAAATTGTTTAGTCTCTGGTACATTGGGTGGTCCGTCAGTCTTCGAAGTTTCTCTGACTGCAGCTGGGCTCTGCAGTCTCTTCTGTCGGTCATGGATTGCAGTTTTGTAATCTTTTCAAGTTCTACAATTGGCGTTGACTTCATGCCACCTGTTATAATTCTCATGGCTTGGTTTTGAAGTTTGTTAACTTTATCGAAGTTCGCCTTCGCTGCTGTTGTCCATGCCGCAATGCCATACTCGAGAACTGGTCTCACTCTTCCAGTGTACAATTTCTTTAGTATGCCTTCGTCTGCTCCCCAGCTTGTGCCAGCAAGTTTCCTCATGATCGCCATTCTTTCTCTGGCTTTCATTCGGTTTCTCTCAATCTGACTTTTCCATGTCATGCGCCGATCAAATGTGACTCCCAGATAGGTTGGGTTGTCGTTTGGCTGCAGGATTTTGCCATTTAGGCTTAATTTGGTACTTTGGGGTTTTAATGAGAGCGAGAATATTGTGCACGTGGTTTTCTCCTCGTTTATTTTGACCAGCCATGAGTTCGCCCACTCTTCCAGCGATGTTAGGGCCGTCTGCATCCGATTTCTTGCTATGGTGAGATTCTTTTCAGAGGTCCACATAGCCAGATCGTCTGCAAACATTGAGCTATGGACTCTTCTTGGTATATTCTCTGTAATATCGTTTATATATACCAGGAAGAGTGTGGGTGACAATACTCCCCCTTGGGGTACTCCCTGCTCGAGTGTCACCTTTTTGCTCATCTGCCCTTGTACTTTGACTCTGGCCGTTCTTTGTTTGAGGTAGTGGTTGATCCACTTGTACATCTTCCCACAGACATCACTTCTTCTTAGCTTGACTCTAAGTCCATCCTTCCAGACTTTGTCAAATGCCTTTTCCAGATCCACCCAAACAGCTACTGTGTGTTTCTGTGCCTGGTAGGCATCTTCTATCTCCTGGGCTATGAGGATGACCTGGTCCTCAGTGGATCTGTGCTGTCTAAAGCCGGCTTGCTGTGGAATTAGTATTCGTTTTTCTTCCAGATGCCACATCAGTCTGGTGTTTATCATCCGTTCCATCAGCTTGCCGACACAGCTCAGTAGGCTTATGGGCCTGTATCCATTTGGATCTGTTTTGTCCTTTCCTGTTTTTGGTACTGGTACCAGTATAGCATCTTTCCATGCCTGGGGTACAATACCCCTTTTCCAGCTTTGGTTCAGGACTGATAGTAGTTTTTTCTTCGCTGTTTGGCCCAGCCCCATCAGCATTTCGTTTGTTATCCCGTCTTTTCCGGGAGATTTCCTTTTCTTTAGTGTTCTCATAGCCTCTTCCATTTCGCGCATTGTTAGTTTGGCCATCATGTGCTCTTCAGGAGCCGTATTTATGTTTTCGCGTCCCTTTAGCTCTTCGCTAATGTCTGTATGCTTATCTGCAGGGACCTCGATGTGGTTTGCTCTGGCATAGTGATCGACAAAGGCGTTTGCGGCTTTCTTACCTGTGATCAAGTTCTCGCCCTGCTTGATAGTAATTTGTTTATTTGACGGGGTTTCGTCATTCATGGCTCTGACTAGCTTCCATAGCTTGTTCCCTTCTTTGTCCAGGTTTAGACTTTCCGTTTTATTTTTCCAACTTTCTCTTGCTGTTTGCTTGAGAGTGTGTTTGTACTTCGCCGCGGCGGCTTTGAGGGCGATATTTGCCTCCATGGATTTTTCTCGTTCTGCCATGTTCCTAGCATTTGTTACTGCATCTTCCACTTTCTGTAACTCATCATTCCAGTAGGGCTTATAGTTTTTCCTAGCTCCTCTTGGGATGGTTTCAGTGGCGGCTTGCATTATTGCCTTGCTTAGGCTCTCTACCATGGGCTTCATTTTGGTGTTTCGTGTGTTGATGGTTTCACACAGCCCATCTGTCAGGATTGCAAATCTGTCCCAGTCGGCTCGTTTGTAATTCCAACGTGGGAGCGGTTTTGTTTCCTGTGGGCCTACTTCCATGTCAATGGTTAGCCTGATCGGCCTGTGGTCGCTACCTGCCAGTTGGTTTAGCACCTGGCGGTCTATTTTATAGTGTATGTCCTGTGTGGAGAAGGCCAAATCTGGAGTCGAGGTGGTATGCCATGTTCTTGAATAGAAGCTAGGGCTATCCTCCGGCCTATTGATTAGGGAGAGATTTGCATCTATCTCCCAATCTTCCACTTCGTCACCTCTGCTGTCTGTGTCAGAGTATCCCCATCTCTCCGAGTGGCTGTTGAAATCTCCAACTACTATCCAGTTGGAGTCTCTGACCTCCATACTCGAGAGCGATAGGTCTCTGTTTGGTGGTCCGTACAGATTGAAAATGCGGAGCTTCGTCTCTTGAGCCATTATGTCAACTGTTAAGAGATTCTTTCTAGCACATTTCCCGATCACACCCACACATTTCCCGATCACACCCACACATTTCCCGATCACACCCACACATTTCCCGATCACACCCCACACATTTCCCGATCACACCCACACATTTCCCGATCACACCCACACATTTCCCGATCACACCTACACATTTCCCGATCACACTTTCCCGATCACACCCATACATTTGACGATCACACCCACACATTTCCCAATCACACCCACACATTTCCCGATCACACCCACACATTTCCCGATCACACCCACACATTTCCCGATCATACCCACACATTTCCCGATCACACCCACACATTTCCCGATCACACCCACACATTTCTCTGACGTGGGGGGCCTGTGATAAGTGTGAGGAGCGACGCGAGGATATCGGAGATTGCCCCTTGGGGTGGGGTTTGGCTTCTACTTTCAGAGCTCGATGGAAACACGACGCCTCGAGATATGGCCAGTCAGTGACACTTGTGAGTTAGTGGTGGGCTTTTGTGATATATCCTTCACATAAAGTGGAGAAAGTCTCACTTTCAACACGACTCTTGGTGCTGCTTTTGTTTTTGTCGCTTCATTGTTTGTTTTACTTTCCATTCTCAATCTCTCCTCACCTTTCCCCCGCCCCCCTATATCTCTCTCCACCCTCTCCATTTTTTTCCCTCAGAGTATCCGAGTTCTTTTCTGTTCTGTTCCTAAGAATCGAATTCACTGCACTCCTGAAATACCCATAGATGCACAGTCTCTCTCAATGAATGGCGAAAAATGTAGATACTTATAGTTTCTGTAGGGCGTTGGTTGTACACACTACTGATCCGTCTATCTGTGACCCAGTTCTCTCGAACCTCATTATTCTTCACTTCTTCTTCGTTCACCCCTGAAAAGGGCTTTGCAAGTATCAGAATGTAGCCCCGAGAACGGAATGCGTTGTGTATAGTTTACAGCTTGACTGTGATATTTGCACCTTTCGATCCGACACATCCAACTTCATCATTACACTTTGGTACCAGGTTAACCTTCTCTCTTCGATCCATTCTCCTTGTTCAGTCTGTCCTGTTTGCAGTTTATCCAGGATCACCATGTGAAGGTGTAGAAGGGACTTTGTAGCTTCAATTCGCTGGTCCTGACACTAGCAGTCAGCCAGCTTTGGGTCGCTCACCGCTACAGCTCATGCACTGCTCTGCATCTTGATCCTGAGGCTGTATGTCACGCCAGTTTGGTGAGGATTCAGTTCCAAGCTCATCTTCAACACCGCGTCCAGCTACGACAATATTGAGACCTTTTTTTTATTATCTGTATTTATTCCGCCCTTGGTATCCGGCAAGTTGTTGGTGGAGAGGAACATTATTTTGTTAATGAACCTCGAACATATTTTCGCCTCGGCAATCTCATTTATCAGACACAGAGAGCAGACATCGCTTTTCTCGTGGCTGTTGTAATTGAAGTGATACAAGTGGATGGGGACGGCGTGGCCTAGTGGTTAAATGGCACGGCTCACAATCCGAAGGTTCTGGGTTCGATCTCCATCACAACACCGGCCGTTACCCCGGGGAAGTAAACCCTTAGAAAATGCAGGAGGAAGCAGACCCATACATAAAATGCATGCTGAAGTCGGATGCACTGGGCCGACAGGCGCAAAATAAAAACCACAGTGCAACGCACACCGCCTTGGGGAGTAGAGAAATAAGGCGAACGCACACCAAAATAAATACAAGTGGATGACAAGTCCTTTTTCTTACAAACTTGCTATATTGTAGAATAACACAGATGACGAGGATTTGTGTGTTTCTAAGGCTAATACTCAAACATCTAGCAAATCCAACAAAGTTTACCTATTTATTGGCGAATAACGAAATTTCTATCAACAAATTTACCGGTACCTGGCAGGCAAGCCTTTGATCGGAGTTATGTCCCTATCGATTTTATATAGCGGTAATAAATTTTCCGATTTATCATATTAGTCATTGATGAGTTAGTCATACTTCAGTTAGGACGGTGGCTATATACGTTAGATGTGAGGAGATCTGCAGCGACACTGAATATCAACAGTATTGTATAAAAAGATATGTGTGATAAAGCATTCTTGGCTTAGGTAATTTAAAGATGGAATAAGCAAAATGGAATAGCGCAAGGATGAACGACCAGCTAAAATTAAAAAAAGAAGTGCAAGCTAAATATCTCAAATCAAGGAATGTGTAATCTCATTCTTTAGTTTAGTTTACCATGTGTTTATTCATTTAGTCACTTCTTAGTTCATTCAGTCACTAGTTCATTTAGTCACCCCTTAGCTCATTTACTCAATCCTTAGTTCATTAACTCAATCTTTAATTCATTTAGTCACTCTTTAGTTCACATAATCATTCCAGGTGATATAGTCACTCTTTAGTTCATATAATCATTCCAGTTAATTTAGTCACTCTTTAGTTCATATAATTATTCCAGGTGATATAGTCACTCTTTAGTTCATATAATCATTCCAGTTTATTTAGTCACTCTTTAGTTCACATAATCATTCCAGGTGATATAGTCACTCTTTAGTTCATATAATTATTCCAGGTGATATAGTCACTCTTTAGTTCATATAATCATTCCAGTTTATTTAGTCACTCTTTAGTTCACATAATCATTCCAGGTGATATAGTCACTCTTTAGTTCATATAATTATTCCAGGTGAAAAAGTCACTCTTTAGTTCCTATAATCATTCCAGTTTATTTAGTCACTCTTTAGTTCACATAATCATTCCAATTTATTTAGTCACTCTTTAGTTCACATAATCATTCCAGGTGATATAGTCACTCTTTAGTTCATATAATCATTCCAGTTTATTTAGTCACTCTTTAGTTCACATAATCATTCCAGGTTATATAGTCACTCTTTAGTTCATAAAATCATTCCAGGTGATATAGTCACTATTTAGTTCATATAATCATTCCAGTTGATATAGTTACTCTCAAGCACATTTAGTTAATCTCTCGTACAGTTTGTCATTCGCCTTCTTAGTAAATCATTAGTTTAGCGTTGCAACTCTTGGGATAATTAGTCACTTTCTAGCTCATTTAGGGAATCATTCGTTAATTTAGTACCAGAAGGGTAAACATGTGAGAAGAGCGTACTGCCACCAGAAGGGTAAACATGTGAGAAGAGCGTGAGAGGAGCGTACAGTCACCAGAAGAAGGGTAAACATGTGAGAGGAGCGTACATTCACCAGAAGAAGGGTAAACATGTAAGAGGAGCGTACTGTCACAGAAGAAGGGTAAACATGTGAGAGGAGCGTACAGTTACCAGAAGGGTAAACATGTGAGAGAAGCGTACAGTCACCAGAAGGGTTAACATGTGAAAGGAACGTACAGTCACCAGAAGGGTAAACATGTGAGAGGAGCGTACAGTCACCAGAAGAAGGGTAAACCTGTTAAGAACAAAAAATTAAAAAGCTATGAGAATATATTTGGTAGTGATTATTTAATCTTGTATGTATTCATTGGGCAATATTTGGTTCATTGAGTTCCTCCCTGGTTCATTAAAACATCTGGTTCATTGAGTCCCTCCCTGGTTCATTCAAACATCTACTTCATTGAGTCCCTCCCTAGTTCATTAAAATATCTGGTTCATGGATTCACTCCCTAGTTCATTAAAACATCTAGTTCATTTATTAATTCCCTAAGTTCATTTAGACAATCTTTAGTTCATTGAGTCACTCTCTATCTAGTTCATTTAGACAATCTTAGTCATTGAGTCACTCCATCGTTCATCATTTCTTGAAAGAGATTGAGGACCTATGAATAAGCAAGCAGTACAGGGAAGTCTATTCTGAAGAACGGAGCAAAACAACTGATCTGAACGCATTAGGAACCTTTTAAATCGAACTTTCAGGGTTTATCTAAACCTCTGAGATCAAGATGCTGAGCAGTGCATTAGCTGCTGGGGTCAGCGACCCATAGCTGACTGATAGCGGCTGGGTCAGTCAACCAGAGCTGCCAAGATCACTCTACACCTTCACGCGGTGATCTTGGATAACAGGCTGCAACAAAGCAGACTTTCTAAGGAGTAGGGATCGAAGAAGGAAGACTAACCCGGCACTTAAAAATGCATGCTGAAGTCGGATGTGTCGATAGGTGCAATTATCGCAGTCAAGTTGTAAACTACGACACAATGCATTCCTTTCTCCAGACACCATCCTGCTACTTACAAAGCTCTCTTTATGAAATGGTAGCGAGAGATTAAGAACGAAAGAAGAAGAAGAAGAAGAAGCTGAAGAAGTAAACCTCCATCTTTTATTGTGGTACGTGCAACCTTTTCTCCCTCATGTCACCTAGCACGCTGTGATCTTCCTCTGTCTGCTGCTTCCTGAAGTGCCCTTTTCTGGCAGCAGATGTAGAAAGGTAGTGTGAGCATGTTTCTTTCTGTACCTGTTGGCCTTCATCTATAATCTTTAGCCTTGTTTATTCAATCAGCTTTATCTTATTTTGCATTTACGTTTCGAGAAGTGGGTGGTCTGTTCAGTTCTGTTCTTTTCTGTTCTGTTGTAGGAGTCAACTTCACTGCACTCCAGGCTTATACATAGGTGCTTAGTCTCTCTCAGCAGATGGCGCAAAGTGTGGATGCTGATGGTGCCTGTAGCCTGTTGGTTGTACACCTTCCTGTTTCGTCCTCTCAGGTTCCCTGATCCACTGAATCCTAATTTGAATCCTAATTTGATTCCAAAGTGCCGCAGTCTGTGCCTTGCAAACTCATCCAAAGCAGTGTCGTTTTCCAGCAGGTGGTCCTTGATAACCTTCACTATGTCACCTTTATCCATGTCCACTGTGCCTGTATGGGTGTGTGGGACGCCAACAAATCAGCTCGCTCGTTGCCCGGAACCCCGGCGTGACCAGGAAGGTAGATCCACACCAGCCCCTGGAGTTTTGAGATCTCCAGCGCTGCTATCCACTCATGTCGTAGCCAAACATTCTGCACCTTCCGAAGTAGTGTTTCGGAGTCTGACACGATGACTGCTCCTGTTGAAGATGTATCAGACAGCCACCTCAGAGCTTCAGTGGGTGGTCGATCTATTATAATGCGGATATCCTGGTCAGAGCGACACATGTTCGAACAGTGTTCCCTCCACGCGGTGTTGCTGGATAACAGGCTGCAACAGAGCAGGCTGGCTAAGAAGAAGGGATCTAAGAGGGAAGGCTAACCCGGTACTCAACAATGCCTGCTGAAGTCGGATGTCCGACCGAAATGTGCAAATATCGCAATCAATCTGTAAATTTTCACACAACGCATTCCGTTCTTCGGACAACTTCCTGCTACTTGCAAAGCCCTCTTCAGGACTTGGTAGCGTGAGAACGGTCAGTACTTGGTAGCGGGAGATTGAGAACGGTCAGGACTTGGTAGTGGGAGATTGAGAACGGTCAGGACTTGGTAGCGGGAGATTGAGAACGGTCAGGACTTGGTAGTGGGAGATTGAGAACGGTCAGGAATTGGTAGTGGGAGATTGAGAACGGTCAGGACTTGGTAGTGGGAGAACGGTCAGGACTTGGTAGTGGGAGATTGAGAACGGTCAGGACTTGGTAGTGGGAGATTGAGAACGGTCAGGGCTTGGTAGCGGGAGATTGAGAACGGTCAGAACTTGGTAGCGGGAGATTGAGAACGGTCAGGACTTGGGAGCGGGAGATTGAGAACGTTCAGGGCTTGGTAGCGGGAGATTGAGAACGGTCAGAACTTGGTAGCGGGAGAATGAGATCGGTCAGGACTTGGTAGCGAGAGAACGGTCAGGACTTGGTAGCGGCAGAATGAGAACGGCCAGGACTTGGTAGCGGGAGAACGGTCAGGACTTGATAGTGGCAGATTGAGAACGGTCAGGACTTGGTAGCGGCAGAATGAGAACGAACAACGAAGAAGAGGAAGAAGAACCATATGTTGGACTTTTAGGAACCTAGGTTTTAATTATATCCGAAGGGAAATAAATACAAAGCTTACACTCCGAGCAGCAGCTTCTGGGACAAGTGGCCTTCATCTCTAATCTTCACACCCCCCCCCCCCCCCCAACTCCCCCTACTATATAATATAAAGAATTCCAGATAGGTGAACCTCAATAATAGCAGATCAATGTCCTTATAGTTCTTTTAACAAAGTTGCTCAAGTTGACTTTTCAATTTGTGGACGACTGCCAAATAACCTGTTTGTGCATACAGTAAATCTTGCAGAGAACCACCAGCATGGCCACCAAGGGGAACAAATAGAGATTATATGCAGTATTATCGTCTGCATTTCTCTTGAAAACCCCCAGACCTGTCCACTATCAACGTTCTTGTTAGCCGGTGAAATTGACTCTGGTTATAAAATTGCTCCACTTTATTCCTTGACCTCTGACCTAGGTAATCTGTTCACGTGTTGAAGAGACCCACTGATGTGGCTATTACTATTCGGTAGAGGCGTGATATTCCGGGAACCTTTTCAGTGGAGGATTTAATTGTGCCTATAAGGAAGGCAATGGCAGGCGACACCGATTAATACGCCTCATGCACTTGAGGTTGTTTGATAAGGGCAGGTTGAAAACTCGACGCCGAGCAGAACAACAGGAGTAATCTGATCGTCAGAGGTAGTTCCCCCCTGGAGTAAGTGTTTCGGTTCTTTTGTTTGAGTCCTTCTTTCTCTTCGCGTCAATCATAAAGCCACAACTACAGCCGCCCCCTTTAACGGAAGCCTATAAACGAGTATATGCAGTAGTGGTTTCAATAGCAATAGTTTTACATTATGGAATTGCTAGCCCCATGCACATACGTCCTTAGTTACCTTGAGTACTCAGTTAGCCTTCCCTGTTCAATCCTTTCTGCTTAGCCAGTCTGCTCTGCTGCAGCCTGTTATCAAGGATCAACGCTTGGAGGTGTAGAAGGGTCTTGACAGCACTGGTTCGCTGGCCACGACCCTAGCAGTCAGCTATGGGTCGCTGACACTGCAGCTCATGCGATGCTTAACATCTTGATCCCAGTTATATTTTCCATAAGGTTGTTTCACATATAGCACGAGGCCTTATCAACTATGTCCCCAAGGTCTTTCATTATTTTGTACTTGACGACTGCCGTAACAGACTACACACTTCAACGGGTTGTTTCATCGGTTGCCTCCAAACCTCTTGCTCTTACTTCTACAACAATGACTGGCTATATGCTCCATTTGCAGCTCTGTAGCCAGAGCAATGCATTTGACCATTTTAAAAGTATGCTGTCCGCGTAGTCTTGATTTAAATGGCAGTCAGCTCAATTATGATGATCTGTTTGATGATGATGACAAGGCGAATCTATGATCACCTCATTGATACCAGTGTCCAAGCAGGCTTTCTGCCATTCCCCAATAATTTACATTATCGATAACTGTTGGCTATTGGGTTATCATTGTCGGAATCGTCATTTAAAATTGAAGTTTTTACTGGCAAGGGAGAGGAGAGGAGCGCTTGCGTTTATGCCGACGGTGTGTGTGTGTGTGTTGCATTGTGTTTTGTGTATATCCGTCTTTAGTACATATTTTTAGAATAACTTTTCTTCCAGTAGAGATACAACATTGCTGTTTCGGGAATCTGATCCCCGTCCATGTTGGACTGTGACCCGTTGTCACTGCTCCCTACAGCGCCTCCCAAAAACCACCATTTTTTTTTTTTTTTTTTTTTTTTTTTTTTTTTGCGTTCGCCTTATTTTTTCTCTAATCCCCAAGGCGGTGTGCGTTGCACTGTGTTTTTATTTTGCGCCTGTCGGCCCAGTGCATCCGACTTCAGCACGCATTTTATGTAAGGGTCTGCTTCCTCCTGCATTTTCTAAGGGTTTGCTTCCCCGGGGTAACGGCCGGTGCTGTGATGGGGATCGAACCCAGCACCTTCGGTTCGTGAGCCGTGCCACTTAACCACTAGGCCACGCCGTCCCCAAACCACCATTTAAAATATGCTTCATGTTTTGCTTTTTATTGCTAGGTTAGAACTTTTAGTTTTAAAGACGGAAAAATCATGAATTAATGAATTTGAGCGAACGAATTTTAGACGGTTATCTTCAGTGGAAATGTGTTTTTTGTTGTTGTTGTAATACTGTATAACAGTAAGATCAAGTAGTCCCACTTACGGTTATCGGGGATGAAGTGTTAGAGCCTTTAATGTCCGAGTTCACAGCTTGTTAGGAGGTGGGGTTTGCGAGTTCACTTTCTCGCTGCCTTTCCTTTAATAACTGTACCTATTTAAGACTGGGTCGACTGGAGAATGGTGATATCAGAAAGCTAACCCGTTACCGCTGCCCAAAGAAGCAAGCGTTCTGCCACACTGCTACTCAGACGCCCCATACAAAAGTAGATCCCTAATTGAACGGTAATCAGAGAGCGAAAGCTCTCAATATTTATATAGATAATGGCCTGCATCGTGGTGAAAACCTTCGCGGTACGTCTCTCAAGCCAAACTTGCTTGTGTCTGAATTCACGGAACAGCAAAGTATGTCCATTTGTTAAAATGGATGCTGAAGTCGGATGCAGTGGTCGTTGGGGAGCAACACACAGTGAAACACACTCCGCCTTAGGAAACATAATAACCTCCCATGATGAGACGAAACTATCTATAGTATCAGAGGCAAACCTAAATATTTACAACATGACTCCTTTAATGTGGGGGAAACACAATACACAAGAATCGGGTAATTATCTCAAACAACACACATAAAGTTTGGAATCTTTTATGGCATTTTTACAACACATATAAAGTGTGGAATTTTTGATGGCATTTTTATAGCACACATAAAGTGTGGAACTATTGATGATATTTTCGCATAGGCGCACAGAACAGTCTATAGTCAGACTTCTTTATCAAAAGTTACAGATTTGAATAATTTTTATTTTTTTTATTTACATAGGCCAACTCCAATTCTACGATTTAGATTTGCTATTACGACTTGGAAACATGAGAGATAATCCAATTGCAACCATCTGTAAATGAGAAACAAGAAAGGCTGAAATACAATTATACTTGAGAAAGAAACGTACCTATGCTGACTATTAGAAGTATAAAAACCTTCATCAGTAACTAGACAATCGAACACTGCACTAACAAAAACTGTACTAACAAAAACTGTACTAACAAAAACTGTTAACTTAGGTTAATAATGCCAGTTCGTTCTGTTCAGATAACTAGGTGTTTTTTTTTCTTTTGTTGTTTTCGTTTGCATAGTCCGCGATGAAGCCATTTATAAGTTGAAACGTCGGTACATTTCTATTATCGCTCAACGTAAAACTAGTGTTCAACCTTTTTTGTTTATCAGCTACGATGTTACTTATGTTCAGATATCATCAAACGCTGAATGTTTCTTGGTATCTCTTCATCTCAGTACATCTTCGTAAGTGGCTACCATCAAAGGTCACACCTGACTCTTTGACCTTCGACCCTCACACTCAGGGCGCAAGTACCCGGGGCCCAATGATCATATAGATTTCCTTGTTACAAGAAGTGATTGCTGAAAGATTCCTAGATTCAATTTGGTCTTTCTACTCTAGACGAACTCTTTGACATTTTGGAACTATCAGTACGTTCTTTTTTCACACGTGCAGGCTTATTCCAGATGACAGGGCAGTAGAACGGAATGAGTAAACGACAGAGAGGGGCAAAAAACAAACACAACATGTGAGACTGATCAAAATTTAACAAAGTGGAAAGGATGTTTGCAAGTAGATTTTATCTTTAAAATTAAACAAAAATTGTTCACGTTTGCAACATTGAAATAAAAGCTAAACAAGGCGCCCAAAAATTGTTTAAATCAGAACTGACTTCTCCTTCCCTCAAGTTGAAAGTTTGTTTACATTGTTGCTTTTACACGATAGTTGTGGAGTAAACAAAAGTTCTGGAAATATGGCAGCCAGGCCAAGCACTTTAAATTGGCCTCTTCCATTGCGCTAGATTTGTGCCATCAACGTGAGAGAAAAAAAATTGCGATTTAGAAAAGTGAGAAGTTGCAAGTTTATACGAGCCCAGTCAACCTAACAAGTTCTCTATATGTCCTTGTCTGCGTTCTTGTTTATCTATCTCAGGTTGTCTGATTTATATAATTAACTACACTCACACAAAGCGTGTGTTCTTATAAAGCACATGACCTTGATATTAGTTTCTCTGAATTATGTTAACGTGTTTGTAAATAATTTTTACCAATAGTTCTTTTTCTTGGTCGTTCTGAATCAGATAATCACATCTATTTCCCTTTTATTTTAAACGACAGTCTGTCTTCCTTTCTCTCCTTCGTTGTTCTTGTCCTCATACTCCTGCTACTAAGCCCTAGAAATCGCTTTGCAAGAACGATAGCAAAGGGGGTAGTCCGCAGAACGGAATGCGTTGTGGTGTAGTTTACAGCTTGACGGCAATATTTGCCCCTTTTGGTAAAATACAAACCTAGTCTGTACAGTGCGTGACGACGGCATGGACAAATTACCTTTATTCCTTTGCCCTATAAATCCTCCCGGTAGACCTCAGCAGTGGCAATAAACTGGTCGTGATAGTTGTGTAGTTAGTACCACAAAGAAGAAGTCCTATCCCACGTGTGTCTATTTTAGGCTATCGTGTTTAGTTCCGATCTATTGGCTCCAGTTTCACTAACTTTTACTTCTACTGTTTTGCCAGGCTATTGTGGATTCTTATTCTTCTCTTGCCGTGTAGGTGAAACCATCTGATCTAACATAGTATTTCATTGGGTCGTGGGTCTTCTCTTCTCTCTCTCTCTACCTCTCTCTGTCTCTCTCTACCTCTCACTCTCTCTTTCTCTCTCTCGCTCTATCTCTCTCTCTGTCTCTCTCTACCTCTCACTCTCTCTCTCTCTCTCTCTCTCTCTCTCTCTCTTTACATGTGGGTTAATTGAAAGTTTATTGACTATTTGTGTGATTCCACTTCATATCTTTATACCCTCGTAAAAGTCAACTTGAACATGTCTACAGAAAGAAACGGCCAACCTGAGGTCATCGGTATTTCCATAAAGCTTATTCAATAGTGGTGGCCTTGTGTTCCTTTCCTGCAGGGAACTTTAATAATACGTTACAGCGGTGGTTTTATTACTACAATAGTTATACTCAACAGTAGCTCCTTTCTTGAGTAGATGCAAGTCCATCTTAGTCTGTTGTGTCTTGTGGATCTCAAGGTTATCACTTGCTCATTTCTAACAATGAACTATTGTCTGTGTTCTGTGTGTTGTTTATTTGTTTGTTTGTTTATTCCCCAAGGCGGAGCGTGTTGTACTGTGTTTTGCGCCTAACGACTCAATGCACCCAAATTCACTACGCATTTAACAGGTTAGCTTCTCATAAGGGTTCAACCTTGTTGGTTCATAAATCTGAACACATGCAAGCTCGGTTTGTGAGCTGCTCTTCTAACCACTAAACCACACCGCACCACATTTGTTGTAAAGGAAATCAAGAAGATATAATCTTAACATTAGAAGAGAAAACTCTTCTTCATCATTCGTTCCTTCACTACTGTCTCTATTTCACTACTGTCTCTATTTCACTACTGTCTCTATTTCACTACTGTCTCTATTTCACTACTGTCTCTATTTCACTACTGTCTCTATTTCACTACTGTCTCTATTTCACTACTGTCTCTATTTCACTACTGTCTCTATTTCACTACTGTCTCTATTTCACTACTGTCTCTATTTCACTACTGTCTCTATTTCACTACTGTCTCTATTTCACTACTGTCTCTATTTCACTACTGTCTCTATTTCACCACTGTCTCTATTTCACTACTGTCTCTATTTCACTACTGTCTCTATTTCACTACTGTCTCTATTTCACTACTGTCTCTATTTCACTACTGTCTCTATTTCACTACTGTCTCTATTTTTCATTCAGTTCATTGCCCTTCTTCTCGTCACTTGAGCGCCAGAATTGTTAGAAAGTGAACATCTCATGGCAAATGTACTTAGTTCAATCTCCGGTCTTGACACCACCCAGTCTACCCAGATGTGAATCAGTGCACGCTTTACAGTTAGTGACAGTAAGGAAGAACGGAAGTAGGCTAGTCACCCCACCTTAAAGAAAGAGTTTAGACATAGTTAAGTGGCTTGGCTTGGCTTCCTTCGTTCTCAATCTCCCGCTACCAAACCCTGAAAGGGCTTAAGTAGCAGAATATAGTCAAGAGAACGGAATGCGTTGTGTCGTAGTTTACAGCTTGACTCCGATATTTGCACCTTTCGGTCCAACACATCCGCCTTCAGCAAGTATTTTTTTAGTACCGGGTTAGCATTCCTTCTACTTAGCCAGTCTGCCCTGTTGCAGCCTATGTCCTGTTACAGCTTGTTATCCAGGATCACCGCGTGGAGGTGTAGAAGAGTCTTGGCAGCTCTGGTTCGCTGGCCCTGACGCTGGCAGTCAGCTATTGATCGCTAACCACTGTGGCTCATGCGCTGCTCAACATCTTGATCCCACATAGTTAAGTGAAGTCTCATACACTTCCTCTACAACAGCAGCGTTTGCCATGAGACTTTGCCATGTCTTTTTTATCTCGTGAGTTTTAAAATCGCTACCATCCCCATCTCCCATACGTTTTCCAGCTAAATATTCAGCATAATGGGACTAGAGATGCCGTGCCGTATGCGATAAAAAGAAAAGAAAGAATTACAGTTAAAAAAGACGTGCAATGATTGAAAAGATAGTCTTTCTCTTACCCAGAAGAAATATCGATGTGGTGGTAGTGTTTAAAGGGCCATCATTCACGTGACATTGATTTGAATCGTGCGTGCTCTTTTCTTTGCTTCAGAGTAAAACGCAGTTAATACAGGCCAGCATTCACGTAGAGTTCAAACCAGTGAGGTTCAGATCTGCCAGTCACATTGACACGTGACGTGGTTCGCGAGACAAACAGAAGAGTGATACTGTTTCCTTACAATCATGTCGTTAAGAGACAACTTGGGAAGGTTGTACATAAGCTGGCAACCTCACTGTGTAAAAACTATATTGATATTGAAACCGTTCTGCATATAACAAGTTTCAGAAATCCATAAAAGATGGTTAGGGTATACCAAATGCAGTCTTGTCTTGTCCTGTCTTGTCCTGCTCTGCCCTGTCTTGTCATGTCCTGTCCTGTTCTACCCTGCCTTGTCCAGTTGTACCTTGAGGTACGTGGGAAGTCGTAGCGTGCTTGTCCAGGAAGACGACAAAGAGAAAAACCAGAGATGATGATCAAATACCATAGAGGTCTTGAACCAGAGCTGGAGCACCCTGCAAATAATGAACGTGGGGTCTGCTAAAGTGGAGGTAGTTTGTTGCTGCCCTTGACAATGCCATCAGCCGTGAGGGTCGCTGATCATTTGTTAGTCACTGATTACGGACCTAAAAAGATAATACTAACAACAAGGATTGTGCGGGTAAATAGAACTTATATCAATAAGTACAACAAATGTTCTTACAATAAGAAGATAACAAGAATGAAAAAGTAGTATTCTGGAAATTGTTAGCGTACCGTTGTATTTGCTCCGTTCTGCAGTTCTGTTACTGGTGTGTGTTTATTAACATACCTTAATTGTGCTTGTTTTGTTGTCTTATAATTGGATGGATGTTTACTTTTGTTGGCTGGTTAAAACGTTGGTCAGTACAAATATTTGTGTCTCATGACATCTTAGTTGTCTATGGTATCTGGTCCTGACGATAGCTCCCGACAGAAGTTCATGTTAACGAGTTCGTTAAGCGAAAATAAAATAGCTTTTCCTGCGAAACCTTGAAAAAAAAAATGAATTGAAGATAAGAGAAAAAGCGTGTCTATGCGCAAAAAATTACAAGAAACGTGGTGTTTTTCATATTGTAGTGGGTCTACCAGAAGACTTAAGACTGAGGAATAAAGGCCGTTTGTCCCGGCAGTTGATGTTTAGCGACCAGGCAATTTTTATATTTCGCCCCTGGTAGAATATAATTGTGGTCCGTACTGGGTATCCAAATCTCTTGACCAGTTTATACACAATATGTTTTCAGTCTGTTTTCGAATAAACATTTAATCTTGGTATTTGTGTCTACCATCAACCCACCATTCTCTACTATAATCTCAATCTTCTTCTACTAGTTCTTTCTTTGTTCGTTATTCTGGTCGTGACTCGAGTTATTCCTTGTGAAGCAAGTCTGCGAGTGGACTCTTTCATGTTCCTTTGCATTAGTGTCTGTTTTATTTATACATTTATATATCCAGACAGTATTTTGTCCCTATTTGTAAAGCTCTTTCACCGATTTCATTCCAATTTGGTGATAGGAAGCAGTATGTCTGTTCATTTCAACTCGTTCTTGGACATTTCTATCAACGCAGCAGCATTACAAATCTGCAGAGAGAGACAGAGAGACAGAGACAGAGAGAAAGAGAGACAGAGACAGTGAGAGAGAGATAGAGAGAGAGACAGAGACAGAGAGAGATAAAGAGAGAGACAGAGAGAGACAGAGACAGAGAGAGAGACAGAGAGACAGAGACAAAGAGAGAGAAAGAACAGACTTTATCTTTCCTTCCTCACTTCCATTTCATATGATGTACGGACATCATTCGCACAATGTCCCAATTCTAATTCCTGATCTTCAAATCATTTACTTCGAGGGCCGAAGATGCGGCATTGACCGAGCTGATCACAACTAGCGACTCGTAACTGATTGCTTGCATCAGGGTAAGTGACCCAAAACTGACCAAGACTGTTCCGCTTCCAAGTGGCGGCCCTTGAAACAGATTGCAACCATGCAGTCTGTCTAAGAGGTTAGGTATCGCAGCTAAATTACAACACAACGTCACAAACGTCTTTTCTGGAAGAACGATGAAAAATTAGAAGAAGAAAAAGAAGAAGAAGAAGAAGAAGACCAACAACAACAGCAACAATAACAACAAGAACATTTTTTTTATTTTCCTTCCACCGTGGCCTACTTCTGAGGTCAGAATGTCAGCTGTTTTATTCCCGCAACTCCCAGGACGGCCAGGACCCTACATCCACACAAGTTCCAGGATGTCCGAGGCCTCTTTGTCCACTATCCACTCACGCCAGTCAGCCCTTCTGCAGCTTCTAATGCAAGAATTGAGAGTCAGACACAACTTTCATTTACGAGGTACCAGATTAGAGCCGATGTCAACTACCTTAATCTCCGTTCTGATACTGTGCAATGTTATCAAGTACTCACCGCCTCTCTCAGCAACGACCTTGCTTGTCACTCTAGCAGAGAAGCCGACTTTCTTACCGCAACTTTCATGCAGCCTTTTTTGTTACACGAGAGGGAGTCCAAAAATGTAACATTCTTATTTTTTTATATTAACAGAATATCCCATATTGCGGTTAATTAGTTTGCCCTCCTCGTATCAGAGTACTTGCGCCCAAAATCATATAGTCAGCACCCAAGCCATAACTCTTGTGCAGCGCTAGAAAGCGCTTTACCCTGAGAAAGCTGAAGTCTGAGCGACCCAGTGCTGTAACCCTAATACGTAGTAACTTGCTAGTGTCAATCACACGTGACTCCACCCGAACGAAGCCGTTAAAAATGATACCATTTCAAATTAGTTCCGCGCCGGAAAAGAAAACCGGTACGGAGGCACAGCGACATAAAAATATTGAGCGTTGTCCAGCCAGATAAGGCTTCAACTGATGAGTGGGAGATAGGACACACTCGATAAGATCGACACAGCAGGAGGTAATCTGATCATCAGAAGTGTGTTTCCCCAACCAGCAAATATGTCTCGAGCTACGCGAGTCACATGACATAAGTGTCCCGCAATCTATTGGCTTTCCTGGGGAAACACAAAATTGCTTGTTCTTCGAGGCCAGATAAATGGAACACTTTGTATGTTTATAAACAACAGTTAACAAACATATGCAGATACCATTACATAAAAAAGTTACTTGCTCCCAGCAAGCGATTTTGACGTATCGTCAGACGGTTTTGTCTTGATGATGCAACTTGTGCTGTATTTGGATTACAGTGAGTGAAATGCGCTGGTCATCAACCTCACTCTCTGGTCACAAGCTACCTTGGACCAGTCTCAAGACATACAACGAGACGACGGGAGGTAACTCAGTATGCAGGAACTCTGGTCCCACCTTCTATAAGACTATGGGTCGCTTCAAACCTGCGGGACTCGATCGCCCACCAAACCTGCGGGACTCGATCGCCCACCGTTTCTGTTCATCGCTTTGAGAGGCGAGTATCATACCTCTCGACAACAGCGATCGTTACATGCATTGTGCCCCAAGAGCGATAGCCTGAATGCAGCTGGAGCTGTAACAACAAGCGAAACATTTTGTAAGCAGCTTCGGACTCGTTGATTAGATTCCTAACTGCTCATCTACTCACTTTACATAGTCAAAATAATGCATAAAACACGGCCACCAAAGCCGCATAATGGCTTATACGGTCTAATATAATTATGACTATTTCTATGTCTGAAAGGGGTACAGTTACACAAGAAAATGTAACCCTTCATAACAAACAAACAAATTTGAACAGCTCTTAATTTCTTTAACATGATTGCATATGTATGTGTTCTAGTGACTGAGCGGTTAGAAAGTTTGCCTTTTAATATATATATATATATATATATATATATATATATATATATATATATATATATGTATATATGTCTTCTATGTTCGTCCTAAATAAAAAAGTTTTGTCGTAGTTAACGACAAAGTAGGACACATTCAGTTTCCGCATGGTACGGGTACATTTGAGGACCAGAAGGCAAAGCAGCGAAAGTGAGAAGCTGAGACCATATGCTATGAATTCTCTAAAACGTCATCACTTACTTGAGATAGAACACAACTACAACTATAGAAAACGAAAAACGTCATCACTTACTTGAGAGAGAACACAACTACAACGATAGAAAACGAAAATGTCCTAGGGGTTATAATAGATCATACAGGTAAGGTGAGGGACTTGGTTCAGGTAACAGTGAAAAAGGCAACTTAGGTAGGATGAAAAGACATATTAAACATAGGAGCATGGACATGATAGTCAAACTGAATAAAGCTTTAGTTATACCTAAATTGGAGTACTGCGTACTGGTGTGGAGTCCTTATTGTAGAGAAGATATAAACATGCTGGAAAGGATACAAAGAAAAGCGACAAAACTGATAGTGGGATTCTAGAATTATAGTTATGAGTAAATACTCAGAAAAACCGGTAGACGGTGTTTAAAAAAGGTCAGAATTCCATGTGATTTAATACAGGTTTATAAGACAATCAACAGAAAGGGTAAATTTGAATATAATAAGTTTTTTTTCTCCAAATACAGCCTCCTACAAGAACAAGAGGGCACAGTCACAAATTAACTAAAGAAAGGTCACGATTAGATACCAGGAAATATTTTTTAGTAAGAGCGTGTTGAATGCTTGGAAAATAGTGGAGGCAGGGTCAATTAAAGCATTCAATGAGGCCATATTTCTGTTATTTCGGTATTCTACTTAATCGATACGTCATTAACGATCGACTGTAGTTGTATGAGAGTTACATCCTCTGCTGCTTAACATTCCACTTCTAATTCCGTTGTCGTCAGCTATGTTTTGTCTCTTATAATTTCACATAATCAATCAATCATCAATCAACTGATGGAGAGTGCACAAGAACTGTGCATACCCTTCCTCATGCTTTGTATTTATCGATTACGAGAAAGCTTTTGACAGTATGGAGACCAATGTTGTGGTAAATGCTTTAAAAAACTAGGGCATCTCTGAAATCTATATTAGGCTGATTGAGGCAACTAACAAAGACTGCAATATATACATCACACTATACAACCGTCTAGTACATCTTCTGATAGCAAGAGGAGGCCGACAGGGCGACACCATCTCCTCAAAACAATTTACAGCGGCTCTTGTAGAGATTTTCCAACAATTACATTGGATCAACAGAAGTGTAAATAAAGATGACCAGTGGCTCACCCATTTACGATTTGCAGATAACATCATGTCCTACACTTGAGGAAGTCCAATAATTCTTGAACGACCTAAATGGGATCAGCAGAGCTTCTGGTCTGAGGATAAATAGAAGTAAAACATAATGCCTCAGAAATACTTAATGTCCAAAGCAGGACATCAAGCTAGGAGAGGAAGCCATCGAGGATGTCAACTCCTATATCTATTAGGCCAAGAAATAAATGCATACCACAAATTCGACCACGAAATCTCTAGATGACGAATAGCAGGTTGGTTTTACTTTAACTCCATTAAGCCAATACTCCAAGAAATAAGAGATACAACGGCCAGAGCACACACTTTCAAATACATTGTCATTCCAGTAATGATTTACGGATACGAAGTATGGAACTTGCGCAAAACAGATGCTGAGAAGCCCAGAGTCAATCATGCGCAAAACAGATGCTGAGAACCCCAGAGTCAACATGCGCAAAACAGATGTTCAGAAGCCCAGAGTCAATCATGCGCAAAACAGATGCTCAGAAGCCCAGAGTCAATCACTGAGCAATGGAACGGAGAGCACTACCAATTTCGATACGGAATCATATCCGAAACGAAGAAATTCGACATGAAACTTTGTTTCGGGACGTTGTGACAGCAGCGATATCACGCAAATATGGTCGGGCTGGACATATATAAATATATATCTCCCGTGTTATCGGGACCGGAATGAGGATAAAAGAAAAGTAATACTGACTACCCTATCTTGTAGAATGTAGAAACTTAAAGCAACAATAACTTGAAAAGATAATTAGGGAAGTCAGTATTTGATGACTTGGCGTCTATTTAATGAAGACATGATCCACAGGGAACACTGAACAGGTTTAGACGATGGTGCTCGCGCGTGTGTGTGTGTCGTGTGTGCGTTCGCGCTACGTTTTTGTACACTAAGTTTGTTTTTTGTTTTGTTTTTATTTGGTCTTATTTCTCTATTCCCCAAGACGGTGTGCGTTAGACTACTGTTTTTATTTTGAGCCTGTCGACCCAGTGCATCCGACTTCGGCATACATTTTATGTAAGGACCTGCTTCCTCCTGCATTTTCTAAGAGTTTGCTTCCCCGGGGTGACGGCCGGTACTGTGATGGGGATCGAACCCAGTACCTTCGGGTTGTGAGCCGTGCCACTTAACCACTAGCCCACATCTTTCCCCTCGTACACTACCTGTAAGTAACTGACATTCTCAAATAAAAAAAAGTGTAATGTTTAAGAAACAAAACTAATTTAATTTTCAGTAGTGAATTATTCATGAATTAAAAACAGGGCAATATTATTTAGCAGCATGACAGGAAATAGAAAGAATTAGGAATCATATAACACCAAGGTAAACAACATATACCGGTGTTCTATGGCACCTCGGGGAGGTCTTCGTTATTTGAATCTCAGCTGGTGTGCTATTTCTGCTGATAATTGTTTGTCACTGTTGGGGAATATTGTCTCAAGCCTCGAATTTCTAGACCCAGGCGTGAGCACTAAACGCCTCCCCAGCATTTCTAGAAAGCGAGTCATAATTTTGTGCTCGTGCAGTTTCTGACAAAATTCCACAGTGAGAGCTCGTGATGTTTACGACATCCTTGAAATTTCCAACTCGGTTATATTACTGCCCTCGACTTTTGCAAGGTTATGTCTGCGAGGTCGTCTGAACGCTTCTGCAGACTTCAGATTTTTTTTTCTTTCTAAGCATTCGTTGAAAGTGCAAATCTACAAAGTGTGCACATAGATGAAGTTTCTTTGTTGCTTTAGAATTTAAAAACAAGAAAGTCGTTATGATGATACCTGTAACTCGTGGTCTCTATGCTATGTACTAGATGTGTGCCAGTAGTTTGAGAGTTTTAGAAAAACAATGTATTTTAGCGTTTCTCCCATCGATGTACGGAGGAGAAGGGATTTTTTTAGGATTGAGCTGTTTGTGCAAGGCATTGAGGTAAAATGTGCAGGACATATTTTAATGTTACTCTTGATATCAAATCTAGGCCAAATTTCAGCTTAGAGACCGTAATACTAATCTCTCGAACACCCCCTGCCTCGATTAGAGATTAATCAGTCGCGTGTTGTCACATATGAGGAGGTAGGATTCAGACAAAAATTACTTTTTAAATATTTGAAAATGAAGATAACAACAGACTCGTGGATCGGTAAAACTGCTTGGAACAACCAGAGGTTAGTGCTCGTCAAAGTGAAACTACACTTACCTTATCGCTTCTCTTCTGCCCATGGGTGTAGAAGCCAAGCACACCAAATTATTCTGTCTGCTGTCTTCCTCGTGGTCTGGTTCCAGTCCAATCCTTTTCTATTATATTCTATTATATATTATTATTATTATATTATATTATGTCTTATATTGTCATTGCAACGGGCTTTGGGTAGATCTTTGGCTCTTTTCTTCCCATGAATGTCGGGGTAGCCAATCTTCTTTCATTCTGCAGGCATGGACACACAACCCAAGTTAAGATTGGTTTCCCTCAGGAAGGCGAAGTCTAGGCATCGAGATCGTGCTGCATTGTCTGTATTGCAGACGTTGTCTATCCTTGTTACTTGGACCACCTTCCTTAGATATCTCATTTAAGAGGCTTGGAGTTGGGATTTGTGGGTTGTCACTGCCCATGACCCACATCTATTTTCAAAACTGGCACATAGGTATAATCCATATTGATGTTCTGACGTATTTCCCTTTTACAGAGGGATCTTCTATTTATAGCATGAGAAAGTTTACCAGTTGCTGCCCTACCTTTCATTATAGCAGGACAAAGTTTACCAGTTCACGGCCTTCTTTAGAATATCTATAGAATACCATGACCAATTCCAGACCTTCCTCTATTTATAGCACGAACAAGTTTACCAGCTGCTGCCCTTCGCATAGCACAACTCTTCTTTAATACTTCCCATCTTGTTTTTAAAGCTCTAAAGTATTTGCTAGACCTGTCCCAAAGATTATCATGCTGGGATTCAGCATAATACGATGTCTCGTCGCTTCTCTCGAGACCACTAGGATTTCTGTTTTTGTACTGCTAATCACCATCCCTCTCTTCTTCAACTCCTCTTTCCAGATTTGAATATTGTTTTGGATACGTGCTTCAGATTTGGTGATTTGTGGCTCTGTCAGATGTCTTAATCTCAGCTCCGAGTAGACTGTGCCGAGGACAATTAGAAGGGATATGCCTCTATGGTTTCCGTTCTGTCTGTTGTCACCGTTTCCAAAAATTGGTACAGTGATGGTTATCTCTCAACTCTTTGGTATAGCCTTGTGTCGTCAGACTGCCTAGAGAACGTCCAGGAATAACAGTTTACCTGCAGTTCCCATGTACTTGACTATTTCTGGTGTTATGCCATCATGTCCAGCTGCTTTGTCAACCTGAATCTTTTGGAACTTTAGCTCCTCCATCGTGATGCTGTTTGCTCCGTTAATGATTTCTTCCTCTGTGCTATAATAGCATGTCGTATCTGTCACTTGGTCTGCCTTGTCACCGAGTACATCTGAGAAAGTCTTTCTATCTATCCATTATCTCCATCGGGTTGGTAAACCTTGCTTGTCTTTTGCAATTTTATGGTCAATTTGTTTCCTTGTAGAACAGCTTTTGGTTTTCTCTAACATTCTTTTCCATTCATTCTTCAAAGTTGTTCTATGGTTTTTATATTGTGGGCCAATCATCTTGTTTTGTTTTGTTTTGTTTTTTTTTTGTGTTTTTTTTTTCTTTGTATTCTATGTTTTTCCTGCTGTATTCTTGGTTCCTAAGTTTTGTTGTCATGCCTTCTTATTTACTCTTATCATTTTGACTTCCATTTTTATTGACTCTCACATAACCACATACTTCTGTTGCAGCTGACTTGAGGGTAGTCTTCAATTTTGATCAGATAGCATCTAGATCCCCATGTGGTCCCACACCCCTTCCTACTGTTGTCGATATAAGCCACATATTTCTTGTCTTAACTTCTGTTCCTCTTATTTTGTAAGTCTTTATTCGTGCTTCTCTATTTCTGTTATTTGGTTTCTTACTTGTTTTTGGACATTGCGTTGGTGGTACTTACTTTCGTGGATTCTCTTTATTGTCAAGAGGTAGCAGTCACTTCCAATTGGCATAATGGCATAATAATCGCATAATAAATTCTGGATTTCTCATTCAACGTCGGCTCACAGCGGGCGTGCCCTTGTGAGGAAACTTTGCATTTGACGTAAGAATGTGTAAATATTTATTATGGAAATTGTAGGGAGTCATTCCAGCAATGATTTACGGATGCGCAGTGCGGAACCTGGTGGACTTAGTGGGGGAACTAAAAGATACGTTTTAGATCATAATGCGACCAAAATTAGCACAAGGCTGCCTCCAGAACAGATAATGAACACAAGGCTGTCTCTGGAGCAGATAATGAACACAAGGCTGCCTCCAGAACAGATAATGAACACAAGGCTGCCTCCAGAACAGATAATGAACACAAGGCTGTCTCTGGAGCAGATAATGAACACAAGGCTGCCTCCAGAACAGATAATGAACACAAGGCTGCCTCCAGAACAGATAATGAACACAAGGCTGCCTCCAGAACAGATAATGAACACAAGGCTGTCTCTGGAGCAGATAATGAACACAAGACTGTCTCTGGAGCAGATAATGAACACAAGACTGTCTCTGGAGCAGATAATGAACACAAGGCTGCCTCCAGAACAGATAATGAACACAAGGCTGTCTCCAGAACAGATAATGAACACAAGGCTGTCTCTGGAGCAGATAATGAACACAAGGCTGCCTCCAGAACAGATAATGAACACAAGGCTGCCTCCAGAACAGATAATGAACACAAGGCTGTCTCTGGAGCAGATAATGTACACAAGACTGTCTCTGGAGCAGATAATGAACACAAGACTGTCTCTGGAGCAGATAATGAACACAAGGCTGCCTCCAGAACAGATAATGAACACAAGGCTGTCTCCAGAACAGATAATGAACACAAGGCTGTCTCCGGAGCAGATAATGTGGAGCAGATATTCCAGAACAGGTAATGGAATATTTAAAATAGTAAAGTATGGAATGAAAACCGGAACTGATAAATATTACGAAGAACATAACGTGCCAAGCAATGAAACGTTGAAATCAAGTTTCTACCGGATGGGTAGCCAATCCCAAGCTTCTTAAGCTTCGACGCATCTTACTGCATGCTTGTCAGGTTACAGTTGTACTATTTTCCCCTTTCATGTCTCGGTAACATGTGGATTATATTACTGGTATGAATTTTGGTTTAAAAGGGAGGGAATTGTCAGAATGAATAGAGATCTCACAACCCTGTGTTCTGTAATTTTACACCGGTCTGCTGTATCAAATAAGAGTATTGTATGAAATCAGTTAACGCAGCCTCGTCTTGGCTTACAATACAGTGGTTAAAGCATCCATCCGTCACACTTCTACTGTCGTCAATGTTTACTTCGTGTAGTTTGTGGTTTTCCAGCTTAATGAACGCGTCTGTCTGTTCGAATGCGACTTGAAGCTGTTGATTTGTTGTCAATGCAGGTAAATATATGAAAAACTACTTTTTTCGGTGGGGAGGAAGACGCGTCTGGTCAGACAAAATATACTGATCAGACATGTTAGTCAGGGTCAGACAAAATATACTGATCAGACATGTTAGTCAGGGTCAGACAAAATATACTGATCAGACATGTTAGTCAGGGTCAGACAAAATATACTGATCAGACATGTTAGTCAGGGTCAGACAAAATATACTGATCAGACATGTTAGTCAGGATCAGACAAAATATACTGATCAGACATGTTAATCAGGGTCAGACAAAATATACTGATCAGACATGTTAGTCAGGGTCAGACAAAATATACTGATCAGACATGTTAATCAGGGTCAGACAAAATATACTGATCAGACATGTTAGTCAGGGTCAGACAAAATGTACTGATCAGACATGTTAGTCAGGGTCAGACAAAATATACTGATCAGACATGTTAGTCAGGGTCAGACAAAATATACTGATCACACATGTTAGTCAGGCTCAGACAAAATATACTGGCCAAGACACTCATCTCGGCTTCTTCCAAATAGCTCTACCATGAAAGGGATTGTTTTCATAGCAGCCTAGATAACGGGGTGGGGGTTGGACGTGAACCCGGAAGTAGTGAGTGACACGCAGATGAAGTCAAGCATTGCACAATCGCCTGAAGGACTCCGGTCCACCTTCATCAGCACGCTCGAGATGTGAGGAGAACTACTGTAACCCGCCACTTAACGTAATTTTTAGGGCGCACAACAGAGCTAACCTACTCATTGTGGACATTCGCAAACAGCAACTTTTCCGGTGCAGATGTGTCAATGATCTGTCCAAGACCCGTCAACATTTGATAGATTACCAAGTCCCATAAGCAGAAGATGTGTGCATAATTTCAGCTCTCTAGGTTATGGGGAAGTTGGTTAAAATAGGAGAAATAGAAGTCTACGCAAACGGACAACTGTAATGTCACGATGTAAAAAGAATTGCGAAAACTAGTTGTGCTATAAATTGAAAAAGTCACACAAGTCTAAGACATGAAGCTTGCACAAACGCAACCACTATTACAGTGGTGGCTTCTGTATCAGTTGGTTTTACATGATGATGTTGCCAACCCTATGCATAAACCTTTGTATTTCCCCTTTCCGACATTCATTGGACTTATTTATTTTTTCCCCAATCCAGGGCTCGGGATCCAATGTTCACTGTCACTGCCCACAATTTATTCCACAAGTTGACTTTTCCACTGCATGCCCAACCAATTTGACCCCATGCTACGCTGTTGGTTAACTTTTATTTTCTTCTGCTCAAAACTCTTAATTTCCGATATTTTCCCCACAGCCTGATATTTAGGGTCTATCTTAAGCAGCTCGAAGGAAGCCCTGGATGGAATGATTTCGCTGTTTAGGCGGGCGACCGTGAGATTGAGATCACGAATGGAAGTCTGTCTTCTCCAGACACTTTGACAAGGGAGGCAATTTAAGGCATTGCTTTGATTCCTGTATTAGGTATACAAAGCTTCCGGTTTGAATAATTGGTAGCGGGTACATTAAATGTGAGAGAATGGTACCTGGAACAGAAGTTTCGGTAATTGTGTATATTTCTGTTCCGTTACTTTATCGTGTCGACTTTTTATGTGTTACCATGTAGCTAGCTGTAAAAAGCAGTTCTGTAGTCTTGCATTTCCGCTTTGTACTGATGGTAAAACGACCTAATGGTAGCGTGGTTCGAGTGTGTGTCTTTCCCATCAAAGAGATAGGATAGGCCTCAATTTCCATTCATCGCGCGCTCAAATTCACCCAGCTATAAATCGACACCTGACTTAAAGTTCTGAAAGTTTATGCGGAGTAGCAGTGAATTGACCATGTCAAAATCGAAAAAAGTAAAATCAGGCCAAATACACTAAAGACTGTGACGACAGTGTCTGCTGTGATATTACTTGTACTGAATAGTTCCAAACTCGATATACAATCCAAGCCAATCAGGGGACGCGTGCGTTTTTTCATCATATGACCGCTGCCTCTCATATCCCCCTGAAAAAAACAGAGGAATGAACCGAAGACCACTCAGATGCGAAGCCAGTGCGCTAACCACTGGGCTACGCAATGAATACGATTCTCTGAACTAAAAATGGACATATATGGCTTGGCTTCGTTCATTCTCAATCTCCAACTACCCAACATTGAAAGGGCTCAAGTATCAGAATGTAGTCCAGAGAACGGAATACGTTGTGTCGTAGTTTACAGCTTGACTGCGATATTTTGCACCTTTCAGTTAAACACATCCGACTTCAGAAAGCATTTTTTGAGTACCGGGTTAGCATTCCCTCTTCGATCCCTTCTCCTTAGCCAGTCTCCCCTGCTGCAGCCTGTTATCCAGGATCACCGCGTGGAGGTGTAGAAGGGTCTTGGCAGCTCTGATTCGCTGGCCCTGACGCTAGCAGTCAGCTATGAGTCGCTGACCACTGCAGCTCATGCGCTGCTCAGCATCTTGACGTATATGAGGCAGGAGTTAATTTTGTTTCCTGCCATAGTAAATTTTAATTCTCACGGGAGTTGGCATGGTTGCCACTAGCATGGCCGTATCTCAGACGACAGTCACCTGATGAGCATGCTCATTCATCGTACTGAACCGTCAGTGTTTGACCTTATTTGGACATAAGGTGCTCCTTGTCGAGGACGTCCTATCCATCAGCTCTTAAAGCAGGCCATGGGATTCAAGGATGGGAAACGCCTCTCTCCATCATGGTTTATGCCAAATATATCATCCTCTTTGCAGGAAGTCTGGGAATCAGCCATTTATCGTGTGCATGGACGGCAGGCGCGACCGCCCAGTGTCACTCAAGTGGATTGCCTACTTCCCCATCAACCTAGGGGTGACATATTGTGGTCGGGATCAAGATGCTGAGCAGCGCATGAGCTGCAGTGGTCAGCGACCCATACCTGACTGCTAGCGTCAGGGCCAGAGAACCAATGCTGCCAAGACCCTTCTACACCTCCACGCGGTGATCCAGGATAACAGGCTGCAGCAGGGCAGACTTACTAAGGAGAAGGGATCGAAGAGCGAATGCTAACCCGGTACTAAAAAAATGCTTGCTGAAGTCGGATGTGTTGGACCAAAAGGTGCAAATATAACAGTCAAGCTGTAAACTACGACACAACGCATTCCGTTCTCTGGACTACATGCTGCTACTTTAAGCCCTTTCAGTGCTTGGTAGCGGGAGATTGAGAACGAACGAAGCCAAGCCAAGCCATTTTGTGGTTGATCAATGGCGGATATAGGTTACTGAGAGAAAGGAATAGGAATATGTACAGCCAGAGAGTTGCTGAAGCCATCAACGTCAACACAATTCCTCATTTGTTGAATAAAGCTGAGCGCCTATAGGGTTCCCCGAGATGCAGTGATATTAACCAACAAATAAAAGGAGGGGGAGGTTAGGGCTTCCGTTTATCACCCTGAGGGGAGAAAAGGGAATGAGGGGTTCAACCATGATTTTGTCACGGCGTGTGAAATGAGAGTTAGAGAAGTGAAGAGAAAACACGTCATGAACTGCGTGACGTCATATATGAACGGTCCCTAACTTGGGATTAACTGCCACCAATAAGGCACTGCCACGTTGACATTCCTGTGAGGATACGAGGAGACTATCTCAGCAAAAAGCATTTTAAATTCCCTTTTTTCTAACAAAAGATGTAACATCCGAATAGAGTGCAATAATTTTGTAGTTGCAACATATGTAACTTCATTACACAGTGCAATAATTATATTCTTGTAACAACATATGTAACATCATAACAAAGGACATTAACTGTAGTTAACATTATAATAAAGGGCAATATCGCTGTTTTTTGTAACAACATCTGCCGCCTCATATGTTGCGTTTGGAGAGAAGAGAGTAACGTCTGGTCAGTCAAAACACACTGCTGAGACATCGTTTGTCAGGGTCAGGCAAAACACACTGCTGAGACATGTTTGTCAGGGTCAGGCAAAACACACTGCTGAGACATGTTTGTCTGGGTCAGGCAAAACACACTGCTGAGACATGTTTGTCAGGGTCAGGCAAAACACATTGCTCAGATATGTTTGTCAGGCAAATTGAAGATAGGTGGCACTGACGAATGCTCGTGTGGTACAGGGAAAATGACCGCTGAGCATTTGCTGCAAAACTGCCCGCCATACGAGGATCAGAGAGAGCAGATGTGGCCATCACCAGTGGCACCACTAGACAAGCTCTATGGCAGTGTCGACAGCCTCAGGATGACCGCTGCTTTTTTCTAAAAACTGAAGATCGACGTCTGACAGCGTAAGAAGAAGAAGAACAGAAGAAGTTTGTCAGGGTCAGTCAAAAAACACTGCTCAGATATTTTGTCAGGGTCAGGCAAAATATATTGGCCAAGACACCTATTTCACTTCCACACAGTTCTTCCTGGAAACAGGCTAGCGTGGTAGGAGATAGACGTAATTTCCATAGTAGTGAGTGACACGCAGATTAAACCAAGAATATCACAACCACCTGGAGGTTCACCTTTATCAACACACATGGTATATCATGAAAACTACTGTAACCTACCACGTAACTCCCTTTTGTCAAACGAGTAAAGTTACGGACAGGGCATTTAGCAACAACAACACTTTATATTAGACTTAACAAGTTGTTTTTTATCAAAATACAACCACCTACAAGAACAAGAGGGCATAGTTACAAATTAACTAAAGAAAGGTCCAGATTAGATATTAGGAAATATTTTTATAGTCAGCGAGTGGTCAATATGTGGAATGTATTGACAGATGAAGTAGTGGAGGCAGGGACAATTAATGCATTTAAGGATATATTGGATGCCCATAGCTTTTAGAGCAGTGAAATGTAAATGAATGGTTGTATACAGACTCTGTAAAGTCTTCTAAACCAGTATAAAGACGTTAAGTTTATATCACCATTCACATTATTGTAAGGTCCGTCATCTCGTATTCATCTCACGGGCAAATTTCATTGTATTTCACAAAAACGCTATTTGAAATGCGATAATCATTTTCTGCCACAAAGATATTTTCTTAACGCAAAACAACTACAAAACAACTACAAAACTACAAAACAACTACAAAACTACAAAACAACTACAAAACAACTACAAAACTACAAAACAACTACAAATAACTAAAGGCCAGCACATCCTTTGGTAGAATGCGCTCGATGGTCTGGGCACGTCGTGGCATCAGCGTCAAGACTAAACTTAAAGTCTACCGTGCAACCATCATTCCAACCCTACTATACGCTTGCGAAAGCTGGACTGTATACTCTGGACATGCAAGGAGGTTAAACCACTTCCACACAGGTTGCCTGAGGCGAATATTCCACATCCGATGGCAAGATCGTGTCACTGACATCGAGGTTCTCTCGAGGGCTAACATGCCCAGCATCCATGCACTGCTAGAAAAAGCACGACTAGGATGGGCCGGACACCTCGTCCGTATGTCAGACGAGCGGCTCCCAAAGAAGCTTCTCTACGGCGAGCTGAGAGAGGGATGGCGCGAGAGGGGGCGCCCAAAGAAACGTTTTAAAGACGGTCTGAAGGACTCACTAAAAAGTTGCCAGATAGACATCGACACCTGGGAATGTCTTGCGAAAAACAGATCTGACTGGAGAAGCGCAGTCAAATCGGGTGTAGCTGCTGGTGAAGATGACCGTGTTGTGAAAGCCCAGAACAGACACGAGACGCGGAAATCCCGAGCAGCGGGAACACCATCCCCTTCTACAAACCTCGTGTGCCCGATATGTAGCAGATGTTTTCGTGCTCGCATTGGCCTGTTCAGCCACATGCGCACCCACATCCAACAGGGAAATCTATGACAAGGATGATGTCGGCGGTCCTCATCGACAACGATGGACAGCTATTATTATTGAAGGTAGTTTGACATCATGGCTTGAAAATAACAATAACAACAATATTATTTTGTTTAAGCGACCAGGGCTCGTCGCGTCGAATGACCATGTCCATGACCACTCCTGATGACCGTGTCCCAGACGGTCTGCAGTTATGTTGGAGAAATGGCGACCTGTTTCAGCCAGGCATTGCGAGGGCAGCCCTGGGGAAATCTACGGGATGAGCACGGCCTCTTTTCGTAGCAAGCGGGTCCCGTAATCGGACAGGTAGACGCGGCTTTGATCAATCGTCGAAACAATGCTTGTAAGTTGAGTACGCCGAACTACTTCCCTGTTTGAAATCAGGTCGTGCCAGTGGATCCCGATGATACGTCTCTGGTTATCCATGGATGAAGTAGCCAGGCCCATTTTACAGGTGATGTGACTGCTTCGAGCGTCAGAGGATTGCCTGTCGTCCAGGTAGACGAAGCCATGTTTTGCTGAAACAGGATTGTCGTTCACGTTGATGGTAAACGCAGTTGTTGCTGAGGATTTGGATTTTCGCCTTTGTCCAGGAGATGTGCAAACATATGTGGTAACCGACGGATTCTTGCCTTTATGGAGCCTAACAGAGCCTGATAATCGTGGCATAGTATTAGGACGTCATTAGCGTAGACGACATCGGTTACCAAGGAGTCGTCGACCAGTACTCCTGGATTGTGTGCAGAAGACTTTGCGAGGATCCAGTCTATGGCGTGGCAAAAAAGGGCATTTGCGAAGACGCAGCCCTGCCTGACACCAAATGATGTTTTGGAAAGATCACAAAAAACATAAATTATACACACAACATAAATTATACACATCTCTAAGGACACGCATATGTTGAAAGACCTGATCGCCTACGCCAGTGGACATCGGACGGGAATAAGTCTTATATTCCTGAACAAGCCATAAACACAGGTTTACGTGAACAGCGCTGATAGTGCGGCTGTCACTGGGCAGGGCTACACTCTGTTCTGTCAGAATCAACAGCAACTTTGATGGACCCAATAGAAGAGTGGCATTTTCATCTGTCTGTTCTGATGTTGTTGAGTTGTGGCTTCAAGCTTACAACCAGCTGGAATGTCATCAGGTCTGTCAAATATCGCTGACTTATTGTCTCGCTCAGATTATCATAACGCGCTAGCTTTTGTTGCTGTTTAGTGACGTATGTTCTTTCATGATGGGCGGAAGTGACGTGACGCATAGGTGATGCTTTTGTTCTTTGTTAAGGTTTGAATCTATTGGCGCAAGTTATACAGAAGTAAGTTGTCCATCTCAGAAGATGATATCATAAGACGGTTTTTGTCTTGATGATGCAACTTACACTGTATTTGGATTATTGAGAGGAAACGTTGTTGTTGTTGTTGTTGCTGCTGCTGCTGCTGCTGCTGTTGTTGTTGCTGCTGCTGCTGTTGCTGTTGTTGTTGTTGTTGTTGTTAAATGCCCATAACGAGTAGTACTACTCTTTTAACGTTTAGTGGCGGGTTGTTGTAGCCTTCGTCACATCCCGAGCATACTAATGAAGATTGACCAGGGTCCTCCAGGAGGTTGTGCTATGCTTAGATTCATTTGCGTGTCGCTCACAACTACGGGGATTACGTCGATCTATCACCTCGTTAGCCAGTTGCCATGAAAACAGCTTCTGGAGAACAGGCTGCAACAGGACAGACTGGCTAAGGAGAAGGAATCGAAGAGGGAAGGTTAACTCGGTACCAAAAATGCCTTCTGAAGTCGGATGTGTCGGACCGAAAGGTGCAAATAAAGCATGCTGTAAACGATGACACAACGCATTCCGTTATTCTAACAATAGCCTGATACTAGCAAAGCCCTTTTTAGGGCTTTGTGGTGGAAGTTTGAGAATGAACGAAGAAGGAGAATAATAATAAGAAGAAGATGAAGTGAGGTGGCCAGTTTCCTTTCCCTAACAGTGCCACAGGCACCAATTTACATTTGGGTTCACTTAAGCGTGGTGATAACTAGGACTGAACCCAGTACCTAGAGTGATCAGCGATAGATCTATCACTCTGCGCCACAGACGTTCTGTGTATAAACCATATGTAATCTATTTTCAATTAAAACTTCGCCTCGTTTTCACAGCATGTCCTGTAAACCCAAACACAAGGTCATAGGTTGTAAAGCAGAAACATTTTGACAGCATTATCCCCTGGCACTAATTAGCGCTGTCATCAGATCATTCTCGGAGCCAAACACTGTGGCGTCACCTATCAAATACATTTTACTTGTAAACTGGTGCCTTCCATCACATCCCCTTTCCGCATCCAAAGTGACGTATGTAAACATATAGCGGTATTCCTGACTGGAATGTCAGGTTAGGCATATTGTATTTCTTGGAAGTTGAAGATCAACACGGGCGATAATCGAGATGTAGCTAACATTTGTAAACAAGGTTTGCGCAGATAAGGGTTGCCATTCTACGACAAGATTACCAGTAGTGGGAATATCCATCTGCTGTTTCTTCGTAGTATATCATTCGTCAACTTGAAAACATCTTCTTTTTGTCTCCATTTGATTCGTGCTTATGTTTTTGATCATAACACGCGCATTGTTTTACAACCTTGTTAAGATATTTGCACTTCGTGGCTGTTACATCCGTGTTCGATGAACTTTCTAGTTTGGATTAACTCTCCCTAGCGTTTGCTGTTCCCAGACTACCTGTTATACAGCAAATGATTTTATGATAGATTATTCCATTTTCTAGATCAATTGCCATCAATGACTAATGTACATCATCTACTCTAAACATTCTGGTTGTATAACACCAATCTGTCATATAGATTGACAATACATCAATCTGTTGTATAGGACAATATCTCAATCTGTTGTATAGGACAATACCTCAATCTGTTGTATAGGACAATACCTCAATCTGTTGTATAGGACAATACCTCAATCTGTTGTATAGGACAATACCTCAATCTATTGTATAGGACAATACCTCAATATGTTTAATAGTTAGACCAGGTCATACCTCATTCTTGTGTGGCATGCCCAAAGTCTGAAGACCTATTACTTGTTCGTTGCTTCTGTAATATACACGTGATATATACATGGTGAATAGAACACAGAGAGAGAGAGAGAGAGAGAGAGTGATACCCAGAGAGAGAAAGAGAGAGAGCGAACCATGCTCTAAAATCACAAGACGATAATATTCTGGAACTTCGAAAATAACTTAACTTCAGTTATGTTCTCAAGTCCACCAGTAAGTCAATGTATAATGGTAGACGTATCAATCAACATGCATCATACAATACAGTCTCAACTCCCCGAATTAATCCCAGGGTCCTGTGCTGGGGAGGGGAAAATAGAATCACTGCACCTTCATGCATGTCGTAAAAGGCGACTAAAGAGAGTTGTGCGTGGAGCTATCAACATCAGGCGCAGACTTCCTGAAGAAGGCCAGCTGTAGTGGTGGCCCTATACTCCGGCTGAGGAGAAAGAAGAACAAGACGAATGCAATCTCCACACATCATTCCTGGCGACAGACTGCTCTGGGCTTTCTTATATAAAACATGAAATAGCGTTAGTTAACTTCTCAGCGCAATAACAAGAGCACAGAAGATTTCGAAGAAACACAAAACTACAAGACAATATTACCCGATAACAAACTATAAACCATGGACGCTAACACACATACAGAAGGGGTAGTGGGAAACGCCCAGTAGCATGACCTCACACAGTGGCAGCTAACGGTTATCAGTACCCCCAATTGCAGAACACAGATGGGTAGGATAAATATCAATAGCGAAAGGCATGGAGGGTGGACACCCCAGAGGTGTGCTTCCCTAGGCATAACAAGCCGGAGGAAGGAAACCCCACACAAACGCACTACCAATAGCCAAATGGGAGTCAGAAAGGCACACCGGGAATCGTATGTGACGGCATCTTCTAAGGACCGACCAAGTGGATTTGCAGAACAAAAAGAATAGCTTTTGGTTACCTGTCATCAGGCACGATTGTCTGACTTAGTTCTTGCCCTTTAACCATGAGGTTTACAGACCTTATCTACTCTGTCTTGTGACGTATTTATATCAGGATTCCCGTACAAACTACATGATAAGATTATCACAACACAAGAAAAGTTAATCATGTCCTAATATAACCTACAGGCTGTAAATAACCACGGATGAACGTGGTAAGAACTCAATAAAAAGTAGACAAAACCCACACCAAAAACGAAATCAGCAGGACACTGGGACCCAGATAGCCATTGTCTTCTTCTTCCTGTTGATCAACCAGCCCTAAATGTTGGACCTGTCTCGTCTCGTTTGACGCTGTTCCTATCAGTCGTCGGCTTCAAATTACCTTCCATCTTCCCGTCTAGGGAGAATTTCTCTTAACTTCTTATCTGATCACGCGCCCACAGTTATCATTAATCTCCCTTTTCATTCTTTCTAGCCGGGTTAACTTTCTTCTTAAGCTGTCGTTTTCGTTTCCTCGGTTTATCTTGTGCATCTACGAGATTTTGTGTGTCCCCCCAGCAGTCAAAATACCGAACTTTTCAACTTTTAGTTCTGCTCCGTTTAAGAGGATTGACGGCAACCAACATTAAAATTCACTTAATGCTCTCTCTCTCTCTCTCTCTCTCTCTCTCTCTCTCTCACTCACTCACTCTCATTTACTGTCTTTCTCTCTCCCTTCTTCTCTCCCCCTCCCTCTCTCTCGCTCTATCTTCATGTATGTATATCTGCCACACAAATAATTCCGCTTGCTGTCCAAAAAACAAGATATTTCCTACTTTACTGAAGCTAAACTTTGTCCTTTTACCATTCCATGCTTCTTTGTGTTATATACATGTCGAGCGCTCGTTCTAGTGTTATTCATATAGAATAACCTGGTAGCTTCATCTCTGACCATAGAATGACTTGTTTACTCTTTCTGGTGCCGTATAGCCGGCCCCATGCCCAAACCTTCTTAATTACTGACTGTGTATTATCCTTGACCTTTGGCTTTATCATATTAAGCTGTGAACTCTCTTCTCCTTCTTCCCACACACTCTTGTTTCATTTGACTCTGTCCAACAATCAGACTCTTGTTTCATTCGACTCTGTCTAACAATCACACTCTTGTTTCATTTGACTCTGTCCAACAATCACACTCTTGTTTCATTTGACTCTGTCCAACAATCACACTCTTGCACAACTTTCATACGCGCCTTCAAGATGAGGCCCTTCCATTGCACTTTGGTTGAGCTGGCTTCTGAGAGCGCACAAACCTAGCATAGGTACATACAGACGCACACATACATCCAAGCACTGGTTTATGCGTCTTAATATCGCCTATTTGACTACGGTCTGGGGTGGAATAGGCGCGCCTCCGCCAGTAGAAACTAGTGAGGCATATATGTACAATTTTAAAAGGTTGTTTGTGTTAGAATTGGGGAGGAAGATGAGGCAGCCGAGAGGCAACATGCTCATCAGAGCAGAGATCTCGTGTAATATGGTCTTTTAACGTGTAATTACAGCGGCGTTTTCTGGTATGGGACTTGTTTCTGTCTGGTGTGGGACTTGTTTCTGTCTGGTATAGAACTTGTTTCTGTCTGGTATGGGACTTGTGTCTGTCTGGTATGGGACGTGTGTCTGTCTGGTATGGGCTTGTGTCTGTCTGGTATAGAACTTGTTTCTGTCCGGTATGGGACTTGTGTCTGTCTGGTATGGGACTTGTTTCTGTCTGGTATGGGACGTGTTTCTGTCTGGTATGGGACTTGTGTCTGTCTGCTATGGGACTTGTAGCTGTCTGGTATGGAACTTGTTTCTGTCTGGTATGAGACGTGTTTCTGTCTGGTATAGGACTTGTGTCTGTCTGGTATGGGACTTGTAGCTGTCTGGTATGGAACTTGTTTCTGTCTGGTATGGGACGTGTTTCTGTCTGGTATGGGACGTGTTTCTGTCTGGTATGGGTCTTGTTTCTGTCTGGTATGGGACTTGTGTCTGTCTGGTATGGGACTTGTAGCTGTCTGGTATGGAACTTGTTTCTGTCTGGTAAGGGACGTGTTTCTGTCTGGTATGGGACGTGTTTCTGTCTGGTGTGGAGTTTGTTTCTGTCTGGTATGGGACTTGTTTCTGTCTGGTATGGGACACTTTTTTCTGCACCTCCACTACGTGCGATGAGACAAACTACAACTCGTCTACGATATTTAAGAAGAAATGACAACTGACAAAAGTAGTCTGTTTGTGGCATGTTCTTCTAAAATAAACTGACAAGAATAATCTATCCTTTACATCTTCTTCTTCTTCCTCTTCTTCTTCGAAATCTTTCGAACAGTAATCTAAATATGTATATGAAAGCAACGATAGTCGTAGCGTGTTGGCAACTGACCAGAGTTTGTCCAGGAAGGGCACTGACGATAGCCATGAATGCACATTTTTTCCAAGCACTGCAGCAAAAACCAGAGAGAAGTGTCACAAGATAAGTTCATAAACAACCCTACATAATAACAATCACAGACGTCTGATGATTTGGTCAAAATCTTCACCGGGACAACGAACGCTGTCTGTGGTTGTTTTATTAAACTGTATTTTCTATAGCTGGTCATGCGGTTATATTTTTTCTTGTTTTTTGTTTTGTTTTTGCGTTCAACTTATTTTTTTAATCCCCAAGGCACATCCAAGGCGGTGTGCGTTGCACTGTGGTTTTTATTTTGTACCTGTCAGCCCAGTGCATCCGACTTCAGTATGCATTTTGTGTAACGGTCTGCTTCCTCCTGCAGTTTCTAAGGGTTTGCTTCCCCGGGGTAACGGCCGGTGCTGTGATGGGGATCGAACCCAGCACCTTCGGATTGTGAGCCGTGCCACTTAACCACTAGCCCAAGCCGTCGCCATGCGGGTATATGATTTATGTGTTCCTCGTTTGATGTATGCTTCTTATGTTGTGTTTATCGTACGTTACGTTTATCATAAGCTGTGTTTATCCTATATTGTGTTTATCACATGTTTTGTTTCTCATATGTTGTGTTTATCATATGTTGTTTCTCACACGTTGTATTTCTTATATGTTGTTTCTCACATGTTGTGTTTCTTATATGTTGTTTCTCATATGTAGTGTTTCTCACATGTTGTGTTTCTCATATGTCGTGTTTCTCAAATGTCGTGTTTCACATATGCCTGGCACTCTCCCAGCAGATGTTTGGCGATCATTCTAATAGTACCACAGTCAAACTCTACTTTGTAAAGACGGTAATAATTTTAGCCAGCTTGTTTTCTGTGGGCATGATGTTCGCTCTCTGCCTCACATCTACTCCCTCATTCGACCTTATCTTTATTTGTAAGTTATACATCACACACATTCTTGAAATAATAGAGCATCCTTGCTAGCAGTACCTCAGTGCGCTAAAACGCTAGGGTTAGTGTTTGAATGTGGAAATGTGCACACCATATTTGTATCTCGTCAGTTGCTGGTCTATTTTCTATGAGAATAGTCTATATCATATGGCATTAATGATATAGAACAGCATCACACGCTGGTAATGTTAACGGCCAGTGCCGGCACGGCTCCCGTTGTTTGTTATAATCAAAGCCACAAATACCTGTAGGTCTGGAGTCACTTATCCGGTCATTTCAATTGATTCCATAGGGATAATAGACTACAGGATGTTTGTAGGCTGAGAGTTAAGGACAAGCATGAAAGTCATTCCTTGTGAATGAGAATTAACTGTTTGGGGGCGGATGGTACATCTGTTAACTGGTAGAAAAGACCAAGTTGAGATAAAGACGTAAAGGTTAGAAGAGCTATGAATGCTGGTTCCTCGGTAGAAGTAGGTCGCTAGCATGGTCATAGCTGTCACTCGTTAGGAAGAAACTCGAAGCTACCAAAGAGGCTTAAAACGGATGGGTGGTGTCATAAAAATGTATTGTGAATTTTTCAATGATAATTTTAAGAACGAAAGAAAAGATTTACAAACAGATAGAGGAAACATGAAAGAAATAAATAGAAGAAGAAAGTAACAGAAGAAGGGGGTAGGAAGATGAAGAAAGCAAAGAAATGAGAAGAATGAGAAAGATAGCTGTATAACGGATGAATCATAATTCAGTAGCAGTGGTTTTGGGCCAAACAGTTAGTAACATCTCGTCAACAAAAGTAAATATTCGCTATTTAGTTACAATAAATCAAAACGTTCTAACTAAAGTATAAATAAGTGAATGTTAGTTACACTAAACCGTCATATACTAACTAAAGTATAAATTAGCGAATGTTAATTACAGTAAACCTTGGTGTACTATCTAAATTGTAAATAAGTGAATGTTAGCTACAATAAACCTTGATGTACTAACTAAAGTATAAATAAGTGAATGTTAGCTACAATAAACCTTGATATACTAACTAAAGTATAAATAAGTGAATGTTAGTTACAGTAAACCTTGATGTACTAACTAAAGTATAAGTAAGTGAATGTTTGTTAGAGTAGACCATCTTGTACTAACTAGAGTATAAATAAGTGAATGTTAGTTGCAATAAACCGTCGTGTATTAACTAAAACATAAATACACAAACTTTAGTTGAAATGAATTGTGGTGTAAAATAAATATAAATAAATACGAGAGGTGCTAAGTTCTAATGTTTATTGTTCGTTCCACTCTCCTTTCAGATCTGGATTTGAAGCTGTTTCAGGATAGTTCGTCCCATCCAAGCTACTACCGATATCTGACAGTAGATCTGGAGTCCAACTTCCTCTTTGTTGGGGCCATGTAAGTATATAAGGTCCAGTTAATCCACGTTAAACACGCACAGTGAGTAGAATATATAGGCACAGACTCGAATATAAAAATATGTCGATTTTAGTATATATAGAGGTAGACTAGCACATAAAGACATGTCGATTTTAGTATATATAGAAGCAGACTCGAATATAAAAATATGTCGATTTTAGTATATATAGAAGCAGACTCGAATATAAAAATATGTCGATTTTAGTATATATAGAAGCAGACTCGAATATAAAAATATGTCGATTTTAGTATATATAGAAGCAGACTCGAATATAAAAATATGTCGATTTTAGTATATATAGAGGCAGACTCGTACACCAAGACGCACTTCTTTTCGTATATATATATATATATTATATATATATATATATATATATATATATATATATATATATATATATGTAGAACCAAACTCATATATGGAGACGCACTTCTATATAGAAACAAACTCTATCCACATAGTTTAGATGTTCCGAGTCAACATCGCTTGTCATTAAATAATAACTGCACTTTTGAAGGCAGTGAAAGTGCAGATAAACTAACAAAGTGTGTTGGAGCTTCTCCAGAAACAGACCTTTGTCATCAGGTGTAGCGAGGCCAAGACCACAATTAAAGCCAACTTCAGCGGAAAATGGACTGATCAACATTCTCACGTCCGAAAAGTAAAATGTATGCTGATGCCGGATGTCCTGGGCCGACAGGCGCAAAATAAAAACAATGTAACGCACACTGCCTTGAGGAATTGAGAAATAAGGCCCCAAAAAAAAACACAAAAAAAAATTCTGAAAAGAAGATAACTACCCTGATGTTACTAGAGAAGAGCAAGTCATCATCCCCAGACTGAGAATTGGTCATACCAGGATCAAGGGCCATCTTTACAACACATTGAGGATTGGGACATATGACAGGTGTCCGTGTGGGGAACATACCGTGATATTGAAGCACATTGTTTAATATATAAATCGTAATGCTCACACGGGAAGGGAGAGAACAATACTGGCCTCGCGAGACAGATATGAGACAAAAGCTGGACGGAGTTAAAACAGCCTTATGGGGTATGTGGCCTAGTGGTTAAGTGGCACGGCACACAACTCGAAGGTGCTGGGTTCGATCCCCATCACAGCACTGGCCGTTACACCCGGGAAGCAAACCCTTAGAAAATGCAGAAGGAAGCAGACCCTTACATAAAAATGTATGCTGAAGTCGGATGCACTGGGCCGACAGGCGCAAAATAAAAACCACAGTGCAACGCACATCGCCTTGGGGATTAGAGAAATAAGGCGAACGCAAAAAAAAACCAAAAAAAACAACAGCCTTACAAACAAGTGCCTAAGAGAACCGGGGTTTTGTTGTGAGGATGAATGGGGGAGAATTAGAATTCACGAGGGTAGAGAATAATGGAGAGTATGCCTGATGGGGAATAGTAGAAGAGCAATCCAATCATCATCATGAAGCATGTACTTTGCAGAACGTCGCTCTCGTGACAGCCTGTCTGTAGGGAACTATCTTTCGCCAGTCTTCCTGCCTGCCCCAAGGTTAAATCCAGCGTCTCCTTGATGTCCATCGTCTTCTCGGTCGGCCCCTGCTTTCCTTCCCAGTGACCATGCCTTCCATAACCGCTCTATCCAGTCTGCTGTGTCATTTGACGTGTCCAGAAAACCTCAGTTTTCGGGTCATTACATAATTTGTGAGCCAATTCTCCACTACATTTCTGTCTTGCCGGATGGATTTGTTTCTTTCTTTCTTTGTCCACTGGATTTTCAGGATTCTTCTGTAGCACTGTGTTTCAAAAGCACAAATCTTTGCTTTTATTGCTTCTGTAATCGTCCATGTTTCACATCTATAGGTTGCCACAGGAAAAATGCATGTTCTTATGAGTTTTAATTTGTTGTTGTAGGTTATGCATATTCCTCGCTTCTGCATTGCCAAAGTCAGTCGTCTTCTTACTTGTTTTGTACATTGTTGTTCAGTTTTGACCCCAGATATTCAAAATATGTAACATTTTCAACCTTTTCGCCAGCTATCTCGATTTTAGGTTGGAGTTTTGTCTTAACATTAGAAATCAATACCAGTCTATTTTAATCAGAAAAGCTATAAAAAAATAATTTTTTTTAAAGAAATGTCCAAAATTGTAATCTGTAGAAAGCGAGAGTTGCAACCCCGTGGAACCAACTGACAAAAAGTGAAAGTGAACCATTCAACAACGTCCAAAACATTTCATGTCGTACTTCCGTTATCATATACATGGGCACTGTTTATGTCCTTTCACTTTGCTTTTCTAGAATGAATAGGAGAAAGAGACTCCAAAACTAATTTCAAAACAAACAATCTACCATGCGAAGTCTTGATACGAAAACTGTCAAAGACAGCTTATCTTTTATTATTGTGGTATTTAATTTCCAGTTTGTCCTCTAATAATTGAGTCTGTTTATTATCCAGCGCCTGTGCAAAGTTGACGCTAAGATAGCTGTTGTTTACGAGTTCTTAAAGACTCCATTCTGACGATAAGGCACGACCTATTATGAACGACGGTTATCTCCCTTGTTCGCCCACGCGTTTCCGGTGGAAACAGATCTCCGCAGACGGGATTTTAGGAGTTCTAAAAAGACTGGGTCAAAAGTCAAACAAGAGATCGGATCTATAAAAATGTCACCTTTTTTAATGTCCGACTCTCACGTGGAAATATGTGTTTATATTTTTTGTTTCTCTGAGTAGTCCCATAATGATATATTCCAGTCACTTCGTGTAGTTTAACAAATGTATATTGTGAGATTTTTGGACGGATTTTTCTTGATAACGACTTTTTCTTGATAACGACTTTTTAGTCGAAATGTCTGTTCTTTCTGGTTCTGTATTTATGTCAAACTGTCCTTCCTAATACTTATTTATTTGTCAGTTACAGTTTATATTCTTTACTGTAGCCCCCCTCATATTTGACATGTCATATGTTGTTAAACTGACATTATGACATGTATTATCATTTCTGAGGTGCCCTGAGCAAATGTATCATAAATAATGTCTGCTTGTCCCTACAGCTGCGCGCTAAGTTTATGTTATTTTACCATCAAAAGACAAATACCTAGGTTTTGCAGGTGTTTTGAACCAAATGTTGCTCTAGTCAACGGCATTCTAACCGTCCAGTCACCTGCTACAATTTAAAAATTGTCTTTTAATTGAAAGAAGACTAGATGGGGCCAAATAAATGGCGGCGAATGAGCTGACTGCGGCCAACGACTCTTAGCTGACTGCTTGCATGAGGGTCACGATCGATAGCGGATCAAGACGCAATTACTCCTTCAGATGGCGGTCCTAACAACAGGCTGTACTAGTCTAGTCTGTATACAAGAATAGAAATCACAGAGGGAAGGCAAAACTGTTCCCATAAATTGGATGTGTCGGGCCGAAAGACGTACATATCGCAGCCTCGCTGTTGTTGTTGTTGCTGAATGCCCATAATGAGTATGCTTACTCTTTGTGAGCACTGAAAAAAGGAGGTAAGGTGGCTGGTTGCAGTAGCTTTCTACACACTCCAAGCGTTCTGATGAAGACGGACGAGGGTCCTCCAGGCTGTTGTGCTATACTTGACTACATCTGCGTGTCGATTACTACAATGGAGATCCCATTAATCCGCACCTCGATAGCCAGATGGTCATGAAACAGCCTGTTTCCATGGAGAACCGCATGGGAGTGAGGTGGGGTCTAATCAGTATGTTCACCTGATCCTGACTAACATTGTCTAATTAGTATGTTCACTTGATCCTGACTAACATTGTCTAATCAGTATGTTCACCTGATCCTGACTAACATTGTCTAATCAGTATGTTCACCTGATCCTGACTAACATTGTCTAATTAGTATGTTCACCTGATCCTGACTAACATTGTCTAATCAGTATGTTCACCTGATCCTGACTAACATTGTCTAATCAGTATGTTCACCTGATCTTGACTAACATTGTCTAATCAGTATGTTTTGTCTGACCATGCGTTAGTCTTTTCTCCTTGGCAGTCTCGTTGTGAAATACGACACAACGTTATATTCAGAAGGAATGCCAGAAAAAAAGAAAGGAACGTGATTTAGAAAATAACGAACAGATCAAGAGCTCACTTAACATGACATATTTGCAGCATCGTCCACGGCAACAACAAAAAATTACTTCCAAAATATTAATACAATCGAATACCAAGTTAAACGTATCATCAATGAAGTTAGGACAACAACATCAATAAATGCAACACAGAACATCACAAGAATCGAAAGTATGGACACGCGCAGAGACCAAAAAACACCCCAGCAGGGGGAAATGTTCAAACGAATGCCAGATCACCCAATATATGACATGACAAATCACATGGGAAGAGGTAGATTACAGAGAAAACACTTCAAATCAAAAACAAAAGATCATGTAATAGCAGACCCAATCATAAGGCAAGCAGTAGCTAGAGATCTAAAACAAACATCTCAAATTCCACCATGGAAAAAAAGCAAAATCTCATGAGACGGTAGAAACCATAAAGAGATGAAGCAAGAAGGGAACTCAAATATGTTTAATAAGGAAATTTATTACGGAACAATATCTTATGAGAGTACCATCATCATCATGTAGCATGTCCTTTGTAGAACATCACTCTCATCACAGCCAGTCGATAAGAATCTCGGTCTGCAGTCAATCTCTCCACCTGCTCCATGTTTATGCTTAGAGTATCCTTGGTATCTTGTATCCATTTTCGACTTGGTCTACCACTGCGTCGCCTTCCAGATACAATGCCCTCCATGACCGTTCTTTCCAGTCCGTCATGACGTTTGACCTGGCAGAAAAAAATCAAATTCATAGCATTGTTTATGAGCCAGTTTTCTGGCTTTTATTATTCAGGTTTTCTAAGACGGTTTTTTTTTTGTCACTTTCTTTATCCAATGAATATTTCGAATTATTATGTAACATTTTGTTTCGAACGCTCTAATTTTCTTCATTGCTAGTTGTGCCATAGTCCATGTTTCGCACTCGTGCATTGCCACAAGGAATATGCATGTTCTCAGGATCTTCAGTTTTAGTTCCTTGTTAGTATAATATCATGAATTGTGCTTGTTGTGCTGCTTCTGTAACGCCATGGCCACACGTCTTCTAATTTCTTTTTAGAATAGTATACCCTCCAGAAACATGTATATACAAATGGCTCAGCTAACAAAGCCACATCTAATCGAGGTCGAGGGGTCTATTACAGAGTAAGAAGCTGACAAGAAAAAAAACTCATTAACAACGGGAACTCCAATAACTTCCACGCAGAAGCAGAGACACTGAAAGCTACAGTCGATCTTGTAATCTAAGATGAAGAATTCCGTTAAGAAAATATAGTATTCCTGACTGATGCTTCGTCAGTATTAGTAGGTGCTAAAACAACACAAAGATGCAGATCTCTAGTAATGTATCTTCTCCTTGACACATATCTCAGCAGAACACCCAAGGTTGGTGATACAATGGATACCCTCCCACTGCAATATTGAAGGTAATGAAGCTGCAGACAAACTAGCAAAGTGTAGAGGAGCATCCCCACAAACTGATCTGGGCAACATGTATAATGAGATAAAGAGCATAGTTAAAGCCAACTTCAGGGGGAAATGGTCTGATCAACACCCCCACTTCCAAAGAATGACAGCTTCTATAATTTAACTATAGAAGAGCCAGTCATCATTTTCAGGCTGGAAACTGGGAATAGCAGACTAAATGGTCATCTTTACAACACAATGAGGATTGCGACAGATGACAGGTGTCCATGTGGGAAGCATACAATGACCATGAAACACATCCAAAAAAGCTACATGCTGATGCAGGAAGAGAGAGTGAGCAATACTGGCCTCGTGAGGCAGATATGAGACAAAAAGCTGTATGGAGATAAAAACATCCTTATAAACAACGGTGTCCTTTGTAAGAGAAACCAAGACTTTGAGGATAGCCTAATAAGCAGAAGAAGAAGAAGACAAAGAATGAAGCAGACACACTAAGACACTGCCAACAATCCTCAGACATATTGACACTTTCACTGTTATCATCACTTTAGAGACCGCATACACTGCCACATTACAATATCCATACACATCCTCTTACGCTTGTCTTGAGAGTGGTGTCCTTGCGTCAATCCCATTTAGTTCTCGACATTGACATAGCCAAGACAATGACATCATTAGTCTGAAGTATCAAATAAGATTCTCAAAGTCCACTCAAAGTCTTTCGCAACATTAACTTTCGATTTAACAGATAAAAGGACAAAATCTCTAACCTCGTCGCATATGTTGCATTTATGTTATTAGTGATATTTCTCTCATGAGCAAACATTTGGAACCTGTAGAATGACATGATGGAAACGTTCCTGGTTTTGTTTCCTATACAAGATTCGATCAATCGAATCAGGTGCGTCACAAACCCTTTGCCTGGCTTGGCTCTTTTCCCGCTACTAAACTCAGAAAAGGGCTTAAGTAGCAGAATGTAGTCCAGAGAACGGAATGCGTTGTGTCGTAGTTTACAGATTGACTGCGATATTTCCACCTTTCGGTCTAACACATCCGACTTCAACAAGCATATTTTTATTACAGGGTTAGCATTCCCTCTTCGATCCCTTTTTCTTAGCCAGCCTGTCCTGCTGCAGACTGTTATCCAGGATCACCACGTGGAGGTGTAGAAGGGTCTTGGGAGCTCTGGTTCGCTGGCCCTGACGCTAATAGTCAGCGATGTGTCGCTGACCACTGCAGCTCGTGCGCTGCTCAGCATCTTGATACCAAACCCTTTGTCTGTCATGATTTCCAATAGCTTTTCGTGTCGCACACAGCCTAAAGCCTTGGTGTATATAGAGTCTTTGAAGCAGGTATGTAAGTCGATATTGAACGCTCTGCACTTTTAAATAATAATTCGGGATCAAGATGCTGAGCAGCGCATGAGCTGCAGTGGTCAGCGACCCATAGCTGACTGCTAGCGTCAGGGCCGGCGAACCAGAGCTGCCAAGACCCTTCTACACCTCCACGCAGGGATCCTGGATAACAGACTGCAGCAGAGCAGACTGGCTAAGGAGAAGGGATTGAAGAGGAAATGCTAACCCGGTACTCATAAAATGCTTGCTGAAGTCGGATGTGTTGGACCGAAAGGTACAAATATCGCAGTCAAGCTGTAAACTACGACACAACGCATTCCGTTCTCTGGACTACATTCTGCTACTTAAGCCCTTTCAGGGTTTGGTAGCGGGAGATTGAGAACGAAGCCAAGCCAAGCCAAATAATATTTCGCATGTTAAGGAAGCGATCCCTCGTGCCTCTGCCCTACCGAGAACATGCCTGAGACATATTTACTTCTTCGCTGGTTTTGTTTTCTAATATTTTCATGATGGTTCATAGTGTTTTGCTTGGATGACAAATTAGAGCGACAGTTAGTGCATTGCTTCAGATCACCAGTCTTTCTGGAGTCGGATAAACACAGAACTTGTTCATGCGGTTGGCCATGTTGTACTGTGCTAGACCTTCTTGCAAAATGCGTGATAGATCATGACGCTGGCCTTTCCACCTGCTTGTATAAATTAGTAGGTATATCATCACATCCCGGTGATTTTCCTTTCCTTAAGCCTTGGATTGCTAGTCGGACCTCGTAGATTCCGGCTCAATGCCCTGGGTCTTAGAGGTTATGTTGGTGTTCCCCTTTGTCTTCGCACATATCTCTGCAATATTGCTTCCGTCTCTGGAGTGTATCTTTGCTCTTCGTCAGTGTATTGCTTCCACCTCTGGAGTGTATCCTTCCTCTCCGTCAGAGCATTGCTTCCACCTCTGGAGTGTATCCTTCCTCTCCGCCAGAGCATTGCTTCCACCTCTGGAGTGTATCCTTCCTCTCCGTCAGAGTATTGCTTCCACCTCTGGAGTGTATCCTTCCTCTCCGTCAGAGTATTGCTTCCACCTCTGGAGTGTATCCTTCCTCTCCGTCAGAGTATTGCTTCCACCTCTGGAGTGTATCCTTCCTCTCCGTCAGAGTATTGCTTCCACCTCTGGAGTGTATCCTTCCTCTCCGTCAGAGTATTGCTTCCATCCTCGTGTATTATATTCAGTGACAGTTTGAACTCGTGACTTATTGATTTCTTGCGTTACCGTTCTTCTCTTGTTTTTGCAACTCTTCTTTCCTTTCGCGCGTGTCAAAGATATGTTTCTTCTTGTCATTCCTAATTTATTTTATCATTTCCCTTGTGCAGTACCTATGTATGGCAGTACCGTGCTCTATACCGGATTGTTTTAGTTATTTTCTTGTGCTAGCGTCTAGCACAGTTATATCAATATTAAATATATACAAAGTTTGCTTCATTTTAGAAAACAACAGCTAAAGTGAAATCCCCATTCTAACAACTTAACCTAGCTACCAGCCCTAACTAACAACTCAACCTAGCTACCAGCCCTAACTAACAACTCAACCTAGCTACCAGCCCTAAGTAACAACTCAACCTAGCAACCAGCCCTAAGTAACAACTCAAGCTAGCTACCAGCCCTAACTAACAACTCAACCTAGCTACCAGCCCTAACTAACAACTCAAGCTAGCTACCAATCCCATCAACTCAATCTAGCTACCAGCCCTAATTAACAACTCAATCTAGCTACCAACCCCAGCAACTCAATCTAGCTACCAGCCCTAACTAACAACTCAACCTAGCTACTAGCCCTAATTAAAAACTCAATCTAGCTACCAACCCCAGCAACTCAATCTAGCTACCAACAACTCAACCTAGCTACCAACCCCAGCAACTCAATCTAGCTACCAGCCCTAACTAATAACTCAATCTAGCTACCAGCCCTAACTAACAACTCAATCTAGCTTCCAGCCCTAACTAACAACTCAATCTAGCTACCAGCCCTAACTAACAACTCAATCTAGCTACCAGCCCTAACTAACAACTCAACCTAGCTACCAACCCCAGCAACTCAATCTAGCTACCAGCCCTAACTAACAACTCAATCTAGCTACCAGCCCTAACTAACAACTCAATCTAGCTACCAGCCCTAACTAACAACTCAACCTAGCTACCAACCCCAGCAACTCAATCTAGCTACCAGCCCTAACTAACAACTCAATCTAGCTACCAGCCCTAACAGCTAAAAGTAACAACGAGTACTAATAACTCAACCTAACAAACACAAAACCCGAGCTAAAATTCAGCTTAGTTCACAATTTAAATTTACTGCTGAATCGTCAGGAACAACTAAAAATAGCTAACAACTCAACCTCTCTAAAATAACAAAAAACTTCAATCTGCCACACTTCAAATCTGCGAAGAACTTACTAGCATCCGACACTTGCTAACAGCAAATACTGCACCTTGCCATGCTCATCCGCTATTCCAACGTTTCAAAATGTATTCATTTTCCTACACTGCCGGTTACAAAAAGGATAAAACTGGTTTATCGATTTGCTTGGCTTCACGTTTGGACACCTGTGATGGAGAAATCTTGTTCTTCGTCTTGAAGAGCCAGTGTTTTTGTGAGCTAAGATGGGGCAGTCATTTTAAGAGCTCTATATTATTGAAATGAACTTCCTGTTCTTCTCGCTAGCGTTGCAGTATTATATTTATGTTGCTAATGTTATATCGTGTTTCTCTCTTTATTGGTATTGTTATTTTTCTGGCTAATGCAGCAAAATTGTTATTCTCTGATAAGCCCGTATGCATTTCGTCAAAGGTGACTATGTTGTTTTTTTTGGTGTTTTTTGTTGTTGTTTTCTTTTGGTGGTTTTTTTGCGTTCGTCTTATAAGTCTTTCCCAAGGCCATGTGCGTTGCACTACTGTTTTTAGTTGTTCTTGTTGATGATGATTGTTGCTGCTGTTGTTGTTGACGTTGTTGTCGTTGTTTTTTATGGAAAACACCCATCTTGAGTTGTCATGAGGATACGTCTAATGTTACTTGAGCAGGACCACAGTAACATGATGTTTTCATTGCCTTCCTGTGAGCTTGGCTTGGCTTCGTTCTTTCTCAATCTCCCACTACCAAACACTAAAAGGGCTTAAGTAGCAGAATGTAGTCCAGTGAACGGAATGCGTTGTGTCGTAGCTTACAGCTTGACTGCGATATTTGCGCCTTTCGGTCCAACACATCCGACTTTTTTTGTACCGGGTTAGCATTCCCTCTTCGATCCCTTTTCCTTAGCCAGTCTGCCCTGCTGCAGCCTGTTATCCAGGATGACCGCGTGGAGGTGTAGAAGGGTCTTGGCAGTTTAGGTTCGCCGGCCCTGACGCTAGCAGTCAGCTATGGTCGCTCACCACTGCAGCTCATGCGCTGCTCAGCATCTTGATCCCAGCTATGAGTCGCTCACCACTGCAGCTCATGCGCTGCTCAGCATCTTGATCCCAGCTATGAGTCGCTCACCACTGCAGCTCATGCGCTGCTCAGCATCTTGATCCCAGCTATGAGTCGCTCACCACTGCAGCTCATGCGCTGCTCAGCATCTTGATCCCAGCTATGAGTCGCTCACCACTGCAGCTCATGCGTTGGTCAGCATCTTGATCCCGCCTTGCTGTAGTAAACGATGATGTTGTGAAGACACATCATCTCACTGTATTATGAGTTTCCTGTAGTTAATATTCAATTAGATGCTTCATTACTATAACATATGCCTGTTTCAGCCTCACAATTGTTTCTTCACTGAGACGGTGATGTCGCCAGCGGTCTTACCATACAGCATATCGTGAACACAGGCACCATTATACTTTTGTATCACAGTTATTATCTGAAAACAAATTAAGCATTGAACTTCAAAATTAAACCTTCCTGAAATATAGAAACTCTTCCAATTGTTCAGAAAAACGTACTTGCATTCTTATTCATAACCCCTCTTCTAATCTTGGAGGTTTATACGAGGCGTGTTCAAATGAAACTGGACCTTACTGCACTAAGTGAACATACGTACGATGCGCATGATATCGTCAATTCTTGTGTAAACAGCACATACAAACCGTCAAGTTTGGAAAATTTTCATTATCCTCGGACTCATAGTCTTCTGAGAAGACCGTTGGAAACATGGCGGGTGTGATACGGAATCCGTCCAGAGTTGATCAGCGAGCGGTGATTCGGTTTCTAACAGCTGAAGGATGTCGACCAGTTGACATTCATCACAGAATGCAGGCAGTGTATGGTGACAAAATTGTGTCTAAGACAACAGTGAAGAACTGGACAACGATGATTAAAGAAGGACATGAGTTAACGAAAGATCTTCCGAGACCAGGTCAGGCGCATATTGTTGCGTCAAAAGATGCCATCGCAAAAATTGATGCAGCAATACACTACCTGCATTCTGCGATGAATGCCAACTGGTCGATATCCTTAAGCTGTTAAAAACCGAATCACCACTCGCTGATCAACTCTGGGCGGATTCCGTATCACACCCGCCATGTTTTCAACGATCTGCTGAGGAAACTATGAGTTGGAAAATAATGAAATTTTGCAAACTTGACGGTTCGTGTGAGCTGTTTATACCAGAATTGACATCATCGTGCGCATTGTACGTATGTTCCCTTGGTGCACTTAGATCAGTTTCGTTTGAGCACGCCTCGTAGTAAATGTTAAAGATAGTGTGCATGTTAGTATATGTTCGAGATACTATCTCGAAGAGATAGTTTGTATATTAGTATATGAATGTGGCAACAAGCAACGTTCAAGTGCGTGTGTCAGTCTAGATGGATTACAAGTGGTTAAGTCGCCCCGTACAACAGGTCTTCGCTAATCGTTGCGCTCACCAAAAACGTAAGGCAATCTATGAACAGTCGGTCTCCATTTCAAATAAATATATATGTTGATCCGTCATGACATCACCTTCACATGCACTCCATACCATCGATAACCACACTCTTATCATATGTCACTACTGACCTTATACCTTACTCACACCACATACTCTCCTCCACCCACTCCTTCCCACTCTTTCTTTCCAACCACTCTGACTTATTTTCGAACGAGTGGTATACCAGGTTGATAAGGAATATGGTTATGTAACCGTCCAAGCATGTTAAAGGCGACTGAGCAGGACTATGTATGAAGCTAGCAACATCATCATGTAAAACCAATGCTCTTGAAACAGCTACCTCTAGTTCCCCCAGTGGAGTACACACTTCCTGTAAAGGGGCCAGCTGTAGTTGTGTACCTGTGCTTCACTTGGAGCCAAAAAACAAATCATCACTACTCTGGGTTGTTTTTTTATTTCCGCATTCTTCGTTTTTCTTAGAGTACAAATAATAGTGGCCATTGTCATTAAAAAACTTATTATTCTTTACACCCCTGTCAGAACCCGATCAAGCGTATGAATAAACATCCAATGCAGGGAAAAGTCAATGAATTAACAAAAATCCGCATAAAAAGAACAAGCTTCAATCATCTATCAAAAGCCCTTACAGCCAGGAACAGTGACATCATATCAAAATGTCCAACGACATGGGAAATGATACAGGTATATGAAAATACAGACCAACAGCCCAACTTCACGGTGGAAGCGAAAATACCAGGTATCGATAGAAAGGTGGAAGAATCAGACCATGCATTGAGAGAAAAAACCCTAAAGCATATTGGAGACGCCTATCCTCAACCCATGTGGACGCACGTCTACACAGATGGATCATCAGAGGATGGACCCGTTATAGAAAAAGCAAGTGCTGCCGGGGAGCATTCGACAAATCTAAGAACAGAGCAACAGGCAATAATTGAAGCAGTCAAACTATGGGATGAAAAGGGGTTAAAGGATAACAAAATAGTGTTTTTGTGCGACTACATGGAAATTTTGCAGGCCACACAAAGAGAACCACGAAATAGTATGGAAAGGGAACTGATCTATCAGCTAAACAAACTCTCAGACCACAATAAAATCCCCCTCCAGTGGATTCCGGCTCACTGCGGCATACCTGGGAATGAATGGGCGGACAAGCTAGCCAGGGAGGGAAGACAAAGAGAACAATTCACCCACCCAATGTCACTGCCAGAAGTCAAGGCAAACATCCAAACAAAATATAAACAACAGTGGGTAGAAAGAACAAACAGTAAATACCCACAGGACCCAATCAATAGACTGAATAGGAAACAGTATACCACAATTTTTCACCTCAGAACAGGTCATTGCAGACTAAATGCACACATGCATAAAATTAAAGCAGCACAGACCGCACAATGCACATGTCAGAGAGGACCCCAGACTCCAGAACACATCCTGTAAACATGTCCACTGCACCAAGACTCCCGTGAGAAGACCTGACCCGAGGAGAGAAACATACAAGACAAACTGTGGGGAACCATTGAGGACCTGCGACTCACGTGGTGGCATAAAACGAGCATACGAAACCGAACGCAAAGAAGAAGACCCCGATAACACGTTTCTAGAGCTTTCTTTCAATCACATAAGGTTACTTCGCAATCGGCAGACTCTTGATATTTGTGATTGTCATGTATTGGAGAATTATGTACTTTAGAGACTAATAAGTTATTACTAATTATCCTTCTTAATAATAACGATCACAAAGACAAGTTTTTTTTCTGCACTCGGAAAGCATGTACAACTAATGACAGAAGAAGAATGAAGTAAAAGGATGGCTGGACTCGAACCACGGGCGTACAGGTGGCAAAAAGTTTTACCACCACATGACAGAATTGGGTTACGGCAGTGCTCCCCAAACCTGGGTAAATTTGTTGAAAATTAGTAAAATTGGCTTTCGTAAATTAACATTTAAAAAGTGTAGAAGATTAAGGGCACTGGCGAAAGTGATCATTCAGTGTGCACCGATACTCTAAATCAGTCCAGCAAAGTACTTATTTGCTATTTAACCACTTAGCTGCAGAGGTTGACTTAAGGCGCGATCAAATGTTACCTCCTCCATTTTGCATGCTCTCGTTGACAGAATGTCCAACATGAAGTGGATCACTAAACGTAGTTATTTTATTTAATGTTTGTCAACTTATTCTGCAACTTCAATGAAAAGAGGAAAATAGGATTTCATTTCTCCAAGTGAAAAAATAACAGCGCTTCAAGAATTGCTCAAGTATTGACGTTACAAACAAATAGAGCAGCAAAAAATGGGATGAATCTCTGTCCTTTCTTTGTTCTAGGAGGAAGCTGATTGGCTAGATTTAAGTGAAATCATGCATGACGTGATCACCCTCTTAATTTTAAAAAACCAACTTCCTGTTTCAAGGAATGCTTTCCTGAACTAGAAAGGTATGTACATCACTAGATTGTGTATCCATGTCTGTGGGGACTCGGACTGAAATTCCCGTCCGTGTTAATTGTCTTGCAGAGCATATTACGGAACTAATGTCAAGCAGCCAGTGCAAAATGTTATTTTGAAAAAAGAAAAGCCATCTGGAGTGTTCTAGTTAGCAATTCACGAAGAATATCCGGATGTAGTTGGGATGTCGTGATGCAATTACTGCTGTTTCCAAACACCTACATGCGTCAAGTACAAGTAGGATTCTTCCCGCTTGTCATCACAAAGAGCACACAACGAAACTGTTTGCTAAAACCTGAAACGATGTGAGGCGGTGCTCTCTTTCCATTTGCTCCCAATTTTGCAAAACCCCGAAAAGATGTGAGATGGTGCTCTGTTTCCAATTGCTCCCAATTTTGCAAAACCCCGAAAAGATGTGAGGTGGTGCGCTGTTTCCAATTGCTCCCAATTTTGCAAAACCCCGAAAAGATGTGAGGTGGTGCTCTGTTTCCAATTGCTCCCAATTTAGCAAAACCCCGAAAAGATGTGAGGTGGTGCTCTGTTTCCAATTGCTCCCAATTTTGCAAAACCCCGAAAAGATGTGAGGTGGTGCTCTGTTTCCAATTGCTTCCAATGTTTGCTAAACCAGTAAATATGGAGGAGCAGTGGTATTATACTGATTAGCAAGGACCTGGGTGATTAAATATTCATGTTGAATTACCAGAAAATGTTTTGTAGTTGCTAAGATGTTAGAGTTGTTGGGGATCAAGATGCTGAGCAGCGCATGAGCTGCAGTAGTCAGCGACCCATAGCTGACTGCTAGCGTCAGGGCCAGCGAATCATAGCTGCCAAGACTCTTCTGCACCTCCACGCGGTGATCCTGGATAACAGGCTGCAAAAGGGCAGACTGGCTAAGGAGAAGGGATCGAAGAGGGAATGCTAACCCGGTACTCAAAAAATGCTTACTGAAGTCGGATGTGTTGGACCGAAAGGTGCAAATATCGCAGTAAGCTGTAAACTACGACACAACGCATTCCGTTCTCTGGACTACATTCTGCTACTTAAGCCCTTTCAGGGTTTGGTAGCGGGAGATTGAGAACGAACGAAGAAGCAGAAGAAGAAGAAGAAGAAGATGTTTAGAGTTGTTGAGAATAAAGACATTGCGTAAAATATATTGTTTGTATATTTTATTTTACCAATCTCCCTCTCACGTGTAATATGTTTTCTGTGCAGTTAGTGATGTACCTGCATCGGGTAACAAGGACTCTCCTATATGGACTTGTGGGGAATGATGGACATAGTTTGGGAAGCACTGAGTTAAAGGATTCATCCACCCGAGCTCCCAAAACTTCCAATTGGACAAAAATTGTGTGATTCATCACGTGAGCTATGGAATTTAAGCCGTGTATTGTCCTGTCATATTTATAGACTATTACTTCTTATGTTCATCATTCATCTAGCTTAATAGCGATATAGACTAGGCTGGGGTACACCGTGTACATGGGATCTCCGAGTTTCTAGTTCGTTTACGATATGACTAAGCATACGATCTCACCTTCTTTGAAGCCACGGAACACTTTAAACTTGCGATATTCGAGTACCCATTGTTTCGTACTTTCGTTCATTCGTTTCTTAAGAGTCGAATACATTACATCTCTGCTCTAGCGGCCTGCCAGTTCTGCCATGAGGAGCGACAGAAGGTGACTGGGCATAAGCCTGGCTATTCCATCCTGTAGAAACTTTAAGCAAGGACTACGTAAACATAAATAGGATCAGGTCAATATAAAATGACTTAACATGTATTTCAATAAATGAATTAATAAGCTCGTCGATTGTCTCAGTGCATAGGCCATTGACAACATCCGGCCAGCATACACGGTCCTGGGCTGCTCATTCGGCCTCTCTCCAGATGTAATCATTTAATCTTAATCCCATCTCACATTCTCTTCTTCTTGTATATGTTGGTCACCTGTCTCTTTCTCTCTTGGTGACTCCACGTAAGAGCCTGTCTGGCTTTTTCATATCGGCTGTCCTATCCAGACCAATTTTCTTAGATTAATTTGTTGTTCCAGTGGCTGTTGTTGGCTCCTTTCGCATAGATCTTCATTCCTCACCATGCCCTGCCACTTATTATCATTTGTAAGCATCTGTTAACGAATGATTGGAGTCTTTGATGTGTGGCCCTGGTCATTCCCCCATGTATCCGCCCCATACAGCAAAATCGGCTTGAAACTGGCGTTGAATCTTGGCATGTATTTGCTGAAGACATTTTGCTTCAGATGAAAATATATTAATTGATTGAACGCTTATAAGTAGCCGAAGATAAGTTAAACACAATACCTGTTCCAACTGACAAATTAAGAAATTTGGTCCCGACAAAGCAAAACCTGTCAGTTTCCATCCGTTACGCTTTCGTTGTTTATCTTAAACTTAGACGCGCACACTTTACTCTCATCCCAGTGGTAAGCGGATTAGAAGACATATGGACACTGTAACCTTTTAGGAATGTTGTAATAATGATTTCACTTAAGCTACTGGTGCTCGTTTTGTCGATCTACCACATTCATGGGATGGCCCAATGTTGCGACACGGCTCCAGACCTCGTCTAAAGCGGAGGGTGCTGTTATCTGCTGAAGCCATACTGTGCTGGGCAACCCTCTTCTGATCCTACAGCCGGTCGGGGGAAGTTCTTTGGTTATAAGGAACTATCTGTGAATCATTTGTAGACCGGGGCTTCTGTATGATGTGACATGACCGAACAAAGACATTCGGCGTCGATCCAGAGTTTCCTAGATTGGTGGTTTCAGCCGTACTCTACGCGACTCCCAAATCTAGGCATTACTCAAACATGACATATAAAGGACTTTAACATGCGCAACCAGCGTCGTATCCAGGGCATCCGATGGCATGACCCAATCTCGGAACGTTGTACAAAGAGACTAAAGAAGGTTGTTCAAGTTAACCCACTGCAATTAAAACCGCTACTTGCTCAGATACAGACTTCCTGAAATATGGCAGCTCTAGGGGTAGCCGATTAGTTCATTGGGAACGAAAAGGCGAATCACTCATCAAAATCTTCTGCCAGTAATGGGACACGTCTCTACAAGAGCACATTTGAATGTTTTACACTTCACTTCGCTTTCTACAACTCTCTTCACTTCTCTTTGTGTCCACTACTCTCTCTCTCTCTCTCTCTGTCCTCTCCTCTCAGTATGTGTCCTCTCCTCTCTCTCTCTCTCTCTATCTTTGTGTTCATTTATATCTCTCTTTGTGTTCGTCCCCTCTCTCTTTTTGTCTCTCTCTCTTTCTCTCTTTCCCTTTCTCTGTTTCTCTCTCTTTCTCTCTCTGTCCTGTTCTTGCCGTCCGCCCGCTCCTTCCTCTCTGTCCTGTTCTTGCCGTCCGCCCGCTCCTTCCTCTCTGTCCTGCTCTTTCCCTCCGCCCGCTCCTTCCTCTCTGTCTTGTTCTTTCTCTCTGCCTGCTTCTCCCTGTCTGTCTTGTTCACTTATTCCGCCGTTTTCTTTCCTTTTTTCTATCGTGATCTCTCCCTCAGCCCGCTTTCAGCTATCTTCTTCATCGATGCCCTATTTTCTCCCTCAGGCCTCTTCTTCCCCCCCCCCATAAGTCCTGCTCTTCTCCCCCCCTTAGTCCTGCTCTTCTCCCCCATAAGTCCTACTCTTCTCCCCCCATAAGTCCTGCTCTTCTCCCCCCCCCCCAATCAGTCCTGCTCTTCTCTCCCTATGTCCTGCTCTTCTCTCCCTATAAGTCCTGCTCTTCTCCCCCTCCCCATCAGTCCTGCTCTTCTCTCCCTATAAGTCCTGCTCTTCTCCCCCTCCCCATCAGTCCTGATCTTCTCTCCCTTTAAGTCCTGCTCTTTTCCCCCCATAAGTCCTGCTCTTCTCCCCCCCCCCCAGCCCCATCAGTCCTGCTCTTCACCCCCCATAAGTCCTGCTCTTCTCCCCCCATCAGTCCTGCTCTTCTCTCCCTATCAGTCCTGCTCTTCTCCCCCCATAAGTCCTGCTCTTCTCCCCCCCCCGCCCCATCAGTCCTGCTCTTCACCCCACCCCATAAGTCCTGCTCTTCTCCCTCCATAAGTCCTGCTCTTCTCTCCCCCCCCCCCATAAGTCCTGATCTTCTCCCTCCTCCCATAAGTCCTGCTCTTCTCCCCCATAAGTCCTGCTCTTCTCTCCCTATGTCCTGCTCTTCTCCCCCGATAAGTCCTGCTCTTTTCCCCCCACAAGTCCTGCTCTTCTCCCTCCATAAGTCCTGCTCTTCTCTCCCTCCCATAAGTCCTGCTCTTCTCCCCCCCCCCCCCATAAGTCCTGCTCTTCTCCCTCCATAAGTCTTTCTCTTCTCCCCCCCCCCCCCATAAGTCCTGCTCTTCTACCTTCATCAGTCCTGCTATTCTCCCCCCCCCCTAAGTCCTGTTCTTCCCCCCCCCCATAAGTCCTGCTATTCTCCCCCCATCAGTCCTGCTCTTCTCTCCCCATAAGTCCTGCCCCCCCCCCCCCCCAATCAGTCCTGCTCTCCCACAATGCGCCATAAACAATAGGGAAAATGTAAGTACCGCACGTGAGGACAAAACATTCTGTTTAACCAATTTCCTCGTGTCAGTACAGTGAACCTACAACTCACATCAATGAACAAACCAAATCCTATCTACATTAGGTGAGGCGACAAGCACAAACGGGCAAATGGCTGAACGACAAGGGCAACAAATGCGAAAGGTAGAATAACAAACTGAGGGCTTGACGGGACGTATGTTTGTAAATCGTCCATCACTTGTTATGCTTAATTACAAAGTTCAAGGGTTCCCAAATTGAGGTTAGTGGACCCCTTGTAGTTATGTGGTTGTCTGTTATCCACATCGAGATGATTAAATTCAGTTTGAGTGCCTAGGTTTTGACTTTCACTTAGTACGACGTGGGAAGTCGTGGGGTCGCGGCGAATTATCAATATCACCAGGGGGTTCTCATAGGTGCTAAATCCTCTTCATGAGATATTGTCTTTTCATTTTTAACATTTCCTTGCATCAGTTCAATGTTTTTTCTAGCCGTCTTGTTCTGGATATTTCAATTCGTATCACTTGTCTTCCGCTGCTTCTTCTCCACCTCTACCCAGCCCGTGGCACGTTCCTGATCATCAGATTAACCAGATGCACATATCTGTAAATGTGTGGCCCGCAGTGGGTGGGATTAATAAGTTTCGACAATCATGGATGAAATCTCTGATCTAAAAGCAAACAAGATACACCTGTTACAAAGTTCGTAATCCCTTCGTTGATTCAATCATAATAAGCTAAAATGGCGGGGTATTTGGCCATTGTCGCTTTTCGCTGCATACCTACAGAAGACGATAGCCCACTCTCGACAGGCTCCAGTCTATCTAGTTGTCTAAGTACCTAACTTTCTGGTGTGGAAGATAATGAAGGCAATTGGTCGCCCAATTTAAAAAAAATTGAGACTAACATTCAGTGGCTGACCTACATTCGTGAGGCCCCAAAGCGTGGACTGTTACGGTGACCACATCGAAACCAGAAAAATCAGAGAAAGCATTCTTCCGTTTATGACAAGCCTATATGATACTTTAATAACTGAAAATATTTATTTTAACTTTTATTATGTATTGAATTACATTATATTATTAATATTATGTTTTTAACACTTCTCAGACAGTAGATCCAACATTATCAAGCAATGTGGACTACAATCTCCGGGATTAGAGGCCCTGAGCTTTATCTTTATTAGTTTCATAGTAGATCCGGCCCTTCAAACACTTCATCCCCAACGTCAGTGTCTTCTATGAAATAGCGTTTCCATTTTGTTTATTCCACCGAAGAATGTATTCGTCACTTTCTTCACTTCACTATACTATCTAGTTAAGATACATCGTTAAAAAAAAGAAAGATTAAATTGGAGAAAGTAAGCAGCTGGGGGAAAAGAATGTTTCTATTATTGCGTGGGCAGAATCGGCTTGAGAATCTTGTTTTCATTACTGGAAACATTCTTGTGAAATTCTTTAGAGAAACCTGAACGCTGGGGCATGACAAGGACTTATGTAAGGACAAACAGATGAGCTTGCAGAAACATCTCTGAGGATAGTGAACAGTGAATGGTTGGGTGCATTGATGGATGGGTGGGTGGATTTGTTTTGAATGGGTTAGTAGGTGAATGCACGAAGGGGTCGGTAGATAGAACGTATAAGTTAACTTAGGGGGTCGTCGACGCGGTTGGTGGCACAGCTCACAGTCCAGACTTGCTTGTGTTCGGATTAATAAAACGAAATCCATTTTGCAAACCCGTGCTGAAGCATGATCACTTGGCAGTTAGGCGCAATATACAATATCACGAGCTACGCCTGAAGAAACGAACCGAACGATTTAAAATAATTTATATTAGCTTCAAAAGCGAATGTAACACGCCCTGCACTGTTTGTTCAAAAAGTTCCAGAATTGTTGAAATTGGTCAAAAACGCGACATTGTAGTAATTTCCGGTCAGTGGAGCCGCTTGGTGATTCCTTTGTTTTAAGTAACCAACCATTTTTGTGTTGTGATTGTTTAACCTGATGTAGCTTACGTCGTGTATATACGTTCAGATTGTGTTTTTGTGCTCCTCGAGATGACGAAAGTTCATGAACACCGATTCAACATGAAGTTTTCCTTCAAGCTCAAGCGTTCAGAGAGACTCCTCAAATGTTACATGTTTATGGGGATTAGTGCATGAGCCGTACGCGTTGTTATGAATAGTTTAACTAAGTTATTTGGTTGGTTGTTTTGTTGGTTGGTTTGGTTTCTAATGCCCACAATGGCTTGGTAGCCCTTTTGTGAGCCCTCAAAAGGACGGACCTTGTGGCAGATTGCAGTAGCTTTCCTGACATCCCGAACGTGCTGATGAAGTGGACCAGGGTCCTCCAGACGGTTGTCCAATGCGTGGCTTCATCTGCGTGTCACTCACTACTACGGGGATCACGTCGAACCTCACCTTGTTAGCCAGACTGTTGTCCTCGACAACAGCCCGTTTCCAGGACGACTAACGAGGAGGTCAGGTGGGGGTCTTAGACAGCATATTTCTCCTGACCCTGGCTAACATTGTCTGATCAGTGTTTTGCCTGACCAAACCTTAGCTTCATTGTCCCGTCTAAGCGATAAAAGAATGGTCGACAGTTAACATATGGCGACTCGCGTTCAGGACCCATGACGACTCGCGTTCAGGACTCATGACAACATATGACGACTCGCGTTCAGGACCCATGACAACATATGACGACTCGCGTTCAGGACCCATGCCAACATATGACGACTCGCGTTCAGGACCCATGACAACATATGACGACTCGCGTTCAGGACCCGTGACAACATTTGACGACTCGCGTTCAGGACCCATGACAACATATGACGACTCGCGTTTAGGACCCGTGACAATATACGACGACTCACGTTCAGGACCCATGACAACATATGACGACTCGCGTTCAGGACCCATGACAACTTATGTCGACTTGCGTTTAGGACCCATGACAACACATGACGACTCGCGTTCAGGACCCATGACAACATATGACGACTCGCGTTCAGGACCCATGACAACATATGACGACTCGCGTTCAGGACCCATGACAACATTTGACGACTCGCGTTCAGGACCCATGACAACATATGACGACTCGCGTTCAGGACCCATGACAACATATGACGACTCGCGTTCAGGACCCATGACAACATATGACGACTCGCGTTCAGGACCCATGACAACATATGACGAATCGCGTTCAGGACCCATGACAACATATGACGACTCCCGTTCAGGACCCATGACAACATATGACGACTCGCGTTCAGGACCCATGACAACATATGACGACTCGCGTTCAGGACCCATGACAACATATGACGACTCCCGTTCAGGACCCATGACAACATATGACGACTCGCGTTCAGGACCCATGACAACATATGACGACTCGCGTTCAGGACCCATGACAACATATGACGACTCCCGTTCAGGACCCATGACAACATATGACGTCTCGCGTTCAGGACCCATGACAACACATGGCGACTCGCGTTCAGGACCTATGACAACATATGGCGACTCGCGTTTATGAGCCATGACAACATATGACGACTCGCGCTCAGGACCCATGACAACATCTGACGACGTTCAGGTTCATCAGCTTGTGTGATCCAACCGTTGTCTGATATATCGAGAAACAATCAGGGCAGGCCAGGTCATCCCGTAACCGATGAAGTCGTTGGGGCACGGGGACACATGAAGACATCCCAACAATGCCACGCCACCCTTATCTGTCAGCGGCTGCTGCCTGTGACTCTTCTGGTCGGAAATTGGGCCATTCCTTTATGTTGTCCTCCCATCTCTTTTTGGGACGGCCTCTTCGACGTCTGTCATTTCACCTTTCCGTGGAGTATTGTATTTACAAGACCATATGATTCAAATATGTGACCGTACCAAGCGAGTTTCCTTCTTTTGACAGTTGTAAAGAGGTCTTCAAAAGACCTTATTGCTGTTGTAATTATATCTTGTATTTCCTCATTTGTAACTCGATCTTTGTACGTGACGTTTAAAAGTCTTCGGAAATATCTCATCTCCAAGGCCTGTATTCTTCGTTGACGGTCAGCTGTAACTGTCCATGCCTCACAAGCATAGAGGAATATTGACAGGACCAGTGTACGCATTAATCTGAAACAGTAGAGGGATGCAAAATTTCCATACGATCATGCCATCACATTCTACAAGAGAAATTACAAAAGAATTTCGTTCAAGATAAGAAAGACAGTTGCCTTGTCATATGTCAGGAACTCCTGGTTCGTGATAGCGAGGATTACAACATCGTGGTGAAAATAGTAACTGGCGATGGAACATAGCTATCAGGTTACGACATATATGCAGTCCGCCCAACGGGTTGGGAGGAATTCATCAAGAGTAGATATAACATCGCTATATGCCATGTGCTGTTGTGAGTCACGCATGTCAGGTGCTGTTGTGAGTCATGCATGTCAGGTGCTATGGTCATTCATGCATGTCACGTGTATTTGTGAGTTATACTGACGATGTATTTTCATATGGTGGGGTGTTGCGCACTATGAATTCTCATGGGACCTGCAATACGTTGACCGTGGTTACTGTCTGGAAGTGTTGAAATGTCTCCGGGCAAACGTCCGAACACAAAGGCCTGAGTTGAGAAGAAATAACTTCTAGTTCCTCCACCATGACTGTGTACCAGCCCGCACACCACTGCTTGTTCAGGAACTTTTGCCAAATACTACCCTACTCACCTGACCTACCCCAGCCACCCTACTCATTGACCATGCCCCAGCCACCCTACTCACCTGACCTGGCCCCATCCACCCTACTCACCTGTCCTGGCCCCAACCACCCTACTCACCTGACCTGCCCCAGCCACCCTACTCACCTGTCCTGGCCCCAACCACCCTACTCACCTGACCTGCCCCAGCCATCCTACTCACCTGTCCTGGCCCCAACCACCCTACTCACCTGACCTGCCCCAGCCACCCTACTCACTTGTCCTGGCCCCAACCACCCTACTCACCTGTCCTGGCCCCCAGCCACCCTACTCACCTGTCCTGGCCCCCAGCCACCCTACTCACCTGATCTTGTCCCAGCCACCCTACTCACCTGTCCTGGCCCCAACCACCCTACTCACCTGACCTGCCCCATCCACCCTACTCACCTGTCCTGGCCCCATCCACCCTACTCACCTGACCTGGCCCTAACCACCCTACTCACCTGACCTGCCCCAGCCACCCTACTCACCTGTCCTGGCCCCAACCACCCTACTCACCTGACCTGCCCCATCCACCCTACTCACCTGTCCTGGCCCCAACCACCCTACTCACCTGTCCTGGCCCCCAGCCACCCTACTCACCTGTCCTGGCCCCCAGCCACCCTACTCACCTGACCTGCCCCAGCCACCCTACTCACCTGTCCTGGCCCCAACCACCCTACTCACCTGACCTGCCCCATCCACCCTACTCACCTGTCCTGGCCCCATCCACCCTACTCACCTGACCTGGCCCCAGCCACCCTACTCACCTGTCCTGGCCCCAACCACCCTACTCACCTGACCTGCCCCAGCCACCCTACTCACCTGTCCTGGCCCCAACCACCCTACTCACCTGACCTGCCCCAGCCATCCTACTCACCTGTCCTGGCCCCAACCACCCTACTCACCTGACCTGCCCCAGCCACCCTACTCACTTGTCCTGGCCCCAACCACCCTACTCACCTGTCCTGGCCCCCAGCCACCCTACTCACCTGTCCTGGCCCCCAGCCACCCTACTCACCTGATCTTGTCCCAGCCTCCCTACTCACCTGTCCTGGCCCCAACCACCCTACTCACCTGACCTGCCCCATCCACCCTACTCACCTGTCCTGGCCCCATCCACCCTACTCACCTGACCTGGCCCTAACCACCCTACTCACCTGACCTGCCCCAGCCACCCTACTCACCTGTCCTGGCCCCAACCACCCTACTCACCTGACCTGCCCCATCCACCCTACTCACCTGTCCTGGCCCCAACCACCCTACTCACCTGTCCTGGCCCCCAGCCACCCTACTCACCTGTCCTGGCCCCCAGCCACCCTACTCACCTGACCTGCCCCAGCCACCCTACTCACCTGTCCTGGCCCCAACCACCCTACTCACCTGACCTGCCCCATCCACCCTACTCACCTGTCCTGGCCCCATCCACCCTACTCACCTGACCTGGCCCCAGCCACCCTACTCACCTGTCCTGGCCCCAACCACCCTACTCACCTGACCTGCCCCAGCCACCCTACTCACCTGTCCTGGCCCCAACCACCCTACTCACCTGACCTGCCCCAGCCATCCTACTCACCTGTCCTGGCCCCAACCACCCTACTCACCTGACCTGCCCCAGCCACCCTACTCACTTGTCCTGGCCCCAACCACCCTACTCACCTGTCCTGGCCCCCAGCCACCCTACTCACCTGTCCTGGCCCCCAGCCACCCTACTCACCTGATCTTGTCCCAGCCTCCCTACTCACCTGTCCTGGCCCCAACCACCCTACTCACCTGACCTGCCCCATCCACCCTACTCACCTGCCCTGGCCCCATCCACCCTACTCACCTAACCTGGCCCTAACCACCCTACTCACCTGACCTGCCCCAGCCACCCTACTCACCTGACCTGCCCCAGCCACCCTACTCACCTGTCCTGGCCCCAACCACCCTACTCACCTGACCTGCCCCATCCACCCTACTCACCTGTCCTGGCCCCATACACCCTACTCACCTGACCTGGCCCCAGCCAACCTACTCACTGTCAGGTGCTATGGTCATTCATGCATGTCACGTGTATTTGTGAGTTATACTGACGATGTATTTTCATATGGTGGGGTGTTGCGCACTATGAATTCTCATGGGACCTGCAATACGTTGACCGTGGTTACTGTCTGGAAGTGTTGAAATGTCTCCGGGCAAACGTCCGAACACAAAGGCCTGAGTTGAGAAGAAATAACTTCTAGTTCCTCCACCATGACTGTGTACCAGCCCGCACACCACTGCTTGTTCAGGAACTTTTGCCAAATACTACCCTACTCACCTGACCTACCCCAGCCACCCTACTCATTGACCATGCCCCAGCCACCCTACTCACCTGACCTGGCCCCATCCACCCTACTCACCTGTCCTGGCCCCAACCACCCTACTCACCTGACCTGCCCCAGCCACCCTACTCACCTGTCCTGGCCCCAACCACCCTACTCACCTGACCTGCCCCAGCCATCCTACTCACCTGTCCTGGCCCCAACCACCCTACTCACCTGACCTGCCCCAGCCACCCTACTCACTTGTCCTGGCCCCAACCACCCTACTCACCTGTCCTGGCCCCCAGCCACCCTACTCACCTGTCCTGGCCCCCAGCCACCCTACTCACCTGATCTTGTCCCAGCCACCCTACTCACCTGTCCTGGCCCCAACCACCCTACTCACCTGACCTGCCCCATCCACCCTACTCACCTGTCCTGGCCCCATCCACCCTACTCACCTGACCTGGCCCTAACCACCCTACTCACCTGACCTGCCCCAGCCACCCTACTCACCTGTCCTGGCCCCAACCACCCTACTCACCTGACCTGCCCCATCCACCCTACTCACCTGTCCTGGCCCCAACCACCCTACTCACCTGTCCTGGCCCCCAGCCACCCTACTCACCTGTCCTGGCCCCCAGCCACCCTACTCACCTGACCTGCCCCAGCCACCCTACTCACCTGACCTGGCCCCAGTCACCCAACACACCTAAACAGGCCCCAGCTACTATACTACTAACCAGACCAGGCCTCAGCCACGCTACCCACCTGACCTCATCCTAGTACATATTTTTCAATTCCCGAAAATGGAATCAAGCTTGAAAGAACGACGATTCCGACCATTGAAAAAATTTAAGGAAATTCGCACACAGATCTACTATGATCCACAGAAATTCATACCAGAGCTGCTCCCTGATTCGGATTTGTCGTTTGTAGAAAATGTATTAAAGAAGAGAAAAATATTTCGAAGGCGACAAGACTGACTAGGTTTCGTGTAAGCCTGAAAAAGTTGGAGTTTTTTTTATCTTTATCTTTTTATTTCGACAGACCGTCTTAGAAGTAGGATGTTAGATAACCAAAACAAGTGGCTCAGCACGGATTTCGAGATAGCAGAAACGATGAATCAAAAGCAGGAATAGAAGACAGCAAAGAATGTTGGGTTGTTTGTTGTTGTTGTTGTTGTTGTTGTTGTTGTTGTTGTTGTTGTTGTTGTTGTTGTTGTTGTTGTTGTTGTTGTTGTTGTTGTTGTTGTTGTTGTTGTTGTTGTTGTTGTTGGCTAAAACTTAATCAAATATTGAAAAGAAACTACACGAGATTTACATATACGAGAAATGGAATATAGGATAGGTGTGAAATCATACAGTCTGTTGGTGGTCTGCAGATCCTCGTTTTGGTTTGAGACAATGTCAACACCAAAGATTTGTTGAACAGAAGCTACTTCTCTGACCTTTCTTTGCGCTGTTTTATGGCACCTGTTTCCGTTATTTAATAAACTTGGTGGCTTGTGAGGCCTATACCCGTGTACCATCGTTATAAAGAACGCGTGTAACGCTGGGACGGATTGTCACAGGTAATGCATTCCAGTAAAATGGCAGCACTAACATAAGATTAGTTTACCTTTCTGTGTTATAGGTCCGTGTTGTTGCTTCAAGAATGACTAGTTTCACTTTCTTACTGTGTGATCAATGTGATTTGATTTAAGTCACTCTACATTATGATGTTGAGATTTTTTTTCCTATTTACTTGTGGCATATAGTGTCTTATCTTCCAGTCCTGAATCCACACTGCGACTCCGGATACACTCACTAAGCCATTTTTTTTTTGTAACCGTAGTAAGATGACTGGCTGAGACTTTCTATACAACAGTGAGCGGAGAGATGGTACGATAACTGGCTGAGACATTTTATACAACAGTGAGGGGAGAGACTGTAAGATGACTGGCTGAGACTTTCTATACAACAGTGAGCGGAGAGATGGTACGATAACTGGCTGAGACATTTTATACAACAGTGAGGGGAGAGACTGTAAGATGACTGGCTGAGACTTTCTATACAACAGTGAGCGGAGAGATGGTACGATAACTGGCTGAGACATTTTATACAACAGTGAGGGGAGAGACGGTAAGATGACTGGCTGAGACTTTCTATACAACAGTGAGCGGAGAGATGGTAAGATGACTGGCGGAGACTTTCTAAACAACAGTGAGCGGAGAGATGGTAAGATGACTGGCGGAGACTTTCTAAACAACAGTGAGCGGAGAGATGGTAAGATAACTGGCTGAGACATTTTATACAACAGTGAGGGGAGAGATGGTAAGATGACTGGCTGAGACTTTCTATACAACAGTGAGCGGAGAGACAGTAAGATGACTGGCGGAGACTTTCTATACAACAGTGAGCGGAGAGACAGTAAGATGACTGGCGGAGACTTTCTATACAACAGTGAGCGGAGAGACAGTAAGATGACTGGCGGAGACTTTCTATACAACAGTGAGCGGAGAGATGGTAAGATAACTGGCTGAGACTTTTTATACAACAGTGAGCGGAGAGATGGTAAGATAACTGGCTGAGACTTTTTATACAACAGTGAGGGGAGAGACGGTAAGATGACTGGCGGAGACTTTCTATACAACAGTGAGCGGAGAGATGGTAAGATGACTGGCGGAGACTTTCTATACAACAGTGATCGGAGAGACAGTAAGATGACTGGCGGAGACTTTCTATACAACAGTGAGCGGAGAGACGCCTCGATAGTTACTTGTGTCACTTCTATCACCTTTATTCGTGTATAATGTTACAATCTGTGCGTCTCTCATAACCTGAGGTTGTTATTGTTGCCAATGTCACGCCTACTTGAGGCACTCTTGGCGACTTTCTTTGGTGGCGGGTTACAGTGGCTCTCCTCACATCCCGAGACGTACTTGAGCAGGTGGAGTGAGGTCTTTCTAGCTGTAGTACAATGCGAGGCTCCTCAGTAAGCTCACCACTATGGGGACCACAATGCCGATCCCCACTTAGCCTAACTGAAATGAAACAGTATATCTCCAGGAAGAACTGATTGGAAGTGAGGCGAGGGGGAAGGGAAGTGGTGTCTTGATCGGTACGTTTCACCGGACCCCGACTAACATGGTCTGATCAGTGATCAGTAGGTTTTGCATATCCGCACTTTAGTCTCCCCTCCCCCAACCTGAGGTAGTATGGCCTCCTTCCAGCACTGACATAACATCAAATGCTATGGTTGAAAGAGTGCACTCTTACAGCAGCTGATCAAACCAGGTGGGATCCAGTCGCCACCTGGTACTCTGTCCGGACCAAGTTGTCAATGGCTTTATTCAGAACTTCTAAAGACGGTTCGATGTCCAGCACGTCCATACTGAGATAGCTTTTGACAGAACCAAGGTCTCTGCGAGATAGACGATATAGTCTATATATGTTGAAGTAACCAGTTCTCTACCAAACCTTTCTTGGCGGTCTCTTACAAAAACCCTGGCATGTTTCAGTGTTACTGTTATGTGCTCTACGTTCGAGTCCAGGAACCACAAGGGCGTCCAATTGCTGCTTTTTAAAAAGGGGCCAATATTGTACCGAGTGTTACCTGGGTCTGAAATGGGGCAAAGGACTGTAACACTGTAACCTGCCAGACACGTCGTAAGTGGCGACTAGGGAGAGTTGGTCAATGCGCTGGCTACCACACCCTGTAGAAACTATAAACCACAAATGCAAATACTCCAACAGATACAGACAGGTCAATATTTGTTGACTTAGGGCGTGTTTATTGAATATATATACTCCACAGGGAGCTGAAAAGGTATGGATTGATCGATTCACTGATTATTTAATATGGTACCGGAAACTCAATGCCATTTGACAGTATACAGTTATAAAGGTTCTGATACAAGCAGTTAGAACGTACGAAAGTAGTGCGTTGGTCGTGTCCCAATGACGACACTGCACGCAATATACATCGTCTTCTTAATGAAGCTAAGAAAAACTGATATAATATTCCCATTTTTTTAAAGAAAACACATTATACACCCCTTATTTCTAGAAACTAAACACTGGTGTTAGCTAAATGAAGGGAAAAAAACAAGCAACATTAAAATACACTTTACAATTTAAACAGTAACAGACGGTTAACGTTGTTTCTACATAAAAGGACCTCCAGCAAGTAGTTGATAAACAAAAATAACACAAACAAAAACAGCGAACTAAGTTAATGGGAAAATGTGTTATGTAGCCAGCACAGCGAGAGATATTAACTTTCGACTCGAACCAGAAGGTGTGATAAAAAATAACAAAGAGAATTCAAAAATTCATTCAGATGATGCTGCTAGAAATTTTTATTAAAGTAAACAAAAAAATGTTTCGGGGAGAAATAATGACACTTCCACGGTGATTTTTTTGGATGGATCACGCATTGACGAAGTTGCAGAGAATCTGTATATGGATTTCTGCTTCCTGAAAGACAGTGGATTTTAGCCGCACACTAAAATAAAACCTGTAAACCACGTCACAGCATAAGAGAGCTTCACGACTCTACAGCCTATGCTGTAAACAACCAGAGATCTGGAAGCAACAAAATGAAGTTAATAAATGATGCAGAAAAAAATGATATCTGTCATTATTTTTGGTAAAACGCGTGTACATTTTAATTAAATATTGTGTATCTTTTAGTCATGCTGATGTTAATTATGTTTTTGGTTGGTTTTAATTAGCTCATTTTTTACATCTTCGCTAAGGTGCTAATGTTTCTTCTTTTTCTGACCAGACCCCCCCCCCCTCTCTCACTCTCTCTCTCTCTCTCTCTCTCTCTCTCTCTCTCTCTCTCTTGTCCTCCCCCCCCCCTCCCGCCTCTACGAGGATGCGTGTATGAATCGTACACAAGTTTATGCCTGGTATTAACATTTTAAATATAGCGGTAACGGTGTTGAGAGTGATGGAAGGTTTGAAAGGTCCGCAACCAGCAACAATAAATACAGTGTCGAACGTGTGCACGCAGAAGTGCTGAGAAATCGGCAAACATAATTCGTGAGTTGGTTGAATACTTACACATTAGTGTCTGTTCAGTTGTGCAGGATTTTAGAAGCGCACTTTAGCACAAAAGACTGGGATTGCAGGAGAGGTGAATTGTATCTCCGTCATAATAACACGCCTGTCTGTCCATGCTTTGTTAGACTAACTTGTGCAGCAATATTTTGCATCGCACTTCATTTCACTGTCCGACAACCACCCTTAAGACTTTATATCTTTAAGTATGAGTCTTGACATTTTTCCCCACATTTTGAATAGACGGATGTAAATTCGTTGTTATATTTGTTTTTTTCTCCGTCATTATAATACGGCGAATGCTGTTCAAACACGTAAGGTCAAAGCACTACTGCAAACAAGTCAGACAAGCGGGGCAGGAATGATTCGAGCTACATTCACATAAGGTTCTGAGGTCAACTTGTCCATAGCAACTTCCGGCTATATCTCATGGTTCCAGAATTATACTTATACTTGGAACTTGGAATTATTCATACCTCAATATTCATAGTCCACTTACGTGATAAAAAATACTGTGTTAAGATAATATTTTGTTTATTTGTTTATGTTTATTTAGTTTAATATTTATTTTTCGTTGATTTCCGTTTCGCACACATTCGCATGTGTCATATAGTTAGTTATTTACGTTTTTGGACAACGAAAATACATTTGCAAGCTATCTAAATGCTATGCTTTGGACATTCTCCAATTTTTGACTGCTGTCTGTGCTCTGGTCCCTAACCAGGTGACAGTACAAGGAATTGCTCTACTTGATTCCCTCCCCTTTCATACCAACAGCTGAACTAAAGCCCACAGTAATCAATAACGGTAGCTGATAATCGTGCTCTGCATGAATTCAAGTACATGAAGTATCGAATAAGTGGGCGGAATATTCTGGACGAATCTTTGTGTACTTCAGCGTGTTAGATAATCTAAGACAGAGGTGCCCAGATCAAGGGATCGTGTCTGAATTTCAGGACCCCAATGGTAATTACAGGCTCATTACTCACACATCTGACCACTCCCCACTTATCAGACCACTCCCCACTCATCAGGCGACTCGCCATCCATCAGGCCACTACCCACTCATCAGACCACTCCCCACACATCCGACCACTCCACAAACATCAAACCACTACCCACTCATCAGACTACTCAACATACGTTAGACCACTCCCTACCTATCAGGCCACTCTCCATTCATCAGACCACTCCTCAGACCACTCTCCATCTATCAGGCCACTCGCCACACATCAGACCACTCCACATACATCAGACCACTTCCCGCCCATTAGACCACTCCACAAATATAAGACCGCTCCCCATTCATCAGACCACTCCCGAGTCATCATACTATTCCCCACCCATCAGACCACTCCTCACATACCAGACCCCTCCTCACATATCAGACCCCTCCTCACATATCAGACCACTTCTCACAAATCAGACCACTCCTCACAAATCAGACCCCTCCTCACATATCACCCCCCTCCTCACATAGACCACTCCTCACATATCAGACCCCTCCTCACATATCAGACCCCTCCCTACATATCAGACTCCTCCCTACATATCAGACCTCTCCTCACATATCAGACCACTCCTCACATATCACACCCCTCCTCACATAGACCTCTCCTCACATATCAGACTCCTCCTCGCATATCAGACCACTCCGTACATATCAGACCCCTCCTTACATATCAGACCCGTCCCTACATATCATACCCCTCTTCACATAGACCACTCCTCACATATCAGACCCCTCCTCACATATGAGACCACTCCTTACATATCAGACCCTCCCTACATATCAGACCCCTCCCTACATATCATACCCCTCCTCACATAGACCACTCCTCACATATCAGACCACTCCTCACATATCAGACCCCTCCTCACATATCAGACCACGCCTTACATATCAGACCCCTCCCTACATATCAGACTCCTCCCTACATATCAGACCCCTCCTCACATATCAGACCACTCCTCACATATCACACCCCTCCTCACATAGACCTCTCGTCACATATCAGACTCCTCCTCGCATATCAGACCACTCCGTACATATCAGACCCCTCCTTACATATCAGACCCCTCCCTACATATCATACCCCTCTTCACATAGACCACTCCTCACATATCAGACCCCTCCTCACATATGAGACCACTCCTTACATATCAGACCCTCCCTACATATCAGACCCCTCCCTACATATCATACCCCTCCTCACATAGACCACTCCTCACATATCAGACCACTCCTTCACATATCAGACCACTCCTCACATATCAGACCACTTTCAACATATCAGACTACTCTTCACCCATCAGATTACCCCTCACCCATCAGACTACCCTTCACTCATAAGACTACCCGTCACCCATCAGATTACCCCTCACCCATCAGACTACCCTTCACCCATCAGATTACCCCTCACCCATAAGACTACCCCTCACCCATAAGACTACTCCCCATAGATCAGGACCACCCCCACACCCATCAGACCGCTCCCCACATCCATCAGACTACCCTCACACCCATCAGACCACCCCCACACCCATCAGACCCCTACCCACCCATCAAACCACTACCCACCAATCAGACCACTACCCACACATCAGACCACTCCCACACCCATCAGACCCCTATCCACCCATCAGACCCCTATCCACCCATCGCACCACTACCCACCAATCAGAACACTACCCATACATCAGACTACCCCTCTCCCATCAGACTACCCCTCACCCATCAGACTACCCCTCACCCATTAGACCACGCCCCACCCATAAGACTACTCCCAATACATCAGACCACCCCCACACCCACCAGACCACCCCCCCCCCACGCCAGACCACTCACCACACATCAGACTACTCTCCACCCCCCATACTCTTGCATCACTGAAACACTAGCATAGGTTCATACAGACGCACATATGCATCACTGAAACACTTGCATGGGTACATACAGACCCACACATGCATCACTGAAACATTAGCATGGGTACATACAGACCCACACATGCATCACTGAAACACTTGCATGGGTACATACAGACCCACACATGCATCACTGAAACATTAGCATATGTACATACAGACGCACACATGCATCACTGAAACACTTGCATGGGTACATACAGACCCACACATGCATCACTGAAACATTAGCATATGTACATATAGACGTACACATGCATCACTGAAACACTTGCATTGGTACATACAGACCCACACATGCATCACTGAAACACTTGCATGGGTACATACAGACCCACACATGCATCACTGAAACAATTGCATGGCTACATACAGACCCACACATGCATCACTGAAACATTAGCATATGTACATACAGACGCACACATGCATCACTGAAACACTTGCATGGGTACATACAGACCCACACATGCATCACTGAAACACTTGCATGGATACATACAGACCCACACATGCATCACCGAAACACTTGCATGAGTACATACAGACGCACACATGCATCACTGAAACACTTGCATGGGTACATACAGACCCACACATGCATCACTGAAACACTTGCATGGATACATACAGACCCACACATGCATCACTGAAACACTTGCATGGCTACATACAGACCCACACATGCATCACTGAAACACTTGCATGGGTACATACAGACCCACACATGCATCACTGAAACACTTGCATGGGTACATACAGACCCACACATGCATCACTGAAACACTTGCATGGGTACATACAGACCCACACATGCATCACTGAAACACTTGCATGAGTACATACAGACCCACACATGCATCACTGAAACACTTGCATGGCTACATACAGACCCACACATGCATCACTGAAACACTTGCATGGGTACATACAGACCCACACATGCATTACTGAAACATTAGCATATGTACATACAGACGCACACATGCATCACTGAAACACTTGCATGGCTACATACAGACCCACACATGCATCACTGAAACATTAGCATATGTACATACAGACGTACACATGCATCACTGAAACACTTGCATGGGTACATACAGACCCACACATGCATCACTGAAACACTTGCATGGGTACATACAGACCCACACATGCATCACTGAAACATTTGCATGGATACATACAGACCCATACATGCATCACTGAAACACTTGCATGGGTACATACAGACCCACACATGCATCACTGAAACACTTGCATGGCTACATACAGACCCACACATGCATCACTGAAACACTTGCATGGCTACATTCAGACCCACACATGCATCACTGAAACACTTGCATGGGTACATACAGACCCACACATGCATCACTGAAACACTTGCATGGGTACATACAGACCCACACATGCATCACTGAAACACTTGCATGGCTACATACAGACCCACACATGCATCACTGAAACACTAGCATAGGTACATACAGACCCACACATGCATCACTGAAACACTTGCATGGGTACATACAGACCCACACATGCATCACTGAAACACTAGCATAGGTACATACAGACCCACACATGCATCACTGAAACACTAGCATAGGTACATACAGACCCACACATGCATCACTGAAACACTAGCATAGGTACATACATACGCACACGCATACAATCACTGGTTAAGACGTCCTGATATCGCCTTAAAGAATATGGTCCGGGGTGGAAATGAACGTGCCTCTGATAGTAAAATACAGAGGCAACCCTTTAACGAAGTCCCTAACACTTTATCACTGACAGCAGTGACTATTGTGTGTCTACCGTGACCTGTATATCATCCTACATGCAACTTTCATCTAACTTATACACTGTGACACTGACCTACCGATATCACACACGGGAGAGTGGGAGTAACAGATGCAAAAAAACTAGGAGTGGGCGAAAAAGATAGAGAAAACCGTACTGAAGCAGTATACGAGGGCTGAGAAGAGAGAATGACACCAGGAAATAAATTGTTTATTTATGGTTCTCTATTGATGTAACCACATTCATTATTTCCTTTTTGTCTGAAAGGTTACCTTAAACCACTTGTTGTAATTAACCTTGTAACTACCTTCGCGTAACTAAAGGTTCAAGAGAGAAAAAGGCGAGTGTAGTTACGTAAAGAGCTTCACTCCACAAAGTGATTTCCTTGCTCCAGACTCGAGGGCAATTAGTATTGTGCTCGCTGGCGGATGTGATGTCTAAGAGCCAGTTTATTGTTGTTCAAGTGTCCTGGAAGCGTAAGTTGGAACCGAACCTATTTTGTAAACGCCTACGCTAGACTCTGCATTGTTAAGGTGGGAAAACACAATTACTTCCCTGTACTAAATTGTCCTGGTCCGACTGAAACAAAGGGCTGCAACTGTGGTTCTCCATGTCTGACTATTCTGGCCGTCTTTTGATTAATTGCGTCATTGAGACAACATTCGCCTTGACTTATCTCTCTCTTTTACTGTACGTGCATTGACATCCCACATTCTTCTCATCCCTGTGGGTTTCAGTTTAATGCACGCTTGGTTATTTTGCTCATATCGTTCTTAGGCGTATGTGCTATCCACTTTATAAATTTCCCTATTTAGCCTCTAAATGTGTATTATAGGGGTTGTTTATTGATTTTTTTAAATAATGGGGGGGGGGGAGAATAGGGCTCCGTCCAATTCTGTGTTTGTTATTTGATCAAACCATCTTTCTGAAGCCAGCGGCGAAGACAAAGGTTAATGTATTCTGAAGTTTCAATGTTATTTCTAACTATCCATGCTTTGTACGTAACTGGGTCATATACAGCAGTTGTAGCATCGAAGCACCAATGTGATAAAGAGCTCCTTTCTCACGACAAAAGTACACGGTTCGGTTCTTGGAATATACACGCTACAGTTACACGACTGTAAATTTGTAACTGACTTACTGTTAGGGAATGGAAAACAGAACTGAAGAAAACTACTTCTCCCCCCTCCCCCCCTTTCCTCCTCCCTTTCTACAATACCTTCCCACCCCGTCGTAATATCCTGAAAAGTTGCACAATGAAGTCTCTTAACACTTCATCCCAGACAGAAGGGGTTATATTGGAATTCATTTTCCATTACATCAAAACACCGTATAGGAAATATGGGACGATGGCATATGCTAATGAAAGCTACAGTCTGAATGTGCTGGTCTTGGCTACATGTCATGTTACAGACTCAGATAGTAGCTACTGTCTGAATGTGCTAGTCTTGGCTACATATCTTGTTACCTTAATGTGCTAATCTTAACTATATAGCATGTTACCTGACTGAATATGCTAGTCTTGGCTACACGGCATGTTGCCTTAATATGCTAGTCTTGCCTACATGTCATGTTACCTTAATGTACTAGTCTTGGGTACATGTCATGTTACCTGGCTTTATGTGCCAGTCTAGGCTACATGTCATGTAACCTAAACGTGCTAGTCTTACCTTTATGTCATGTTACCTTAATGTGCTAGTCTTAGCTACATGTTATGTTACCTTAATGTGCTAGTCTTACCTACATGACATGTTACCTTAATGTGCTAGTCTTAGCTACATGTCATGTTACCTTAATGTGCTAGTCTTACCTACATGTCATGTTACCTTAATGTGCTAGTCTTACCTTTATGTCATGTTACCTTAATGTGCTAGTCTTGGCTACATGTCATGTTACCTTAATGTGCTAGTCTTACCTACATGTCATGTTACCTTAATGTGCTAGTCTTGGCTACATGTCATGTTACCTTAATGTGCTAGTCTTAGCTACATGTCATGTTACCTTAATGTGCTAGTCTTACCTACATGTCATGTTACCTTAATGTGCTAGTCTTGGCTACATGTTATGTTACCTTAATGTGCTAGTCTTAGCTACATGTCATGTTACCTTAATGTGCTAGTCTTGGCTACATGTCATGTTACCTTAATGTACTAGTCTTAGCTACATGACATGTTACCGGCGTCATTAGTAGGAATGCCTTTACATCAGTGTTCAGGGGAGAGGAGACCAATGTCCGGTGAGGTGAAACATACTTACCAATATCCCACCTCACTTCCAAGCGGTTCTGTCTAAAAACAGGCTGTTCATTGCAGTCTGCCTAGCGAGATGTGGATCGGCATTGTGATCACCGTAGTGGTGAGCTTACTATTTGGCATTGCCAAACAGCCAGAAGGACAGTTCGCCTTCTCAAGTACGCCTGTGGTATGAGTAAAACCACTGTAACCCGCCTCCCAAAAAAATTCGTCAAGAGTATCTAACTCAAGCTCGACTGGCATTAGCAACGACAATAACAACAACAACAGCAACAACATTACTGTTGAGCAGTCGAATCTTATTTTCCGGTTAAAAGCTGTTGATATCTCAGTTATTGATCTCATTATTTGTACTACGGGCGTGCCTCAATCTCTGGGCTTGTTAAGAGCCCGTATTGCTAAGAGAGCAATCTGAATTTGAACAAACTAGACGATTTCAACGGAAATATATAGCAATTCAAAACATTTGGACTACATCATTTCTTTTATTTAAACCCAAAAAACATATTTTATTTGTTAAACTGGGATCTAGAACAGGCATCGTAGTAGATCCCCCCCCCTCTCTCTCTCCCTATCTATCTATCTATCTATCTATCTCTCACTCTCTCTCTCTCTCTCTCTCTCTCTCTCTCTCTCTCTCTGTCTCTGGAAAATATAAATTTATTTTTATTTTAACTCATCGTATGGACACGACAAGAACATGGCAGATCGAACGCTAGCCTGCTTGTGTTTCTAATTCCAGTTTTTTTGTTTGCTTGAATCTTGTGGAGGAGGGGGGGGGGGCGAAAGAGAGTCGCGATTGCCGTGGATACATCCCCCTCATCCGCTATGCAGGCCTTGGCACGAGAAGGGATGCAACAGTTATGCGCAACGTTCCGATATCTGATACACGTTGCGTTTTTATGGAAAATTGCACGATTTCTCTCTTTTTAACTGTCAGCTTTCAGATGAGAGAGCACGGTTTTGCTTCTACGCCATATTTCTTTGTCAACAGAGCATGATTCGTGGTCCATGAATAGTGATTGCCTCAGATGTGTTTCGGCTTGTCGATATTGAATCAGACGATCAGCGTCTCCATTTGATAGCGATTTCGGGCTCTGTCGTCCCTTCTTGCTTCCACGTTGATGAGAAAATTGTCAAAAATTGCCATGGGGCTGAAAGAGGAATCAGAGTTCAGGCTTGATGTGTTGTTTGTACTCGTTTGAATTAGACATGAACGACCGTCTTAGAATTGGGCTGTAGTTTAGGGGCGGGGTGTGGTGTTTGGCCCTAATGGTTTTGAATCAAATCTTTGTGAGAAATGGAGAGAATTTGAAGTTGGTGTGTGAAAGTTGAAAGATAAGACAGCGTGGAAACGTTAAAGTGAATTAATACCGATGGGAGATAGAAAATGTACAGTGGAGTATAGTAATACCGATGGGAGATAGAAAATGTACAGTGGAGTATAGTAATACCGATGGGAGATAGAAAATGTACAGTGGAGTATGGTAATACCGATGGGAGATAGAAAATGTACAGTGGAGTATAGTAATACCGATGAGAGATAGAAAATGTACAGTGGAGTATGGTAATACCGATGGGAGATAGAAAATGTACAGTGGAGTATAGCTATGCTCAACATCCTCTTTACAAACACCTGCTCATACGAATGTCTTCAATTATAACCAAAATCATTGCATACGAACATCTTCAATTATAACCAGAAGTCTTGCATACGAACATCTTCAATTATAACCAGAAGTCTTGCATACGAACATCTTCAATTATAACCAGAAGTCTTGCATACGAACATCTTCAATTATAACCAGAAGTCTTGCATACGAACATCTTCAATTATAACCAGAAGTCTTGCATACGAACATCTTCAATTATAACCAAAAGTCTTGCATACGAATATTTCAATTATAACCAGAAGTCTTGCATTCGAACATCTTCAATTATAACCAGAAGTCTTGCATACGAACATCTTCAATTATAACCAGAAGTCTTGCACACGAACATCTGCAATTATAACCAGAAGTCTTGCATACGAACATCTTCATTTATAACCAAAATCCTTGCATATGAACCTCTTCAATTAAAACTAGAAGCCTTGCATACGAACATCTTCAATTATAACCAGAAGTCTTGCATACGAACATCTTCAATTATAACCAGAAACCTTGCATACGAACGTGAGCTCGCCCTTATGAATATTTTCCGAGCATACTTCTTAAACTAACCTGTCTACGTTTTAAAATTGACTTCGAGCGACATTTTCATATCGAAAGTAGTGCGTAACACAACTCTGCGAAACTGTTGATGTGCGTTTCTTAAATTTTGTATTTATTATTGATCCTAAATGTGGTCAAGCAGATCCCAATATTGAAAGAGGTGCAAAAGTCACTTTAGTGCTACAAAACCCAGGGGCCTGCATCTGTGAAATGTTTCGAGAAAAGACATTTATCTAAATGGGGCAAACTACATTGCATTACTTTTTCAAGACATAGTCACCACATCCCATCACCAGTCACCACATCCCATCACCAGTGACCACATCCTATCACCAGTCACCACATCCCATCACCAGTCACCACATCCCATCACCAGTCACCACATCCCATCACCAGTCACCACATCCCATCATCAGTGACCACATCCCATCACCAGTCCCCACATCCCATCACCAGTCACCACATACCATCACCAGTGACCACATTCCATCACCAGTCACCACATCCCTTCACCAGTCACCACATCCCATCACCAGTCACCACATCCCATCACCAGTCACCACATTCCATCACCAGTGACCACATCCCATCACTAATCACCACATCCCATCACCAGTCACCACATCCCATCACCAATCACCACATCCCATCACCAATCACCACATCCCATCACCAGTCACCACATCCCATCACCAGTCACCACATCCCATCACCAGTCACCCCCAGCCCTCCAGAGTCATCGTATGCCCTATAAGACGGCCATCATGTTCCACTACTACAAAAATAAGTTGTTTGCGAAAACCCACACTGAGTAGGTTTACTCTTTTGTGCGCTCTGAAAAGGACGATAAGTGGCCGGTTGCAGTAGATTTCCTGACATCCCGAGCATGCTGGTGAAGGTGGACCGGGGTCCTCTAGGCGGTTCTGCTATGATTGGCTTCATCTGCGTGTCGCTCACTGCTACGGGGATCACGTCGATCACTCACCTTGTTAGCCAGGCTGCCATAAAAGCAGCCTGTTTCCTGGATGGGCTAATAGGAAGCCAAGATGAGGGTCTTGTCCAGTATGTTTTGCCTGAACCTAACTAAAATGTCCGATCAGTATAATTTGCCTGACCAAACGTTAGTCTTCCTTTCATATAAAAATAAGAAAAGAAACGAATATTCACAAAGTTGTCCTCTGATGATATGGGTGTATTTAAGGCTGACTACCTTATTCGAGCCACTTAAATGATCATCATTATGTAAACATCCTTTAATTTTCCAAGAATAAACATATTCAAAGGTCAGATTTAGCTATTTGTGTTTTTTTTTTTATTTTTTTTATTTATGTTCATTCTGAACAATTTTAGAAGGAAATAAAAAGCCGAAAAGTAAAATAGTTTGCTGAAAGTGACATTGGAGTTAAGATTGGAGGGCAAGAGGGCCGCAGAAGTACAGATGGACAGACAACATCAAGATGTAGCCGGGACACACTTTGACTGCGTTTACCAGCCTGACATGAGACAGAGACAGCTGGAAGTCCATTGCCGTCAACCTTCGATGTGGAGACGACACTTGATGATGATGATTCTAATTCATTCAGCGCATGTTAAAATATAGTACATTGTTTACTTCTTTCGGCAGTTAAAAAAGAAGAAATTCCGCTTTACGAACAAAACCGCTTTGTCGATTGAAAGAAAAGAAATAAAAACAAATATATTTATTCAAAACCAACAAGTAAATAAAGGTGAAAAATTTCTCGTTCCTAGGTAACATAATGGAAAAGGTGACACTGAAATCCAACACAGACAAATCATTTGGCAAATGTCCCCGATATTACAATATAAACGCGTGACAATGGATACAAAAAGAACTCTATACAACACGATATGCCTACCCACAATGTGCGAGACGATGAGGCTAACGTCTGGTCAGGCAAAACACGCGGATCAGACAATGTTGGCCAGGTGTAGGAGATATATACTGGCCAAGACCCTCAACTGACCTCCTCGTTGATCGTCCTGGAAACGGGCTGTTGTCGAGGACAACAGTCTGGCTAAACAGGTGAGGTTCGACGTGATCCCCGTAGTAGTGAGTGACACGCAGATGAAGCCAAGCATTGCACAACCGCCTAGAGTACCCCGGTCCACCTTCATCAGCACGCTCGGGATGTGTGGAAAGCTACTGCAACCCGCCAATTAACGTTCTTTTCAAGGCGCACAAACGAGTAACCTACTCATTGTAGGCATTCGCAAACAACATATATCCATCCATCTTTCACGCTCTTTGGTCGTTGAAGAATTACTTTTATATTTTATATCCATCTTCCACGTGGTCAAACATTGATCAGTTAGTTTCACCTGGCCCGAATGTGATGTGGTATCTTGATCAGTATGTTTCACCTGGCCCGAATGTGAGATGGGATCTTGATCAGTATGTTTCTCCTGGCCCGAATATGAGATGGGATCTTGATCAGTATGTTTCACCTGGCCCGAATGTGAGATGGGATCTTGATCAGTATGTTTCACCTGACCCTAACGTGAGGTGGGATCTTGATCAGTATGTTTCTCCTGACCCTAACGTGAGGTGGGATCTTGATCAATATGTTTCACCTGGCCCTAACATGAGGTGGGATCTTCATCAGTATGTTTCACCTGGCCCTAACATGAGGTGGGATCTTCATCAGTATGTTTCACCTGGCTCCAATGTGAGGTGGCATCTTGATCAGTATATTTCACTTGCTACTATCCCTGGACCTCTTTTCATGAGCACGTTATTTCACATATATTGAAATTTCGTTGTTATGAATTAGTCGAAGTCAGTGTCCGATACTGATAACCGAGTTCGTTGGAATGTGATATTCAAATATATGTGCATAATCGAGTACTTTCAGCACGATTTATTATTTATGGCATGTCTTTCACAAAATAAACAGAATGATTCCTATCGATGGTCCCTTGCAAGAAGACAGTTTGTCAAGCGTGTTATCTGCATTGCCTATGTTTCACTGTATATTTTTTCATGAATTCACAAGAACAGTTCAACAGAAGAACTTTACTGATACGATCTTCATTGTCACGTAGATATCAGTATGTCATCCTAGCAGGATTAGGCGAAAAATCAAGATGATACCCTATTTCTGTTCTGCGAAGAATTTCAATTTCGTCGAACTATTTTAGATTCCAACAATTTTCAATTAGTCACTGCATTAGCTCAAAATCTTGACTTCCGAAATCTTGTCAGACTGTCACTGGAATTGGCGGGCCTAGAAAATTGATTTGGCCTTAGGGAATATTTTGAAATTTCCATTCACAGCGTTTCTCTCTTCTCCGTTCGATTTTTTAGATGCTGTTTTTTGTGTATGTGTAGTTTTTGTGTGGTATTTTTTAGGTGTTTACAACTCTGTGAGTGTTGGTTTTTTTGTGTTTTGTTGTGGCAAAATGTTTGTTATTTTGTTTAGAGATTTTAATAATATATATATTTCTGTGGCCTGTTGGAACCTGATATAGCAGTGAGCATTCTCGGATAAACACTCAAAACTTCAGCATTCATTTCTTCGAGTTTGGCTTGGCTTGGCTTCGTTCGTTCTCAATCTCCCGCTACCAAACCCTGAAAGGGCTTACGTAGCAGAATGTAGTCCAGAGAACGGAATGCGTTGTGTTTAGTTTACAGCTTGACTGCGATATTTGCACGTTTCGGTCCTACACATCCGACTTCAGCAAGCATTTTTTGAGTACCGGGTTAGCATTCCCTCTTCGATCCCTTCTTCTTAGCCAGTCTGCCCTGCTGCAGCCTGTTATCCAGGATCACCGCGTGGAGGTATAGAACGGTCTTGGCAGCTCTGGTTTGCTGGCCCTGATGCTAGCAGTCAGCTTTGGTATTTCTTCGAGTTTTATAACACAAACGTGTAGTGGCAGTTCATCTAAGCCGTTAAACCAGGCGTGTCGCTTGAGTAAACAACCGTATGCATCTACATCCGCCACACAATTTATGTGTGTTTGATTCTGCCAACAGTTGAGTAGTATTTGGGTAACAAATCATCTACGCATGTAGCAAATGTAACGGTAGCTCCCACCTCAGACACTGCCGTCGGGGATAAAGTGTTGATAACTTTATTATACAAATATACAGTTTATGCGGTGGGGTGACCAGATCCTTTCTTCGCTGTTTTACTTCCCGAACAGTTTATCAGGGACTCATTTACTGCTGGGTCGACTAGAAAATGCCGATAACAGTAGTTGAAACCTAAACATTGCCATCAAATTCGAGTACTCAAGCAGTGTGCTAATCAGACGCCACAGAAATATGTAGTGAAATAGGGTTGCGCATGAAGCTAACAATCTCATCATGTAAAACGAATTGATACAGAAACCACAATTGCAAGATAGTGCGTATGTGAATGTAATGCAGGCTTCCAGTAAGAGGGCAGCTACAGTTGTAGCCCTATACTTTGTATAGAACCAAGAGAGGACAATAAGACACCTGAGATTAGCTACCCTGCTACTTAAGTCGTTGAGCGACATGCGCAGCTCAATCCATCTTTCTTATGCTAAGTGTAGTGCTTTGGTCGCTGAGGAATGACTTCGGTATCATCTATCCATCTTAGGGAGGAAGACTAACATCTGTTCAGACAAAATATACTGATCGGATATGATAGTCAGGGTCAGGCAAAATATACTGATCGGATATGATAGTCAGGGTCAGACAAAATATACTGATCGGATATGATAGTCAGGGTCAGGCAAAATATACTGATCGGATATGATAGTCGGGGTCAGACAAAATATATTGATCGAATATGATAGTCAGGGTCAGACAAAATATACTGATCGGATATGATAGTCAGGGTCAGACAAAATATACTGATCGGATATGATAGTCAGGGTCAGACAAAATATACTGATCGGATATGATAGTCAGGGTCAGGCAAAATATACTGGCCAAGACCCTCATCCTCGGCTTCTTAGTAGCCCTCCTTGGAAACGGGCTTTTCATGGCAGCTTATCTAACGAGGTGAGCGATTGACTTGATCCCCATAGTAGTGAGCGACACGCAGATTAAGCAAAGCATAACACAACCGCCTAGAGGACCCCGGTCCACCTTCATCAACACGCTCGGGATGTGTGGAAAGCTACTGCAACCCGTCACTAAACGTTCTTTTCAAGGCGCACAAACGAGTAACCTACTCATTGTAGGCATTCGCAAACAACATATATCTATCCATCTTCCACGCTGTCTTTGGTCGTTGAAGAATTACTTTTATATTTTCTATCCATCTTCCACGTGATCATTCATGTGTGCTGTAGCCATGACTTCTTATGTTATCCGCGTGCAGTGGAAGTGCCAAGAAAACATACTGCCATAATTGTATCCTCCTCCGCCAATCTTCCTCAATGTCATCTAGGTCACCACTCATCAATCATTATCTTCATTATCACCGTTGTCATTTTCTTTGTCACTCCAGATAGAGCACAGGGACACCACTATTGTTGATCTAATTTGTAGGATGCCTGCGACAAATGGCGTATGTGTTCACGTAGAAGTGGTTTCTGTGGTACTTTGTTTTACAATATTTGAAAGACAGCCCTATGCAGAACCCTACTTAGAGGCATCTTATGACATGAAAAGTTATGTGCAGTGGTCCTATTATCTGTGCCCTTGCTAGGGGATCCTGAGAATCACACTGTGAGCCGTTCGTATATTCTCTGTGTTTATTACTTAGAATTGTATCTATTCTGTATTGTAATATTGTACATTTTCTACTACGATGTTCGTTCTGAAAAAGACTGTGCTGTAGTTTACAGCTAGGCTGCAATATCTGGGCGCTTTGACCCGACATATCCGTTTTAGCTGACTTTTTTTTTCTTTTTATCGGGTTTGCCTTTTAATTGTTATCTCTATTCTCTTAACCAGACTACACTAGTGCAGTCTGTTTCCAGAGCCGGCGCTTACAGGCTTAATAGGATCTTAGCCAGCTCTGGTCCGGTGACTCTGATGCAAGCAGACACCAATGAGTCGCTGGCCGTTGTCAGCCCATTCACTGGGTTGCATCTTAGACCCCATATTATAGCTCATACATGTATTTGCATAATTTAGCTGGCGTTAAATGTCCGAGTTACAATTCAGTGAATGTCTGGTTATTTTGCTACTATATTTCCCGAATGTGTTTTTAAATCCATCTTTTCCATTTTTCTTGTTATTCTCCAGATTTTTTTGTTTATGTCTCAATTCTGCTTTGTTATTACATTTGGATCATCTGAGTGATCGCTTCTCACTGTAGTAGCTACCAAGTTCAATCCCAGTTATCGATAAGATCCAATCGACCCAGCTGTAAATGGTGCCTGGCTTACGATTTGGGAATGGAAAACATTTAAGAAGGGTACGGCCCACCTCATTACATAGACAGCATAAGGCTAGTAAACTGAAGACTTCAAGTACCAATTTGCATTGTGACCTTCGCTCTGGGTTATAACAATTTTACGTTTACTCTAAACTTTCGGCCATTGGTGATACATCTATATAATTACACATTGATCTGTCATTTAACGTTATTAACAGGACTTCCTACGATATTGTTGAGAATCCCATTAAGATATTAGCTCTTGCTATACCATTACCATGTCCGCTGTACTATCATATGTACTTGACACCATAAGAAATTATTTTGTCGAAATTAACCAATCTGCCTCATCTCCGATGCATTTCGAAAGAAAGAGTGGGTGGGGGGGGGGGGGGGGGGGGGGGGGAATTGCATAATCCCATTAGACCTACCCACGGCCATTTTTTTACATATCAGCATTAATATTCCCATACCGTCTATCTCGCCAAAACGTGTGATAATTACATGATGCTATCGTTATCATGGTGATCTCAGTAGTTTAAAATAAATTGGAGGGGTTGAAAGTGGATAAATGTCCAGGTCAAGATGGTATTCATCCAAAATTGCTGTTTGAAATTAGAGACCAACTAGCAAAACCATTGGCTATATTATGTTCTCAATCACTTGCAAAAGGGAATGTTCCGCGGGATTGGAAAGATGCAGGAGTGATCCCATTATTCAAAAAGGGAAAAAAAGCAGATCCAGCGAATTATAGACTGGTAAATTTAACGAGCATAGGCTGTAAATTGTTAGAGTCAATAATCAAAGAAAACATATTAATGCATTTAGACAAATTTAATCTAATTAGAAAGAGTCAGCATGGGTTTACTAGAGGGAGATAATGCTTAACAAATCTATTAGAATTCATGGAGGAGGTTATCAAAATGATAGATAAGGGGAGCCAGTGGACGCTATTTATCTAGATTTTGCAAAGGCCTTTGATAGAGTACCTCATCAAAGAGTATTTCGAAAGTTAAAATCACATGAAATAGATAGGGCAGTTGCCAAATGGATTGACAATTGGTTAACGGGAAGAAGGCAGCAGGTGGGCATAAATAAGGAGTACTCTGAGTGGTGTGAAGTGAAAAGCAGAGTGCCACAGGGCTCGGTTTTGTGACCAGTTTTGTTCTTGATAAATATAAATGATTTGGACTCCATGATTGCAAAATTTGCTGATGACACAAAACTATGCAGTAGTGTCTCATTTTAAGTAGAAGTGGATATATTGAGGTCGGATTTAGATAAAATACAAGAATGGTCTGTAAGCTGGCAAATGAAGTTTAATGTAGATAAATGTACAGGCATCCACATGGGTAGATCCAATATGGAACATAATTACAGAATGGGAGAAAACAATATTAGAAAGATAGATAAGGAAAGGGACCTAGGGGTTATAATAGATCATACAGGTAAGGTGAGTGAGCAAGTTCAGGTAGCAGTGAAAGAGGCAAATGGAATGGTAGGTATGATAACAAGAAATATTAAACATAGGAGCAAGGAAGTGATAGTCAAACTGTATAAAGCATTAGTTAGACCTAGATTGGAGTACTGTGTACAGGTGTAGAGTCCTTATTATAGAGGGTACATAAACATGCTGGAAAGAATACAAGAGAAAGCGACAAAGCTAATAGTGGGATTTCAGAATTACAGTTATGAGGAAAAACTCATAAAAACTGGCCTACATTGTCAAGAAAAGATAAGAATTCGTGGTGACTTAATACAGGTTTATAAGATGATCAGAGGAATGGATAAATTAGACTATAACAAGTTTTTTTTTAATACAGCCACCCACAATAACAAAAGGACCTAGCTACAAATTAACTAAAGAGAGGTTCAGATTAGATATTAAAAAATATATTTAAAGTCAGAGAGTGATGAATGCTTGGAATGCATTGCCGCGGGAGGTAGTGGAGGCAGGGACAGTTAATGCATTTAAGAATAAATTGGATGCTCATAGCTTTTAGATCAAGTTATTGTAAATGAAACTGGTTGTATACAGACTGCTGAGTCTTCTAAACCAGTATAAAGACGTTAAGTTAAGTTCAGGAATTAGCATGTCAGAGAAGTGTGTTTATTTATTAGTTTCCCCCATTCACGTTTCGGGATCAAAAAGGGAAGGCTTACCCGGTACCAAAAAATGCCTGCTAAAGTTGGATGTGTCGGACCAAAGGGTACAAATATCGTAGTCAAGCTGTAAACTATGGCCCTTTGCTACTTGCAAAGCCCTTTTCAAAGCTTGATAGCGAGAGTTTGGGAACGAACGAAGAATTTAGTAAGTCTTATTTGATTTTTTTTTATTGTCCCTGACGAAGACCTTTTGGTCGTTACGCAATTCAATGTATTGTGATCGTACCCACGCCTCACCCGTGTTTGTTATTATCGACTTACAGTGCCTTGAACTGTACTTCCAGTCGCTTGATTGTGCGAGAATCACCTATATCGCGTGACGCATTCTTCGGGACAATGTGACAATTTTAACAATCACATTAACGTCATTTCTGTATCTACATAAGTTGTGTCTACCCATGACTGTGGGGAGGAAGACTAACGTCTGGTCAGGCAAAATATACTGATCAGACATGTTAGGGTCAGGCAAAACATACTGGCCAAGACCTTCACCCTCAACTTCATAGTAGCCCTCACTGGAAACGGACTGTTTTCATGGCATCCTGGCTAACGAGGTGAGGGATCGACGTGATCGCAGTCGTAGTGAACGACACGCAGATGAAGCCAAGCATAGCACAACCGCATGGAGGATTGAGGTCCACCTTCATCAGCATGCTCGGAATGTGGAGAAAGCTACTACAACCCGACACTTAACGCGCTTTTTGATGCACACAAAAGAGTAAACGTACTCAATGTGGACATTAAACGACAACAATCCAGGATCACCACGTGGAGGTGTACAGGGGTCTTGGTAGCTCTGGGTCGCCGGCCCTGACGCTAGCAGTCAGCTCTGAGTCGCTGACCCTGACGCTAGCAGTCAGCTCTGGGTCGATGGCCCTGACGCTAGCAGTCAGCTCTGGGTCGATGGCCCTGACGCTAGCAGTCAGCTCTGGGTCGATGGCCCTGACGCTAGCAGTCAGCTCTGGGTCGATGGCCCTGACGCTAGCAGTCAGCTCTGGGTCGATGGCCCTGACGCCAGCAGTCAACTTTGGGTCGCTGACCTCTATAGCTCATGCACTCCTCAGTTTCTTGATTCCGAAAGGATACCAATTGTAGTTGTTCTCCCATTCTAGATAACTGACAGGTGACAGGATGTACATGCATGCAAGAGTATAGAGGATATGTAATATACGCCACTGCTCTTAGATTAGCTGAAACATAGAAGGAGTTACGGTCAGAAAATGTGTACAAAATGTGTACAAAACGTGTTTACGTGCCGTATATGTAGATTTACAGTCACGATGTCTTGTAGTCAATCTGCATGTTGGTATCCGATTTCTAGATATCCGTTGTTAGTGTATGAATTATATATTTGGTTGTTCTATCACTGTATAGTACAGTTACTCAGCGATTCTCATTCCTTATTCAGCCTCGTTCATCTCCTCTTGTCACGTGTGCCGTTTATCAGTTGCACCGATGATCATCCCCATGCCATTCTTTCAAGCTGTCCAATATTATATCTCTCTGCCTCCCTCTGTCCCTCCTCCCTGCCATTTTGCCCATTGTCGCCGTCTGTGCCAACTCGCCTCTTCTCATAGCATGCCCGAAAATGGATAACTGATTGTTCGGATTTTTGCCATAAGCTGTGTTTGTGCCTCTTCAAGTGCCACGTTATTAACCTTCTTTGCAGTCATGGAAATTCTCAACATTCTAGTCTAAAACCACATTTTCGTTGCCTCCAATTATCCCTGTACTTGACTGTTGATTGTCCATGATTCGCTGCCATATGTCAGTACTAGATCATGGAAATTATCAACATTCTAGTCTAAAACCACATTTTCGTTGCCCCCAATGATCCCTGTACTTGCCTGTTGATTGCCCATGATTCGCTGCCATATGTCAGTACTAGTTCAACGTAGCATTCAAGAAATTTCTTCATTGATTCCAGTGATAGGGTTTTGTTGCACAAGATTCCACTCACACTCTGGAAGAATGATTTTGCCTTGGCTATTCTGCTCTTTATTTCATAACTGCATCTCCCATCAGATCTTATGTGGGTGTTCAAGTATTGAAATGTTGTACATGTCTTAGTTCCGTCTTGTTCACCTCGACACAACATTTGGGTGAGTTGTGTTTATTGGTTAATTACATTACTTCTTCTTCTTCTTCGTACGCCGTCAGACGTCAAGCTGTATTTTTTCGAAAAAAGCAGCGGTCATCCTGAGGCTGTCGACACTGCCATAGAGCTTGTCTGATGTTGCCACTGGTGATGGCCACATCTGATTTCTCTGATCCTCGTATGTCGGGCAGTTTTGCAGACAATGTTCAGCGGTCATTTTCCCGGTACCACAAGAGCATTCGTCAGTGCCACCTATCTTCAATTTGTTGAATAGGTGGTACCTCAGTCTATTGTGGCCAGTGCGAATTCTGAAGACAACGACCTGCTCTCGTCTGTTCAACTGGTAATAGGCATCGTTTTGTGTGTAGCCAGTATGTTCTGTTTCCCATTTGGTCATGAATTACATTACTTCTGATTTCTTTTGATTAAAGCTGAGGCCATTATTTTCGCTATGAAGAACTACATCACTGTAAAGTTCAGTAGCTCGATGGAAGCCTGTTCTTTGTCAACTCCGTCCATTGATATCTAGTTACCCGAATGTCAAGAACCAATATGACATATAATGATACCGAAATATCAGAGCACATAACGTCTTTTCCCAGAAATGATAAATAGTAGTGGTAGTAGCAGTAGTAGCAGCAGCCGCAGTAGTAGTAGTAGTAGTAGTAGTAGTACTAGTGACATTAGTAGTAGTAGCAGTGACAGTAGTAGTAGTAGTAGTGACAGTAGTAGTAACAGTAGTAGTAGTAGCAGTGACAGTAGTAGTAGTAGTAGTGACAGTAGTAGTAACAGTAGTAGTAGTAGCAGTGACAGTAGTAGTAGTAGCAGTCACAGTAGTAGTAGTAGTAGTAGCGGTGACAGTAGTAGCAGTAGCAGTGACCGTAGTAGTACTACTAGTAGTGACAGTGGTAGTAATAGCAGTGACAGTAGTAGTAGTAGCAGTGACAGTAGTAGTACTACTAGTAGTGACAGTGGTAGTAATAGCGGTGACAGTAGTAGTAGTAGTAGTGACAGTAGTAGTAGTAGCAGTGACAGTAGTAGTACCAGCAGTGACAGTAGTAGTAGTAGTAGTAGTAGTAGTAGTGACAGTAGTAGTAGTAGTAGTGACAGTAGTAGTAGTAGTAGTGACAGTAGTAGTAACAGTAGTAGTAGTAGCAGTGACAGTAGTAGTAGTAGCAGTCACAGTAGTAGTACTACTAGTAGTGACAGTGGTAGTAATAGCGGTGACAGTAGTAGTAGTAGTAGTGACAGTAGTAGTAGTAGCAGTGACAGTAGTAGTACCAGCAGTGACAGTAGTAGTAGTAGTAGTAGTAGTAGTGACAGTAGTAGTAGTAGTAGTGACAGTAGTAGTAGTAGTAGTGACAGTAGTAGTAGTAGTAGTAGTAGCAGTGACAGTAGTAGTAGTAGCAGTGACAGTAGTAGTAGTAGTAGTAGTAGCAGTGACAGTAGTAGCAGTAGCAGTGACCGTAGTAGTACTACTAGTAGTGACAGTGGTAGTAATAGCGGTGACAGTAGTAGTAGTAGTAGTGACAGTAGTAGTACCAGTACTGACAGTAGTAGTACAAGTAGTGACAGTAGCAGTATTAGCAGTGACAGTAGTAGTAGTAGTAGTAGTAATAGTGACAGTAGCATCACAAGTAGGGACAGTAGTAGTAGTAGCAGTGACAGTAGTAGTAGTAGTAGTAGTAGTGACAGTAGTAGTAGTAGCAGTGACAGTAGTAGTAGTAGTAGTGACAGTAGTAGTAGTAGCAGTGACAGTAGTAGTAGTAGTAGTGACAGTAGTAGTAGTAGAAGTGACAGTAGTAGTAGTAGTAGTAGTAGTAGTAGTGACAGTAGTAGTAGTAGCAGTGACAGTAGTAGTAGTAGTAGTAGTGAAAGTAGTAGTAGTAGCAGTGACAGTAGTAGTAGTAGTAGTAGTGACAGTAGTAGTAGTAGCAGTGACAGTAGTAGTAGTAGTAGTGACAGTAGTAGTAGTAGCAGTGACAGTAGTAGTAGTAGTAGTGACAGTAGTAGCAGTAGCAGTGACCGTAGTAGTACTACTAGTAGTGACAGTAGTAGTAGTAGCAGTGATAGTAGTAGTAATAGCAGCGACAGTAGTAGTAGTAGCAGTGACAGTAGTAGTACTACTAGTAGTGACAGTGGTAGTAATAGCGGTGACAGTAGTAGTAGTAGTAGTGACAGTAGTAGTACCAGTAGTGACAGTAGTAGTAGCAGTGACAGTAGTAGCACCAGCAGTGACAGTAGTAGTAGTAGCAGTGACAGTAGTAGTAGTAGCAGTGACAGTAGTAGTAGTAGCAGTGACAGTAGTAGTAGTAGCAGTCACAGTAGTAGTACTACTAGTAGTGACAGTGGTAGTAATAGCGGTGACAGTAGTAGTAGTAGTAGTGACAGTAGTAGTACCAGTAGTGACCGTAGTAGTACAAGTAGTGACAGTAGCAGTATTAGCAGTGACAGTAGTAGTAGTAGTAGTAGTAATAGTGACAGTAGCATCACAAGTAGGGACAGTAGTAGTAGTAGCAGTGACAGTAGTAGTAGTAGTAGTAGTAGTAGTGACAGTAGTAGTAGTAGCAGTGACAGTAGTAGTAGTAGTAGTGACAGTAGTAGTAGTAGCAGTGACAGTAGTAGTAGTAGTAGTGACAGTAGTAGTAGTAGCAGTGACAGTAGTAGTAGTAGTAGTAGTAGTAGTAGTGACAGTAGTAGTAGTAGTAGTAGTGACAGTAGTAGTAGTAGCAGTGACAGTAGTAGTAGTAGTAGTGACAGTAGTAGTAGTAGCAGTGACAGTAGTAGTAGTAGTAGTGACAGTAGTAGTAGTAGCAGTGACAGTAGTAGTAGTAGTAGTGACAGTAGTAGTAGTAGCAGTGACAGTAGTAGTAGTAGTAGTAGTAATAGTAGTGACAGTAGTAGTAGTAGTAGTAGTAGTGACAGTAGTAGTAGTAGTAGTAGTAGTAGTAGTGACAGTAGTAGCACCAGTAGTGACAGTAGTAGTAGTAGTAGCAGTGACAGTAGTAGTAGTAGTAGTGACAGTAGTAGTAGTAGTAGCAGTGACAGTAGTAGCACCAGTAGTGACAGTAGTAGTAGTAGTAGTAGTGACAGTAGTAGTAGTAGTAGTGACAGTAGTAGTAGTAGTAGTGACAGTAGTAGTAGTAGTAGTGACAGTAGTAGTAGTAGCAATGACAGTAGTAGTAGTAGTAGTGACAGTAGCAGTACCAGCAGTCACAGTAGTAGTACCAGCAGTGACAGTAGTAGTAGTAGTAGTAGTGACAGTAGTAGTAGTAGCAGTGACAGTAGTAGTAGTGGTACTGACAGTAGCAGTACCAGCAGTGACAGTAGTAGTAGTAGCAGTGACAGTAGTAGTAGTAGCAGTGACAGTAGTAGTAGTAGTAGTGACAGTAGTAGTACCAGTAGTGACAGTAGTAGAAGTAGCAGTGACAGTAGTAGTACCAGCAGTGACAGTAGTAGTACCAGCAGGGACAGTAGTAGTAGTAGCAGTGACAGTAGTAGTAGCAGTGACAGTAGTAGTAGTAGTACCAGTAGTGATAGTAGTAGTAGTAGTAGTGACAGTAGTAGTACCAGCAGTGACAGTAGTAGTAGTAGCAGTGACAGTAGTAGTACCAGCAGTGACAGTAGTAGTAGTAGCAGTGACAGTAGTAGTACCAGCAGGGACAGTAGTACTACTAGTAGTGACAGTGGTAGTAATAGCGGTGACAGTAGTAGTAGTAGTAGTGACAGTAGTAGTACCAGTAGTGACAGTAGTAGTACAAGTAGTGACAGTAGCAGTATTAGCAGTGACAGTAGTAGTAGTAGTAGTAATAGTGACAGTAGCATCACAAGTAGGGACAGTAGTAGTAGTAGCAGTGACAGTAGTAGTAGTAGTAGTAGTAGTGACAGTAGTAGTAGTAGCAGTGACAGTAGTAGTAGTAGTAGTGACAGTAGTAGTAGTAGCAGTGACAGTAGTAGTAGTAGTAGTGACAGTAGTAGTAGTAGAAGTGACAGTAGTAGTAGTAGTAGTAGTAGTAGTAGTGACAGTAGTAGTAGTAGCAGTGACAGTAGTAGTAGTAGTAGTAGTGACAGTAGTAGTAGTAGCAGTGACAGTAGTAGTAGTAGTAGTAGTGACAGTAGTAGTAGTAGCAGTGACAGTAGTAGTAGTAGTAGTGACAGTAGTAGTAGTAGCAGTGACAGTAGTAGTAGTAGTAGTGACAGTAGTAGTAATAGCAGTGATAGTAGTAGTAATAGCAGCGACAGTAGTAGTAGTAGCAGTGACAGTAGTAGTACTACTAGTAGTGACAGTGGTAGTAATAGCGGTGACAGTAGTAGTAGTAGTAGTGTCAGTGATAGTACCAGTAGTGACAGTAGTAGTAGCAGTGACATTAGTAGCACCAGCAGTGACAGTAGTAGTAGTAGCAGTGACAGTAGTAGTAGTAGCAGTGACAGTAGTAGTAGTAGCAGTGACAGTAGTAGTAGTAGCAGTCACAGTAGTAGTACTACTAGTAATGACAGTGGTAGTAATAGCGGTGACAGTAGTAGTAGTAGTAGTGACAGTAGTAGTACCAGTAGTGACAGTAGTAGTACAAGTAGTGACAGTAGCAGTATTAGCAGTGACAGTAGTAGTAGTAGTAGTAGTAATAGTGACAGTAGCATCACAAGTAGGGACAGTAGTAGTAGTAGCAGTGACAGTAGTAGTAGTAGTAGTAGTAGTAGTAGTGACAGTAGTAGTAGTAGCAGTGACAGTAGTAGTAGTAGTAGTGACAGTAGTAGTAGTAGCAGTGACAGTAGTAGTAGTAGTAGTGACAGTAGTAGTAGTAGCAGTGACAGTAGTAGTAGTGACAGTAGTAGTAGTAGCAGTGACAGTAGTAGTAGTAGTAGTAGTAGTAGTAGTGACAGTAGTAGTAGTAGTAGTAGTAGTGACAGTAGTAGTAGTAGCAGTGACAGTAGTAGTAGTAGTAGTGACAGTAGTAGTAGTAGCAGTGACAGTAGTAGTAGTAGTAGTGACAGTAGTAGTAGTAGCAGTGACAGTAGTAGTAGTAGTAGTGACAGTAGTAGTAGTAGCAGTGACAGTAGTAGTAGTAGTAGTAGTAGTAGTAGTGACAGTAGTAGTAGTAGTAGTAGTGACAGTAGTAGTAGTAGTAGTAGTAGTAGTAGTAGTAGTGACAGTAGTAGCACCAGTAGTGACAGTAGTAGTAGTAGTAGCAGTGACAGTAGTAGTAGTAGTAGTGACAGTAGTAGTAGTAGTAGCAGTGACAGTAGTAGCACCAGTAGTGACAGTAGTAGTAGTAGTAGTAGTGACAGTAGTAGTAGTAGTAGTGACAGTAGTAGTAGTAGTAGTGACAGTAGTAGTAGTAGTAGTGACAGTAGTAGTAGTAGCAATGACAGTAGTAGTAGTAGTAGTGACAGTAGCAGTACCAGCAGTCACAGTAGTAGTACCAGCAATGACAGTAGTAGTAGTAGTAGTAGTGACAGTAGTAGTAGTAGCAGTGACAGTAGTAGTAGTAGCAGTGACAGTAGTAGTACCAGCAGTCACAGTAGTAGTAGTAGCAGTGACAGTAGCAGTACCAGCAGTGACAGTAGTAGTAGTAGTAGTGGTACTGACAGTAGCAGTACCAGCAGTGACAGTAGTAGTAGTAGCAGTGACAGTAGTAGTAGTAGCAGTGACAGTAGTAGTAGTAGTAGTGACAGTAGTAGTACCAGTAGTGACAGTAGTAGAAGTAGCAGTGACAGTAGTAGTACCAGCAGTGACAGTAGTAGTACCAGCAGGGACAGTAGTAGTAGTAGCAGTGACAGTAGTAGTAGCAGTGACAGTAGTAGTAGTAGTACCAGTAGTGATAGTAGTAGTAGTAGTAGTGACAGTAGTAGTACCAGCAGTGACAGTAGTAGTAGTAGCAGTGACAGTAGTAGTACTAGCAGTGACAGTAGTAGTAGTAGCAGTGACAGTAGTAGTACCAGCAGGGACAGTAGTACTACTAGTAGTGACAGTGGTAGTAATAGCGGTGACAGTAGTAGTAGTAGTAGTGACAGTAGTAGTACCAGTAGTGACAGTAGTAGTACAAGTAGTGACAGTAGCAGTATTAGCAGTGACAGTAGTAGTAGTAGTAGTAGTAATAGTGACAGTAGCATCACAAGTAGGGACAGTAGTAGTAGTAGCAGTGACAGTAGTAGATGTAGTAGTAGTAGTGACAGTAGTAGTAGTAGCAGTGACAGTAGTAGTAGTAGTAGTGACAGTAGTAGTAGTAGCAGTGACAGTAGTAGTAGTAGTAGTAGTGACAGTAGTAGTAGTAGCAGTGACAGTAGTAGTAGTAGTAGTAGTGACAGTAGTAGTAGTAGCAGTGACAGTAGTAGTAGTAGTAGTGACAGTAGTAGTAGTAGCAGTGACAGTAGTAGTAGTAGTAGTGACAGTAGTAGTAGTAGCAGTGATAGTAGTAGTAATAGCAGCGACAGTAGTAGTAGTAGCAGTGACAGTAGTAGTACTACTAGTAGTGACAGTGGTAGTAATAGCGGTGACAGTAGTAGTAGTAGTAGTGACAGTAGTAGTACCAGTAGTGACAGTAGTAGTAGCAGTGACAGTAGTAGCACCAGCAGTGACAGTAGTAGTAGTAGCAGTGACAGTAGTAGTAGTAGCAGTGACAGTAGTAGTAGTAGTAGCAGTGACAGTAGTAGTAGTAGCAGTCACAGTAGTAGTACTACTAGTAATGACAGTGGTAGTAATAGCGGTGACAGTAGTAGTAGTAGTGACAGTAGTAGTACCAGTAGTGACAGTAGTAGTACAAGTAGTGACAGTAGCAGTATTAGCAGTGACAGTAGTAGTAGTAGTAGTAGTAATAGTGACAGTAGCATCACAAGTAGGGACAGTAGTAGTAGTAGCAGTGACAGTAGTAGTAGTAGTAGTAGTAGTAGTAGTAGTAGTGACAGTAGTAGTAGTAGCAGTGACAGTAGTAGTAGTAGTATTGACAGTAGTAGTAGTAGCAGTGACAGTAGTAGTAGTAGTAGTGACAGTAGTAGTAGTAGCAGTGACAGTAGTAGTAGTAGTAGTGACAGTAGTAGTAGTAGCAGTGACAGTAGTAGTAGTAGTAGTAGTAGTAGTAGTGACAGTAGTAGTAGTAGTAGTAGTAGTGACAGTAGTAGTAGTAGCAATGACAGTAGTAGTAGTAGTAGTGACAGTAGTAGTAGTAGCAGTGACAGTAGTAGTAGTAGTAGTGACAGTAGTAGTAGTAGCAGTGACAGTAGTAGTAGTAGTAGTAGTAGTAGTAGTGACAGTAGTAGTAGTAGTAGTAGTAGTGACAGTAGTAGTAGTAGTAGTAGTAGTAGTAGTAGTAGTGACAGTAGTAGCACCAGTAGTGACAGTAGTAGTAGTAGTAGCAGTGACAGTAGTAGTAGTAGTAGTGACAGTAGTAGTAGTAGTAGCAGTGACAGTAGTAGCACCAGTAGTGACAGTAGTAGTAGTAGTAGTAGTGACAGTAGTAGTAGTAGTAGTGACAGTAGTAGTAGTAGTAGTGACAGTAGTAGTAGTAGTAGTGACAGTAGTAGTAGTAGCAATGACAGTAGTAGTAGTAGTAGTGACAGTAGCAGTACCAGCAGTCACAGTAGTAGTACCAGCAATGACAGTAGTAGTAGTAGTAGTAGTAGTAGTGACAGTAGTAGTAGTAGCAGTGACAGTAGTAGTAGTAGCAGTGACAGTAGTAGTACCAGCAGTCACAGTAGTAGTAGTAGCAGTGACAGTAGCAGTACCAGCAGTGACAGTAGTAGTAGTAGTAGTGGTACTGACAGTAGCAGTACCAGCAGTGACAGTAGTAGTAGTAGCAGTGACAGTAGTAGTAGTAGCAGTGACAGTAGTAGTAGTAGTAGTGACAGTAGTAGTACCAGTAGTGACAGTAGTAGAAGTAGCAGTGACAGTAGTAGTACCAGCAGTGACAGTAGTAGTACCAGCAGGGACAGTAGTAGTAGTAGCAGTGACAGTAGTAGTAGTAGCAGTGACAGTAGTAATACCAGTAGTGACAGTAGTAGTAGCAGTGACAGTAGTAGTAGTAGTACCAGTAGTGATAGTAGTAGTAGTAGCAGTGACAGTAGTAGTACCAGCAGTGACAGTAGTAGTAGTAGCAGTGACAGTAGTAGTACCAGCAGTGACAGTAGTAGTAGTAGCAGTGACAGTAGTAGTACCAGCAGGGACAGTAGTAGTAGTAGTAGTGACAGTAGTAGTAGTAGCAGTGACAGTAGTAGTAGTAGTACCAGTAGTGATAGTAGTAGTAGTAGCAGCAGTGACAGTAGTAGTATAGTAGTAGTGACAGTAGTAGTAGTAGTAGCAGTGACAGTAGTAGTAGTAGTAGCAGTGACAGTAGTAATACCAGTAGTGACAGTAGTAGTAGTAGCAGTAGCAGTGACAGTAGTAGTACCATTAGTGACAGTAGTAGTAGTAGCAGTGACAGTAGTAGTAGTAGTAGCAGTGACAGTAGTAGTAGTAGTGACAGTAGTAGTAGTAGTAGTGACAGCAGTAGTAGTAGTAGCAGTGACAGTAGTAGTAGTAGTAGTAGTGACGGTAGTAGTAGTAGTAGCAGTGACAGTAGTAATACCAGTAGTGACAGTAGTAGTACCAGTAGTGACAGTAGTAGTAGTAGCAGTAGCAGTGACAGTAGTAGTAGCAGTAGTGACAGTAGTAGTAGTGGCAGTGACAGTAGTAGTAGTAGCAGTGACAGTAGTAGTACCATTAGTGACAGTAGTAGTAGCAGCAGTGACATTAGTAGTAGTAGCAGTGACAGTAGTAGTACCATTAGTGACAGTAGTAGTAGCAGTAGTGACAGTAGTAGTAGTAGCAGTGACAGTAGGAGTACCAGTAGTGACAGTAGTAGTACCATTAGTGACAGTAGTAGTAGCAGTAGTGACAGTAGTAGTAGCAGCAGTGACAGTAGTAGTACCAGCAGTGACATTAGTAGTAGTAGCAGTGACAGTAGCAGTACCAGCAGTGACAGTAGTAGTAGTAGTAGTGAGAGTAGCAGTACCAGTAGTGACAGTAGTAGTAGTAGCAGTGAGAGTAGTAGTACCAGCAGTGACATTAGTAGTAGTAGCAGTGACAGTAGCAGTACCAGTAGTGACAGTAGTAGTAGTAGCAGTGAGAGTAGTAGTACCAGCAGTGACAGTAGTAGTAGTAGTAGTAGTAGTAGTAGTAGTAGTAGTGACAGTAGTAGTAGTAGCAGTGAACGTAGTAGTACCAGCAGTGACAGTAGTAGTAGTAGCAGTGACAGTAGTAGTAGTAGCAGTGACAGTAGTAGTACCAGCAGTGACAGTAGTAGTAGTAGTAGTAGTAGTAGTAGTGACAGTAGTAGTAGTAGCAGTGAACGTAGTAGTACCAGCAGTGACAGTAGTAGTAGTAGCAGTGACAGTAGTAGTAGTAGCAGTGACAGTAGTAGTACCAGCAGTCACAGTAGTAGTAGTAGTAGTGGTACTGACAGTAGCAGTACCAGCAGTCACAGTAGTAGTAGTAGCAGTGACAGTAGCAGTACCAGCAGTGACAGTAGTAGTAGTAGTAGTAGTGACAGTATTAGTACCAGTAGTGACAGTAGTAGTAGTAGTAGCAGTGACAGTAGTAGTACCAGTAGTGACAGTAGTAGTAGTAGCAGTGACAGTAGTAGTACCATTAGTGACAGTAGTAGTAGTGGCAGTGACAGTAGTAGTACCATTAGTGACAGTAGTAGTAGTAGTAGCAGTGACAGTAGTAGTAGTGGCAGTGACAGTAGTAGTTACAGTAGTGACAGTAGTAGTAGTAGCAGTGACAGTAGGAGTACCAGTAGTGACAGTAGTAGTAGTAGCAGTGACAGTAGTAGTAGTAGTAGCAGTGACAGTAGTAGTAGTAGTAGCAGTGACAGTAGCAGTACCAGCAGTGACAGTAGTAGTAGTAGTGACAGTAGTAGTAGTAGTAGCAGTGACAGTAGTAGTAGCAGTGACAGTAGCAGTACCAGCAGTGACAGTAGTAGTAGTAGTGACAGTAGTAGTAGTAGTAGCAGTGACAGTAGTAGTAGTAGTAGCAGTGACAGTAGCAGTACCAGCAGTGACAGTAGTAGTAGTAGTGACAGTAGTAGTAGTAGTAGCAGTGACAGTAGTAGTAGCAGTGACAGTAGTAGTAGTAGTAGCAGTGACAGTAGCAGTACCAGCAGTGACAGTAGTAGTTACAGTAGTGACAGTAGTAGTAGTAGTAGCAGTGACAGTAGTAGTAACAGCAGTGACAGTAGTAGTAGTAGCAGTGACAGTAGTAGTAGTAGTAGTAGTAGTAGTAGCAGTGACAGTAGTAGTACCAGTAGTGACAGTAGTAGTAGTAGCAGTGACAGTAGTAGTAGTAGTAGTAGTAGTAGCAGTGACAGTAGTAGTACCAGTAGTGACAGTAGTAGTAGTAGCAGTGACAGTAGTAGTACCAGTAGTGACAGTAGTAGTAGTAGCAGTGACACTAGTAGTACCAGTAGTGACAGTAGTAGTAGTAGCAGTGACACTAGTAGTACCAGCAGTGACAGTAGTAGTAGTAGTAGTGGTACTGACAGTAGCAGTACCAGCAGTGACAGTAGTAGTAGTAGCAGTGACAGTAGTAGTAGTAGCAGTGACAGTAGTAGTAGTAGTAGTAGTGACAGTAGTAGTGACAGTAGTAGTACCAGTAGTGACAGTAGTAGTACCAGCAGTGACAGTAGTAGAATTAGCAGTGACAGTAGTAGTACCAGCAGTGACAGTAGTAGTACCAGCAGTGACAGTAGTAGTAGTAGCAGTGACAGTAGTAGTAGTAGCAGTGACAGTAGTAGTACCAGCAGTGACAGTAGTAGTAGTAGCAGTGACAGTAGCAGTACCAGCAGTGACAGTAGTAGTAGTAGCAGTGACAGTAGTAGTACCAGCAGTGACAGTAGTAGTAGTAGCAGTGACAGTAGTAGTACCAGCAGTGACAGTAGTAGTACCAGCAGTGACAGTAGTAGTAGCAGTGACAGTAGTAGTACCAGCAGTGACAGTAGTAGTAGTAGCAGTGACAGTAGTAGTAGCAGTGACAGTAGTAGTAGTAGCAGTGACAGTAGTAGTAGTACCAGTAGTGGTAGTAGTAGTAGTAGTAGTGACAGTAGTAGTAGTAGTAGCAGTGACAGTAGTAGTAGTAGTAGTAGTGACAGTAGTAGTAGTAGTAGCAGTGACAGTAGTAATACCAGTAGTGACAGTAGTAGTACCAGTAGTGACAGTAGTAGTAGTAGTAGTAGCAGTGACATTAGTAGTAGTAGTAGTGACAGTAGTAGTAGTAGTAGCAGTGACAGTAGTAGTACCAGTAGTGACAGTAGTAGTAGTAGTAGCAGTGACAGTAGTAGTACCAGTAGTGACAGTAGTAGTACCAGTAGTGACAGTAGTAGTAGTAGTAGCAGTGACATTATTAGTAGTAGTAGTGACAGTAGTAGCAGTAGTAGTAGTAGCAGTGACAGTAGTAGTAGTAGTGGCAGTAGTGACAGTAGTAGTACCAGTAGTGACAGTAGTAGTAGCAGTGACAGTAGTAGTAGCAGTGACAGTAGTAGTAGTAGTAGCAGTGACAGTAGTAGTAGTAGTAGCAGTGACAGTAGCAGTACCAGCAGTGACAGTAGTAGTAGTAGTGACAGTAGTAGTAGTAGTAGCAGTGACAGTAGTAGTAGCAGTGACAGTAGCAGTACCAGCAGTGACAGTAGTAGTAGTAGTGACAGTAGTAGTAGTAGTAGCAGTGACAGTAGTAGTAGTAGTAGCAGTGACAGTAGCAGTACCAGCAGTGACAGTAGTAGTAGTAGTGACAGTAGTAGTAGTAGTAGCAGTGACAGTAGTAGTAGCAGTGACAGTAGTAGTAGTAGTAGCAGTGACAGTAGCAGTACCAGCAGTGACAGTAGTAGTTACAGTAGTGACAGTAGTAGTAGTAGTAGCAGTGACAGTAGTAGTAACAGCAGTGACAGTAGTAGTAGTAGCAGTGACAGTAGTAGTAGTAGTAGTAGTAGTAGTAGCAGTGACAGTAGTAGTACCAGTAGTGACAGTAGTAGTAGTAGCAGTGACAGTAGTAGTAGTAGTAGTAGTAGTAGCAGTGACAGTAGTAGTACCAGTAGTGACAGTAGTAGTAGTAGCAGTGACAGTAGTAGTACCAGTAGTGACAGTAGTAGTAGTAGCAGTGACACTAGTAGTACCAGTAGTGACAGTAGTAGTAGTAGCAGTGACACTAGTAGTACCAGCAGTGACAGTAGTAGTAGTAGTAGTGGTACTGACAGTAGCAGTACCAGCAGTGACAGTAGTAGTAGTAGCAGTGACAGTAGTAGTAGTAGCAGTGACAGTAGTAGTAGTAGTAGTGACAGTAGTAGTGACAGTAGTAGTACCAGTAGTGACAGTAGTAGTACCAGCAGTGACAGTAGTAGAATTAGCAGTGACAGTAGTAGTACCAGCAGTGACAGTAGTAGTACCAGCAGTGACAGTAGTAGTAGTAGCAGTGACAGTAGTAGTAGTAGCAGTGACAGTAGTAGTACCAGCAGTGACAGTAGTAGTAGTAGCAGTGACAGTAGCAGTACCAGCAGTGACAGTAGTAGTAGTAGCAGTGACAGTAGTAGTACCAGCAGTGACAGTAGTAGTAGTAGCAGTGACAGTAGTAGTACCAGCAGTGACAGTAGTAGTACCAGCAGTGACAGTAGTAGTAGCAGTGACAGTAGTAGTACCAGCAGTGACAGTAGTAGTAGTAGCAGTGACAGTAGTAGTAGCAGTGACAGTAGTAGTAGTAGCAGTGACAGTAGTAGTAGTACCAGTAGTGGTAGTAGTAGTAGTAGTAGTGACAGTAGTAGTAGTAGTAGCAGTGACCGTAGTAGTAGTAGTAGTAGTGACAGTAGTAGTAGTAGTAGCAGTGACAGTAGTAATACCAGTAGTGACAGTAGTAGTACCAGTAGTGACAGTAGTAGTAGTAGTAGTAGCAGTGACATTAGTAGTAGTAGTAGTGACAGTAGTAGTAGTAGTAGCAGTGACAGTAGTAGTACCAGTAGTGACAGTAGTAGTAGTAGTAGCAGTGACAGTAGTAGTACCAGTAGTGACAGTAGTAGTACCAGTAGTGACAGTAGTAGTAGTAGTAGCAGTGACATTATTAGTAGTAGTAGTGACAGTAGTAGCAGTAGTAGTAGTAGCAGTGACAGTAGTAGTAGTAGTGGCAGTAGTGACAGTAGTAGTACCAGTAGTGACAGTAGTAGTAGCAGTGACAGTAGTAGTAGTAGTGACAGTAGTAGTAGTAGTAGTAGTGACAGTAGTAGTAGTACCAGTAGTGACAGTAGTAGTAGTAGTAGTGACAGTAGTAGTACCAGTAGTGACAGTAGTAGTAGTAGTAGTGACAGTAGTAGTACCAGTAGTGACAGTAGTAGTAGTAGCAGTGACAGTTGTAGTACCAGTAGTGACAGTAGTAGTACCAGTAGTGACAGCAGTAATAGTAGCAGTGACAGTAGTAGTGACAGTAGTAGTAGTAGCAGTGACAGTAGGAGTACCAGTAGTGACAGTAGTAGTACCAGTAGTGACAGTAGTAGTAGTAGCAGTGACAGTAGTAGTTACAGTAGTGACAGTAGTAGTAGTAGCAGTGACAGTAGTAGTAGCAGCAGTGACAGTAGTAGTACCAGCAGTGACAGTAATAGTAGTAGCAGTGACAGTAGTAGTAGTAGTGACAGTAGTAGTACCAGTAGTGACAGTAGTAGTAGTAGCAGTGATAGTAGTAGTACCAGTAGTGACAGTAGTAGTAGTATCAGTGATAGTAGTAGTACCAGTAGTGACAGTAGTAGTAGTAGCAGTGACAGTAGTAGTACCAGTAGTGATAGTAGTAGTAGTAGTAGCAGTGACAGTAGTAGTACCAGTAGTGACAGTAGTAGTAGTATCAGTGACAGTAGTAGTACCATCAGTGACAGTAATAGTAGTAGCAGTGACAGTAGCAGTACCAGTAGTGACAGTAGTAGTAGTAGCAGTGAGAGTAGTAGTACCAGCAGTGACAGTAGTAGTAGTAGCAGTCACAGTAGTAGTACCAGCAGTGACAGTAGTAGTAGTAGTAGTAGTGACAGTAGTAGTAGTAGCAGTGACAGTAGTAGTACCAGCAGTGACAGTAGTAGTAGTAGCAGTGACAGTAGTAGTAGTAGCACTGACAGTAGTAGTACCAGCAGTCACAGTAGTAGTAGTATCAGTGACAGTAGCAGTACCAGCAGTGACAGTAGTAGTAGTAGCAGTGACAGCAGTAGTAGTAGCAGTGACAGTAGTAGTAGTAGTAGTGACAGTAGTAGTGACAGTAGTAGTACCAGTAGTGACAGTAGTAGAAGAAGCAGTGACAGTAGTAGTACCAGCAGTGACAGTAGTAGTAGTAGCAGTGACAGTAGTAGTACCAGCAGTGACAGTAGTAGTAGTAGCAGTGACAGTAGTAATAGTAGCAGTGACAGTAGTAGTACCAGCAGTGACAGTAGTAGTAGTAGCAGTGACAGTAGTAGTACCAGCAGTGACAGTAGTAGTACCAGCAGTGACAGTAGTAATAGTAGCAGTGAAAGTAGTAGTAATAGCAGTGACAGTAGTAATACCAGCAGTGACAGTAGTAGTATCAGTGACAGTAGTAGTATAGTAGTAGTGACAGTAGTAGTATAGTAGTAGTGACAGTAGTAGTAGTAGTAGCAGTGACAGTAGTAGTAGTAGTAGTAGTGACAGTAGTAGTAGTATTAGCAGTGACAGTAGTAATACCAGTAGTGACAGTAGTAGTAGTAGTAGCAGTGACAGTAGTAGTACCAGTAGTGACAGTAGTAGTAGTAGCAGTGACAGTAGTAGTAGTAGTAGGGACAGTAGTAGTAGTAGCAGTGACAGTAGTAGTACCAGTAGTGACAGTAGTAGTAGTAGTAGCAGTGACAGTAGTAGTAGTAGCAGTGACAGTAGTAGTAGTAGTAGCAGTGACAGTAGTAGTAGTGACAGTAGTAGTAGTAGTGACAGTAGTAGTAGTAGTAGCAGTGACAGTAGTAGTAGTAGCAGCAGTGACAGTAGTAGTATAGTAGTAGTGACAGTAGTAGTAGTAGTAGCAGTGACAGTAGTAGCAGTGACAGTAGTAGTAGTAGTGACAGTAGTAGTAGTAGCAGTGACAGTAGTAGTAGTAGCAGCAGTGACAGTAGTAGTATAGTAGTAGTGACAGTAGTAGTAGTAGTAGCAGTGACAGTAGTAGTAGTAGTGGCAGTAGTGATAGTAGTACCAGTAGTGACAGTAGTAGTAGCAGTGACAGTAGTAGTAGTAGCAGTGACAGTAGTAGTAGTAGTAGTGACAGTAGTAGTAGTAGCAGTGACAGTAGTAGTACCAGTAGTGACAGTAGTAGTAGTAGCAGTGACAGTAGTAGTACCAGTAGTGACAGTAGTAGTAGTAGCAGTGACAGTAGTAGTAGTAGCAGTGACAGTAGTAGTACCAGTAGTGACAGTAGTAGTAGTAGCAGTGACAGTAGTAGTAGCAGTGACAGTAGTAGCAGTGACAGTAGTAGTAGTAGCAGCAGTGACAGTAGTAGTATAGTAGTAGTGACAGTAGTAGTAGTAGTAGCAGTGACAGTAGTAGTAGTAGTAGTAGTGACAGTAGTAGTAGTAGTAGCAGTGACAGTAGTAATACCAGTAGTGACAGTAGTAGTAGTAGTAGCAGTGACAGTAGTAGTACCAGTAGTGACAGTAGTAGTAGTAGCAGTGACAGTAGTAGTAGTAGTAGGGACAGTAGTAGTAGTAGCAGTGACAGTAGTAGTACCAGTAGTGACAGTAGTAGTAGTAGTAGCAGTGACAGTAGTAGTAGTAGCAGTGACAGTAGTAGTAGTAGTAGCAGTGACAGTAGTAGTAGTGACAGTAGTAGTAGTAGTGACAGTAGTAGTAGTAGTAGCAGTGACAGTAGTAGTAGTAGCAGCAGTGACAGTAGTAGTATAGTAGTAGTGACAGTAGTAGTAGTAGTAGCAGTGACAGTAGTAGCAGTGACAGTAGTAGTAGTAGTGACAGTAGTAGTAGTAGCAGTGACAGTAGTAGTAGTAGCAGCAGTGACAGTAGTAGTATAGTAGTAGTGACAGTAGTAGTAGTAGTAGCAGTGACAGTAGTAGTAGTAGTGGCAGTAGTGATAGTAGTACCAGTAGTGACAGTAGTAGTAGCAGTGACAGTAGTAGTAGTAGCAGTGACAGTAGTAGTAGTAGTAGTGACAGTAGTAGTAGTAGCAGTGACAGTAGTAGTACCAGTAGTGACAGTAGTAGTAGTAGCAGTGACAGTAGTAGTACCAGTAGTGACAGTAGTAGTAGTAGCAGTGACAGTAGTAGTAGTAGCAGTGACAGTAGTAGTACCAGTAGTGACAGTAGTAGTAGTAGCAGTGACAGTAGTAGTAGCAGTGACAGTAGTAGCAGTGACAGTAGTAGTAGTAGCAGCAGTGACAGTAGTAGTATAGTAGTAGTGACAGTAGTAGTAGTAGTAGCAGTGACAGTAGTAGTAGTAGTAGTAGTGACAGTAGTAGTAGTAGTAGCAGTGACAGTAGTAATACCAGTAGTGACAGTAGTAGTACCAGTAGTGACAGTAGTAGTAGTAGTAGCAGTGACAGTAGTAGTAGTAGTGGCAGTAGTGACAGTAGTGACAGTAGTAGTAGCAGTGACAGTAGTAGTAGTAGTAGTGGCAGTAGTGACAGTAGTAGTACCAGTAGTGACAGTAGTAGTAGCAGTGACAGTAGTAGTAGTAGTAGTAGCAGTGACAGTAGTAGCAGTGACAGTAGTAATACCAGTAGTGACAGTAATAGTAGTAGTAGCAGTGACAGTAGTAGTAGTAGTAGCAGTGACAGTAGTAGTAGCAGTGACAGTAGTAGTAGTAGTAGCAGTGACAGTAGTAGTAGTGACAGTAGTAGTAGTACCAGTAGTGACAGTAGTAGTAGTAGTAGCAGTGACAGTAGTAGTAGTGACAGTAGTAGTAGTACCAGTAGTGACAGTAGTAGTAGTAGCAGCAGTGACAGTAGTAGTAGTAGTGACAGTAGTAGTACCAGTAGTGACAGTAGTATTAGCAGTGACAGTAGTAGTAGTAGTAGTAGCAGTGACAGTAGTAGTAGTAGTAGCAGTGACAGTAGTAATACCAGTAGTGACAGTAGTAGTACCAGTAGTGACAGTAGTAGTAATAGTAGCAGTGACAGTAGTATCAGTGACAGTAGTAGTAGTAGCAGTGACAGTAGTAGTACCAGTAGTGACAGTAGTAGTAGTAGTAGTAGCAGTGACAGTAGTAGTAGTAGCAGTGACAGTAGTAGTACTAGTAGTGACAGTAGTAGTAGTAGTAGCAGTGACAGTAGTAGTACCAGTAGTGACAGTAGTAGTAGTAGCAGCAGTGACAGTAGTAGTAGTAGTGACAGTAGTAGTACCAGTAGTGACAGTAGTATTAGCAGTGACATTAGTAGTAGTAGTAGTAGCAGTGACAGTAGTAGTAGTAGTGACAGTAGTAGTACCAGTAGTGACAGTAGTAGTAGCAGTGACAGTAGTAGTACCAGTAGTGACAGTAGTAGTAGCAGTGACAGTAGTAGTACCAGTAGTGACAGTAGTAGTAGTAGTAGCAGTGACAGTAATAGTAGTAGTGACAGTAGTAGTACCAGTAGTGACAGTAGTATTAGCAGTGACAGTAGTAGTAGTAGCAGTGACAGTAGTAATAGTAGCAGTGACAGTAGTAGTACCAGCAGTGACAGTAGTAGTAGTAGCAGTGACAGTAGTAGTACCAGCAGTGACAGTAGTAGTACCAGCAGTGACAGTAGTAATAGTAGCAGTGAAAGTAGTAGTAATAGCAGTGACAGTAGTAATACCAGCAGTGACAGTAGTAGTATCAGTGACAGTAGTAGTATAGTAGTAGTGACAGTAGTAGTATAGTAGTAGTGACAGTAGTAGTAGTAGTAGCAGTGACAGTAGTAGTAGTAGTAGTAGTGACAGTAGTAGTAGTATTAGCAGTGACAGTAGTAATACCAGTAGTGACAGTAGTAGTAGTAGTAGCAGTGACAGTAGTAGTACCAGTAGTGACAGTAGTAGTAGTAGCAGTGACAGTAGTAGTAGTAGTAGGGACAGTAGTAGTAGTAGCAGTGACAGTAGTAGTACCAGTAGTGACAGTAGTAGTAGTAGTAGCAGTGACAGTAGTAGTAGTAGCAGTGACAGTAGTAGTAGTAGTAGCAGTGACAGTAGTAGTAGTGACAGTAGTAGTAGTAGTGACAGTAGTAGTAGTAGTAGCAGTGACAGTAGTAGTAGTAGCAGCAGTGACAGTAGTAGTATAGTAGTAGTGACAGTAGTAGTAGTAGTAGCAGTGACAGTAGTAGCAGTGACAGTAGTAGTAGTAGTGACAGTAGTAGTAGTAGCAGTGACAGTAGTAGTAGTAGCAGCAGTGACAGTAGTAGTATAGTAGTAGTGACAGTAGTAGTAGTAGTAGCAGTGACAGTAGTAGTAGTAGTGGCAGTAGTGATAGTAGTACCAGTAGTGACAGTAGTAGTAGCAGTGACAGTAGTAGTAGTAGCAGTGACAGTAGTAGTAGTAGTAGTGACAGTAGTAGTAGTAGCAGTGACAGTAGTAGTACCAGTAGTGACAGTAGTAGTAGTAGCAGTGACAGTAGTAGTACCAGTAGTGACAGTAGTAGTAGTAGCAGTGACAGTAGTAGTAGTAGCAGTGACAGTAGTAGTACCAGTAGTGACAGTAGTAGTAGTAGCAGTGACAGTAGTAGTAGCAGTGACAGTAGTAGCAGTGACAGTAGTAGTAGTAGCAGCAGTGACAGTAGTAGTATAGTAGTAGTGACAGTAGTAGTAGTAGTAGCAGTGACAGTAGTAGTAGTAGTAGTAGTGACAGTAGTAGTAGTAGTAGCAGTGACAGTAGTAATACCAGTAGTGACAGTAGTAGTACCAGTAGTGACAGTAGTAGTAGTAGTAGCAGTGACAGTAGTAGTAGTAGTGGCAGTAGTGACAGTAGTGACAGTAGTAGTAGCAGTGACAGTAGTAGTAGTAGTAGTGGCAGTAGTGACAGTAGTAGTACCAGTAGTGACAGTAGTAGTAGCAGTGACAGTAGTAGTAGTAGTAGTAGCAGTGACAGTAGTAGCAGTGACAGTAGTAATACCAGTAGTGACAGTAATAGTAGTAGTAGCAGTGACAGTAGTAGTAGTAGTAGCAGTGACAGTAGTAGTAGCAGTGACAGTAGTAGTAGTAGTAGCAGTGACAGTAGTAGTAGTGACAGTAGTAGTAGTACCAGTAGTGACAGTAGTAGTAGTAGTAGCAGTGACAGTAGTAGTAGTGACAGTAGTAGTAGTACCAGTAGTGACAGTAGTAGTAGTAGCAGCAGTGACAGTAGTAGTAGTAGTGACAGTAGTAGTACCAGTAGTGACAGTAGTATTAGCAGTGACAGTAGTAGTAGTAGTAGTAGCAGTGACAGTAGTAGTAGTAGTAGCAGTGACAGTAGTAATACCAGTAGTGACAGTAGTAGTACCAGTAGTGACAGTAGTAGTAATAGTAGCAGTGACAGTAGTATCAGTGACAGTAGTAGTAGTAGCAGTGACAGTAGTAGTACCAGTAGTGACAGTAGTAGTAGTAGTAGTAGCAGTGACAGTAGTAGTAGTAGCAGTGACAGTAGTAGTACTAGTAGTGACAGTAGTAGTAGTAGTAGCAGTGACAGTAGTAGTACCAGTAGTGACAGTAGTAGTAGTAGCAGCAGTGACAGTAGTAGTAGTAGTGACAGTAGTAGTACCAGTAGTGACAGTAGTATTAGCAGTGACATTAGTAGTAGTAGTAGTAGCAGTGACAGTAGTAGTAGTAGTGACAGTAGTAGTACCAGTAGTGACAGTAGTAGTAGCAGTGACAGTAGTAGTACCAGTAGTGACAGTAGTAGTAGCAGTGACAGTAGTAGTACCAGTAGTGACAGTAGTAGTAGTAGTAGCAGTGACAGTAATAGTAGTAGTGACAGTAGTAGTACCAGTAGTGACAGTAGTATTAGCAGTGACAGTAGTAGTAGCAGTGACAGTAGTAGTAGCAGTGACAGTAGTAGTAGTAGCAGTGACAGTAGTAGTAGTAGTGACAGTAGTAGTACCAGTAGTGACAGTAGTAGTACCAGTAGTACCAGCAATGACAGTAGCAGTGACAGTAGCAGTAGTACCAGCAGTGACAGCAGTAGTAGTAGCAGTGACAGTAACAGTAGTACCAGCAGTGACAGCAGTAGTAGTAGCAGTGACAGTAGCAGTAGTAGTAGCAGTGACAGTAGCAGTAGTACCAGCAGTGACAGTAGCAGTGACAGTAGCAGTAGTACCAGCAGTGACAGTAGCAGTAGTACCAGCAGTGACAGTAGCAGTGACAGTAGCAGTTACAGTAGCAGTTACAGTAGCAGTGACAGTAGCAGTAGTACCAGCAGTGACAGTAGCAGTAGTACCAGCAGTGACAGTAGCAGTGACAGTAGCAGTGACAGTAGCAGTAGTACCAGCAGTGACAGTAGCAGTAGTACCAGCAGTGACAGTAGCAGTGACAGTAGCAGTAGTACCAGCAGTGACAGTAGCAGTGACAGTAGCAGTAGTACCAGCAGTGACAGTAGCAGTAGTACCAGCAGTGACAGTAGCAGTGACAGTAGCAGTGACAGTAGCAGTAGTACCAGCAGTGACAGTAGCAGTGACAATAGCAGTGACAGTAGCAGTGACAGTAGCAGTGACAGTAGCAGTAGTACCAGCAGTGACAGTAGCAGTGACAGTAGCAGTGACAGTAGCAGTAGTACCAGCAGTGACAGTAGCAGTGACAGTAGCAGTGACAATAGCAGTGACAGTAGCAGTGACAGTAGCAGTGACAGTAGCAGTGACAGTAGCAGTAGTACCAGCAGTGACAGTAGCAGTGACAGTAGCAGTGACAGTAGCAGTAGTACCAGCAGTGACAGTAGCAGTGACAATAGCAGTGACAGTAGCAGTGACAGTAGCAGTGACAGTAGCAGTAGTACCAGCAGTGACAGTAGCAGTGACAGTAGCAGTGACAGTAGCAGTAGTACCAGCAGTGACAGTAGCAGTGACAGTAGCAGTGACAGTAGCAGTGACAGTAGGAGTGACAGTAGCAGTGACAGTAGCAGTGACAGTAGCAGTAGTACCAGCAGTGACAGTAGCAGTGACAGTAGCAGTGACAGTAGCAGTAGTACCAGCAGTGACAGTAGCAGTGACAGTAGCAGTGACAGTAGCAGTAGTACCAGCAGTGACAGTAGCAGTGACAGTAGCAGTGACAATAGCAGTGACAGTAGCAGTGACAGTAGCAGTGACAGTAGCAGTAGTACCAGCAGTGACAGTAGCAGTGACAGTAGCAGTGACAGTAGCAGTAGTACCAGCAGTGACAGTAGCAGTGACAATAGCAGTGACAGTAGCAGTGACAGTAGCAGTGACAGTAGCAGTGACAGTAGCAGTAGTACCAGCAGTGACAGTAGCAGTGACAGTAGCAGTGACAGTAGCAGTAGTACCAGCAGTGACAGTAGCAGTGACAGTAGGAGTGACAGTAGCAGTTACAGTAGCAGTGACAGTAGCAGTAGTACCAGCAGTGACAGTAGCAGTGACAGTAGCAGTGACAGTAGCAGTGACAGTAGGAGTGACAGTAGCAGTGACAGTAGCAGTGACAGTAGCAGTAGTACCAGCAGTGACAGTAGCAGTGACAGTAGCAGTGACAGTAGCAGTAGTACCAGCAGTGACAGTAGCAGTAGTACCAGCAGTGACAGTAGCAGTGACAGTAGCAGTGACAGTAGCAGTAGTACCAGCAGTGACAGTAGCAGTGACAGTAGCAGTGACAGTAGCAGTGACAGTAGCAGTAGTACCAGCAGTGACAGTAGCAGTGACAGTAGCAGTAGTACCAGCAGTGACAGTAGCAGTGACAGTAGCAGTGACAGTAGCAGTAGTACCAGCAGTGACAGTAGCAGTGACAGTAGCAGTGACAGTAGCAGTGACTGTAGCAGTAGTACCAGCAGTGACAGTAGCAGTGACAGTAGCAGTAGTACCAGCAGTGACAGTAGCAGTGACAGTAGCAGTAGTACCAGCAGTGACAGTAGCAGTGACAGTAACAGTGACAGTAGCAGTGACAGTAGCAGTAGTACCAGCAGTGACAGTAGCAGTGACAGTAGCAGTGACAGTAGCAGTGACAGTAGCAGTAGTACCAGCAGTGACAGTAGCAGTGACAGTAGCAGTAGTACCAGCAGTGACAGTAGCAGTGACAGTAGCAGTGACAGTAGCAGTAGTACCAGCAGTGACAGTAGCAGTGACAGTAGCAGTAGTACCAGCAGTGACAGTAGCAGTGACAGTAACAGTGACAGTAGCAGTGACAGTAGCAGTAGTACCAGCAGTGACAGTAGCAGTGACAGTAGCAGTGACAGTAGCAGTGACAGTAGCAGTAGTAACGACAGTGGTGGCGGGGGTGATAGTGGCGACTGCGGCACTCTGTTGAGTTGTGTTTTTGTGGTGGTGGGAGGCTGGTAGTAGTAGTAGTGGTAGTAGTTGCTGTTGTTGTTGCTGATATTGTTGTAGTTGCTGTTTTTGTTGTGGTGGTGGAGGTTGAGGTAGAGGTAGTAGTAGTAGTAGTAGTAGTAGTAGTAGTAGTAGTAGTAGTATTAGTAATAGTAGTAGTAATAGTAGTAGTAGTAGTAGTAGTAGTATTAACTACCTTGCCTATATCTTCAAACCTATGTTCCATGTGCATTTTTTAATGTGAAACTGTTATCCTCCAGCGCCGTCCTTATCTGACTTAATGTGTACCTAAATGTGCCGTTGAGTTGCGTTTTTCCTCAAGGTATGCATCCTGGTCTCAATGTATTGCACTTGTTTACCCTGGCAACCAAAGTAACATTAATACATCTTTTCATAATCTCATGTTTTTGAATTCTATAAATTCCAATATTGCTTCTTTGCTTCCGATATCACAGACAATGTGTCGATTCTCAATTTTACGCCGTGGGCTCTTTGCTCCTTCTCGCCCTTCCAAGCATCGGATTCAAAGTTTCGTATTGATGAATCGTCTCAACTCTGGCGTTCTGAGGCACGTTCGGAATGAGATGCCCCTTACTTGTCCACTTTAAGACGTCCCTGCTGGCCCGCGGGCTGAGACCACTGCTGATCAAACAGCAATAAAAGCTGAAGTGGTCCGCGGCCAAAGATGGGGACGCGGGCCAGGGTCAAGTTTTAGCCCGGCGAGAGATGAAATTGATTTGGTCAGAGAGGGAGAAACTGAAACTATTGAGTCGCAATAAAAGAATTAACTGTTTTTCTCCCTCTCCTATTTTCTTTATTTGCCGTTTTTATCTCCCTATCTCTCTTTAGTTTTGTTATTCAGCGGCCAATGTTTTATTTGTGGTATTTTTTACAAGAAAATTGATTTACATCTCTATGTTTGATTCCGCGTGTTTTGATCTTTGTTTGTATGCCTGTAGGGATGTGGTTTGCTGCAACAAAGCATATGATCTTCATGCGTGTGCGATTCTCTGTGAATGTTCTAGACACGGAGTTCAAAGGCGGCGTGTGCAAGACTTCACGTTATAAGGAAAACGTAATAGATCATTAGTCTAAGCGTGAATAACAAGTTGCAGCAGATCGTGTACTTGCGCCTCTGCACTCAAATTAAACACACTTTACTTAAACATGTTAGGTGAAATATGGATATGTCATTAACGTGTATAATCGGAACCAACCTAAGGGGGAACAACGTATGGGAACATTGTTACCTGCTAGACATGTCGTAAGCAGAGATTGAGGAGGGTTGTATATGGGACTAGCTATAATTTGGCGTAGAAACTATAGACTACACACCATAATATGATATCCCATGTCAGAAGCGGAGTGAATAAATTGAAGGGTTGAATATGGGACGCTACAACTTGGTGTAGAAACTATAGACTACACACAATAATATGACATGCCATGTCATAATGGTAGTGAATAAAAAAGATTGGGAATGAGACGGACTACCACATCCATTAGAAACTATAAGCTACAAGAAAAGGAAAGATAGTCATTTACACCCATGTCAGATGTGGATCTACACTCAGTGTCACATATGGATCTACACTCATGTCAGATGTGGATCTACACTCCATGTCACATATGGATCTACACTCATGTCAGATGTGGATCTACACTCCATGTTACATGTGGATCTACACTCAGTGTCACATATGGATCTACACTCCATGTCACATGTGGATCTACACTCCATGTCACATATGGATCTAAACTCATGCCAGATGTGGATCTACACTCCATGTCACATGTGGATCTACACTCCATGTCACATGTGGATCTACACCCAATGTCAGATGTGGAACTACACCCAGTGTCAGGTATAGAGTGAATGTCGATTTTAACATTGTCCGTCAACATTTTTGGTGGCCATCTTAGACCTCTTGAAAAGCGGACTCGCCGTGTCAAGACTTTCAATTCTTTCTTCGGACAGGATTGACTAGTTGGCAAAAGTCCCGAACTTTCAGGGGACTACGTGGAACCACTGCCACGGTAGTGAAAGAGATGGCATCCTGACCTTCACCCTTATTTGGGGTATGAAATATGGATAGGGGCATCCTGATCCACCCCTGGGGTATGAAATATGGATATGGGGGCATGCTTAGGGCATATATAGATTAGGCACCCTGAACCGAGGACACTGCAATCAATCAACCAGCAACATTAATACACCGCAGAATTTTAAAATAAAGAATGAGTGTGTGCGTGCGTGCGTGTGTGGGGTTGGAAAGGGGGGGGGGGGGGGCGCTATCACCAATAGAATCAAAAGCGCAAGCTTTAGAACTAGGAACAGATACATCAACGTTATGTTCCAACTAGCGAGACCGAAGTAATAAAAGTTTAACAGCAAGCGGCAAGATGTCATTGATACACAGAAAAAAGAAAGGCATCTTAACTCTTGTATTAACAGGAATTTCTCTTAACTGTCGTATTAATGGCATTTCTGACAGTAAACAACACATGGAGATTCAGAACAATCAAGATTCACACTAAAGTTGAATATTCAACGCCAGTGTCAAGTCGATGCTGCTGTATGGAACCGAAACATTGAGAATAAACAAGTCCGTAGGACGAGGACTCCAGCCCTTCGTTAACAGATGCTTAAGAAGGATAATGGGCATAAAGTGGCAGGAAATGGTGAGAAATGAATACCTTTAGGAAAGCAGCTAACAACAGCTACTGTAGCACAAATTAAGCTAAGAAAATGTGGTTGGATAGGGCATGTGATACGTAAGACTTCGCCCAGCATAGCCAGTCATGCTCTTACATGAAATCATCAAGTAAAGACAAAGAAAGGTAGACCAAAAGATACACGGAGAAGACAATGTGAGAAGGAACTAAGATTAAATTATTGCACATGGAGAGAGGCAGAACTAGCAGACTAGAGCCGTGTTTGCTGCGAGATGTTGTCAATGACCTATGCACTGGGAGGAGATTGATTGGTTGATTCAAAGAGATACCTCACTCACATGTATATGCTACGTTTCTGGCAGGACGTGACGATCCTGTGATACAGTCACACTGGACTGCCTCTCTTCCGGGATAGTACAAACTAGTACATAGTCCATCATATCATTGCTAAACCCTATAGACACGAGTAGGGAAGACTCGATAGTCCTGCAAGACAACTTCCTAAGAGAGACAACTCTGACCAAAAATAACTGCTGCTTTGCAGTTAGGCTGGGGACAGCCAAAGGCTAAGGAGGGCAACCCTACAGAAACGCCTGTTGAAATCGGATGCACTGAGCCACTGGCTTAACAAAATAAAACAGTGCAACGTAAATATCGCTGTACGATGAAGAAGAAGAAGATTGGTTCATTAATCCTGACCTTCACCTTTAGCTAGCTTTGACATGAAATATGGATAGGGAAGACTCACTGAATCCACGACCGCCTGCTGGAAGATACAACAATCAATTAACCAGCAATCCAAACACACACTGCAAAATATCTTAAAATCACACCTGGACCGAGCAGGAAGATGCGTTTTAGAGAACAGAGTGCAACCAGCAATGAACTATTGGAAGCATCAATATCTATATGAACCTTTTTCAGCTCTTTTTATTCTTGCGGAACATTTGCAATGATCACCTCAGTGAACTCCTGCATACAAATCATTAGATATTTACACTATTGATTAATTCATTGATTCGTTTATTGATTTGCCTTTTCACTCCCAGTGAAGCCTAGGAACAACTACAGCTGGCCTCTTTAACCATTGAACATCGCAACAACAAAAAACACAGTTATGTTGTTAATAGAGTTAAATAAAATTATAGACAAATCGTTTTCAAATCATTATATTGACAACTGACAGATCACACTTAGGTACCCTGATCCAGCTCACACTTCGGTACCCTGATCCTTAGACTCGTACTAATTTTAATACATAGATTCCCTGAAAACTTGAGAAATATGTAGAAACTTCAGGCCAGCGATTTGTAAACAACGAATGTTTGTTAGTGTTACGAGGACAAGATAAGTATTTATTTGCACTGGGAAAATGTCTGTAACGAACAACATAAAATAAAGGGAAGTAATAGAATAATAGTACCTTAACTCGTCTACCTTGTGGCAAGGCGCTTCCTGCTTGTGGTTGCCTGGTGTTGGACTGCCTATTACGTTAATCTTTCTTATTTGTTGGTACGCATGTATCTCAAGGGCTTCTCCACAATAAAAATGTTTGGACGGGCAACCTGCTCTAGATTCCTGCTGTCCATACTATGGCCAGGCAGATGTTTTTACCAGAATCATATTTTTACTGAGTAAGAGAGATATAATGAATGCATATTTGAGGAAATCCTACGTGATAATAGTCTGTCCCCAAGGAATATATTGTGTTATAATTTAAATGATTAACTCAAAAGAAATAATAAGTACTAGGATGGGCAATCTCAAAATGTCTTGTTTTAGGAATTTTAAAAGGAAATTGAAACAACAACCAGCTCAGCGTTTAAAACATTCTGATCAAATGTGGCAGGGACAATTAATGAAGGCCAGGTGAAACTTACTGATCAAAGGTGGCAGGGGAAATAAAGGCCAGGTGAAACATACTGATCAAAGATGGCAGGGGCAATTAATAAAGGCCAGGTGAAACTTACTGATCAAAGGTGGCAGGGACAATTAATGAAGGCCAGGTGAAACATACTGATCAAAGGTGGCAGTGACAATTAATGAAGGACAGGTGAAACATACTGATCAAAGGTGGCAGGGACAATTAATAAAGGCCAGGTGAAACATACTGATCAAAGGTGGCAGGGACAATTAATGAAGGCCAGGTGAAACTTACTGATCAAAGCTGGCAGGGGAAATAAATGCCAGGTGAAACATACTGATCAAAGATGGCAGGGGCAATTAATAAAGGCCAGGTGAAACTTACTGATCAAAGGTGGCAGGGACAATTAATGAAGGCCATGTGAAACATACTGATCAAAGGTGGCAGTGACAATTAATGAAGGACAGGTGAAACATACTGATCAAAGGTGGCAGGGACAATTAATAAAGGCCAGGTGAAACATACTGATCAAAGGTGGCAGGGACAATTAATGAAGGCCAGTGGAAACATACTGATCAAAGGTGGCAGGGGAAATAAAGGCCAGGTGAAACATACTGATCAAAGGTGGCAGGGACAATTAATGAAGGTCAGGTGAAACATACTGATCAAAGGTGGCAGGGACAATTAATGAAGGCCAGGTGAAACATACTGATCAAAGGTGGCAGGGACAATTAATGAAGGCCAGGTGAAACTTACTGATCAAAGGTGGCAGGGGAAATAAAGGCCAGGTGAAACATACTGATCAAAGATGGCAGGGGCAATTAATAAAGGTCAGGTGAAACTTACTGATCAAAGGTGGCAGGGACAATTAATGAAGGCCAGGTGAAACATACTGATCAAAGGTGGCAGTGACAATTAATGAAGGACAGGTGAAACATACTGATCAAAGGTGGCAGGGACAATTAATAAAGGCCAGGTGAAACATACTGATCAAAGGTGGCAGGGACAATTAATGAAGGCCAGGGGAAACATACTGATCAAAGGTGGCAGGGACAATTAATGAAGGCCAGGTGAAACATACTGATCAAAGGTGGCAGGGACAATTAATGAAGGCCAGGGGAAACATACTGATCAAAGGTGGCAGGGACAATTAATGAAGGCCAGGTGAAACATACTGTTCAAAGATGGCAGGGAAAATTAATAAAGGCCATGTGAAACATACTGATCAAAGATGGCAGTGGAAATAAAGACCAGGTGAAACATACTGATCAAAGATAGCAGGTAAAATTAATAAAGGTCAGGTGAAACATACTGATCAAGACTGCTCTATATTATGAACGTTTTCACTTATATCGTTTATTTGGAGATATCACAACTAGGGAGGTTTCAATGGGATACCGTCATTCGAGAAAACTTGTGGGGAATAAATAATGCTCGCCACGAACGTACGTAATGGGCAGATCTTTCTCACTATCAACTAGACTTCGATTTGCTACATTCTGCATTCTGTCGGTGTTCGATCTCAGTACGTATCGTCAGTGGAGCCTGCATTATTCAATGTGGGATATGTATCTTTATCAACTGGATTTCGATTTGCTACATACTGCATTATGTCGGTGCTCGGTCTCAGTACGTGTAGTCAGTTGTGCACACATTATTCAATAGGGCTTGGGTGCAGTGATGCCCCAGATTTAAGACATTCTCGTGGGGGCACCTTTGGGGTTGAGACCGCGGTATTTTTCCCTGCCTCTCACCACCCACCTACATCCCACCCCCCCCCCAACCCCTAGTTTACAATGCGGTTTGGAAACCTAGTCACATGTCAGTTCGTTGTATACATTCACGTGAAGGCACAGCGGACTTTCAGACTTAAACTGAGTCGCTCCGCTTCTTCCATTGGATGCAGATGTTCCTTCGTGTGGCTAATAGCTTCTACTTGACGTGGTAGCCGTCCTCATGTCCCATCCTCCTTATTCGCTTCTTATGACATGCTTGGCAGTTTACAGTTGTACTATTCACTGCTATGTTTTCCCGCCAAGGTAGCAATAACCATTATGCAATCGCCTCTTTTAACCCCAGTGGAGCACAGGCCCTCAACAAAAACACACGCCAATCCTTTCTGTCTTCCGCCAAAACCTGGTTCGACTCCTGTCTGGCCAGGTTTTGTCCTGTCTACGGCTGTTAAGCTCTCTCCAAGTGTGCTCTTCTCCTCGTGTCCTTTCGGGCCCAGAAAAGAAACTGACCGGCTACGCTGTTTAGTGTTCACCTTGATGTATGTCCCAGCCACCTCTACCTGCTCCGCATAATGTCCTGACACGCTGAAGAATGACCGGCTCGTTTTTCTTCATCTTCTTCTTCTTCTTCTTCTTCGTTCTCAATCTCCCGCTACCAAGCCCTGAAAAGAGTTTTGCAGGTAGCAGATGTTGTCCGGAGAATGGAATGAGTTGTGTTGTAGTTTACAGCTTGACTGCGATATTTGCACCTTTTGGTCCGACACATCCGACCAGCAGGTATTGTTTAGTTCCGCTTAGTTCCTCTACGATCCTCTCATTAGCCTTGGTCAACTGTAATATAAAGTAGATCATGCCTTAGCCCGTCTGTTCTGTTGCAACGTGTTATTTTAGGATCAACGCGTGTTGGTGTAAGAGGGTCTTCATAAATGCTTGGTTTACTTGGAATCCTGGTATCAAACAGGTAGGTTATGTCTGCTGCCAGAATACTATCTGTGATATGTTCTTTATTTTTCAATGTTCCTGCGTCTTACTAGAGCTGGGAGAAGGTAGATTGGGCAGAAATTTCTTCTTTTTTTATTTTAAGAATTGTTGTATGGTCAGAGGCTAGTAGCCTACGCTTATCGATTTTCAACAGCCAAAGGTTCTTTTACGTGCACACTGTGTTCAAGGGATCTCCTAGTTTTTCGTAAATCAACAATATGACTAGGCGCTGGTCTCACCTATCTTGATACCAGTCGTCGCTTCAAACTTATAGGAACCCCCCCCCCCCCCCCCCCCATCGTTTCTCGGGAGGGGATCGCCTTCTTTATCTCGGCTGTAAAATACGCGGATGATACCCACTATTTAAGCGGCGATAAATTATACGTAGAGATTTGTGCGCCTTCAGTCATGACTGACTTTAGAATTATATGACAGAGTAATAAACAAAAAAAGATATGCTTAGTTTGTATTCTTGTCTCTCTCTTCTCCTTGCTTCGTCTTTTCACTTCTCTGTGTTGCAAGAAATTTCTTCACCAAGCGTAAGGTGGCCCTTCAGGTTACATCTTCAATGAATCTGTCTGCGGCTTAGTTTTCCCAGGATGTCAGACTCATGCCTTAAGTAATAGGTACGTATACATTAGCGACCATTTAGCTAGATTGTAGGAAGACGAGACAGAAATATCGAGATTGTTGCTGGTGCCGAAAACTGGATCACAGAATAGTAACAATATGAACCTGCCAAGCATGTCGTAAAAGGCATCTAAGCATCGTTTGGCAAACTCTGGCTTATCCTTTAGAAATTTCAAGCTACTAAACTTGTTTAACAAATATGGGAAGATCAACTAACAAGAAATATACAGCTGAACCATTCAAGACAGAGATATTCTCTATCAAAAGGGCTAATGATACGGTGCAGAGAAAGCCGCAAGGAATCGGCATCGATGGAAAAGAGAATTTGAGACAAACATAAAGGAAACTAGAAGTGCATGGACAGTGCTGGGACGGAGAGATATCAAAGCACAGTAGGTCTTGGTGTGTATTTGTTCAAAACCTGGGCTCCACGCGGAGCTGATGCGTTTGATGATTGATAGTTTGGAATATCAAGAAGTCACCAATAAGCATATCTCCACTTGTCAAGACATCAAAAGACAATGCAACCAGACATATCAGTTAAAGGTGCTTTGAAAGCTAAAGAATAAAAATGACAACCAAGTATGGCATTGATGATGAACAGCTAAAGATGTGAACAAAAACAACGATCATATTCAGGACTTAAGAAACGAAAAGAACACAAATAAGCCGACCGAGTGCTACAACTTTAACCAAAAAGGAAACACCAGATCAACTAAATTAATAGCTCGGACACACACTTCAAAGGAGCTGATGTATCATTCTCAGTCTATAAAAATGTTCTGATACGCCCAGTTGTTTACAGTCGAGTCTAGTGTAGAAACCAGTACTTGAAATCTTCATATATTACAGTTATCACATTGTGGTCACAAAGAAAGCTGGCGTGCTGTTAATCGCAGTTAACGAAATACCATAAATTATCTTCCCTGTTTTGCGTGAAATCCAACCAAGCGAACTACTTACTACACCTTTCGAGACCAAATCACCGCTCTGCGGTATTAGTCCTAATAAAAGAGATTGGGTTATTTACGATCTCCAGGATTATTACATACTTTAATCTGTCTGGCGGTAAATCCATTCACCTTCACCGCTGAGCAACCCGAAGATTAAACCCAGCTGCGGTCTGTCACAGTCATGAATTCAAAAATGGAGCGGGTACCCCACTTTTGGAAATAAAGAGAGCTCCGGTAGCACCCTCCCTGACTATTCAGCTACTAATGAATGCACTTGTAAACGTTAAGCAACCCAGTGCCTTTAAATCTCACGCTGAATTAAAGTGTATTGTGCATTTCACAAATGTTGCGTTCCATTAACACGCATGCCAGTCTATGCCAGGTTAGGTTAACGAAACTTAATCCTTAACAATAATTGCAACCATGGAATGTTCCCGAGGACGACACGCAAACTTTGCCCGAACCCCCACCTCCGTTCCTAGGCACATGTTCTCACCGCAGAATGAGAAATAATTACCTTTGCAATTCGCGCCCCATTAGCACAGGGCGGTCATACGTACACACCCAAGGCAGTATTTATCCACGGGAACTAAGCGATGCATCCAATTCTAAAATATGACAAGGTAATAAAGGAGACCCTATGAGAACACTTCACTGTTCATGGAGGTGCTCACATAGCTCTTTAGCATAGTTATGTCACGTCACATTCGGGAAAATGCCGGGTTCCAATTATTTGGTAGTGATGAATCCGAACTAACTTTGTGCCAGGTTTATTATCGACTTCAAGCCATATCGAAAATGTAAAAGAAGCTGCTACCTAAAGTCTCATTCTCAATCAGCTATACTGAAAAGTGTATATGTGTCCTTGTACATATCATGTATGTAAATTAATTTGTATAGCCATTACGCTGTAATATAAACCAATTACAGTGACAATCTATGGATGAACTAGGCGTGGCTCACCACAAGGAGACTTATATTGGATAAATAAACATACACCAAATGTAAGGGACATACATTTACAATGTGTGTCGGGGAGGCAGACTAACGTCTGATCAGGCAAAATATACTGATCAGACATGTTAGTCGGGGTCAGTCAAAATGTACTGGCCAAGACCCTCACCTTGGCCTCCTAGTAGCCCTCCCTGGAAACTGGCTGTTTTCATAGCACCCTAGCTAACGAGGTGAGGTATCGATGTGATCCCTGTAGTAGTGATTGACACGCAGATGAAGCCAAGCATAGCACAAATGCATGGAGGACCCCGATCTACCTTCATCAGCATGCTAGGGGTGTGAGGAAAGCTACTGCAACAACCCACTTAACGTCCTTTTCAGGGAGCACAAAAGAGTAACCTACTCATTGTGAACATTCGCAAACAACAATATGCGTCACTTGTACTAAACGCACAGAATAATAATAGTTCAACGAAGAACGGCGAAAAGATACAGAAAAGATCATTTTATTTGCTCTGGTTGAGTAGGATCTCATGAAGGCTGCATGTTCTCTTAATTGTAATTAAGTTGCTTCTCTGTCCCCAATCACTATTGTAGCAAGTGTGTACATGAATGAAAGCAAGCAGATCCATTGCCAGATTATCTGTCCCCAATCACTATTGTAACAAGTGTGTACATGAATGAAAGCAAGCAGAGCCATTGCCAGATTATCTGTCCCCAATCACTATTGTAGCAAGTGTGTACATGAATGAAAGCAAGCAGATCCATTGCCAGATCTGTCCCCAATCACTATTGTAACAAGTGTGTACATGAATGAAAGCAAGCAGATCCATTGTCAGATTATCTGTCCCCAATCACTATTGTAACAAGTGTGTACATGAATGAAAGCAAACAGATCGATTACCAGCTTCTCTGTCTCCATGTACGTGAATCATAATTGTATTTGATGTTTCCATTTGGTCAGCGATTCAACCTTCACTAAGGCATTTGTTGAGTAGTTTCATAATCTGTCGTGCAAGTGGTTTCCCTATTTTGATTCCATCCAATTCTGGGACTTTTATGATTTGAAAATGTTTGGTCGCATGCAACATCTCGTCCATTTCGATATTCGGTATGGTCACATATCATGTACTGGGTGGCTTTTTTAAATAATCTTTGACGAGAAGAAGTTGGCGCAATGGGTCTTACATTCCTTCTTAAATACCGCTCTATCCTTCGTGGTGGTGTCATGTTCATTCCTTTGAGATTTCATCATAAGATACTTCGACTTGTAAAGATATTTTCTACATTTGTTCTTCTTCGTCTTCGTCTTCTTCTTCTTTGACGATCGCCATGAAAAGGACGTTGTGACGTTATGTCGTAGTTTACAGCGAGGATGCGATATCTGCGCCATTCGAACCTACACGACCGGCTTCCACTTGCTTGTTTTGGTACCCGGTGTGTATTCCCATTGTGAACCCTATTCTATTACCTAGACAACACTAGAGCAGTCTGTTTCCAAGGCCGGCACTTGGAAAGGGAATAGGGTTTTTGTCAGCTATGGTTCGCTGACCCTGATACAAGCAACCAGTTATGAGTCGCTGACCTATGCCCGCTATGGTTCGCTGACCCTGATACAAGCAACCAGTTATGAGTCGCTGACCTATGTCAGCTATGGTTCGCTGACCCTGACACAAGCAGTTAGCTATGAGTCACTGACCTATGCCAGCTATGGTTCGCTGACCCTGACACAAGCAGTTAGCTATGAGTCACTGACCTATGCCAGCTATGGTTCGCTGACCCTGACACAAGCAGTTAGCTATGAGTCACTGACCTATGTTATTTCATTCACTGTATCGTCCCTTTATTTTTACATTTGCTCACGCTTCATCTTGTCTCCGTTGCTTTAATAAGTTTCACAATCTATGTTGTTCATAGGCTACCCTGAGTCTGACTCTGATCTTGTTGTTCATTTCATAAAGCTCTCCCTTATTGATCAGGAAAACTGACTTTGAGCCTTTTCCTCGTTGATATAAGTTGTTGGGTGTCACTACTAATCCAACTGCAGTTTGTTGAGGTAGGTATTTCTACTACTATAGGGACGCAATTAATCAGCTTTTGCATCAACTGCCCCAGGAGACAGGCAGGAGACCCTGCACACAGCCAATGCTGCCGTTGTATTTGTTCTTTTGGCATAGCAGCATCGAGTATTTTGTATAGCACTGTATGGTGAGGAGTATCCTCGAGTAAAATGTTGGGTAGCCCATTCGATTACTTGACGCATTACTGTAACATTGGAGATTGCGTGTTTTTTGTTTTTTATTCCAGCTACTCGAAGACACGCTCCTTTCAACCTAAGAAAGTATATGTTGAATATATCAGAGCTCACGGGCCTTCAAAATTAGTAGGCATCGAAACCTGAAATCTGGGTCCGCTTTAAAAAACAATTCTCCTCTACTGAGGCTGATGTCTTAACAACTACCAAATCTGTTTTCACAAGTCAGTATATGGCCCGACATTGACAACAGTCAGTATATGGTCCGACATTGACAACAGTCAGTGTATGGTCCGACATTGACAACAGTCAGTATATGGTCCAACATTGACAACAGTCAGTATATGGTCAGACATTGACAACAGTCAGTATATGGTCCAACATTGACAACAGTCAGTATATGGTCAGACATTGACAACAGTCAGTATATGGTCAGACATTGACAACAGTCAGTATTTGTTGGTTCCAAGTCAGCATTTAATGCTCATGTTTCACGCGCATAAAGGATTACAGAAATATCAAGATATGCAATAACTTGATCTTAGTTTCCAACGATAAGTTCTTATCCTATTGTTTCGGCCTCAGTTCTGCTCTAGTGCAAACGTCTCCAATGCTCCATGATACGTATGCTGTTTTACTTGTCTCCAATTTATGTCCATTTACACTCATGTGTTATTTTAATTACCTTCTTGTTATCTGAAATTAGCTGGATCTCTGTTGTGTCTTCTATACCATATCACTTAGATTTGGTATCAATCCTAGTTGTTAGTAACTGTAGCTCTTTTTTATATCCAGCAAGTACATCTATGTCATCCCCGGTAGCCGCATGTTTGTAATCAAACATTATACGAGCCTACCTGTAATTTCATTATGGCCACCCAAACCTTCTGTCGTTACTTTTTTATAGGAATAAATTGAACAGTGTTAGTGATAGCAGGCAGTACTATACCATTTCAACCGTGGTATTAAATCAATATCCCATTCCTCAATTTACCGTCGATAATAACATAAATATGTATGCTCAGTTACCTCACCATGACAGAAATGAAACGAAATCAACGTTACGACAACAAGGCTTTTGTCGAGGACAAAGACCTAACAAGAACACTTAGCGAATCACAACAACAATAAGCATGACTTTGATAGCGGATACAATACGACTAGGCGACAGCCATTAGCCGGAAAGTGGAAAGGAATGTACGAATTATGGTTTGCCAGTTATGACAGAAAAATACCAAACAATAAATTATCAATATTATTACACACAAAAATATACATTATAAAATATGTATACATGTATAATCATACGTTCATACATACAGACAAATGTGTATCCATGAATCATGCAACCATGAGTGTACGTGCTAATCCATACTTATACAAGTGCATGTATAGGGGAACATATATATAGACGTACACATAAAAACACATATATGCACATACAGATACAATGATATAGAAAGTCATGTATCAACTGAATAAGAGAGATATAGGGAAAGATGTGAGGGAGTGGGGTGGGGGTGTGAGACAGAAAAGGGGAAAAGTGAGGAATGAACAAGTATGGAATGTATTCAAATCTTAAGATTTAAAGCATCCCATACGAAAGGTTATAAAGATTATCCAGCTCAAACTGGTGTCGATTATTATCGCCTTCTCCAAGTTGTAATGTGTCTGTTGTCTAGTCTATGCCCATAATTGTTTATTGTCTTCTCCAAGATGTGATGTCTCTGTTGTCTAGTCTATGCTCATAATTGTTTATTGTCTTCTCCAAGATGTGATGTGTCTGTTGTCTAGTCTATGCTCATAATTGTTTATTGTCTCCTCCAAGGTGTGATGTGTCTGTTGTCTAGTCTATGCTCATAATTGTTTATTGTCTCCTCCAAGATGTGATGTGTCTGTTGTCTACTCTATGCTCATAATTGTTTATTGTCTGCTCCAAGGTGTGACGTGTCCGTTGTCTAGTCTATGCTCATAATTGTTTATTGTCTCCTCCAAGGCATGATGTGTCCGTTGCCTAATCTATGTTCATAATTGTTTATTGTCTCCTCCAAGGTGTGATGTGTCCGTTGTCTAGTCTATGCTCATAATTGTTTATTGTCTTCTCCAATTTGTAATGTGTCTGTTGTCTAGTCTATGCTCATTGTTGATTATTGTCTTCTCCAAGGTGTAATGTGTCTGTCTAGTCTTTGCTCATAATAGTTTATTGTCTTCTCCAATGTGTAATGTGTATATTGTCTAGTCTATGCTCATAATTGTTTATTGTCTCCCCCAAGATGTAATGTGTCTGTTGTCTAGTCTATGCTCATAACTGTTTATTGTCTTCTCCAAGGTGTAATGTGTCCGTAGTCTAGTCTATGCTCATAATTGTTTATTGTCTCCTCCAAGGTGTAATGTGTCCGTTGTCTACTCTATGCTCATAATTGTTTATTGTCTCCTTCTCCAAGGTGTAATGTGTCCGTTGTCTAGTCTATGTTCAAAGTTGTTATCGTGATTCATTTCGGTGTTTTGTTTGTTCTTTGTCTAAAACGAAGGATGTTTGGTCGTGATGTGAGTTTTGTTTTGCTTCTGCCTCGGTGCTGTAACTCAGCCATACCTATTAATGTTATTGTCCATGTGTGACCGTCATTACCGCCCCATCTTCGATTTATTTGTTTTCTTCTATTGATGAGAACGGCACTTGTTATATTTGATAATTGAATCCTAATGGGGATCAAGATGCTGAGCAGCGCATGAGCTGCAGTGGTCAGCGACCCAAAGCTGACAGCTAGCGTCAGGGCCAGCGAACCATAGCTGCCAAGACCCTTCTACGCCTCCACGCGGTGATCCTGGATAACAGGCTGCAGCAGGGCAGACTGGCTAAGGAGAAAGGATTGAAGAGGGAATGCTAACCCGGTACTCAAAAAATGCTTGCTGAAGTTGGATGTGTTGGAATGAAAGATGCAAATATCGCAACCAAGCTGTAAACTACAACACAACGCATTCCGTTCTCTGGACTACATTCTGCTACTTACCCTTTCAGGGTTTGGTAGTGGGAGATTGAGAACGAACAAAGAAGAAGAAGAAGAAGAAGAATCCTAATGACTTTGATGAGATTATCTCCTTTCTCGAATAGATTATCTGCTTTCTCGTATAGATTCATAACATCTCAGACTGCATTATGCCAAACTTTGTCGATACGCTTTGGTAAAATCAACAAATGCGGGTAGATATTCTGATTATTTTCACTACACTTTTTGTAGTACTGTATTATAGTGATTTGTATTGCTTCTACGAGCTTGAAATCCAGCTTGTTTTTCTGTTGTGATCTTCACAGCGTGTTGTAGTAACCTGTTCAGAATTATCTTGGGCATTACTTTACTTAATTGATTAATCAGACTAATGTGTCTATAATTGGGACATAGTTCTTGGTTTCCTTTCTTTGAGATTGTGGTATTGAGAGACTGTGTTCATTTTGATGGCCGTTTTCCTGTCTGTCAGAAGATTGTATTATATAGGACAGTTAACATATTTATTAAATGGGATCCGCCATATTTAATTAACATTCATGAAATGTTATCGATTTCCACTGCTTTCTATTTCTAATCGCTATAATTGCCTTTTCTTCTTCACTTTTTTTATATCAGTTGATTATCGTGCTCCGATATTGTGTGGTTATCGTTCTCTGATATCTCTGAACACCATATCATATTCAAATCACTAATGTTTCCAAGTTCAGAATGACAGCCTCTGCAGTCAAGATGTTTCAATCTACATCTCTGATCGTATTCGATTTAAACATAGGTTGCCTTGTCCTGATTTTCATCATCTGACAGGATCTGTTTGTGTAATGCCTGTTATTATATTCTTTAATAACTTTGTATTGTTCAGAAATAAATCTTGGAGCAGTGCATGATCGTAGCTGATCGTAGGCAACAAGTCAGCTAACCATAGCTGACCAAACCCCAATTTTGCCTTCATGTACCGGTCTGTCAGAATAGTGATCGCAGAGGGAAGACAAACTCCGTATTCAAAAAAGAAAGCTGAAATCGGATGTGCTGTGCCGTAAACTACAATACAACATCTCAACTTCTTTTTCAGAACGAACGCCGAAGCAATACATCTGGATTTTGCATCTTTGATTTTCTGTTATATTCTAATTTGGGGACGGCGTGTGCTAGTGGTTAAGTGACACGGTTCACAACCCGAAGATGTTGGGTTCGATCCCATCACAGCACCCTGGAAAGCAAATCCTTAGAAAATGTAGGAGGAAGCAGACTCTTACATAAAATGCATGCCAAAGTCGGATGCACTGGGCCGACAGACGCAAAAATAAAAACCGTAGTGCAACGCACACAGCATTGGAGAATAGAGGAATAAGGTGAACGTAAAAAAACAAAAAAATATTCTCATTTTTTTGCCCAGTCATCGTCATTCTTGTCTCATTTGAGGCTTCTTTATTCTTCTATAACAAAGTACCAGTATTTCATCTGATATCCATCGTTTTGTTTCTTCATTGATATCCAAGTACAGAGTTAACAGTATCTATCATAGCCTCGTTGATTCTATTTGGCAAAGTTTCTAGCTCTAAATTAGTGATAGGGAGAGACGTTATCATGTTTCTTATCACGTCTTTCTGGTTCTGCTCTGTAGCCAGATCTCTTAGTTTGTCAAGGTTGTTCAAGTCCTATTTGTCTTAGGGTTTGTTTGTTTTTTTTGTTTCACATATTTTCAGTTTGATCCAAAATGTTGATGTAATCACTGCCTGTGTCAGTACCAGGGAATATTCTTGTCATTCATATATTAATTTCTTATGGAAACCATTTTTAAATGCATTCTTTAGTATCGGAATGTAGTCAATTTGGTTATGACGTGTTGTTTGTTAATCGTGCGTATCTCTTGGCAAATTACAGTTGTTTTTCTTTTTCATGTGCATTTCTACACTTTCTTGGACATCTGGCAGGTTAGAAAGACGTAACGGAGGCGAGTACTAATAAGATAATGAAGGAAAGAACTAAGACGTGAAAATGAATAAAACGCTAAGACTATCGAAGAAAATTATTTAAAGAGTTTAGAAAGAGAGTAACAGAGCAGGAAATAACAAATGGACAGAAAAAAAAATTCAATGAAATTCACAAAATATGTGACGTTAAGACAACAGAAGAGTGAAATATAGTGACAGTGGCAAGATAATGGGAAGAGATATCATGTTAAATGAAAATGGTAATCAATTATTTTTTAAACCTAGTCTGTACAGTATGTTGCAACTGCAAGGACAAGAGGCCTTTATTCTTCAGTCCTATAAAAATCTTTCCGATACACCTCAACAGTGAATATAAAGACTACATTTGATTGGGGCTTCTTAATCAAAGATAATGAAAAAGTAAGATACATCTTCTTCTTCTTCTTCACCGTACGCTGTTTACAGCGATATACGTTGCACTGTTTTATTTTGTTAAGCATGTGGCTCAGTGCATCCGATTTCAACAGGCGTTTCTGTAGGGATGCCCTCCTTAGCCTTTGGCTGTCCCCAGCCTAACTGCAAGGCAGCAGTTCAAAAAAGAGATATACAATTATTAAGGACAGAAGGAATAAGCGAAGTATGAAAGAAACGACGAAAAAATAAAGGTGAAAGTTTGCAAAATAACAATAGAGTGACGAGCAAAATTTAACACCTCAAAGAAAATGATACTTAAATAAAGACAGTGGCCGAAGATGCAGCACAGCGAATAAGCTGACAGGAACTAGCGACTCATAGCTATCTGCTTGCATCAGGGTCAACTAATCAGAGCTGACAAAGACCCTATTCCGGCTTCAAGCGTCGGTCCTGGAAACAGACTGCACTAGTGTTGCCTTGCTAAGAGAGTATGGATCGCAGTGGGAAGGTAAACCCGGGACTAAACAACAAGACGGAAGAAATCTGATAAAAAGGTGCATATATCGCAACCTCGCTGTAAACTGTGACACATTAACACAACGTCGTTTTCAGAAAAAACGTCGAAGAAGAAGAAAAAGAAGAACAAGAACAAGATGAAGAAGAAAAAGGAGAAGAAGAAATACAAAGAGATCAATACTTATTTTAAGCGATTATTGCTTATACAGAGACAGTAATCAACACATAATGCCCTACTTATACAAATGGAAAAATATTTGTACAAAGAGAATTACTTATATACAAAGAGAGACATACTTACTTATACAATATAAATAGTTATACAAAGAGAGACATACTTTTACAATAGAAATAGTTATACAAAGAGACACATACTTATACATTATAAATAGTTATACAAAGAGAGACGTACTTATACAAGAGAAATAGCTATACAAAGAGAGACATACTTATACTGGAGAAATAGTTATACAAAGAGAGACATGTTTATACAAAGAGAGTGATTGTTATACAAAGAGAGATATACTTATACAAAAAGTGGGATCAAGATGCTGAGCAGCGCATGAGCTGCAGTGGTCAGCGAATCATAGCTGACTGCTAGCGTCAGGCCCAGCGAATCAGAGCTGCCAATATCCTTCTACACCTCCACGCGGTGATCCTGGATAACAGGCTGCAGCAGGGCAGACTGGCTAATGAGAAGGGATCGAAGAGGGAATGCTAACCCGGTAATCAAAAAATGCTTGCTGAAGTCGGATGTGTTGGACCAAGTACAAGGGCAGATGAGCAAAAAGGTGACACTCGAGCAGGGAGTACCCCAAGGAGGAGTATTGTCACCCACACTCTTCCTGGTATATATAAACGATATTACAGAGAATATACCAAGAAGAGTCCATAGCTCAATGTTTGCAGACGATCTGGCTATGTGGACCTCTGAAAAGAATCTCACCATAGCGAGAAATCGGATGCAGACGGCCCTAACATCGCTGGAAGAGTGGGCGAACTCATGGCTGGTCAAAATAAACGAGGAGAACACCACATGCACAATATTCTCGCTTTCATTAAAACCCCAAAGTACCAAATTAAGTTTAAATGGCAAAATCCTGCAGCCAAACGACAACCCAACCTATCCGGGAGTCACATTTGATCGGCGCATGACATGGAAAAGTCAGATTGAGAGAAACCGAATGAAAGCCAGAGAAAGAATGGCAATCATGAGGAAACTTGCTGGCACAAGCTGGGGAGCAGACGAAGGCATACTAAAGAAACTGTATACTGGAAGAGTGAGACCAGTTCTCGAGTATGGCATTGCGGCATGGACAACAGCAGCGAAGGCGAACTTCGATAAAGTTAACAAACTTCAAAACCAAGCCATGAGAATGATAACAGGTGGCATGAAGTCAACGCGAATTGTAGAACTTGAAAAGATTACAAAACTGCAATCCATGACCGATAGAAGAGACTGCAGAGCCCAGCTGCAGTCAGAGAAACTCCGAAGACTGACGGACCATCCAATGCACCAGACCCTAAACAATTTGGGAAATGGGAAACTAAAGCGGAGAAACTTTGCAGAAATAGCCAAAGCAAAGATGCACGAAGATCCCATAAACGCACTAACAACACCAAAACCCATCACTACTGTACGAAAACCTACCTGGAGGCAGGATATATTTCCAGAGGTGGTAGAAAATATACCAGGTATTGCAAACAAAAACTGCCAGACTGAAAAAGAAAGGAGAGATACTACCCTAAGCTTCATAACAAAAAGCTACCCAAGCATGGACTGGACCCATGCATACACCGACGGTTCTGTAACAAACACTACACAGAACGGAGGGGCAGGAGCATTCCTGAACCTACCAAATGGCAGAAAAATAACACTGTCATTCGCTACTGATAAGTACACAAGCAATTTCAGAGCGGAGGCAGAAGCACTGAGGGCGGTAGTGGAAGAAATGGTGACACACAGTGAAAATGAGAGCCATATAGTCCTGCTGACAGATGCTCTCGCCGTAGTCACAGCGCTAAAAAGCCAGAAAAACACTGAGCTTAATGACCTAAGAGCAGCACTCTGCAAACTGTGCCAGCAGTCCGCACCAAAAAGGGTAGTGGTACAGTGGGTCCCGTCACACTGCAACATCCAAGGCAACGAGGAGGCAGACAGACTGGCAAAAGAAGGTGCAAGACTACCACAAACAGATACCAGTATGACGTACGAAGAGTCAAAACGGCTTATCAAAGCCAGATACATGACCAAATGGGAAACCGAACATACAGGTTACACCAAAAACGATGCCTATTACCAGTTGAACCGAAGAGAGCAGGTCGTTGTCTTCAGACTTCGCATTGGCCACAACAGACTGAGGTACCACCTATTCAACAAATTGAAGATAGGGTGTACCGACGAATGCCCGTGCGGTACTGGTAAAATGACCGCTGAACATCTGCTGCAGAACTGCCCGACATACGAGGATCAGAGAGAGCAGATGTGGCCATTACCAGTGGAACTGCAAGACAAGCTCTATGGCAGTGGCGAGGGCCTTAGGATGACCGCCGCTTTTTTCGAAAAAATAATGGTTACTGTCTGACTGCGTACGCAGAAGAAGAAGAAGAAGAAGAGGATGTGTTGGACCGAAAGGTACAAATATCGCAATCAAGCTGTAAACTACAACACAACGTATTCCGTTCTCTGGACTACATTCTGCTACTTAAGCCCTTTTAGCGTTTGGTACCGGGAGATTGAGAACGAACGAAGCCAAGCCAAGCCATACAAAAAGTGATTCTTAATACAAAGAGAGAAAAGTCAAACGAAAAGGATAAATTAGACTTTATAAATAAACAATTTTTTTACTTCAAAATACAACCACTTACAAGTACAAGAGGGCATAGCTACAAATGAACTAAAGAAAGGTCCAGATTAGATATTAGGAAATATTTTGTTAGTCAGAGAATGATGAATGCTTGGAATGCATTGCCATAGGAGTTAGTATAGGCAGGGACAGTTAATCCATTCAAGAATAGATAGGATGCGCATAGCTTTTAGAGCAAGGTAATGTAAATGGTTGAATACAGAATCTACAGTATAAAGACGTTAAGTTTAAGTTTATACACTAAATCAAAGAGAGAGAAGGAGTGTATTCATCATAAGCTAACCTGTTGTTTTTTTCTCTTTTCTTTTTTCTCTTAGGAACCGAATTTATGGCCTGTACCTGAAAAATATTGACAATAAAACAAAGGTGAGTTATATTTATCATGTATTTTGTTGTTGTTCGACAGAAATTTCGCTTTCATTTAGCACAGGGATGCACCTTTCAGCCACAGACAGAGTAGTCTCTTATGTTACATAATAGTGCGTGAGCAATATAAGTTAGTCTGCATCCAGGCCTCGACTTGTTCATGGCTAAACGGCACTTAGTCTTGTAAAATGATGCAGACATATCACACCACTGGAATATCAAGGGGTGAAATGTTATTTACTTACATATTTGAAGTCGCATTTTCAATTTGTATTGTTGGTGGTTCTGCCTATTATCAACACTGCTATTAAAGCACTTTAAACACAAGCTTCAAGCTAGCTACACACATACCAGGCTTGTCAGTTATTATGTCACACGTTAATATTTTACAAAATGAAAAGGAGATGCGAAAGCCATTTATTATTGCATTTCTATGTCCCTTATTCTTAGTTCTTAGTCGATCTGCACTTCTACAGGAACAGATGCCCATGTGCAGGTCCCAGCTCTGGTATTAGCTGGATGTAGCAGGGAGAAGGATTTCCTGCTTAGCAGGCTAGGCTTGAGCAGCTTAATACTCCGATGCGTTGGGTGGTTAACCGATGTGAGAGTTCATCTTAATAGACTCAAACACTAGAGCAAAGTAGACCCGCAGCCTGTTAGGCGCCATCTATGCTGCTCTAAACAAACAACCTAACCCTGGCCAGTGTTATGCCATCTCACACAGTTAGTCGCCTCTTACAACATGCCCTCTGTGAGGCACTGGTTCTATTCTTGTCTTTGTTATACACAAAGACCCCAGCAGACCACTCGGCATCATAATGTCCCTTATATCTCGTCATAATTTTCCCTAACATTGATACACTTATCCCATCGATTTATCAGTTCACCAAAAATCTGCAGCATTCAAGTCTTTGGTCCACTTCTCAGTCACATTTACACTTCACATTCAAGTCTTTGATCCACTTCTCAGTCACATTTACACTTCACATTCAACCCCATCGCCAAGGTGGGATCATGCACTATGATGTAGGCTAACCCATGCGAATACCCTATCGCAGTTTGTACCGTCTTTCGTTACTCGTCTGTCAGCTCTATTCGTCTCCTTCGCCCGCCTTACAAATGTTTCTGGTACAATCTGAACAGAACGGCCAAGTCAGGCTGTATCAGCAATTTTTTTGCGTCGTTGTGAAAATGTATTTTCCCAGTTATGCACCGACAAACACTTCTCATCGTTAACAGGAAGCATTTCCTTATGAACATCATCTACAAAAAAGTTCTTTTGACCCCCAAAAAACGCAGAACAGTACGCTGTTTTTTTTGGTTGTACAATCTATGAGTACTAGCGCCATTTTATATTGAGCTGCGACACGTGCATGCGACACCTAGCGTCTGCTACATTCAGTAATCACAAAGCTGGATGTTCCTGCCACTAATCACACTTCAGTAATCACAAAGCTGGATGTTCCTCCTACTAATCACACTTCAGTAATCACAAAGCTGGATGTTCCTCCTACTAATCACACTTCAGTAATCACAAAGCTGGATGTTCCTGCCACTAATGACACTTCAGTAATCACAAAGCTGGATGTTCCTGCCACTAATCACACTTCAGTAATCACAAAGCTGGATGTTCCTCCTACTAATCACACTTCAGTAATCACAAAGCTGGATGTTCCTCCCACTAATAACACTTCAGTAATCACAAAGCTGGATGTTCCTGCCACTAAGCACACTTCAGTAATCACAAAGCTGGATGTTCCTGCCACTAATGACACTTCAGTAATCACAAAGCTGGATGTTCCTGCCACTAGGCACACTTCAGTAATCACAAAGCTGGATGTTCCTCCCACTAATGACACTTCAGTAATCACAAAGCTGGATGTTCCTGCCACTAATGACACTTCAGTAATCACAAAGCTGGATGTTCCTCCCACTAATGACACTTCAGTAATCACAAAGCTGGATGTTCCTGCCACTAAGCACACTTCAGTAATCACAAAGCTGGATGTTCCTCCCACTAAGCACACTTCAGTAATCACAAAGCTGGATGCTCCTCCCACTAATGACACTTCAGTAATCACAAAGCTGGATGTTCCTCCCACTAAGGACACTTCAGTAATCACAAAGCTGGATGTTCCTCCCACTAATGACACTTTAGTAATCACAAAGCTGGATGTTCCTGCCACTAAGCACACTTCAGTAATCCCAAAGCTGGATGTTCCTGCCACTAATCACACCTATAGAAACTATCAACTACATTTTGTTTTTCAGCTATCTCATATCGGCTTGTGATCTACTTACTGACTTCCTACTGGAAGTTTTACTTTGTATGTATGTACTTTTTCTTATCCCCTTCTTCCTCTAGTCGGAGCTCCACATGCAACCGCTGCCAGTTGAAGGAAGCTTGTGCCAAAACACTGCTCATGCTTTGACAATAGTCGCTTCTGTAGCAATTTGTTTGACACGGTGAGGTTGCTAGCCTCAAGGACACTTCTCATAATTCGCCTTTAATGACATGCATGATGTACCCCCTCTAATATAGAAGACTCCAAGATCGTGGGCTGCCACACTTCCGTCTTCACACAGGTCTGGCGTCTGTTGAGTGTGGAGTAGCCTATGAGTTTGTTTGTATTTTTCGTTTTCATCATTCTTTATCGAGTATCAGTTAGCTACATCAATGGTTCCAACAAAGTCCTAACACAGGTTGTTTTTGTGAGACGGTTTGCTTTGTTCGTCATAGGACATCCACATCAATGGCTCCAACAAAGTCCTGTCTCTCGTTGTCTTTATGAGACGATTTGCTTTGTTCGTCATAGGACATCCACATCAATGGCTTCAACAAAGTCCTGTCGCCGGTTGTTTTTATGAGACCGTTTGCTTTGTTCGTCATAGGACATCCACATCAATGGCTCCAACAAAGTCCTGTCGCTGGTTGTTTTTATGGGACAGCTTGCATTGTTCTCCATACGACATCCATATAAATGGCTCCAACAAAACCATCATGTCTGTGGCTGTTTTTAATGGGGCCAGTTTCGCTGTTCGACATCCGTGGCCGAAGATGCAGTGAATGAGTTGGCAGCTGCCAGCCACTCATAGCTGACCGCTTGCATCAGGGTCAGCGAACCACAGCTGATCAAGACCCTATTCCACCTCCAAAGGCCGGCCCTGGAAAGAGGAGGCACTGGTGTAATCTGAATCGGAGAATAGGGGTCGCCCTGTGAAGGCAAGCCCGGTATACAAAAAACGCCGTGCCGAAAACGGTCATGTCGAGCCGTCAGATGCAGATATCGCAGCCTCGTTATAAAATACGACAAAGCGTCAAAACGTCATTATTAGCACGATGCTGAACAAGAAGGCATGGATCTGGCTGTCTTTACAAAACTGATCGTGGTTTTCGCCATTAAACACCATCATCAAAGTCATGTATATGTCTTATGAAACAGATTCGCCATAAACACCCACAACAATAGCTCCAACAAAATTATGTCTCTGGTGTATTGATGAGGCGTATTGCGCTGTACGTCATCTGACACCAGCATCAATAGCTCCAACAGCGTCATGTCTGTGTCTATCTGTATGAGGTCGTTTGTGTTGCACTTATATCTACACCCGGATGCTAAGTTCATCCGTCATCCACCTGCATGTGCTAGAGGCGGAATCCTATCATTTGGCTGTCCCTAGTTTACCTGCAATGCAGATGTTATTTGTAGTCAGTTGTCTCTCACATGAGAGCTGTTTTGCTGGAGTTTGAAGCCTTTCCTAGCTGATAGCCTTTGAAAGTTCTGTAAACAACATCTCATGTATGATAGAGAAATACATGCGGGAAAACTGCAATTTGTTGTTTCCGTAGGGATTATAAAAAGCTTACTGTAGCTATATACGACAGCGGAGAGTTGAGCATGGGGCTGGCAAACTCCTCGTATAAAACAAAGGGATTACGAGCGTGAGTAACGTTGTGGCAGAATGCTAGTTTCTCATGACAAAGGCACCAGATTTGACTCCCGTTATGAGCACATTTCAGTCGACCAAAATGTGCATCGGTACCTGATAATTCGCCTCATTATCGCTTATTGATAAGAGAGGACGATAACTGATCGTTCACCTCACCTCATAAATAAACTGTGGCCTAGTGCAATAAAGCCTCTGACACTTCATCCCCGGTGACAGTGTCTGCCGTGACACTTTATTTACGTTTACAGAAACCACAAGTACAAGAGGACATTAATGCTTTAGTGCCGGATATAAGTGAGGATACCAACTGCCGTGCTGGGTTCATCCTCGCACCGCTACGTCTGCTTATTCTAATTCTTCTTGCAACGATCCCTGGAAAACGAGTTGATGATTTCTTTATTTCTGTATCAAATGTGAGGTTGTGTTTCCAGGGATGTCTTTCCTATCAAGAAGGTTGCACCACGCTCAAAAAGCGTTTGTGTAAGTGTGGACGTGGAAGAATCGTAAGTTGAAGTCTCTAACATAATAATACTGTTCCCTTAGGCGTCAGTGGTTTATTGCGACGAACGACTACTGCCATGGCCACGTGGTGATGCTTGTTGCCAGGCCTCGTCTAGAAATGAAGGAGACGGCCAACTGTCGGAGCCATGAGGTGCCGGGGCGACTTCTCATGCGTCTCCAGTCGTCCGGTGGGTGGTCCTCAACACGAATAATTTGAGAAGGAGCTGATCTGCCGGGTCGTCCTGATCCTGCCGGACAACATGGCTGAAGATGGACAGACGGCGCCGGAACATATTTTCCATGATGAGGGGATGATATGTCTGCGAGATGACCTCAGAATTGCGAACGAGGTCGTTCCATTAAAGTCTCGAACCGTACACGGATTATACCTTACATTTTAGCCGTCTCTTGTGACATGATCTCAGCGTGGTACTGGTCCTATTGGTGGCTATGTCATACATAGACCACTCGTATACCCCTAGCGTGGTTAAAACAGTAAGGATGGGTGAAAATATATGTATCGGTTTGGTTGGTGTGCTTTTGTCTACTTCGTTATTGTTGTTGTTTGCGAATGCCCACAATGAGTAGGTTACTTTTTTGCACGCCCTGAAAAGGAGGTTAATTCGCTGATTGCAGCAGCTTTCCTCCCATCCAGAGCGTCCTGATGAAGATGGGCCGGGGTCCTCCAGGCGGTTGTGCTATGTTTGGCTTCATCTGCGTATCACTCACTACTACGGGGATCGCGTCGATCCTCCCCTCGTTATCCAGGCTGCCATGAAAACAGTCCGTTTCCAGGGAGGGCTACGAGGAAGCTGAGGTGAGGGTCATGGCCAGTTTATTTTGCCTGACCCTCACTAACATGTCTGATCAGCGTGTTCTGCCTGACCCTTACTAACATGTCTGATCAGTATATTTCGTTAGTCTTCTTTCCCTTCTACTTCGTTACTTCTAATCACCAACAAAACCGACTTGTAAAAAATATGGTTCGTGTTCCTCTCTGTTTCTAACGCCATCCCATTTGTGATATTATTATTCTACCAACCACTTGTGATTTTAAATGTATTCAATATATCTCGTTTGGGTGAACAGAGATTAAAGCAAGACTTCAAACCAGCAAGTCGTAATGTCTACATGTGCAAGATCAACGGAAAGTTGGAGGTAAGTACCAGCCCTTGGAAAGTCATTTCAGGTTTCTCGGGTTTTTTAATCCGCACGCAACAAATTTTTATCTCTTAACGTTTCTTAACTTAACGTTACTTAACTTAACGTTACTGAAATAAACGTTACTTAACTTAATGTTACTTAACGTAACGTCTTTATACTGGTTTAGAAGACTCTGCAGAGTATGTATACAGTCAGTTTCTTTTAAATTCACTTGATCTAAAAATAGCTATGCACATCCGATCTATTTTTGACACATTAATTGACCCATCCTCCCCAATTTCCTGTGGCAAAGCATTCCAAGCGTTCACCACTCTGACTAAAGAAATATTTCCTGGTATCTAATCTCTTTAATTAATCTGTAGCTGTGTCCTCTTGTTCTTGTAGACAACTGTATTTTGAAAAACTTGTTATAGTCTAATTTATCTTTTTTTGTTGATTATCTTATAAAACTGTATTGAATCAACTAGAATTCTCCTCTTTTTTCGACAGTGTTGTCCGGTTTTTCTTAGTCTTTCCTCATAACTGTAAATCCGGAATCCCGCTATCAGTTTTGTCGCTCGATAGAAGAGGTGGTGAGGAGGGAGTCGATAGTGGGAGAGAGCGAAACGAGATAGAAGGGGGGGGGGGGGGGAGAGGAGGAGGAAATAGGTAGAAGTAAGACTGTAGATTTAAAGTTTCTTCTTCTTCTTCTTCTTCTTCGTTCGTTCTCAATTTCCCGCTACCAAACCCTGAAAGGGCTTAAGTAGCAGAATGTAGTAACGGAATGCGATGTGTCGTAGTTTACAGCTTGGCTGCGATATTTGCACCTTTCGGTCCAACACATCCGACTTCAGCAAGCATTTTTTGAGTACCGGGTTAGCATTCCTTCTTCGATCCCTTCTCCTTAGCCAGTCTGCCCTGCTGCAGCCTGTTATCCAGGATCACCACGTGGAGGTGTAGAAGGGTCTTGGCAGCTATGGTTCGCTGGCCCTGACGCTAGCAGTCAGCTACGGGTCGCTGACCACTGCGGCATCTTGATCCCTAAAGTTTATTCGATTTTAATTGATTTGATTTTGCTTAGATATAAATATTTGTGAATCACCTGAAACTTAATAATGTTGACTTTCTGTTATCAAAACGAACTATGGACAGAATATGTGTCCGTGAGTTATTACAAGCGTCTATATAATTTCTTCTAATGATGTCGTGTGTTGTTAGTAAACGGGATCCAATAGCCTTTCAAGAAACGAATGAAAGCATGAAATCCTTCAAATTTAAAGCGCCCCTTTAAGAGACCTGTTCTTAGTCATATAGGAGAGGGACAATAAACTCGTTGGTCCCGTGTACACGCTGTGCACATAAAAAGCACTCATGTCAGTTCTAAATCGAAAAGAGAGGGCTGTCCGGCAAAAATTCTAATGACAACGAAATTCCTACCCAATATTGGCCTACATGTAAGCCAATAGAAGGCAGCGCTTAATCAAGCAAAGACGTCACAGATTAATCACCCCCCAGGGTAGAAGAGAGGTGACTAAGTGAAGTTCAGAGCATATGCAGCAATCGTGTACCTTTCTTATAGCGTTTACACAATTAATTTCAATCATATAAGTAGGGGCACCGCCTCTGATCATTTTAGCATTTGCAAACTTTTGTAAATTACTGACAACTTCAAGACAAGTAATCTTTGTGCATTTTGCCCCATTGATAATCAAGAATGTTATGTTTTATGGTGGCGTGAGCGCTTGGGTCTCGTGGCAAAGTGACCAGGTTCGATCACCCGTCTCGACAAACTTTTGGTCTATCAAGCGATAAGTACAGAAAAGTAAAGCAGCGAGGAAGGAAACTGTTCATTCCAGTACAAAGATGAGGGATAATTGAATTTAGAACATAACACTTTTTCCCCGACGACAGTTTGAAGTATTGGGCTACCTTTACCTTTTTTTACGTTTGTGTGTGTGAGCGTGTGTGTTCACGTGTGCTTGTGTGGCTATGTATGTGAGTGTGAATAATCGTTTTGGCGGTTTAGATCTTTCGGGTAGGTACCAGCAAACAAATATGAAGATCTCCTACACAAGCCAAAATAACATCAATAAATAGTTCAATTGTGTTGTTCTTCTCGAAAAAAATGAAAAGTTTTAAAAGATATCGCGATAAAATAACAAAATTGAGGTAGATGATATCGTGGAGAGACATGCTGCTCATTATAACCAATTTGCTGATCAGATTCACGTTCATGTCATCGTGAGACCGTTTGAACATGGGGGTAAAAAGCTGGTCAATTTTATATACATGTTAGGGGTAGAACGTGCTGATCAGGTTTACATACATGTCAGGGGTAGGATGTGCTATTCAGCTTTACATACATGTCATGGGTAGAACATGCTGATCATGTTTACATACATGCCAGGGGTAGAACATGCTGTCAGGCTTACATACATGTCAGGGGTAGAACGTGCCGATCAGGTCTACATACATGCCAGGGGTAGAACATGCTGTCAGGCTTACATACATGTCAGGGGTAGAACGTGCCGATCAGGTCTACATACATGCCAGGGGTAGAACATGCTGTCAGGCTTACATACATGTCAGGGGTAGAACGTGCCGATCAGGTCTACATACATGACAGGGGTAGAACATGCTGTCAGGCTTACATACATGGCAGGGGTAGAACGTGCCGAGCAGGTCTACATACATGCCAGAGGTAGAACATGCTGTCAGGTTTACATACATGTCAGGGGTAGAACGTGCCGATCAGGTCTACATATATGCCAGGGGTAGAACATGCTGTCAGGCTTACATACATGTCAGGGGTAGAACGTGCCGATCAGGTCTACATACATGACAGGGGTAGAACATGCTGTCAGGCTTACATACATGTCAGGGGTAGAACGTGCCGATCAGGTCTACATACATGCCAGGGGTAGAACATGCTGTCAGGTTTACATACATGTCAGGGGTAGAACGTGCCGATCAGGTCTACATATATGCCAGGGGTAGAACATGCTGTCAGGCTTACATACATGTCAGGGGTAGAACGTGCCGATCAGGTCTACATATATGCCAGGGGTAGAACATGCTGTCAGGCTTACATACATGTCAGGGGTAGAACGTGCCGATCAGGTCTACATACATGACAGGGATAGAACATGCTGTCAGGCTTACATACATGTCAGGGGTAGAACGTGCCGATCAGGTCTACATACATGCCAGGGGTAGAACATGCTGTCAGGCTTACATACATGTCAGGGGTAGAACGTGCCGATCAGGTCTACATACATGCCAGGGGTAGAACATGCTGTCAGGTTTACATACATGTCAGGGGTAGAACGTGCCGATCAGGTCTACATACATGCCAGGGGTAGAACATGCTGTCAGGCTTACATACATGTCAGGGGTAGAACGTGCCGATCAGGTCTACATACATGCCAGGGGTAGAACATGCTGTCAGGCTTACATACATGTCAGGGGTAGAACGTGCCGATCAGGTCTACATACATGCCAGAGGTAGAACATGCTGTCAGGTTTACATACATGGAAAGAAGAATTGGTATGGCGGACATGCATGACCTGAAGAGATTGTGCAGGTTATTTTGGCAAACATGTGGAGATTACACGCTGGCCAATGTCACATGCTTGTCGCAGTGGAAGACAGACATCAACATAAAGAAGTAAACTGTATTTGGGAATCTAGAGTTGTGGACAGAATAAAATCAACGCTTGTTGGTAGAGAATTTAAATAAGAAAAAGATCTGCTTTTAATTTACTCATATTATGAAAAGGGAATCAAGATGCTGAGCAGTGCATGAATTGCAGTGGCCAAGGGCCCAAAGCTGATTGCTAGCGTCAGATACAGGTACCAAGAGCTGCCAAGACCCTTCTACACCTCCACGTGATGATCCTGGATAATAGGCCGCAACAGAGCAGACTGGCTAAGGAGAACGGATCAAAGAGGGAAGGCTAACCCAGCACTTTAAAATGTCAGCTGAAGTCGGATGTGTCAGACCAAAATGTGTAAATATCGCAGTCAAGCTGTACATTATGACACAACGCATTCCGTTCTCCAGACAACACCGTGCTACTTGCAGAGCCCTTTTCATGACTTGGTAGTGGAAGTTTGAGAGCGAACAGCAAAGAAAAAGATATTGGGGAAAAAGGTATACAAAGTGCATTGTTTCTATTTCCTTCTCTATGAATCTTGTTGAAAAAAATGTGTTTTTATTTCTTCAGTCATCTTATTGTGAAATATTTACACAATCTTTTTAATATTTTCTTCTTCTTCAAGAACCCCATTGTGAAACATGTATACATCATTATTGTTTATATCTTCTACAAGAATCCTGATTGTCAGAACCATATACGTTTCTTGGTGAGAAACACAACCACACCCAACACGTTCTATATGTGCGCCACAGGAGCCTACAATCCCATAGCATATCAGTTAAAGGTAGGTGAAACTGTGTCAGGTCATGATAAAGTTTATGGGAAGGCTGGGAGTGGTGGTAGTTGTGGTTGTGATGGTGGAAGGTGTGGTGATAGTGGTAAATTTGAGGGTCGTAGATGATATTGATGGTGGTGATAATGACTGTGGTTTTGATCCATGACAATATTGCATTATGGTAAATATACTGGAAAACAATCAACGTAACTAGGAGAGACAGAATGCGCAATGAAGATGTGGGAAGAATAGATGAAGCGAGACCCTGCCCTGAATATATTGATGAAGAGGGAATCAATTGGTTCGGCCATCTAATGAGAATGCAACCTGACCAACTACCCCTGTGCGCCAATAACGCACGACGTTTGGATTTTCGCAACCGTGGCAGACCGAGAACTAGATGGATAGGAAATGTTGCGGATATTCTAAACCGTCATGGGATGACGACTACTTCAGCGACGCGTCTGACTCTGGACAGAAAACTACGGCTCTCCACGTCGCCTCACGGCATAAGTGGATAAGAACAGACAAGACAAGACTGGACACTTATTTCAGATTTTAAATGTCTGATGAATTGAATAACCAACTTACTATTTTGTGTTCCACAGCTGGAGAACGACAGGTTTGCTGTACTAAAGGATGACCTGAATGGTATCGGTGTTTGTCCATATGACCCTAACGACAACACCACAGTTATCCTTGTAGGTGAGTTCTGTCAACAACACATACTAAACAACTGACATACATGGTTTGGTATATTCTAAAGCTCGTGTGGATCCCAGAGGTTCAGATAGAATAGTAGAAAAGAACACTCTTCTATTAAACAGGTAACTATGATGTTCGTCCATAACATGTGATGAAGACCACTCTCTTTGTTCAGCCGTGTGGACAGTCTTTTCTCTTGCTGTGTCCGCTGAAATGGGAGACCTGCGCGGTGATTTGGATTAATGTGAAGTGCGCCTTCTGTCAACCTCACTCTCTGGTCCTGAGCTACCCTTGGCCAGTGGCAAGATATTCATTGAGACGACTAGAGATAGCACAGGGTTTACACTCAAAACTTTCCCGTAAACAGGTATCCCTCAAGGCAGCGGAGGGGGGATGACATAACATTGTGTGGCGTGCTTTTCCCATAACCGCAAGAGGTCGTAGAGACATCACTCAGCGTGTGAGAGAATTAGGCATCTCACGCCGGCTTTGTTCAGTCCATTATATCCGTGTCTAAATTTTACACAACAAAACTTACGTTTGCAGCTCAGGTGAATGGCGCCAATCACGTCAAGTTCACCCGCGCGAAAATACGACACATGTTTATTCATATAGTCGATGTGCAGGTCAGGATAATCAGACGGAAGAAATTGCAAAAAACGAACGAATTAACCAGTCTACGTGAAAATTAACACCACGTTTCTGTGAACACAAGTGTAAGTCGTCGAATAGTGCGAATTCCAAGCAAATCCGTGGTCTGGCGGCATCCATAATGAACTAAAACAGCAGAGCAATGTAGACCCGCTCCCGGTTACGGCGCTATCTTTGCTTTTTCGTGGTAATAAGAATCGTTTGGAAACATTGCTGTCTGAGATGAAGTGTGAAAGATTTTGTTGTAAGAGTCTTCAATTTTGTGTAGAATGTGATGATCTGTTTGTTTGAAGTCTTGCCTTCCGTCACTGTAATATGGTACCGATTTATAGTTGCGCTGTTTGGGAAGTCACTCATACTTAGTTAATTTAAATCTTGATGATTTTTCTTTGTTTGATAGTTACAGTGGCTCTTCTTAAATCCCAAGGCATACTATAGAAAATGGACTGGAGCCTTCCTGCTTGTAGTGCAATGCTAGGCTCCCCAGTAGCTCACCACTTTGGGTGTTACAAAGTTGATCCCCGGCGTGTTGGCCAGACTCTGTCACATCGCATGTTTCTGAGCAACCCGATGAGAATGTGTGCCAAGGTCTTGATCAGTATGTTTCATCTGATCCTGATGTTACTCGTTGCTCCCTATTTACAGCCAATGATAATAGGCAGCTATTGTATTTATGCACGGAGTCAGTATTCAAATGATGTCAAACAAATTGCTCCATAAACTAACACTGCAAGACGACATACATGATTTGACTGACACATAATGTTATTTGTCCCAGATATATCATAATAATTTGTAATATTCTCTATGTATTTAGTGCTCTTATCTGTACAAAACCCCGTTTTTTTCTTTTGTTTGTTTCTCCAGAAAATGGTGCCCCTGGCAATGTTCCATCATTGTTTGCTGGATCGGTCACCGATTTTATTAAATCTGACCCAATTATTGTGCGACCCTTTGTTTACCTACCAGACGGAACGCTTGAGACTGGATATGTTCGGACCCTTAGAGCCAGAAATGATTGGCTGAATGGTAAATATAGAAAAAGATAAAGGTCATTTCTGTGTTTACATTTTGTCCAGTGCACACATTTACTATATAAGTTTTTGTTGATTGGTCTTAGATTTGTAGCCCATTAGCAATTCATCATTCTCATCTGCTACTTATGATGATTAAAATCCGTGTACAGTGGCAAAATAAGGCATTCCTTGAGAAACAAAAACTCAAGTGACACCAATAATGAACTGTGCAAAAGACTATTCCCCACACATATCTTACCCATATCACTGTATGGCTTTGAAACATAGACTCCAAACAAAACGAACAACTGTAGAAGCTTTCAGGATGTGTTACTATCACCGGATGTGATCTGGACAGAAATAAAAAGTAAAATTAGCAAATGTTGACAGATACGGGGTACATAGACAAATTAATAAACAAAAAGGTTGTTTGACTTGGTTTAGCTACAATAGGAGTCATTTATTATTGAAAATATTGGAAGGCAAAATTCAGGGTAAAAGAAGAGAATTACATAAGATAGACATGAAAAAACTTCAAGGTGCAAATTTCTACTCAGCTAAAAGGGTATCTACTTGGAACAGACGACAGTGGCATGACAGGCTCAGACAACTTAACACCAGTCTGAACTGAATAACCTGATAATGATGATGATGATGACTGTTGCTATACAACATATACGAGCATGATGACTGTTGCTATACAACATATACGAGCATGATGACTGTTGCTATACAACATATACGAGCATGATGACTGCTGCTATACAACATATACGAGCATGTGTCAGAACCTGCAGCAAAACTGAATGCCAATGATTACTTGATTAACAAAAGTTGTAATTTCCTATTTACATAAAAACAGTCACATACATCAGTCATTTAATATTTTGTTTATTGAATAATGTTGTTATGTAAAATTACGTTTTAGTTTGATTGTATGTATTTCTCCAGTTACAAAAGCTAGGACATCCGCTTTAATGTAGCACCACACTTGTATGGTTCATATCAGTGCTCTTCAACCTGGGCTACCAACGCCCACTATAGGGCGATTTTAGCTTTAGGGTGGGCGGTAGCAGAATAATTACATTTGAATTAAAAATAAACTATTATTATTATAACAATACAGAGGCTACACAACCTGAGAAAACTATGGCACAATACCAGAAAACCAACAAAATTGAACATTTTGAGAACCTGTGTTTTTTTCCCGTGACAGTATATGGCTGTGAAACCAAACCTCAAGGAAGATAATCGAAGAATGCATTCGACAAGAGCTGGGCATGGAGGAGAACTGGTTTTTGAAATACTTTGGCCACATTAACAGACACAACTGTCAACTGATAAAGATAATGGAAGGCATGGTGCAGGGCAAGAGAGACAGAGGCAGACCAAGATGTCAAGGAATGCTTGGGCATGACTCAGGAACAGGCTAGAGATTTTGCAAGAGATCAAGTTTCTTTGAGACGGACTGTGATGGAAGCAAAGTTCTGCAAAGGACATGCCACATGATGATGATGATGTATTAAAAATGTCCTTAATACACAGACTCCGTGGACGATTGCGAAATTTTCTTCAATTTATATTTTAGTGGGCGAATAGGAAAATTTACCCTCATGAAAGTTATAAAAGTGGACATCAAGAATAAAAAGGTTGACGAGCCCTGGTTTAGATGATTTGTATTGCAACAATTTGTTGTCTTTTTATTTCTCTTGTTATGTTTTGGTGTGTTTATATGACCAAATTTGTTTAGCTGAGTTGGCAGCTTTTTGTGTAATTTTTTTAATCAAGTTACTTTTACAACTTTTTATCTACCAAAGCACTTCTTTTTCTTCATTCGTTCTCAAACTCTCCTACAGAGTGCATGAGTTGCAGTGGCCAGCGATCCATAGCTGACTGCTAGCGTCAGGACCAGCAAACCAGAGCTGCCAAGACCCTTCTACACCCCCACACGGTGATCCTGGATAACAGGCTGCTGCAGGGCAGACTGGCTAAGGAAAAGCGATCGAAGAGGAAATGCTAACCCGGTACTTAAAAAATGCTTGCTGAAGTCGGATGCGTTGGACCAAAAGGTGCAAATATCACAGTCAAGCTGTAAACTACGACAACGCATTACATTCTCTGGACTACATTCTGCTACTTAAGCCCATTCAGGATTTGATAGCGGGAGATTGAGAACGAACGAAGCCAAGCCATCCCAAACTCCCCTACCAAGCCCTGAAAAGAGCTTTGTAAGTAGCAGGATGAAGTCCGGAAAATGGAATGCGTCGTGTTGTAGTTTACAGCTTGACTGCAATATTTGTACCTTTCAGTCTGACACATTCAGCATGGCATTTTTGGGTACCGGGTTAGCCTCTCCTTTTTGAATCTTTGTCCTTAGCTAATCTACTTTGTTGCAGTCTGTTATGCAAGATCACGTGGAGGTAGAGAAGCATCTTAGCAGATTTGAGTCACTGGTCCTGACGCTAGCAGTCAACTTTATATCACTGACCACTACAGTTCATGTACTCTCTGCCAAAGCACTGAAACACTTCTTGTCACCCATTTGCTATTTGTCTTGTTATGTATTCGTACGTTTATATAGCAATGTTTGTTTAGCTGAATTGGCAGCTTTTTTGTGCCATTTTCTTTTGTCAACTTACTGATATAACTTTTTTTTGTCAAAGCACTGTTAATGTTCTTCTTTCAACATTTGTATTAGCCTATATTTGTGTCTACATTAGTTGTAAGGTAGCAATCACTTATTAGTGCAGAAATATAATGATGACTTCATTGTTCCTTTTATCAAAATGTTTTAATTAAATCTTTTTTTTTACATATTTTTGTTTCTCTTTGCAAGATCACATTTACTGTGAAACTGATGTTTGTTAACACAGGCATGTACCATCTGTATTTAGATGTTTGTGTTTTAACATGTGTTTTGGCTGGTTTTAAGTGCCAGGTGTGAGCATGTTTCTCCATATCATGTATCCCTGATGCTCTCTGTACATCTTTGAGCACTTTTGCTAGACTTTCTTTTATCTCCCTTCTTTGTTTTGTTTTCTTAATATTAAGGTCAATCTTGCGTCTTAACTAATCTTTGTGTCTTGAGCTCTTTCATTTTATATTAATTACTTTAGACTTTTCATTAAACTATTTATTATTACAATTTACATGAACTGTATTTCGTTTTGTCTCTTTTTCAGAGCCCCAATTTATTGGGTCATTTGATGTAGGTATATACGTGTATTTCTTCTACCGTGAGGTAGCTTTAGAATATACAAACTGTGGCAAGAAAATTTACTCCAGAGTGGCAAGGGTTTGCAAGGTATGCAAAATTGTGACTAAATGTGTTTTTTGTTAGAAAATGTAATTGTTGTACAGAAGCACAATATAGTTTTAGAGAAATGTCAACACATATGCTGCATAAAAGGCACAAACTGGGATGTACAAATGTTAAAGGTTGGGACAAGAAAGTCAAAGAAATTTATTACACTTGAAAGTTTTCAAGGTCAAAATAAAAAATGAAGTAGCAAATTCAGCAATTTATATTTTATATATATATATAGTTTTTCTTGTATTTACGTAATGTAATGGTTTACATCTCATAGGATGGACAAGCTTGTATCAGTGATAATTGTTGGGAGCATATTAATCTACACAATACCTGGTAACAGTAGCATTAGGTCAAACATTAAGTGGCCAATGAATGTTGTGGAGAATTAATTAATTACAAAGACACTCCTCTTCTACCTTGGGTGTAGAGTTTGGAGGACAATTAATTGTTTCATTAATGTCATATTTTCATGTACTCTTCCATAGAATGACTACGGTGGAAGCAACACATTACAAAACATTTGGATTTCATTTCTGAAGGCTAGATTGAATTGCTCAATACCAGGAGAATACCCATACTACTTTGATGAAATACGTAAGTGTGAAAGTCATGTTTTCTTAACAATTTCAGATCATCATCAGACTCACCTTTTCTACTCCAGAAGAAGCATAGAGTTAGCTCTGCAATTTGTTTCCTATCAGAAAGGCAACACCAAAGCATGTATTGGCTTCAGTAATTATAGTTTCTGAGACATTTTGTATTTTTGTATTTTGAGGTTACAAGCCCTGTGCAAAACCCTCCTTTGTAGTCTTCTATGACATAAATTTAAAGCTGAAGTAGACCTTGTCAATCTTAGTCTGATCTACAGAAGAAGAAATGTAAGATAAAATACATGAAGCACTGAACATAAAAGTAATCAGATAATAAAGATGCTAACATGTTGCTAATTCTTTATTGACGTTTGCTATTGTTATCATTCATTCATCTAGTTCCCTGTGGAATATAGGACCACAATGAGTGCTCTCCAGCTGTTGCTCTTCTGAGCTGTCTTTCTTGAGATCCACCTACAAGACTTCAGCTGCACTGACCTCCTCTTCCACTGTTTTTTGCTTGATGTTCCTTAGCCTCCTCAATTCATTTCCCTGTGATTCCAATCCACTGCATATCTGAAAACATTTGCAGGCTTCTTTCTGATGGTGTGCTCTACTATGTTTAATGGAAGCATAAATTAAAGTAGTTTAATGCCTTCATTATGTTTCTATTTCAGAGGATGTGTACAGAGTTGGGGATACTTTTTATGGACTTTTCACCACAAATATGTAAGTGTCACAGTGCTACACTAGGCTAAATGAGTCAACATTTGCACATATTTTGGCAAGTAACATGTTAATGCAATGACACTGATTGACACTGAAGAAGTAATAGAAGTAGAGGTGGTCTTTAATGTGTCAAATCTGAAGATGAGAACAAATTGTTGCTTCAATAAAACTACTGCAACATCATAATCTACCAGGCATCTCATAAGAGGTGACTATTGTGTGTTATGTATGGTGCTGACTACCATATTATGTAGAAACTATAAACTCAAGAATATGAAACAAATATCTGTACATTCCATTGTAGAAGAGTAGCTATTAAGTCAAGTCACAGTTCTTAACTGACAATCTGTTTCTTGCAGTCTTTTACCTTCCATCATTTACTCCTTTTACATCTTCATGCCCTGGTAACTTTAATATTTGACATGTTTTTCTAAATAAGTGGTTTTTTTTTAATTCTATGGTAGATTGTATTCTAGATCTATCCTTCCTAAGATAATTAGGGTCTTTCTAGTTTTTTAGTCCTTCAGGTTCTGTATTTCCCACATTATTTTGAGATGCATGTTCTATACAGATCTTATTCCAGGTCTATAAGATATATTTCAGTTTCACTGCTGTCAACTTTTATATTCACATTAACCAGTTTTAAAAAAATTTTGTTTAGATTTGTTTCCTATCTGTTTATGTTCATTTAAAGTGTCTTGAAGGCATATATTGGTTATAATGTGGACGGGTTTGTATTTATGATTCAGTTTTGCTGCACGTACCATTTATATTTATATGTTTTATGAAGATTGTCAAGTGATATAAACTAAATTATGTATGAATTTGTCTTTAGAAGTTATCACAGTTATATTATGTCTCTGCAGAAATGGATTGACAGCCTCCGCCATCTGTGGCTTCAGCATGCGTGATATAGACAGAGCTTTTGATGGTGCATTTAAAGAGCAAAGAGACAAGCAGTCCATTTGGTTGCCTGTGCCAGAAGTTGAAGTTCCCACCCCAAGGCCAGGGGATGTAAGTATTTGTTGGAAGGAAAAACATTTTCTTCAGGATTAATTCAATTGCTGTAATAAGGACTTATCATTTGCAATACATTTTGATTCTTAGTCCATAAAAAAATTATGGAACAAACATAAATTGTATCCAGTCATGACAGAGTAGATAAAATAGAAATAACTTTTCCATGTCATTAAAGAATATTGAGTATAAACCTAAAGTTTAGCCAATTACTAAATAATTATAAATAAACTTATTAAATATGTTAACAATGAACTATGAGGTGGGAAGGAAGACTAACATCTGGTCATGTAAAATATACTGATCTGTCATGTAAGTCAAGGTCATCTAAAATATACTGTTCAGACATCTTAGTCAGGATTAGACAAAACATACTGGCCAAGACCCTCACCTCGGCTTCCTAGTAGCCCTTCCTGGAAATGGGCTGTTTTAATGGCAGCCTGGCTAATGAGATGAGGGATTGATCTGATCCTCGTAGTATTGAGTGACACGCAGATGAAGCCAAGCATATCACAACCGCCTGGAGGACATTGATCCACCTTAATCAGTACGGTCGGCATGTGTGGAAAGATATCGCAACCCGCCAAATTAACGTCCTTTTCAGGGCGCACAAAAGAGTAACGTATTCATTGTGGGCATTCGCAAACAACAACATGAACTATAAATCAGATGTAAATCATAGCTGGTCTTTAAGTAATTATGATATCAAACTAAATCTTATCTTGTCATCAAAGAATTTGTAAACATAGTTAGCATTTTCAAACTGCCAAATACATGACTGTTTCTGGTGTTCACTAAGGCTGGGAATCTGTACCATATCATAGGTATTGACTACATATTTCTTTTTATCATCAGTAAAAGATTGAGATAAACTTCCAGAGATCTGCTACACTAAATTAAATGTATGCCTAAAATGGGGAATACAATTTATTTGCATCTACCAGATGTGTCATGTGTGATATAAATATTTATGCTTTAATAAGTATTTGATTCATAATTTTAAGTGTAGCTAAAATTGGCACAAAATTAATCTAAATTTGAATTGTTTCTGTCCAGTGTAAAAGGACAAGTACTCTAAGCAAACAGAGTGATCTGCCATATGAGTTTACCAATTTTGTGACGCGGTCAAGCATGCTTATGGACAAGGCCGTGTCCCACACATTTGGTAAACCAATCTTCTACAAGGGAAACTGTCTGATGCAAAAGCTAGTTGTTGTTCAGAATGTTGCTGGTCATGGAGAACTGGTTTTCTTTACAGCTACAAGTAAGAAATACATTTTTGTCAAATTATATGTGATAAAGCTTTACATCTTATTTACATAAAAACTTATATTTTGTTTTGCTTAATACATTTGGTATAACAGTGTATATATATCTAGGTAGGCAGTTGTACTGAAATAAACAATGGTGAAGACTTGAAACTGAAGAGAAAATATTTATAATGAGACCAGACCATGCCATTATTAAAAGTTTAATTTATCTAAATACCAGAAAGTATACTCAAGTGGGAAAATGTATAAAATCTAAAATTGGTTACACTGAACTGTTGTCAATGCATAAGTCCTCTGAAGCTGTTCATGGAACACTTAAGGAATTACAAAATATAAATTTGCCTGACACATTAAATAAATTATTCATTGAGGTGTACTGTTTTATGCAATCACTGCTATTATTTCGGTATTATCTGAGATGGCAATGAGATACACAAATGTGTTTCATTTCTTATCTTTATATATATTTGCGAAGAATTAATTTTATCAGATGGTACTATAGAATTCTGTTTTCAGTTATTTATTGCTGCTGCTTCTTCTTCTGTATATGCTGTCAGACATCGACTTCAATTTGTTCAACGAAAGCAGCGGTCATCCTGAGGCTGTCAACACTGCCATAGAACTTGTCTAATGTTGGCACTGGGGATGGCCACATAAGCTTTCTCTGGCCCTTGTATGTCGAGCAATTTTCCAGCAGATGTTCAAGGGTGCTTTTCCCTGTACTTATCAGTAGCATCTATCTTCAGTTTATTGAATAGATGGTACCTCAGTCTGTTGTGGCCTGTGACGACCACCACCTGCTCTCTTCTTTTCAACTGGTACTAGACATAATTTCCTGTGTAGTTAGTATGTTTTGTTTCCCATATGTCCTGGTATCTGGCTCTAATAAACCTTTTAGACTTGAATCACACTTGAATCTGGTTGTTGAAACCTTCCTTTGCTAGTCTGTCTGCCTCCTCGTTGCCTTGAATATTACTGTGGGATGGGATCCACTGTATTATGACTCTTCTTGGTTTAAACTGTTGACAGAGTACTGATCTTGTCATTTAGGTTTGTCTTTCTGTGGCTCTTTAGTGCTGTAACCACGAACAGGGCATCTGTAAAAAAACAACCTGGATTTCATTGTTTTCGCTTGTCAGCATTGCTTCTACTACAGCTTTCAATGTCTGGGCCTCTGCCCTGAAATTACATAAAAATTGTCCCTTTTTCACTGACAGCTTTATCTTTATTTCATTTGTTAGGCTCATAAATACTCCTCCACCTCCATTTGCTGCTTCTGACCAAGATATTTGATTTTAGCAAAGATTTCAGACAAAATGTGCATCAGTATAATAATAATCTCTTCTTTACTCTTGCTTTGCCCTCTTTTTTCAGACACTGGTATTCTATATAAAATAGCTGCCTGGCCAGGTTTAACACCACTTGATGCACCAAAGACATACATTGTGACTAACTATATTCCATTTAGTGACAGCCGGCCGATCTGGAATCTCATTTTGCATGTAAGTAGCAGTCAAATTATCTTTTTGATCTTGGACCATAGTAAGCTTCAGTGCAATTAAGTATTCTGCTTTGTTATAATTCATGAAACAAATATTGTTTTACATTTTGTATGATGTATCTATTCTTCCTAATAAAGGATATTAAATCCTGTCAAGTTATAATTAGCAGCTCAAAACGTATGTATTAATAATAAATATGATTTTTCAAAAAAGGAATACAGTGATATTTACAAGTATTATGTGTTGAATGTAAAGTATGTTATAATATTTAATGAACACAGCTATTTAAAAAAGAAAACTGTGAATAGGTGTTCAACTTTTAATAATTTAAATTCCTTGTTAAATGTTTGACAGACACAAAAAATGTGTAAAGAAAGAGCAAATTTTCTTCCTATTCTTCTGTGTTTGTCCTGAAAAGAACATTTTACAACACTGTCATAGTTGCAATAACTGTGCCTTTTAGTCGACATATCCAATTTCAGCATAGCATGTTTGGGACCAGGTATGCGTTTCCGCTTTGATCACTATTCTCTATCAAGCTGCATGGCTTCAGTCTGTTCAGTCTGTTTCCAGGGACATCACTTGAAGGAGAAATAGGGTCTTGGTCAGCTCTGATTTGCTGACTCTGACCCAACTAGCCAGCCATGAGTCACTGATTTCTGTCAGCTTATTCACTGTATCTTTGTCTCCAAAACATGGATTTTTAATCCTTAAGTAAAGGTTTTTGTCTGACAAACACACAAACATCATTTTGAAGTAGCCACATTTTTCACTTAATGCAATAAACAGTATGATCTTGCTGCTAATAAGTCTATAGATCTACTGTCTAAAACTAATTGTTTATATATTTGTTGTACAGGATGCATGGATTTATTTTGGTACTGACATGGCTGTTGGTCAGATTACAGTTGAAACCTGTGAAAAGTACAAAAAGATTGATCTATGTATATATGACCCATATTGTGGCTGGGTTCCTTCATTAGGAGAATGCAAGTCTAATGAAAAGAAAAAGTAAGTGACCTCTAGAGTAGAATACTCTCCAAACAATGATACACACCTCACTATTCCCAATTAAATTGTGTATTTGTTTTTAACTTCAATTCTGTTTTATAGATTAACCATGTTGTATAATCTTTTGGTTTTGTGACCTCAGAATATTATACACTGTGATTTTTTTTGTGTTTATCATAGATTTTTTATGTGGCTATTTCCCTTGTATGGTTACATAGGTTCTCTAATTGGGAAGGAAAGAACAGTATAGATACCCCTACTATACATGTCACAAAATTTACTAAAAGGGCTCAGTATGGGTCTGGCAAACTCATCATGTAAAGTGCTGCAGAATCCATTACTACAATAGCACATTCTACTTTGGTACAAACTGCCTGCAATTAGCTCAACTGCAATGGTGGTGCCACACTTCTAGTGCAGCAAAAAAAAGCAAGAATGATGTGAATATTTGAAAGAGACCAGACCAGTGAATGAAATCAATGATTTTAAAAATTGAATAGGAGCTTCAGCCATAACTGCTGGAATTGATACTGCTGTAGAATGTGAGACTGAAGCTAGAATCTCAATAACACACAGCTGTGTCACAAATTCACTAATCTCAAAGTGTGTTTTCAATTTAAATTTACGAGTGCATGAGCTGCAGTGGTCAGCGACCCATAGCTGAATGCTAGCATCAGGGCTAGCAAACCAGAGCTGCCAAGACTCTTCTACACCTCCATACGGTGATCTTGAATAACAGGCTGCAGCAGGGCAGACTGGCTGAGGAGAAGGGATCAAAGAGGGAATGCTAACCCGGTACTCAAAAAATGCTTGCTGAAGTCGGATGTGTTAGACCGAAAGGTGCAAATATTGCAGTAAAGCTGTAAACTACAACACAACACATTCCGTTCTCTGGACTACGTTCTGCTACTCAAGCCCTTTCAGGGTTTGGTAGCGGGAGATTGAGAATGAACGAAGTCAAGCCAATTTAAATTTACAATTGTTATAATTATCTTCACAAATAATCCATAACAAGAATGTCAATCTTCCTTGATTTAGTTTTCTCTGTGAGTGAGGACGTAAGCTAATTTGAATACACCAATTATACATTTTTGTAAAACTAGCCTTGACTTTCATAACTATTAACTTGGTTCTGTACACTATCTGTTATGCCAATATGCCTCTCTAAATTTCACATCATAACTCAAACTATTTCACATTTTTCAAATGGGTTGTTTTTAATTAATTATTTTTCTTTGAAATAAGTAGAAGCTGCCCCTGATTTTGAAGCATGAAACAAACACCAACCAATGAAATTAGTTGTTTCCTAATTTAGCTCGTAAACTTGTTTTATTAGAAGCATTATTGGAGGTAACATTACCATGTGCTTTTGCTTTTCATTTCAGCTTAATCAACTATGCTAAAATAGATTTGCTGTCATACTCACTTGAGGAGGCTATTAGGAAGCACGTGGGAGAGCTATACGGTAAGACAATATGACAGAGAAGAGTCATTTAGTAGATTTTCACGGAACATTTATCTGATGAATAACAAAATATTGGAATATATCTAGGCAGCGTGGTAATAAGATTTGCTGAAAGCTTCTTTACATGTGCAGACAGAGCACGAGAATGTACAATAAGCTGGCTACTGAAACCATCATTATCTACATCCTACACCATTTACTGAGGGAGACCAATCACCTATAGATCTGCAGGTCACTTTACTAGATGCATAGGGACACCATTGCAGTTGGTCTTCTTTGTAGAAAACCTGCCTCTAACTGTTTGTTTGTGTGTGCTTGGTGAAGTAGTGGTTTCTGCAACTTCTAAATTTACATTACATTGTTTGACATGCATATTAGAGTGTAGTCATGCTGAAGTCAGATGTGTCGAACCGAGCAGTGCAAATATCACAGTCATGCTGTAAACTACAACACAGCGCATTCTGTTCTCTGCACAACATCCTGCTACTTCCAAAGTCCTTTTCAGGGCTTGGTAGCGGGAGATTGAGAGCGAAAGAAGACAAGGAGAAAGCAGTTGTCCTCTTCATTTCTCTCCAATAAACGATTCGGGAATCTGCATGGAGAATTTGTTGCAGAAATATTGTTACAATATTTGGACTCTTGTTAGAATATATCGGAAGCTGTAAACTAGCGACACAACGTATTCCGTTCTTCAGACTACATCCTGCTACTTGCAGAGCCCTGTTTAGGACTTCGTAGTGAGATATTGAGAACGAATGCAGAAGAAGAAGAAGGAAACCTCATTCCCTGTCATGTGCTGTCTACGGTAGAGCAAATCTTGTTTCCCATCTGTTACTGCCACATAGTTAATCACGTTTCACATCTGTTATTGCATATAGCTAATCTTGTTTCATGTTTGCTACTGCCATATAGTTAATCTTGTTTCATGTCTGCTACTGTCATATAGTTGATCTTGTTTCATGTCTGTTACTGTCATATAGTTGATCTTGTTTCATGTCTGCTACTGTCATTTAGTTAATCTTGTTTCATGTCTGATACTGTCGTATAGTTGATCTTGTTTCATGTCTGTTACTGTCACATAGTTAATCTTGTTTCATGTCTTTTACTGCCAAATAATGCTCTGTCCTATTAATGCTGGACCATTTGTTATTTCATTGGAGAGTTTTCATTCCAGTATTATAATTTATTTTGTATGTGCTCAATTTGGACTATACTATATGTTTTTTTTTGTTTAATTAAAGCAACAAGAAATAAAACATATTTTGCATATTTAATGTATTATTTTTGTTCCCCTTCGGTGCCAGTATTTTAAAAAATTTTTAGCATATCAGAAAGTTCAGTATGTGGAGTAAACATTTCATAGTACAAAATTACTTTTCAAGTAACAAGAAATATACTTTTTTTTAAAACTTTTGACTTATATCTTTTACTTTTGACACTTTCAGTTTTTGAAAAAATTGCCAAGACGTCAGGAAGCTCAGTAACTCTACGGGTGGAGTATCGACTTCATATTATTGGCAGTGTAAAGTGGACCAGAAACGGAACCAGTGTCGGCGATGACAGACATATCCTAGCCCAGGACAACTCCCTAATAGTAACTGACCTTCGGCAGACAGATGAGGGCATGTACACCGCCACAGATAATCTTGGAAGGACCGTCGCTGAATACTCCCTTGTTGTCGAGACAAGTAAGGTTTATATAGAATTTATATTTTTTATAATATAAATTGTTATGGTTGTTTGTTAGGTTTTGACCCCTTTTGATGAGACATGACTCTTCTAACCAGTCCTTTTGGTTTATATCAGAGCTTGTTTTCCTTTTTATTGTGTGGGAGGTCTGAGTTTATTCCTGGTATGGGATTTTGTTGAATTACAGTGTACATGTTTGTCTGACTTGAATGATGTTTTTTGTCTGTTATCCTTGAGAAAGACTGATTGCTTGTTTGATGCATTGACCTGTTGCTTGGAGTCTGCTCAGAGCAATAAGAATTATTGACAGAATCTTTATAGCAATAAGAATTCTTGACAGAATCTTTATAGCAATAACAATTCTTAACAGAATCTTTATAGCAATAAAAATTCTTGACAACATCATTGTAGCGCGTTAAATATCAACCATAATGGATATCTTGTCATGAAAAGACCAAATAAAGATGGCCGACATGGTTTTAAAAAATGATATAAACTGACACAAATTTTTCATTTTTGCAGGTAAAGAGCAAATTGAGCAGAGATGGATGCGCAAATTTGACCAATGGTGTGATGAATTTGAACGGTATCAAGAAGACATCCGACACTGGGTGAGTATGACTATCGCTAGAGATGCTATCATTTGTGTCCTCATTGTTAGGGTGGGAAAGGCAGTGTGGAAGGGAATTGGCTACTATCTCATAAATAAACTGTGGCCTCGTACAATGAAGTATCTAACACTTCATCCCCAACAGCAGTATCTGCTTTAGGATTACCTTTACCTTTCAATAGTATACAAATTACTGGTAATAGAGTCTATGATTGAAGCGAGGTAACAAGAATTTTTGGTTGCTTATTTATACTTTTAAAAAACTTCAGAAATCAAGTTGGGTTTCATTGAATAAAGAAGTGGTTTTATTTCTATGGCCAAAGATGGTACAATGAATGATTTGACAGCAGCCAGTGACTTATAGCTGGCTGCTTGTACCAGAGTCAGTGAGCCAGAGCTGACCAAGACATTGTTCTGCCTCCAAGCGGCAGCCCTGAAAACAAGGTTGCACTAGTGTCAATGGCAAAGAGAATAAGGATTGCACTTAACTTAACGTTTTTATACTGGTTTAGAAGACCCTGCAGAGTCTGTTTACAACCAGTTACATTTACATCACCTTGCTCTAAAAGCTATGCGCATCCAGTTTATTCTTAAATGCATTTACTGTCCCTGCCTCCACTACCTCCCCTGGCAATGTATTCCAAGCAGACACCACTCTCTGACTAAAAAAATATTTCCTAATATCTAACCTGGACCTCTCTTTAGTCAGCTTGTAGCTATGCCCTCGTGTTATTGTAGGTGGCTGTATCTTAAAAAACTTGTTATAGTCTAATTTATCGATTCCTCTGATCATCTTATAAACCTGTATTAAGTCACCACGAATTCTTCTCTCTTTGAGACACTGTAGGCCGGTTTTTCTGAGTGGTTCCTCATAATTGTAATTCTAGAATCCCACTATCATCTTTGTCGCTCTTTTTTGTATTCTTTCTAGCATGTTTATGTCCCCTCTATGATAAGGACTCCACACCTGTACACAGTACTCCAATCTAGGTCTAACTAAAACTTTATACAGTTTGACGATCACTTCCTTGCTCCTATGTTTAATATTTCTTTTTATCATACCTAACATTGCATTTGCCTTTTTCACTGCTACCTAAACTTGCTCACTCACCTTTCCTGTATGATCTATTATAACCCCTAGGTCCCTTTCCTTATCTATCTTTCTAATATTGTTTTCTCCCATTCTGTAATTATGTTCCATATTGGATCTACCCATGTGGATGACTGTACATTTATCTATGTTAAACTCCATTTGCCAGCTTACAGACCATTCTCAAATTTTATCTAAATCCGACATCAATATATCCACTTCCGCTTTAGATGAGACACTACTGCATAGTTTTGTGTCATCAGCAAATTTTGCAATCATGGATCTCATATCAATGTCCAAATCATTTATAAATATCAAGAACAAAATTGGTCCCAAAACCGAGCCCTGTGGCACACCACTTTCACTTCACACCACTCAGAGTACTCCTTATTTATGCCCACCCTCTGCCTTCTTCCCGTTAACCAATTTTCAATCCATTTGGCAACTTCCCCACCTATTCCATGATTTTAACTTTCGAAATAATCTTTGATGAGGTACTCTATCAAAGGCCTTTGCAAAGTCTAGATAAATAATATCCACTGGCTCCCCTTTATCTATGATTTTAGTAACCTCCTCCATGAATTCTAAAAGATTTGTTAAGCATGATCTCCCTCTAGTAAACCCATGCTGACTATTTCTAATTAGATTAAATTTGTCTAAATGCATTACAATGTTTTCTTTGATTATTGACTCTAACAATTTACAGACTATGCTCGTTAAACTCACCGGTCTATAATTTGCTGGATCTGATTTATTGCAGTTGGAAGGCAAACCCACTACCAACAAATTCCATTTGAAACCGGATGTGTCAGTCAAAAGTGTAGATGTACTGGAGAAACAAAGCAGCTTTTTTAGTACTAATGACACCACTACTAATTTTACAATTGGCAAAGCAGTTTGAGCCCTTGTCTGTCACAGCAAATAACTTTGCCTCAATAGAAAGAAGATTGAAGTTATCATCATCTCCCCCGGGGTAACGGCCGGTGCTGCGATGGGGATCGAACCCAGCACCTTCGGCTTGTGAGCCGTGCCACTTAACCACTAGGCCACGCTGTCCCCTAGCTCAGATATAAATAATAGAAACACAGTTTTCCAGAATATGAGAAATTTTATGCAAATGCCATTTTTAATTAAAGTAAGCAAGACAAAATTTGCAACAAGCAAACTGAAGAATATGTGGGGGAGTACATCGGTTAACTACCATATTGATGCACAGAAGATAAAGTGGTTTGGTAACCTGACAAGGATTCAATATGATCAACCTGCAATGAAATCATACTACATGGAGGTTTCAGGGCCATGAGCAAGTGGTCAACCCCACCAACAATGAATATAGGAGGATCTAATAAACACAACTAAACCTCAACATGTTGGCAGCACAAGCCTCCCACATAGCACAAACCAGATGTCTATATATACCTCCTCTTCGCAGCACCACAAGGCAAGAGCAGTAGCATAAAAGAAGAAGAAGAAAGCAAGATGTTCTTCTGCACTTGATATATGTTAATGAATCATAGACAGGAAATAAACAAATAGACCACTGGAATCCACAGAGATTTAGTTATACAGAAGAATGTTATGACACTTTTGGACATCTGAAAAGATTATAAGGATGTATTGAAGGAAACCAGTGCAGAAAGGAAGTTTATTACATACATGAGGGCAATTTGAAAAGTTTTGCCTTTGCAAAGATCATTTCATTAATGTGCAAAATGTGTACATGAGCTATACATTTTCCTAAAGCTTGTCAAAGAATGTCATTTAGGTGATGTGTCATTATTGTTCAACGTAGTCACCATCCCTCCCACACACAAATGCCAACTTGGTACAAGTTGTTGCATCCCGTCGAGAAAAAAATAAGACGTCTTCTCCCGAAACCAGGTACACACAGCTGCTTGCACCGCCTCGTCAGAAGCGTAATAGTGCTCCTAGATGTGTTCCTTCAGCTTCAAGAATTTACAAGGTGCTGGATCGGGGCTGTACGATGGGTGGGGTAAAATGTTGTAAACTTTTTAATGCTCCAATGCTGCTACTGTCTGTCGACTCGTGTGTGGACAAGCATTGTGGTGCTGAAAAACTGTTTGCTGCAGCATGCTAGGGACTCATCCCTCACACACTAACCTATACTCAAGCAGGACATAGATAATGTGATGGACTTGCTCAATCGAAATTATAAGTATTGAAGTATTGTGGCAATGTCTTTCTGCTTGACACGACGATTGGTACGAATCAGTTTGTCCACGTGAGCTTGGTACTGTGCATCCACAGCTGTGATCAGTTGTCCGCTGTGAGCTTTGTCATGCAGGTTCATCGTAGCTGGATTATCGCCTTTTACAGTCCATGTGTACCTCCTAACAGTACTGACATCCACACAGGCGTCACCATATACTGCAGTCATTCTTTGATGCATGTTGATGGGAACATAACCTTCCACCATCAGAAATTTAATCACAGCACGTTGCTTTAACAGTATTTCTTTGTATCCTCCCATTGTACTGTCCGCTGTGCACATGCATCACGTTCCAGACTCATGCCACTACATGCCCCTATAATCACTTCATTGGAAATTATTTTCATATAGGTTTCACATGACTCTGAGCACTGCTGTCATAATTTTCAAATTGCTCTCGTATAATTTGGAGCAATCTTAACATTTTAGGAATGATATAAGGAAAAATTAGCACAGTGGTGATAAGCCAAATGCTGGAAATATTAGACACAAGAAGAAAGGAGAGAAGTTAACGGACTGCTTAAATGTTATAGCATGTAAGAGATTCAACCACAGAGGTGATATACTCTACTGAGGACAAGAAGTTGTAGATAGTCATGATTGCCAACATTAGTATTCATAGAGCATTTATTTTAACTTATAATTACACATGCAAGATTTTAATGAAGACTGTCGCCTTTTCTGATTCATTCATTGACTCAAGTGTTTCAATAAAGATTTGTTATTAACTATCCATTCCATAGGAAAGAAAATGCTCAAATTGCTGCCAAGAGTCAGCTCTCACAAACATGGTGCCAGCCATAGGAGGTGGAAAATAGCAAGTCAATCATTGGTCATATGGGGAAGGGACATCTTCATTATTGTCAAACTGTTGCCTTATTTATATTGCCATAGTTCTATGGTTATCAACCTCTTGGTGATAACTGCCTCTACTGTAAAACTATCAGTTGTCAATCAGGACTACTTGCTGCACGTGTTGATGTAAGTCTAAGACTTTCAGCTCATGTAACAAGACACATAAAAGATGATTTCCTTCACCACTAGATAGTGTTTAATTCTCAAGGTCTGATCATCATGGAAACTGTACCAGAAGAGATGTCACTAGATTTATACTTTGCAAATATCACCTTTATGTACACATGTGAAGTAGTAAAGTGCACCTCACTAACTGTGATAGATTTATGCGTCTGCTTATCATTCCTTCCTAAGTTGTATGCACCAAGTTTTTATTCCCTGTATAATTAAATGTGACACAAAAATACCCACTTCAGTGGCAGTTTATGGAATAATGTCAACATTTACTATATTTACTGCAGTGATGTTTTACAAATAACTTTCTGCCTAGTGTTCAATCATAAAGTGGTAATGGGATAATGATCTAAAATGTAGATATCGAGTAAAAGTACAAAAATGCAAGACTTGTATAAGAGTGTTTGCTCATGAGTGTATAAAACTACTGTACATACATTTTGTGTGCTTTATTTGTATTTGTATTCAGTTATATATTGAGAGCAGGAGCCTTGGAAGATAGTTTATATGTAATAAATATGTCAATCATGAAGTGAGTATCACAAATAACAATTATGAAAGGGAGACAGGCAAAATTAATTGGATGTATACTTTAAAAGTAGTCTGGAAAGCTTTGTACAATGAGGACAAATTTAGGGCAAGAAAAGTTAAGAAAGAAGTGAGAAAATATATTGGATGAAAATGAAAGACATCTGGAAAAACAAAACTGTGTCATTCTTAAATGTCATATGGTTTGGAAGGAGAGAACATTGATGTAATTCTGTTGTTTTTCAAAGAGAATTGAATTACTCAAATTGACAAATAGAGAAAGCTTTGATTATCTTAAAATATGTCTTGCTGCATAAGAGAAATATAAAAACCATCATTGTGCCACTGTGCGAGACGAAGCACAGGCTTGAGAGAAACAATGACAAGGAAGGATATGGAAACATTAATTAAAAGCAGAGATACTTTGTTTAGTTATCATCTCATCCTCTCATCTGTCCACTTATGTCATTAGACGCCGTGGGGAGGTGCAATCTTCTGTGTGCCATTGATATTTTTAGTCCATGCTTCTGTAGCGTTTTTTAAAATCAAAAATAGTTTTTTAGTTCCATGATGAAATTATATACTATTGTTTTGCTGACCTGTAAAATACTAAATATTGTTGTCACAAAATATCTAAAAAAAAGTGATGATGCAAGTTGTATAATCAATAATGTTCACCTTTTCGGTGAACATCTGTGTTCATATTATCTGCATATCAGAGTAAACAGTTATGTTCATATAATCAGCTTATCAGAGTAAGTGAACAACTGTCTTCATGTTACCAGCTTATCACAATAGGCCAACCGTCTGTTTGTCTGAACACTCGACTACAAGTGTATAAAAAGATCTCTATGGCCCCGGGGTGGAAGAGAAGTGACTAAGTGAAATATCTTACCAGAATGAACAATTGTATCTTCAAATTATCAACTTGTCGAGTGAACAGTTGTATTTTCATATTATCAGCTTATCAGAGTAAGTGAACAATTGTGTCTTCAAGTTATTAAAGTGAGTGAACAATTGTGTCTTCAAGTTATTAAAGTGAGTGAACAATTGTGTCTTCAAGTTATTAAAGTGAGTGAACAGTTATGTCTTCAAGTTATTAAAGTGAGTGAACAATTGTGTCTTCAAGTTATTAAAGTGAGTGAACAATTGGGTCTTCAAGTTATTAAAGTGAGTGAACAATTGTGTCTTCAAGTTATTAAAGTGAGTGAACAATTGTGTCTTCAAGTTATTAAAGTGAGTGAACAATTGTGTCTTCAAGTTATTAAAGTGAGTGAACAATTGTGTCTTCAAGTTATTAAAGTGAGTGAACAATTGGGTCTTCAAGTTATTAAAGTGAGTGAACAATTGGGTCTTCAAGTTATTAAAGTAAGTGAACAGTTGCATCTTCATATTATCAGCTTATCATAATAAGTGAACAATTTTGTCTTCAATTTACTAAAGTGAGTGAACAGTTGTGTCTTCATATTAACAGTTTATCAGTGAGTGAACAAAGGCGTCTCAAAACTATCAGCTTTTTAGAGTGAGTGAACATCTGTGTTCATGTTATCACTCAGTGAATAGAGATGTCTTCATATTATCAGCATGATCAACAGCTGTACCTTCATATTAGAGCGAGTGTACATCTTTATAAACATTATCAATAAATGAAAAAAGGTATCTTCATATTATCAGTGAGTGAATAATTGCATCCTCATATTATCAGCAATTGTCTATTTTGCAAATATTTGTTTTCCTTATCCAGCGTTTGTTGTGAGAGACAACAAAGCATTCCTCCTTATACTTTGAAACAAAGTGAAGCCATGACTAGGTGCAGTACTTAATCTGATTTATGGATAAAATGTATCATTTTACCTTTTCATATTTGTGTTTTTGTAGATGTGTTGTTGCTGTGATGTCCGTACATGTCAAATTGTTGTTTTTTCTCAGTATAGTGAAAAGAGAAGAAAACAAAGAAGACATGGAAAAGAATAGTAGAAAAGATCAAAGCAACTAAACTTCATGAGCAGAGCTGAATAACATAGTCCAAAATAGATGATATCTGATGAAACGTTATAAGTACATTATAAGTACAAGTTTAATAACTATTTTAAAAGATATTAGTTGTATGAAATGGACAGGTTGCTTATTAGATATTGGTTGTGTGAGACCAAGTCAGCACCCAGAAAAGGAAACGGGTAGACCATCTAGAAGTGCATATGAACAAACAGGCCTGACAAAATGGATGTGCAAATATTGCAGTCAAGCTGTAAACTAGCCACACAGTGCATTCCGTTCTCCGGACTACATTCTTCTACTTGCAAAGCTGTGTTCAGTGCTTGGAAGCGGGAGATTGGGAAAGAACGCAGATGAAGAAGAATAACAAACTGGAAGCAAGACATTAATTTGTGTGGGGGGGGGGTCATAAACGACAAAGAGGACCTGCCAATGACTAGTCCTGTAGCAGAGAACCGTAATGGATGAATATCCTGCACAGGAAAAACACAAGAAAAATGTATCACTTGGATGCCATGAACATTGACTAATTTTCTTGAACAGTTTTTCTTCAAGTCTAGTTCTCTGGCAATTGGTAGTATACCAACAACTTTAGGTGCAATATAGTTTGCAGTAAAGGAAGTGTTGAATAAGCAAGAGTACTTGCTGGACATAAATTACTGTCAACAAATATTTCATGAATTAAGTTTTAGCACTGGTAAAGAAAGGGCTGCACAACAGGTCAATCATGTGTTTATCTTAAAATCTGATTACAAGAAACTGCAAAGATTTTTACATCTCAGAGTAGAAGAAAAATAACTAAGTCAGGGCCATGAATTACTTGCACTATTTGGAGACTTGACCACGATCTGAACATTGTCTATTTTACATTATCTCTTATTTGATCTTATCTAATTTCAATCAAGCTACTCTTGCTCTGGTAAGGAATAGAACAGATTCTGGAGACACTGTGAACTGAATGTCTAATGAAAGACTCAATTTAATTTTGCATTCCACAATTCTGTAGGAGTGTTCATGAACCGTTTTTTTATAATGAAGTCTTAAACTTTTTCACCTCAGGGCACACTAAGTTGAAGAGCCATTTTTGTTGCACCATATTTCTTTTATTTTTACTTTTTATCTTACTATAACAGCCAAACAATTATTTTGCATGGAAAATACATTGAATGTATAAAATCAGCTGCATGCTTTTGAAAATTTACAGCACACTAAAGTGCCATGAAATGCTTATTGAGCATTCCTAGTTCACAGCTCGTGACGGCTACTCTTCTATTCTTCCTTCCCAATTCTGTCAGACCCATTTCTTTCAACTATCTCCATTTATCATCTGTTACATACATTTCATGCTATATCTTTCAAATGGTTTTCAGTAGCTGCTGGAGAATTGTGGCTTTTTTTATAATTGTGTCCTAATCATCTGATCGTTGAATGTGAATCATCTTTGCGTGCAGTTATCTGTACATTTGTCCTTTTCTCCAAAGATGGCAAGGACCAAATTTGAATCAGCATTTTTATTGCTGCATTGAAATATTTGATGATGATTCTCCACTTTTGTGGTGTTGATATATTCAGAAGATCAATATATTCATCTTAGTACAATCTATATGCCTAACATGCTTACAATAGTTGTACAATATAATGTCCAGATTTTAAAAAGTAACCAAATATGACATTCTGCACTTTAAACTATGACATTCCGCATTAAACTGTTGAGAGTAAATGTTCCTATGAAGAATGGCTGCCAGTAAGCTTTCATCAATATTCACTTCTTGTTAGTGCAGGCTAGTATCTTCATTTGTGACGACTTTCAGTCACAGATATGTCGATATATATATCCTTACACGTCTCAGTTTATTTTTAAAGAATGCACTCATTGTACACAAATATGAGCTTATATTTTACAAAAGTGGGGAAAAACATACATAAAAATATGTAAATATAAACACATATGAAATGTTAGTTGATACGCAGAGATTTTTCATATGTTAGAGGGCAGTCAGTTACAAAAAACAGTCAGTAATTTTGTTTAAAATAGGGATTTTCATGTTTTCAGAAATGTCAGTGTCTCTATGTTAATCTGTTTTATTTTACTAACTTCAGCCTTCCTTTCTGCTAAATATGATAAACTGTGTTTTTAAACAGCATTTACAAAACTTCATAATTTTGTCGTGCTCTGGCTGATCCAAACATTCACATTTTGTAACTAAATTGTAATTTCTTCAGCTTTTTAGTTCATAAGGTAATTTCATTTTATGTCATCACATGTATGTTATCTCAAATATTGGACAAATTACCTTTTCTAGGACAAACATAAAAATTGTCCAGCATGTTTATTGTTTTGTTTTCAATGTCTAGTTCCCATAAGTGTCTGTGTTGCAAATGATCATATTTTGAAATGGCACCATATTGTGAATATTTTGTATAAAATAATTGACTGTGTGATTTGAGAAAATATATGTTATTCTTCATTGTTTTTCAACTGTTTTAGATGTAGTTGGTATTATTTTAATTATCACCACTGGAAGCTTAAGTTTAATAAATACTGTCATGATGTAAATGATAATCAAGAGAGATTGCTCATCACACAATTTCTTACTCCAATTTTGACACATTGATACAGCAAATGCTCATTTCTGTGTAATGTATGTAATATGTCTTTTATTTTCACGCTCATTTAGTTCAAACCCTATTGTCAGCTAAATGTTTGGTTATTAAATTCATAAGCTTGCTTAACATGAAGGCAGCAGAACACAAAACTCCTTTCACATATGAGAGCATTTGAATCAATTCACTGTGCACTAGCTTGATGTTAATTAATTGAACATATCATACAAATCTTGACTTTTTAGTATCAAGTAAAGTATTTACTTTTATGTTCAACAAGCGACTCTCTTTACTGTTCATGCATGTAGGCATGTCTTAAATGAGAGCAAATGGTCTCAGTTTGGAAAAGACATGACAACAGAGGGAACTGCAAATTGTATTTCTTTGTCTGTGATTATGGGCAATTTATGAAATTTGAGTTTAACATTATTTGCTAAATGGATTATTTTTCAGAATGGCCTATTCTGACAAATAGAACATAGCTAACAACTTTTTTTATTTGTTACTTATTACAATGAAAAGAATGTATATTGTTCTCAGCTTGTAATGTTGTGCCTTTTAAAAATGTTTGCTAAGTTTTCATTCTGTCATGGCTCACACAATTTTTGAATGTACAAAAACAAAGAGTTTATGATGTTCAACTTTTTTGGTGTGCATAACATGAGAATATGTATGATTGTGTGCATGATTGGATGAAATAGACAAGTATATATGTCTGGCAACAATTTTCACCACTGTTTTAAATACCAATACTTGCTGACTTTAATTTCGCTGCTTGACTTATTGTGAGTATCTTTTCCAGGGATATTTGTAGAAGCATGCAAGAAATGTGAGTTGAGAGTGTAACTAAAAATAGGCAAATTGTTCATAAAATAGAAGTGGCTTCAGTATGCTTTAAAGCTGTTGCTGTCTTTAACACATTTATATATTTTAACAATGATTGATACTTATATGTAATTGTTATTGCACCCAATAAGATAACAACATAAGGTTTTAGAAAAAAGGATTACTTTTTTACATATTTTATAGTATTACAGTTATCTTCTTTCAATCCAGTTTTATTTCTTGTGAGATATAGATTTTCCATTCCATTAGCACTGCATTCTGTTACTTTGTACACATTTTATTCTCAGGATTTAAGTTTGCACCACTGCTCTCTTTCTCCCTCTCTCTCTCTGTCGTTGACTTAATTATGACAAAAATTAACAAGTTTGATAAGATCCCACAGGAAATTATATGTGGGATGTTGAGGCATGAACAATGCAAGACAGGAGTAGCTGTATGGCACTGAGAAACATCTAGAAATATATTATCATCCTATTGTCCCTTATTTTTTTCTGTACCTTTGATTGTAATTACAATATCTGTTCTGCAGTAATAATTTTTTTCCCAGGATACTTTGAATCATTATTAACATGTTCCAATGATGGAAATAATTTACCTGTCCAATAAAACATAAATGTTTTATTTCTTATACGGCCTTTCAGCCAGACACATTCTGTTTCAGTTTTTTGGTACCAGGTTTGCCTTCCCACTGTGATCCCTATTCTATTAGTCAGACTGTTCTATTGCAGCCTGTTTCCAGGGCCGCCACTTGAAGGTGGAATATAGTCTTGGTCAGCTCTGGTTTGCTTACCCTGATGCAAGTGGTCAGCTGTACTGCATCTTTGGCCCCAGTGTTTGATTTGATTTGGAATATAAATTTTGGACTAACTTCTTCCTTACCTGTTGACTTTCATGACTTGGAACTTCATGGCATTCTATGTGAATAAATCTGCAATGTAATGTAAGTAATGTAACTTGCCTGATGCTCCTGTTTCATTTTTTGCTGCTCCTATAGACTAAAGTAATAATGAGTGCTTTGATAGATCCACAAGTGTACAAGAGATAATTGTAGCCCCTTTCAGCCATGACTGACTATAGGATAATATGATGGAGTGATAACTCTCATTACAAGAGCCTGGTTCCAGTAGGCCACAATCTCTTATAAACTTATATTGTCATCCCAGCACACTTTGGGTTGTTCTCTGTCATCCTTGGGATCTTGATCCTCGACTCTTTGCTTCCTATGACTGCCATGGTAGTCAATCTTCTTTCAATCTGCAGACATGACCAAACCACCAAAGTTGTGATTTCCCCACTCGAGACTACAAAGGCTGGGCTTCTAAATCTTGTCGTATTTTCTTATTGTCGACCTTGTCTCCTCTTGTTACTTGGATCACCTTCCTTAAATATCTCATTTCAGAAGCTTGAATCTGGCTTTTCTGAGTTGTCATTGCCCATTGCTCACATCCATAGGTCAAAACTGGTACATAGATGAAGTGGCACAAAGCTATTTTAGTTTGGTTTTTTTTTTTTACTTATTTCTCTTTTGTGGAGGAATCCTCTATTTATGGCCTAAAAAAGTTTTTGTTGTTTGGGTGACAATTACAGCATCATCCGCAAATAGCAAGTCCCTGGTGGTAACCTCTCTTATCTTAATATTGGCCTTGAGCCTAGCAAGATTACACAGCCGATTATCCAACCTAGTGTGAAGACAGATTCCTTCATTTGCATTAACCAAATGCATGCTTCAGTAGAAGAGTAAAGAAGATTCTGAATAGTGTCAGAACCAGGATGCAGCCTTAACACCACTGTGAATATTAAATTATTGTGATATACTACCATCTTATTGGACTGCTCCATTTGTGGTCTCATGTAGCAGTTTGCTTTGGTAGCCTACTGTAGTAAGAATTTTTAAAAAGATAATAAAACAGTGGCTTATGGTTGTACTGCATTAACCTTTCACTAAAGATCCTTACCCACACTGTAGTGGCACTAGTGCAGCAGATTAAGGTGCTTGTGTCTCACCTGAAATCATATTATTCAGCTTTGGAGATGTTTTATTACACAGGTAGTTTCAATGCTCGACTACATTACCTCACCCTTAGTCACAACTAGCTCTTTTGGCGAATGACTATATTATTACTCACAGCTAGCCTCTACATCCAGAGGACATTGAACCATTTACCACCAGGTAACCCGTATAAAGGAACACAGAACCTAGACACAATATTCACATGAGAATGCACTTACGTGCACCTAAGAAATAAAACTCAGAATAATCCAAGGACAAACAGAATTCCATCAAATGTAAAGCCTGCTTATGTGTGGCACATATTTGTCAGTGAAAGTCAGAATGAAAATTCATCAGTTATATAGAGCCAATGCCGTCATATACAAGTCAAGAAAATCAGAGGGTGTGGGTTACATAAAAATGTTCAGAATCCCATGGGCAGCTGAACAGGTGACTTGAAATGTGATGAGTGAAGCCAATGCGCAAAGAAAGCTTATTTAGACACTGTTTTGTCCTATTCTCTTCCTAAGAATTTACTTCACTGCACTCTGGGTATGCCCAGGTGCTCAGTCTCTCTTAGTAAATTATTATAAACATTACAAAAAAGGGATTCCGTGGCGAAGGGGTTAAGCCGTCAGCCTCGTGATCAAGTGGTGTGGGTTCGACTCCGCCGTCTTTTTCACAGGTGATTGATGCAGAGTCCCCTGCATCTCGTAGTCGCCCCCTAGTCGTCTTGTCCTTGACTTGCCACTGGGGTCGGGCGGCACAAGACGAGAGCGTGAGGATAAAAAGTAGCGCAGTTAATCCTTAATAAAAATAGCGCTAGCAAAATAAATTATGCCATCATCGTCTATGATGGACGGCGGCCGTTGCCTATTGGTAGAAGAAAGTTCCAAAACATGTTTAACATCAAGCAAACATGCTTTAAAATAAAAACAGAGATAGAGGAAGATATACTGAATAATACAATATCTTGGTATGACAAAAAGTCATCAGCAGAATAGATATAAAGTACTACGGACTGAAATTAACATGGCATGAGTGGAAGAGTTGAAGAACAGTCATTTTTTTTCTGTATTATTTCATGTACAAAGTACTTGCAACTTCTTTCATCCATAGTCAAGTTAAGGTGATACTGTAACGGTTATTTGTAGGGTGTTCTTCTTTTGTTATTTTTGCTTTGTACTAAAGCACCAACATTCAAGTGCTCTTATTCTTCCTACTCAGTAATACTATCTGCACATCATTTAAAATGTTATACCAATTAGATACCTAGCAAAGCAAATATAACATAAATTAAATGTATGTAATTTGAGAATCTGTTTTGTTTTGACTTTGTGTCTTACATGTTATTTTACTCATTTCTGGTGCATCTTAGCGAAATGTAATAAATGAGGCACACACTTTTAGTTAGCACTGCTGTGCTTTTGTTTATTAAACATATTGATGTATAAAAATAATGCAGATTCTATTTATGTATAATGGAAACAAAAGGTCATTCCCACAAAATGGAGAAAAGATACCTGATTGAACTATCAAATAAAGCTAACCAGACTGTTTGCAGCAACTAGCAGGGGATGTAGCTTCTGGCTGTTACTGACAACATGATAGCAGGAATAATGCTAGACCTGTTATAGGTGCTTTAGCTGGAATACTGAGGAAAGAGCAAGCAGAAAGATCAAGTACTGATAAGAAATAAAATCAATAACTAATACAGTTTAAGATTAAACAGAGACAATCAAGATAGATAGAAGATACTCCTGGGAAGTAACATAACAATATAAACAAACATGCGCTTCAGTGAACTAACATTGAGAGAAGATAGTAGAACGTCTGGCAAATAACAGTAGAAGAGAATACCAGATCCTTAGTGTCTGAGCTCAAGAAACACACCCAGTATAGAAAATGAGTTGTAAGTGACGTTTGCTGTACTGTGGTGTAAAGTGAACTGGGGGGAGATATATATATATATAAATATAGCACAAAGATAGTGACAGTATTTATGTGTTTATGCTGACATGCTTATATACAATGAGAGAGATAGAATAACTGATGTTCACAAGAGTGGTACCAGAAATGGAAAGAACTATACACTGTAACCTTCTTTTGCTTGTTGTAAAAAGTGACTGAAAAAGGTTGTGCATTGCGCTAGCAGCCTCATTATGTAGTTGTTGTTTAAAGCGTGTGCTGAATTGAGATAGCTCTTGACATTTCCTTGGTGGCTTACAGTGGCTCTTCTTACAACATGAGCTGTACTTGAGAAGGTAGGCCAGTGTCATCCTGACTAGTGCAATGTGAGACTCCTCAGTAAGCTCACCACTAATGGGGATTGCAGTGTTGATCCCCCATCTTGTTGGCCAAACTGCCGTGACACAGCCTTTTTCCAGAAGCACAAACAAGGACGTGAGGTTGGGTCTTTCTTGATCAGCATTTTTCACCTGACCTTGATTACTCTTCACTCCTTCGTCATCATATAAAACTATTGCTGCAAAGGCCGCCACTATAAGTACTCAGATACAGGCTTCTTGTAAGAATGTCAGCTATTGTGATGTCCTTATGCTTCATGTGGAACAAGAAGGCGAAATGTCTGATGTTAACCATGAATGAATATACTGTTTAAGACACAATTTATTATCGTGCAAAATGAGATGTGACATATCCACTTTTACTTCCTGACACACAGCAATTGTAGAATATATGTATATAACTTTTCTATGTTAAAGCTACTCCTTTCATGGACCACAACAATCTGAGTGATGTACAAATATATTTGTATCTGTGGCATGAGATCGAATGATAGTATGATCGCTATTAACGATTGAACTGTCTGATTTGTTGTGTTCACTGATCAATGTTTTAATAACTCTATCATTAAAATGATATCCAACAACTCACAACTGGTTTTGTTATTGTTGACTTCATGTAATTTTTTTTGAAAAATCTTCGTAACACATTTTCGCTGCTACAAAAAAATAAGCTATATATACTGTACTGTATAAAAAGGGTCCTGGAATCTACCATAGTACTGACACTTTAATTATGTAATTAGCTACAATATTACAGTACATTTTTTAGTCTATTAGTATATTATATTTTTTAGTCTATATAGTAAATAAACTGACTAAAAAACTGAGAAGTTCCAAATATTAATAAATTGTCTTTTACACGAGAAATTCAGTGTAAAATTGTATGCCGAGATAACAAATAAGAAAATGAACCCGACAAATGGGATCAAGATGCTGAGCAGCACATGAGCTGCAGTGGTCAGAGACCCATAGCTGACTGCTAGCGTCAGGGCCAGCTAACCATAGCTGCCAAGACACTCCTACACCTCCACACGGTAATCCTGGATAACAAGCTGCAGCAAGGCAGACTGGCTAAGGAGAAGGGATCGAAGAGGGAATGCTAACCCGGTACTCAAAAAATGCTCGCTGAAGTCGGAGTGTTGGACCGAAAGGTGCAAATATCGCAGCCAAGCTGTAAACTACGACACAACGCATTCCGTTCTCTGGACTACATTCTGCTACTTACCCTTTCAGGGTTTGGTAGTGGGAGATTGAGAACGAACGATAAAGAAGAAGAACACGACAAATGCCATTAGAACATAAGGTAGAGAAAAGAGGTTGATTGTAGACAGTTCACATATTGTGAATTTCACACATGAACATAGCAAGGCAGTGACTGTTCTGGAGCCCCCAAGTACAAGAAACAAAAAAAGACAAAAAATATAAACAAAAGAAGCTAAAGAAGAAATACGATAGACAAATAAGATAATAAAGTGATGGGACACACTACCATGGATATAACTGCTGACAAAACATTCAGCTCTAGTCAATATGACTTTGTGAAGTAGAAAATATATAACTGGAATGTAAGCATATCACAAAAATGTATACACTACATCTATCTTTCTTGTAATTATCTAACTCATATTGATGGCACAATGTATTTTTTAGTCTTAATATGGTCCTTATGAAAAGCAAAAAAGTACAGTGCAAACAAAAAATTGCAGTTTACAATTATCTAAATTATCTGGCCAATTTTCCATTGTTACAATGATAAACTAAATGAACACATATACAAGAATTGCCATTTGGTTTAAAGACAAACATCAGAAGTCAAACATGTGTTTCATTAAAGTGGTACCCAAGATGAAATTAATAGCTACTGTCACTGTCCTAGCTTGCCATACAAGGTCATTAAAGAGGGATGTGCATGGGGCTGGCAACCTCAACATGAGAAACATTTACTTATAAACTACGAGTGCAGGGAAGGAAGACTAACGTCTGGTAAGATAAAAAATATACTGATCAGACATGTTAGTCAGGTTTAGGCAAATCATACTGGACAAGACCCTCACCATGGCTTCCTCATAGCCCTTCCTGGAAACGGAGTGTTTTCATGGCAGCCTGGCTAACAAGGTGAGGGATTAACGTGATCCCCATAGTATTGAGCAGCATACAGATGAAGCCAATCATACCACAACCACCTGGAAGACCCCAGTCCACCTTCATCAGCATGCTCAGGTTGGGAGGAAAGCTACTGCAACCCACCAGTTAACGTCCTTTTGCAGGGCGCACAAAAGAGTAAACCTACTCATTGTGGCCATTCGAAACAACTGCGACTGCAATTGATTGGATACAGGCTTTCTTTAAAAGGGTTAGGGAAAGTGATCAAATGCAAATGGACTCTGGACCTATGCTTGACATAACTAGCATAGATAACATTTGGCATGTTTTTACTTCTCTTCAATGTTTCTAAATACTGACAGGAATACATGTAATGTATACTATTACTGTCAGAATACATGTAGTGTAAACTATTGCTTGCATCAGGGTCAGTGACCCATAACTGACCTAGACCATATTCCACCTACAAGTTGCGGCCCTGGAAACAGACTGCAACCATGCAGTCTGGCTAAGAGAATAGGGATCGAAGATGAAAGGTAAACCCGGTCCCAAAAATGCTATGCAGAAATCGGATGTTGGACCAAAAGGCTCTGATATCGCAGCCTCACTGTAAACTATGACCCGTCACAAACGTGTTGTTCAGGATGAACACTGAAGAGGAAGACACAAAATGGCATCAGTGTTCACAGATTGTACAATCAAAGGACAGCATTCCATTGCTCGTGTTGTGGGGACAAAGGATATTCATAAGGAAATGTTTCTGGTTTATGGTATCCTGTTCATATTCCAACAAAAGTATATGTGCAGTGGATAGGAGAGTGATTCAAAATGACAAGCAAGTAACAACAGATAGTATAGCAGCTGTAATATGGTGTTGGCATGATTTAGCCTACAGCATAATGCATGTTTGGTTGAATTTGCGGAATGTGTATTCACATTGAGTACCCAGACAACAGACTGAAGAACACAAGACGAACAGATTGGGCCTGATGAAGCGATCAGATAAGTGTATCAATGTTAGTGAAAACTATGTTAAGAAATTATGAATTACGTACTGTTTTTCAAGTTCATATCTAATTTTTTAAACTGACATTTGTGATCTATTTGCTAACTTGGCTATTAAGAAGCAAAGACACTCATCAAATGATCTATGAGAACAGAATGGAGAGACCAGCACAAAGAATACAAGTCAGAAAATGACAGCACAGACAAGCCGAGATGGGCAGACACAGATCTTCAGACTCAGAACGGGATATTGTAGACTCAAGGCCCACCTCCACAGAATGGGTCTCAGAGACACTGCCAAGTGCAATTGTGCACCAAACAAACACCAGTACATATTCTGCAAGAATGCCTTATCTATGCACACTAAAGAGAAGCGGTCTGGCCTGGTGTAACGACCATGCTCGAGCTGTGGGGCACCGGCGAAGACCTGAAACACACAGTCACCTTCGTGAACCTCACCATACACCTTGGCCTCGTATATACTGCATATCCAAACAACTGAACTGCTGCCGAGACTCTTTAAATCAAAACCTTTCAACTCCCCATGGAACACTGGTCTTCAACATATACACACTGTCCTCCTATCTTGGGCCATCTGTTCCAGCTTTATCCACATCTTTCCTGCTTCCTTTATGTTTGTCTCAAGCTCATCTCTGTGTGTGTTATGATTTTCTTCTACATCTCTTGCCATGGTGATTCCAGAACAGAACAAACTACCAATCTGCTACTGAACTTCTTGAAATAAGTTTCCTTTATTGTTCTAAATAACTAAACAGAAGGGAGATAATATTAACATTCTGCTTACTGATTGACTTCCCTTACAAAAATACTTGCTGTAAATAGCTCGCCAAGAAAAAGCAGTCAAATATAGAAGTTAACCACATATGTCAAATACGCCTGTTGTCAATTAAACGATGATTCTTCTGCTCTGCATTTCTCAACATGCAAGTTCACATACCAAAACAAAATACTTTATTCCTAAATGTTATATACGTTCCTTATGAAAGGACTTCCCAAATCTTGCCAGCTCTTCTGCATATATGTTTTGGTCAGCTTCTATTCTCAGTGCAAGTGCTCTCCTGCGCACCTATAAATTGTATATAAAATACAAACATGTGAGGATAATTTATAGTAATGTAACTATTAACTGACTAAATAAGGTTGTGCTGGCAATCTCACCATGTAAAAACCATTGCCAAATGACATAAACCAGGCTTTCTTTAAAGCTTGTTAGCCAAATACAGTGTTGAACCAATATTTCAACAAATGGAATGACATGATTTTGATTGATGGAAGGTAACATGTAGCAATTATTCAGTAGAGACCCTGTAGAGACTCAATGGAACAGTACTGGGAATAAGAAAAAGAGGAAGATGCAATGAGCAAATAGTATTTAGATATGGACAAGAAAAACCTTGAGAGAGAAACAATGGTGATGGACAGACAGGTGTGAAAACAGGCAATTCAGTGAGATGTGATGTCACAATGACTTACTCTGTTCCAAGAAAGGAAAAAAAAAGAATTTATTCTAGGTAAACTTCACTTGCAAGAAATGTCATCAAAAATAGTCCAAAAATTATCAGTAAACAAAATAATATAGCAGAAGAATAAATATAGATTTGTACAAATTATGTAAATTCTTATCCACACTAATTTATCACAATATTTGTCTGTAAGTCCTCAAGTCCCTAATTTAGTAACCTTTCTGCTGTACAAAGACAGAGTGTTTAGATGTTTCAACCTTTCTTATCAGTTCTAACATATACAATAAAGAATTCTATTCTATCATCTGCCGCCAGTGTGGTATGACATACATTGGGGAAACTGGTATGGAACTGCGGGAGTGTTTCCGTCAACACCTCAACAATATCCGCAACCGCACTGGTTCCCCAATTGCCAGCCACTTCAATGGTCCTGAGCACCTGGATAAGGCTGACGTTAGTGTCACTGGTCTAGTTTCTTGCTTCTCTGATGATCGTTATCGATTCACCCTTGAGAATAGACTTATCTCCAGCATGGGTTGTCTCCAACAACATGGCATTAATATCTTCCATACCTACTGGCCCCCATCTATTTTTTGTTTCCTTTGCGCCCTCCTCCCTTTCTTCTACCAGTTCTCCCCCGCCCCCTCCGCTATATTAATCTCATCCCCTCCCGGCCTATATCACCTGGAACACTATTTGGCCGTTTCCATATTTGGTAACCACTGGCTTATCTGGCGCATTCCACCTCACTACTTATGCTCTCCTGGCCACCTTGTTTGACCACTCCCCTTCATATCTAGTCAAGCATCTGGCCCAACCGGTCACTTAGACAGACTGGGTCTACTATCAGATAAGTTGACAATTTTACCCTTTTTTCCTTATATGTTGATTTGTTAGTTCAGTATTGTTGTCGCTGATGAAGGCCTATTGGTCATAACGTAGGTTTTGTTTGTGTTATCGTCTCAGTGTGGTATCTGACCATACCAATTTTTAATTTTGATTAAACTCAACCTAAATGTACTTTTACAATTTTTTTTTGTATTTTTTTCCCATAACATATACAATAGAACTATTAGAAAAGTATTAGTTACCACTTAGACATATAATATAGTTCAAAAGAGATGTAAACTGACATCCCCTTAATTATATTGGTGAGAGGCCAAATAAGGAAGAACATACACATTCTTAAGAGTCATTTACATCTTTAATTAGATTTCCAAGAATTTTGCAAACTAAAGAAATAAATGCTTGTCATGCAATCTACTTTTAGTTGAGTTTCTTCTTCTGCGTTCGTTCTCAATCTCCCGCAAGTCCTGAACAGGGCTTTGCAAATAGCAGGATGTAGTCCGGAGAACGGAATGCGCTGTGTCGCTAGTTTACAGTTTGACTGCGATATTTGCACCTTTCGGTCCGACACATCAGTCTTCGACAGGGCTGAGTTTCTAATTATTAATGTTATTAAATTCTAATGAGATTAATTTGACCTCATGGAATAATTGAAAATGATCTGAAGAAATGCAGAGTGCAAAATTTATGGAAAGGCAAATTAAATTAATGATCAAAAACAAAGATTTGTAGACTAATTTCACACCAATAATTGGAGAACAAAACTGAACAGCAAAACTAAATCAGAGAAAGAGGCACAATTTCAAGACAACAAGAATACAAGAAAAGAAATAAAAAGTTCATAGTTAATCGGGCCAAAAATAGGCCCACATGTTCAACAGCATGGTAGATGACAGAGGTATGGAACATACAAAAAACATGATACAGAGAAGCTTTGAGTTGCTCAATGGAGCTAATAACATGCAAATTATCTCGTAGGGACCGAATTCACAAAACAGAAATCGGGCGCCAAACTACCTTCAGTATCGTTTTAGTAGTAGTTACCCATAACAAGTAAATATGGCAACAGCATCAGACTTGTGTGCTGCAAGATGTGTTCTCATATGACAGTAAGGTCTAATCCTGGCATGGTAGACTCTGTCACACTTGGAACACACTTTTGAAGAGTCATCTGTGAGGGTCATCATAAGTTTAGTTCTTTCGGGTGGCTTGCTTTCTCTGGGCCTCTGCGATGATGTTGCGTTATGCGATCCGAGTACCTTGTGTAATGCTGGCTCACCAAATGGAATGGTTCTGTGCAAGCATCTCCTAGGAGGTAACATCAATGTTGAAACTTTTCAGAAACATTTTGAAGGAGTCTCTGTAGTGTTTCTACTGACCCACTGATGACCATCTGCCAGTTCTGAGCTCACAATGTAGCAGCTTCTTGGGGAGGCACTCATCAGGCATGCAAGAAACATTTCTCATCCATCATTGATGTTCTTCTTCTTCTTCTTCTTCGTACGCAGTCAGACAGTAACCATTATTTTTTCGAAAAAAGCGGCGGTCATCCTTAGGCTCTCGCCACTGCCATAGAGCTTGTCTTGCAGTTCCACTGGTAATGGCCACATCTGCTCTCTCTGATCCTCGTATGTCGGGCAGTTCTGCAGCAGATGTTCAGCGGTCATTTTACCAGTACCGCACGGGCATTCGTCGGTACACCCTATCTTCAATTTGTTGAATAGGTGGTACCTCAGTCTGTTGTGGCCAGTGCGAAGTCTGAAGACAACGACCTGCTCTCTTCGGTTCAACTGGTAATAGGCATCGTTTTTGGTGTAACCAGTATGTTCGGTTTCCCATTTGGTCATGTATCACGCTTTGATAAGCCGTTTTGACTCTTCGTACGTCATATTGGTATCTGTTTGTGGTAGTCTTGCACCTTCTTTTGCCAGTCTGTCTGCCTCCTCGTTGCCTTGGATGTTGCAGTGTGACGGAACCCACTGTACCACTACCCTTTTTGGTGCGGACTGCTGGCACAGTTTGCATAGTGCTGCTCTTAAGTCATTGAGCTCAGTGTTTTTCTGGCTTTTTAGCGCTGTGACTACGGCGACAGCATCTGTCAGCAGGACTATATGGCTCTCATTTTCACTGTGTGTCACCATTTCTTCCACTTCCGCCCTCAGTGCCTCTGCCTCCGCTCTGAAATTGCTTGTGTACTTACCAGTAGCGAATGACAGTGTTATTTTTCTGCCATTTGGTAGGTTCAGGAATGCTCCTGCCCCTCCGTTCTGTGTAGTGTTTGTTACAGAACCGTCGGTGTATGCATGGGTCCAGTCCATGCTTGGGTAGCTTTTCTTTATGAAGCTTAAGGTAGTATCTCTCCTTTCTTTTTCAGTCTGGCAGTTTTTGTTTGCAATACCTGGTATATTTTCTACCACCTCTGGAAATATATCCTGCCTCCAGATAGGTTTTCGTACAGTAGTGATGGGTTTTGGCGTTGTTAGTGCATTTATGGGATCTTCGTGCATCTTTGCTTTGGCTATTTCTGCAAAGTTTCTCCGCTTTAGTTTCCCATTTCCCAAATTGTTTAGTCTCTGGTGCATTGGATGGTCAGTCAGTCTTCGGAGTTTCTCTGACTGCAGCTGGGCTCTGCAGTCTCTTCTATCGGTCATGGATTGCAGTTTTGTAATCTTTTCAAGTTCTACAATTGGCGTTGACTTCATGCCACCTGTTATAATTCTCATGGCTTGGTTTTGAAGTTTGTTAACTTTATCGAAGTTCGCCTTGGCTGCTGTTGTCCATGCCGCAATGCCATACTCGAGAACTGGTCTCACTCTTCCAGTGTACAGTTTCTTTAGTATGCCTTCGTCTGCTCCCCAGCTTGTGCCAGCAAGTTTCCTCATGATTGCCATTCTTTCTCTGGCTTTCATTCGGTTTCTCTCAATCTGACTTTTCCATGTCATGCGCCGATCAAATGTCACTCCCAGATAGGTTGGGTTGTCGTTTGGCTGCAGGATTTTGCCATTTAGACTTAATTTGATACTTTGGGGTTTTAATGAAAGCGAGAATATTGTGCATGTGGTTTTCTCCTCGTTTATTTTGACCAGCCATGAGTTCGCCCACTCTTCCAGCGATGTTAGGGCCGTCTGCATCCGATTTCTTGCTATGGTGAGATTCTTTTCAGAGGTCCACATAGCCAGATCGTCTGCAAACATTGAGCTATGGACTCTCCTTGGTATATTCTCTGTAATATCGTTTATATATACCAGGAAGAGTGTGGGTGACAATACTCCCCCTTGGGGTACTCCCTGCTCGAGTGTCACCTTTTTGCTCATCTGCCCTTGTACTTGGACTCTGGCCGTTCTTTGTTTGAGGTAGTGGTTGATCCACTTGTACATCTTCCCACAGACATCACTTCTTCTTAGCTTGACTCTAAGTCCATTTTTCCAGACTTTGTCAAATGCCTTTTCCAGATCCACCCAAACAGCTACTGTGTGTTTCTGTGCCTGGTAGGCATCTTCTATCTCCTGGGCTATGAGGATGACCTGGTCCTCAGTGGATCTGTGCTGTCTAAAGCCGGCTTGCTGTGGAATTAGTATTCGTTTTTCTTCCAGATGCCACATCAGTCTGGTGTTTATCATCCGTTCCATCAGCTTGCCGACACAGCTCAGTAGGCTTATGGGCCTGTATCCATTTGGATCTGTTTAGTCCTTTTCTGTTTTTGGTACCAGTATTGCATCTTTCCATGCCTGTGGTACAATTCCCCTTTTCCAGCTTTGGTTCAGGACCGATAGCAGTTTCTTCTTCGCTGTTTGGCCCAGCCCCATCAGCATTTCGTTTGTTATCCCGTCTTTTCCGGGAGATTTCCTTTTCTTTAGTGTTCTCATAGCCTCTTCCATTTCACGCATTGTTAGTTTGGCCATCATGTGCTCTTCAGGAGCCGTATTCATGTTTTCGTGTCCCTTTAGCTCTTTGCTAATGTCTGTATGCTTATCTGCAGGGACCTCGATGTGGTTTGCTCTGGCATAGTGATCGACAAAGGCGTTTGCGGCTTTCTTACCTGTGATCAAGTTCTCGCCCTGCTTGATAGCATTGATGTTCAATATGTTTGACTTAAGAATTTCAGCTCAACACTTTGTCCTGCCAGCTGATCCTGAGCAAATGTTGTAGATACTGCATCGTTAAGAAAATTTAGATGGGCAGGACATGTAGTGACTATACATGACAACAGACAAACAAGAAAAGTGGCCCTACAACTTCAAGTTCCACTGCAGATGACCGTCAATGAGATGACCTGAGTAGAGTCTGTTTCCAAAGCAAAAGACCAAAATGAGTTTAGTGTAAACAACATTTGACTACCTAGCATCAGGCACCTGGTTTGCCTGACTTAATACCAAGATTACATATTACAGATAGCCCACAGTGAATATGTGTATACTATGTTGTTTGTTCTCGTGTAGATTATTCATGCATTATATGTTGTTTATTCTGTGTGGATTTTTTAGTGTAATTTGTTGTTTGTTTCTCTCGCAACAGCTGATATATTTATATATAAAAACGAGAGGGCTTCAAACCTTAAATATGTTTTTTGGTAAATTTATTCTGAAAAAGTGAAACACAGCTGTATCATTTTTCAACGTAGTCACCATTGCGCTTGATGCAAATTCTCCAGCACCTATAAAGTGCATGTATTCCCTCAGAAACAAAATTATCTTGGTCCCATGTGAATCCACTAATCCATCACCTGCTGGACCTCTTCATTGGACCTGAAAGTCTTTCCTTCTAATGCCTCTTTTAGTCGTCAAAAGATGTGGAAATCACTTGGGGATAAATCTTGTGAATACGGTTGATACTGAAAGTGGAGGCCCTTGATGGTTGCAATTATTGCACGGGCAGTATGAGTGTCAAACGTTGTAATTTTGTTAAAGGACACCTTTACTCAGCCGTCAAAAGTCCAGGTCATTTGAATTTGATTGGGTCAAAGATGATTCCTGCAACGTGTTCCCCTTGGATATGTAGTGCTTTAAAATAACGCCTCGTTCCTCCCAAAAGAGGAAAACCATTTCTACAGATTGATGCGTGCAAAACTTCTTCGGTTTCTGTGAGGAGGGATGGTGCCATTCTTTGCTCACTCTCTTCATTTCAGACTCATGGTAGTGAACCCAAGTTCCATCTCTATTAACAATTCTTGCTAGGAAAGCATCACCTTCTGCTTCAAAGTGCTGCAAAAGTTAAACGAGTCGTTTCACTTCTGGAGTAAGCTGGACACTTTGTGGTACTGTAGCACATCAATCATGGATGATATGGTGCTGAATCTTGACTGATGTCCAGATGTATGGCAATTCCATTCACAGTCAATCGAGGATTATCCTTTATGAGGTGGTCAACTGCTGCAATGAACTTTGGGGTGACTACTCTATGTGCCTGACCCAGTCGTGAACAGTCTGAAACAGAACTCACACTGTTTTGGAACTTCCTACTCCGCGTAGCGCAGTGGTTAGCGCTCTGGCTTCACATCTGAGTGGTCCTGGGTTCATTCCCCAGTTGAGGCGGTAGTGTTTTTTCAGACCGCAATGGCTCCAGGATCGACCCAGCCTTAAATGGGTACTGGTTCAGTCCGGGAAGTAAAAGCGGCGAGGGAGAGGAGATGGCTACCGCCATCATATAGCCGAGCCTTTGAAATGTGAGATCGCTAACACCTCACACCCCTACAGCAATAATGCTATGGGTTACTTTACTTTACTCCACTCATATACTTGCTGGAGTGAAAAGCATGCTTTACAGTACTGGACCTTCATTCGCTGAAGAATTTCTATAGGTTTCACCGCTTCACTGCTCAAAAAACGGATAACAGAGCGCTTATCCTCTTTGGTGCATGACAATAGTGTTGTAGCCATCTTTTAACTGCAGTTATGATGTCATGCTGTTCGTTTGACAGTGTAGGACACTCTTGACATCCTTAGCAACCGTATTAACAAATTACAATACAAAGGCATGGTTTTTTTTAAATTTCTAACCCATTTTTAAGGTTTTCATTTAAAGCCCCCTTAAAAAAATATATATATTGTGTCATACAGCTTTCAGGGATCAAGATGCTGAGCAGCGCATGAGCTGCAGTGGTCAGCAACCCATAGCTGACTGCTAGCGTCAGGACCAGCGAACCAGAGCTGCCAAGACCCTTCTACACGTCCACGCGGTGATCCTGGATAACAAGCTGCAGCAGGGCAGACTGGCTAAGGAGAAGGGATAGAAGAGGGAATGCTAACCCGGTACTAAAAAAATGCTTGCTGAAGTCGGATGTGTTGGACCGAAAGGTGTAAATATCACAGTCAAGCTGTGTACTACGACACAACGCATTCCATACTCTGGACTGCATTCTGCTACTTAAGCCCTTTCAGGGTTTGGTAGCGGGAGATTGAGAATGAACGAAGCCAAGTCAAGCCATACAGCTTTCTACGCTCAAATTGGCTTGATCAGTCATAAGTGCACTCACATACTCAAGTATGGAGTATGACATGGGATGATCCTCATCAACAACTATGGACGAATCTATTATTATATGTATATGTCAAGACCTTATCTTTACACTCAGACAGCTAAGTGAAAAGGCTCTTGAATATGATAAAGAGATGCATCTCTGCTTTTTGGATTTGGAGAAAGCATTTGATAAAGTTCCTTGGGACAAACTCTGGGAGTGCCTGACAAGGAAGAACATCCCAGGACCCCTGATCTCTGCCATACAGAGTTTCTATAAAACATGCAGAAATTATGTGCGGACATCAAATCAAAAGTCAGGGGAGTTCAAGACCACTAGCGGAGTAAGACGGGGGACATTCTATCGCCGTACCTTTTCATACTCCTCATGGATGAAGTCATCAAAGCCTGCAAGAAACGGACAAAAAAGTATGAAGTAGGGTACTGGAAGATGAGACAAAGTTACATTTCGGAACTAGCATTTGCAGACGATGTGGCACTGATCACGAAAACCGAAGCACATCTCCAGATGCTCTCCAACTTGCAGGTCTGGGAAGAAGAGTTGAAGAAGAGAGGAATGCACATCAGCAACTCCAAAACAAAAACCATGGTGATCGCCAGAGATGAAAAGAGACATCAGATAACCCTGGGAACACGAGCACTAGAGCAGGTCAGCAACTTTAAATATCTAGGAGTGGTAATAGACAGCAGGGGAGGAATCAAAGAGGAGTTAACTGCACGAAGGGCAGCAGCAGGTAGACTGTTCCATGCAATAAACAAAGGTTTCCTCAGTAGAAGAGAAATAAGCAGGAAAACAAAGATGGATGTATACCGCTCGACCTATGTGGATGTGAGTCATGGGCAATGACTACAGCCCAAGAAAGGCAATTGCAAACTTCAGAAATGAGGTACCTAAGAAAGGCGGTTCAGGTGACGAAAAGGGACAAGATCCGTAACCAGACAATACGTAGCAATCTTGAAGTTCAACCCCTGCAGACACGAGTGGAGCAGTCCCAACTACAGTGGTTTGGCCATGTCTGTAGAATGGAAGAAGATCGGATATCAAAGCGGTCATGGGAGATAAAAAGTCAAGGACGCAGACCCCGAGGACGTCACAAAGTACGTTGGGAAGACAACATACGACAGTCCCTAATTGATAGAGGGCTGGATTGGAAAGAGGCCAGGAAAAAGACGGCGGATAGAGCAGTGTGGCGTTCTCTTTGGCAAACCTCTACACCTCACGGTAGAAGAGGAGCGACTAAGTAAGTAAGTAATATGTATATGTGTGTGTGTATATATATCACACAAAAATGATCACGACATGTTTAAAACTTTATTGTGATTTAAGTACATAAATATTTTATAGAAAAAAAATTACCATGAGATTCGCTTTGGATACCATTTTTATTTCATGCCCTAACAGTGTTTTTTCATTCTTATGTGTTCTGGCCTTCAGTTTCACATTACTTTGCTCTAGCCACTCATCATGAAGTCCCTTTCTGTCCAGCCTGAAATAAAAATTTCCTTGTGATATTTCTTTACTTGATATCTTTGTTTTCTCTATAGCATTACCATGAGAAAAAAGTGCATGCATTTTTTGTAACACTTCTTCACTTACACATTCACAAGTTTAAATCCACACAAACAAAACATATTTGTTGATATTATCTTTTAAATGACTGCTTTTCCTAGATACAAATTGACTTTTGAAAATGTGTTAAACATCTTTAACACTCTTTAAGGCAGCAGTTTGAATCCCCGATATAGCAAATGTTGTTTTTCTGTTGGGGGTGAAATAAACTAACATAGCCACCAAATGACGTGGTAACAGCAGTGGCGAAGCAGCCTGTCGTTCTCAGCTTTAAAACCCCTCGACTACCCCATCAATGGGAAAAAGCCATAGGACAGTTTTATCCCTCTTTAACAAAAGTCCCTTCTTCTTACTCCCCTACTGGCATTAGTCCCCTAGCCTGAGCCATAGCTTTTCATGTATTCCTGGTAGCATCTGCAGCAATTTGTATTACATAATGAAAAACATGGCTTAGTCACTTTGTTTAGTTTAATACAAAAGGAGCTCTATTTTACTCACAAATGTTGCACCCATGTATCCCTGCAGGAAATAAGAGTTCTAAACTAGATTATGGGGCCAAAGATGCAACACAGTGATTGGGCTGACAGACGCTAACGACTCATAGCTGGCTGCTCTGTGAACAGGAGCTGAATAAGACCCTGATCCGCCTTCAAGTGGTGACAGGGGACGGAGTGAGTTAGTGGTTGAGTGACACGGTTCACAATTCGAAGGTGCTGGGTTCACTCCCCAATCCTAGCCATTACCCCAGGAAAGCAAACCCTTAGAAAATGCAGGAATAAGCAGACTCTTACATAAAATGCATGCCAAAGTCAGATACACTGGGACAACAGGCGCAAAATAAAAACATAGTGCAACGCATACCACCTTGGGGTATGGAAAAACGAGGCAAATGCACACACACAAAAAAACCTGACTCTAAAAACAGGCTGCAGTAGTGTAGACCGGCTAAGAAAATAAGGATGGCAGTGGGAAGCCCTGCCAAAGATAGATGTGTCGGACCGAAATGTGTAAATATCACAGTCAAGCTGTAAACTAGCAACACAGCAAATTCTTTTCTCCTGCCTACATCCTGCTACTTGGTAGCCGAATGTTTGAGATCGAACGCAGAAGAAAAAGAAGAAGCAGTGGGAAGACAACCCTGAAAGCTAAAAACACCAGCTGAAATTTAATCTGTGGGCCAAAAGACGCAGATATTGTAGCCTCACTGTTGTTGTTGAATGCCCACAATAAGTAAATTTTCTCTTTTGTGCGCCCTGAAAAGGATGTTCAGTGGTGGGTTGTAGTAGTTTTCTTTACATCCCAAGCATGCTATGCTTGACTTCATCTGTGTGATGCTCACTACTTTGGGGATCACGTCGATCCACATCTTGTCAGCCAGATTGCCGTGAAGACAGCCTCTTTCCAGGGAATGCTACATGGAAGAGAGATAGTGGTCTTGGTCAGTATAATGTGCCTGGCCCTGATACGACGTCCTGGTCAGTATGTTGTGCCTGACCGGACTAGCGTCTCAGTTCCCCACAGCTTCACTGTAAACTATGACACAACGTACTTTTAATGACGAACAATGGACAAGAAGAATTTTATACACTATTTTCGTCACCTGATGTATATAACATTATATTTACACTGATATCGCATTCAATATGTATATACTGCAAAAAAGTTGTATTACTCCATTTATGTTATGGGATTACAGTGTGTTTATATGTAACCCTTTGTCTTTCATTACCTTGTTTATTTAAATAAAAGTGTTTCTGTGAATAACTACACATGGCAAGAGAAACATGCAAATGGAATACATGGACTTTGTCAATATCAAGGTATTTTTGGCATAAATTTATGACCAAACATTTAAAAAACTACCAACTTTAAATAAGACTTCATAAAAAAGTAGGTATGTGTCAATTCCGGACACAAGCTAAAATTGAAAAATATTATAACAGCAGAAATAGTCCTGCAGATTGAAATAGGCCATAGACAAATACCAAAATAAATCCTTTGTGGGTTAGGTAGCTACACTCTGAGTAATAGTTCAAAGAAGTGTATAATGGAACTCATCACATTATATCAGATTCATGAACTATAAAAAAAAGCATTTGGCAGTTTATACCTGGCATCCCTCTGGAAGTTCAGACACTATGAAGTGCGGCTGAAGTTCACAAACATAATTATGAAGACATGATAATATGAGGTGGAAAGTTTTACATGATCAACAGCCAACTGAGCCTTTTGAGTTAAGTAATAGATGTCTCTTGTCTCCATTTCTCCTTCTGCTGACTATTGACTGGATTATGAAGAACACAACTTCAACCAAAGCAAATGGAAAACTAAAGCTGATGACTTGACTCTTCTGTCACACAAACTGTCATCAATGGGTGCCTTCACCGAATAATGGAATTGAAGTGGTATGATAAAGTCCCTAATGTTAAATTATTGGAAAAGGGGACGGCATGGCCTAGTGGTTAAGTGGCACGGCTCACAATCCGAAGGTGCTGGGTTCGATCCCCATCACAGCACCGGCCGTTACCCCTGGGAAGCAAACCCTTAGAAAATGCATGCTGAAGCAGACCCTTACATAAAATGCATGCTGAAGTCGGATGCACTGGGCCGATAGGCCCAAAATAAAAACCACAGTGCAACGTACACCGCCTTAGGGATTAGAGAAATAAGGCGAACGCCAAAACAAAAAAAATTATTGGACAGAACTGGAATAATATAAGTCGCTCTTGACATGAGGAGAAGGTGCTTGATAAAACACATACTGCGGAAACCAGCTGGCCGCATTATGAGACAGGCTTTGTTTTGAAATGCCCAAGGTAAGATAAGTAGAAACAAACATAATGCAACAGGATAGACGTGGACAGAGCTGGAAATAATGGACATAATAACTTGGTAAGTATTTGTTTTGGGGCTATGCTCTGCAGGGAGCTAAAGATTTTGATTGATTAAATAGTCCTGTTAAAATTAATATAAAATAAATGAGTGAAAAAAGAAAAGACAAAGTTGCATTAGCAGGAATTCTCAAAGTCTGAACAGCACTTTAGTTCCAAAAATATGTTTGGGGTTTAGAAATGTAAAAACAATGACACAAGATTGTTATCGCCTGTTTGAACACAGTTAAAACCTATGTGTATTTATGTTTTGTACATGTAGGTATGTGGGAATAGTTGAGTTATATATGATTTGTGTTGATATTATTAATGTAAACAAATTATGATAAACTTACACTTTCTGATGTTGGTCCTTCTCAATATTGACTTCATTGCCCTGCATAGACAAAATATTTAAATCACCCATATTTCCATTAGCTATATTTACTTTTACAATCAAAGGCATCTCACTGTAAAACAAATTCATTAGACAATTGCTCAAATCATAAAAAATTGTGGGAAATACATTTCATAATAATTCTTTATACGTATTATCAGTCCGAGTGAGTCAACGTTACAGAGAATATACCAAGGAGAGTCCATAGCTCAATGTTTGCAGACGATCTGGCTATGTGGACCTCTGAAAAAAATCTTACCATAGCAAGAAATCGGATGCAGCAGGCCCTAACATCGCTGGAAGAGTGGGCGAACTCATGGCTGGTCAAAATAAACGAGGAGAAAACCACATGCACAATATTCTCGCTCTCAATCAAACCCCAAAATACCAAATTAAGTCTAAATGGCAAATTCCTGCAGCCAAACGACAACCCAACCTATCTGGGAGTCACATTTGATCGGCGCATGACATGGAAAAGTCAGATCGAGAGAAACCGAATGAGAGCCAGAGAAAGAATGGCAATCATGAGGAAACTTGCTGGCACAAGCTGGGGAGCAGACGAAGGCATACTAAAGAAACTGTACACTGGAAGAGTGAGACCAGTTCTCGAGTATGGCATTGCGGCATGGACAACAGCAGCAAAGGCGAACTTCGATAAAGTTAGCAAACTTCAAAACCAAGCCATGAGAGTTATAACAGGGGGCATGAAGTCAACGCCAATTGTAGAACTTGAAAAGATTACAAAACTGCAATCCATGACCGATAGAAGAGACTGCAGAGCCCAGCTGCAGTCAGAGAAACTCCGAAGACTGACTGACCATCCAATGCACCAGAGACTAAACAATTTGGGAAATGGGAAACTAAAGCGGAGAAACTTTGCAGAAATAGCCAAAGCAAAGATGCACGAAGATCCCATAAACGCACTAACAACACCAAAACCCATCACTACTGTACGAAAACCTACCTGGAGGCAGGATATATTTCCAGATGTGGTAGAAAATATACCAGGTATTGGAAACAAAAACTGCCAGACTGAAAAAGAAAGGAGAGATGCTACCCTAAGCTTCATATCGAAAAGCTACCCACGCATGGACTGGACCCATGCATACACCGACGGTTCTGTAACAAACACTACACAGAACGGAGGGGCAGGAGCATTCCTGAACCTACCAAATGGAAGACAAATATCACTGTCATTCGCTACTGGTAAGTACACAAGCAATTTCAGAGCGGAGGCAGAGGCCCTGAGGGCGGCAGTGGAAGAAATGGTGACACACAATGAAAATGAAAGCCATATAGTCCTGCTTACAGATGCTCTCGCCGTAGTCACAGCGCTAAAAAGCCAGAAAAACACTGAGCTTAATGACTTAAGAGCAGCACTATGCAAACTGTGCCAGCAGTCCGCACCAAAAAGGGTAGTGGTACAGTGGGTCCCATCACACTGCAACATCCAAGGCAACGAGGAGGCAGACAGACTGGCAAAAGAAGGTGCAAGACTACCACAAACAGATACTAGTATGACGTACGAAGAGTCAAAACGGCTTATCAAAGCCAGATACATGACCAAATGGGAAACCGAACATACTGGTTACACCAAAAACGATGCCTATTACCAGTTGAACCGAAGAGAGCAAGTCGTTGTCTTCAGACTTCGCACTGGCGACAATAGACTGAGGTACCACCTATTCAACAAATTGAAGATAGGTGGTACCGACGAATGCCCGTGCGGTACTGGTAAGATGACCGCTGAACATCTGCTGCAGAACTGCCCGACATACGAGGATCAGAGAGAGCAGATGTGGCCATCACCAGTGGAACTGCAAGACAAGCTGTATGGCAGTGGCGACAGCCTCAGGATGACCACCGCTTTTTTCGAAAAAATAATGGTTACTGTCTGACTGCGTGTGAAGAAGAAGAAGAAGAAGAAGAAGAAGTTACACAAATTGAGGTCTACAACAAGCAATAATATGAAATTGTCACACCTTTGTTAATGTTATTCAACATTGCAAGCTCTTCTTGTCTATGTTTTAACAGGGACTGAAAAGGGAGCTATTGAGCTGCTTTCAGTTGTCACTGCATCTTGGGCCCTTTCCCATGTCCAATATGCACTAGTTATGAAGCAGAGCTACCACTGAAAATGACCCTCTTGAAGAAACCCTATGCCAAAACAGTGTTTTTGTTTTGTTGGCAGTATCTGTAAAACAACAAGTCTGTTTGCATGAATTAAATAGTCTACTACTCACACTTCATTTATTGGGTCCACACTGGTGATAGAACGATAGAGTACCAGAGAGTCATCATAACCTTAGGCAAGGAATGCAGAGAACGGAACAACGAGACTGCAGAGCACGAGGTAAATCAGCTGATAACTGAGTACACCCAGGAGAGTGACGCTGTCATATACACCGACGGATCAGTCGTGCGTAGTGGGACATCAGGCTGGGGTTTCTCGGCTAGAGTAAGAGGAGAGGTCGTGGCTGAGCGCAGTAGGGCATACATGTCAACAACCTCCAGTATGAGAATGGAGACGGAAGCAGTGACCTCAGCACTGAAATGGATTTCTGATACTTCTATAACAAAGGCAGTCATCGTGACAGATGCGCAAGCCATACTTCAGAAAGTACAGAAGGGATGGCTTAGGTACGAGTGGATAACTGCTGTTGAGGCCTCAAACCTCCAGACGCTGACCTAGATCTACTGTCCTGCTCATGCCGGGGTTCAGAGCAATGAAAGAGCTGACATCTTGGCTTCACGGGCTCCCATCATGGGCACATTGATGATGGACAGAAGTGACATTTTGAAATCAATCAATGACCGCCCGCTGGATGAAGACACCGCAATAGATGAAGCAGCAATCCACAGACTGCAAAGTTTCGACATTAAACGAGGTTCGAGCGGAGTGGGGCGCATGAGAGGGCGGCGCAGGAGCGCGTACAACCAACGAGCTACAGGGACTATCAGCATCCATACCTTATGCCATTTGATGAGAGAGACTGAGCACCTATGGGTATGCCCGGAGTGCAGTGACGTCGATTCTTAGAAACAGAAACCTCATCTATTGTCTTTCCTAACATACCTGGTACTGGTAGAGTACAGTAGCACACGGTATTCATCCCAAATTGCTGTTTGAAATTAGGGACCAACTAGCAAAACCATTGGGTATATTATGTTCTCAATCACTTACAAAAAGGATTGATCCAGGGGATTGGAAAGATGCAGGCGTGATCCCCTTATTCAAAAAGGGCAAGATCCAGCAAATTATAGACCAGTGAGTTTAACGAGTATAGTCTGTAAATTGTCAATAATCAAAGAAAATATTGTAATGCATTTAGACAAGTTTAATCTAATCAGAAATAGTCAGCATGGGCTTACTAGAGGCACACTGTCACTGTGCTAACAAATCTATTGGAATTCATGGAGGAGGTTAATAAAATGATACACATAGGGAGCCAGTGGATGTTATTTATCTAGATTTTACACAGGCCTTCATTATAGTACATTATCAAAGATTATTTAGAAAGTTAAAATCACACAGAATAGGTGGCAAAGTTGCCAAATGGATTGAAAATTGGTTAACAGGAAGAAGGCAGAGAGTAGGCATAAATAAGGAGTACTCTGAGTGGTGTGAAGTAAAGAATTGAGTGCCACAGGGCTGAGTTTTGGGACCAATTTTGTTCTTGGTATATTTATATATAAATGATTTGCACATTGATATCGGATCCATGATTGCAAAATTCGTGGAAAACATAAAACTATGCAGTAGTGTCTCATCTAAAGCAGAGGTGTATATATTGAGGTCGGATTTAGATAAAATTCGAGAATGGTCTGAGCTGTTGTTGAATGCCCACGACGACCAACTTTACTCTTTTGTACATTAGGTGGTAAGTAGCAGTAGCTTTCCTCACATCCAAGCGTTGCTTAGGGGTCCTCCGGGCCGTAGTACTATGCTTGCATTCATCTGCGTGTCACTCACTCAACTCACTGCTACGGGGATCACGTCGAGGCCCTCATCTCTCTAGCCAGACTGTCATGAACAGTCTGTTTCCAGGGAGAACTGCATGGAAGTGAGGTGGGGGTATCTTGGTCAGTATGCTCGCCTGACCCTAACTAACATTGTCTAATCAGTATGTTTTGCTTGACCAGACGTTAGTCTCTTTTCCCCATATTGTATAGTCGCCATGACGCCATCGCCATGGTATGATATGCATACTAAATTACTATGCGATCAAAAGTCTAGCCCTCGTTTAGTCTTTATTTAATTTTAAATGTTCACAACAAACCAATAGGTACAAATAGTTATTAGTTATATATTTATTGATTACCTGCACATTTTTTAAGTATTGCTGAAACAGTTTGCTAGGCCTATGTGGCTGTTCGTATCGCAAATTTGTATCCTTGCTCATTCTCAGAATTATCCTGGCAATTATTGAAATCCAAAGCAACAGAAAGTTCTGATCCGAAAACCGGATGTATCGATGTTACTATGGCGGACAAAACATCCGGTATTCGGATTAGAATTTTCTCAACTTAATGTCTTAATACTGGTTTAGAAGACTCTGCAGAATCTGTATACAACAAGTTTCATTTACAATAACCCGCTCTAAAAGCTACGCGCACCCAATTTATTCTCAAATACATTAACTGTCCCTGCAATCCAAGCATTCATCACTATCTGACTTTTAAAAAAAAATATCTAATCTGGACCTCTCTTTAGTTAATTTGTAGCTATACCCTCTTGTTCTTGTAGGCGGTTGTATTTTGAAAAACTTGTTATAGTCTAATTTATCCACTCCTCTGATATCTTATAAACATGTATTAAGTCACCTCGAATTTTCTTTTCTAGACACTGTAGGCCGGTTTTTCTGAGTCTTTTCTCATCTTCTTCTTTCGTTCACTATAAAATAATGTCTATATCTGCAATGTTGTTTCTCGTATAAACTTGACTGTCTTTTGTAGTTCACATACAGGTCCATAAAGTTTTTCTTTCAGTGCTGTTTCTATGGGCCAGTGAGATTTTCTCTATATATTATATTCGGGACATTATATGCCTGTCCGCATGTACATATGGCTGAGTTTTTGTGTACATGGGGCTGCGGAGTCGGTTGTGTCCTGTTCTAAGGCGCAACATAAGTTTGCTCTTGTCTGTTCGTGTTATGGTAATCGTCTAGTGTTACTGTTGGTGGCTTTCTGATTTATTTGGTTTGGCTTGGATTGGTTCGTTCTCAATCTCCCGCTACCAAACCCTGATACGGGCCTAAGTAGCAGAATGTAGTCCAGAGAACGGAATGCGTTGTGTTCTAGTTTACAGCTTGACTGCGATATTTGCACCTTTCGACCAGCAATAATTGATTTGATCATCCTTATCTTCTATTGGTATGTAACTGGCACATCTGGTTGCTCGTCTGCAGCACCCTCCTTTGCCAGTCGATCTGCTCTCTCGTTTCCTGGTACTCCACAATGAGAAGGTATCCACTTCATAACAATCTTGCACTGGTTGCTCAGTTCAGGGAGCCTGTAGATCTGGCCGTTTCTCAAATTTCAGTGGTTGGAGTGCTGATTGTGCATCTGTCAGAAATACTACCGGTTGTGAACTGACATTGGTGTTCAGCAGTTTCTCATTTCTACCTTGACAGAATTTTCCAGTTGGTACTCTGACTGTATCTCTAATGTTGTTTGGGTATTCTATCTACACTCCCGCTCCGCCATTCTTTACTGCATTCTGTGCTGACCCATCTGTGTATACTTTGACCCAGTGGTCTTGTGGGTATTCTATAACCAGGAAATGGAGGGCTACTATTCTACGCTGCACACTGTTCTGTTCATCCTTGTCTAATATTCCTTTCACTTTTGTTTGAATTCATACTGATAGTCCATGCCTCTCTCTACAAGGGGTTTGTTCTGGCACAGATTTTAGGGGGATGTCAACTTCAGGTAGATCTATAATTTGCCTGCGAAGTCGTTTCGCTTGATGCATACAACCACTTCTTTTCAGTCTAAATTTTGAAATGTCTTTCATTGGATGGCTTGGTATGCATAGGAACTATTCTGCTTCTGTTAATACCTTTGTGTCTCTGCGTTCTCTTAGTGCTTGTATCCTCCCCATTTTCTCCATCTCTACTATTGGTGTTAATTTCATTGCTCCTGTAATGACCTTAAGTGCCCGATTTTGCATCTTATCCACCTCTTTTAGGGTAGTGTTTGCTGCAGGGCACCATGCTGCTTGCAGCCTGAGATAAATGACAGAATAGCACAGACAACAGCAGCTGTTACGCGTTTGAAACCCATATGACAGGCTAAGCGGATGGCCACAGCATAATATTGGTGCTCTCAATATTTGAGTATGCCTGTGAGACCATTATTGCGGATATCCAGTGTTTAAGACATGCAATGGAAATGAGGTGCTTTAGAAGACTATTAAATGTTACATATAAGGATTGTGGCATGAACGTAGAAATACGACGAAGAGTGGAAAATGCAATTGGGCCTTTTCATAATCTGTTCACAGCTATCAAAAGGCGAAAGATAGTTTGGTATGGGCACTTCACGAGGTCCAGCGTTACAAATTCAATACTGCATGACTCCGTACTAGGAAAGAGGGCGGGCACGTCTAATGAAAAGATGGACATCACTGAGTGGTCAAACCTTCGTCCCGGTGAGGCACAACAGACAGAGAGAGAGAGAGAAAGAAGGAGATGGCGTAGGATTGTGGGAGTCTTTAAGTGTGCGCCAACGAACACTCCTATGTCGTACACCACTCAGCATTGGAAACCAATTTGTCATACCGGCATTCCTTCGTACCGCACCTTCACTGTTTACGTACAAAGCACGAATGCTATCCAGCAATTGATCCTCCATCGGTTTACCCGATCATGTGCCTTTTATTGATCAATGAATGTCACGTAGAGTTTCTTATTGCATTCTATAGTTTTTTTCACTTGACTGTCTGAACGTAAATATAGCATCCGTGCATCCACTGCTTTGCAAGAATCCTGATTGTAAATCACTGAGAAGCGGCTCCACAAATAGCTCGAACTCATAGCTCAACCACCAGGGCGAAGATTTTTCCAACGTGGCTAAGGAGAAATATGCCCCCATAACGGCTGTAATCTTTTCTGCTGCCCTTTTTTTTTTCCTAAAGGTACCACCACGGCACTTTGCCAATCATCAGGTACCATCCTTTCAATGCACGCCTGAGATCTTTGTTAGCGATCTCACACCTGCAGATATGTGGTCTACACCTTGGGCCGTGTAGTTATGAAGACGTCTAATTGCCTCTCCGACAGTTATATGAGTCTTCCAGGTCGAGTGCAACGACGACTGTTTCTAGTTTTGACTGGAAACCCTCACAAACACCATACGCAAAAATGCCAGCATTATCACAGGCCTCCTTTGCCGCTGTTCTGTAACTGCTCAGAGTATCGGGTAGGATGTGCGCCAGTTCTATGTAGTACAGGATTTTCTGGCCACTACCTTCTCGAGCAATTTGCCATATACATTATGCAAGAGTCCTTACCTGGATTTAGGCATACACACCTTGTATAAGTACGAGACAACACTCTGGATCACCGATTTTAAATTTGAGTAACTTGCTTGAATTCCCATATAAAACACGCTAATGACAGCATATTTGGTCATTCTTATTCTCTTCCTGATCATTATTACGCATTTTCTGTCTTCCGTTATGTGAAAGGTAGAAGCCCTTTTTCTTAGCCAGTCTGTCATGCTGCAGCCTGTAATCCAGGATCACAGTGTGGAGGTGTAGAAGGGTCTTGGTAGTTCTGGTTCGCTGACCACTGCAGCTCATGCTCTGCATCTTGATCCCGCCCTTCTGAATATGATCACCGTGTCGTAACTCTGGAATCTCGTACCCACCAACCATTAATGGACAGCAGGCCATCATATTCATTATTTAACTTCCACTGTCCGACTGCTTCAACGCAGATGTATATATTTTTCAATCAGATGGTTAATTTTCCGAATTCAGGTCATCCCTTACCCGTGAGGTCGTTGTAGGACACATCCCCACGCAGCCCTTCTGTCAGTGGCCGCTCTCTGTACCTCCTCTGGTCTGAAATTGGTCCATTCTTTTACGTTGTCCTCGAGCTTTTTTTTTGGACGACCTCTTCAACGTCTGCCTTGCAGTTTATCTCGGTATGTGCCCGTACCAAGCGAGTTCCTTTGTTTTTAACAGGTCTTCAAAAGCCCCTATTACTGTTGTACCTCGTTTTTCCTCACTTATAACTAGGTTTTTGTATGTGACGTTTATAAATCTTCAGAAACATCTACAAGGCATGTATCTTGCCTTGTCAGCTGCAATTGTCACGTGTGATGAAGATCACTTTGTTCAGCCGTATGGACAGTCTTCTCTTGCTGTGTCCGCTGAAATGGGCGACTAGAACGGTGATTTGGATTAAAAAAGAAACCGCCTTTTGTCAACATTACTCTCTGGCGCTGAGCTACATTTGGCCAGTGGTAAGATATTAGACGAGACGACTGAAGATACAAGTGTTGTGCCCAGCGTTCCAGTATTCTCGTTTCGTCTGTCAGCAGTTCTGAGCCATCTGCATTCTGAATTGGAGTAGCATACGACGGGTGAGGGCCATAGTCTTTAACCCTTTACACCCTAATGCACCTGAAACTAATAGCTAAAATGCCATTTCCTTTCTCACACAGCTTCGCAGATAGACCAAAAAGGGGTTAAAATGACTACATTGGTGAAGAAAATTAACTTGAACATTGCATTGACTTTGCCATTCAAAGTTAGACCATAGATAGAGAAGAATGCTTGAAAGCCTAGGGTGTAATGGGTTAAAGTGTCATAGAAGCGTTTTGTGTCGTTTCTGTCAGCGTAAAACTTAAATTTTATCTGACTTGTTTCCCAAACACGTGTCCATGTTCATCTGCTATCCTTGGCCCACTCTTTGTATGGTTGTGAACGCCATCTTTCTGACTGCAAAGAATGTGTCCCTTTTATGAGATCTAAATAGCTTGTTTCCCTTGACAAGTGGTTCTCATCAAAGCAGTCTTTACGTGTCGTCTATACAATGTGCTCGGAGGAGGAGTTTACAATCTAATCGCGACCCAATCTACACACATCCGAGCTGCAGATTCTTTAGTTTTCCCATATTTCCTTAAAAGTCCTTCAAAATTCATCATGCTTTGCGGTTGTGTCCTAAAATGTTTTTTTCTTTGCTTTCCATCCTGATGCTGGCTCCTGCACCACATAGCTTTGGTGACTTCAATCACGTGTCAGTCCTGGTGATTAACAATCAAGTGATATTCCTTTGGTCAGGGGTGCATCCATGTAGGCAAGCGGAATATTATATGTGGTTGCTAGGTCGTGAGCTGCACATAGCCCAAGAAATAATAGACCATTACTATTGCACTTGCCTATTCCAAATTGATGACTAGCTGTTCTGTGGAAGTTTGTATTTATATAGACTATGGAGGTTGTTACATGGCCGACACAAAATAGGGTAGTCTGCCCTGGCATGTGAAGACTGGTCTCCTCAGACTAGACTGAAATGCATGTTTACTTAGTGTAGCGCTAATTCATATAGCTGTTCCAGGAAAGGACAATCCTACCCTAAAAAAAAAAAACCCAATTAACCAGTCCAAATGAAAAGCAACATGTTTCTGTGTAAGTCATCGACTAGTGTAAATACATCATCTGGTGGCATCTACAATGAACCAAAACTTCAGAGCAATGTAGACCCGCAGCCAGTTACGACGCGTTTTGCTGCATTTCTCACAAGGACCAATGTAATGGATCCCATTTTTGTTACGTTCACTACAAAATAAACACATCTTGCCTGGCAATATGGGTAGAAACAGAACAAGGGAGATCTTGGACTATGCTTACCAGCCTCAATTTTTATAAAAGATATAGTCGCTGTGATCTGGAGGGACTATAACTGTGGTATTATACCAAGGTTGGCGCTCGTGGAAACTACTACTTGGGATAATGGGACACCTGTCCCTAGGTACAAGATTACAGATGTTTGTCACGTAAACCAATATAAAGCTATGCTTCTCTGCTAGAGATGCGGAGAACACTACACGTCCATTATCATATTGAGACTGACTTCTGGGACTTCTTTAACTTCGGAAGATGCAGATAAAGAGAGATTGAACCTCTAGAAATGTGTGCATCTGTCCTGGCCATGCGGTAATGAACAAGCTTGCACACTATCTTGAAGTTATGTGATCAATGATCTTTTTTGTATGTGAGATAACAGGAGGCATGAAGTCAACGCCAAATGTGGAACTTGAAAAGATTACAAAACTGCAATGCATGACCAACAGAAGAGACTGCATTGCCCAGCAGCAAGCAGAGAAACTCAGAAGATTGAACCAGAATCCAATGAACCAGAGACTAAACAATTTTGGAAATGGGAAACTAAAGCGGAGAAACTTTGCAGAAATAGTCAAAGCAAAGATGTACGAAGACCCTATGAATGCACTAACAAGCGGAGGTAGAGGAACTGAGGGCAGCAGTGGAAGACTATGCCAGTAGTCCGCACCAAAAAGGGTAGTGGTACAGTGGGTTCCATCCCACTACAACGAGGAGGCAGACAGACGGGCAAAAGCAGGTGCAAGACTACCACAACCAGATACTAGTGTAACATACGAAGAGTCAAAACGGCTTATTAGAGCTAGATACATGACCAAATGGGAAACAGAACATATCGGCTACACAAAAAACGATGCCTATTACCAGTTAACAGAAGAGAGCAGGTCGTGGTCTTCAGACTTCGCACTGGCCACAATAGACTGAGGTACCACCTATTCTTACGCAGTCAGACAGTAACCATTATTTTTTTCGAAAAAAAGCGGCGGTCATCCTGAGGCTGTCGACACTGCCATAGAGCTTGTCTTGTGGTTCCACTGGTGATGGCCACATCTGCTCTCTCTGATCCTCGTATGTCGGGCAGTTCTGCAGCAGATGTTCAGCGGTCATTTTCCCGGTACCACACGGGCATTCGTCGGTACCACCTATCTTCAATTTGTTGAATAGGTGGTACCTCAATCTATTGTGGACAGTGCGAAGTCAGAAGACAACGACTTGCTCTCTTCTGTTCAACTGATAATAGGCCTCGTTTTTGGTGTAACCAGTATGTTCGGTTGTTAAACTCAACAGATTGAAGATAGGTGGCACTGACGAATGCCCGCGTGTCGCCGGGAAAATGGCCACTGAGCATTTGCTGCAAAACTGCCCGATATACGAAGATCAGATGTGGCCACCACCAGTGGCAACATCAGACAAGCTCTATGGCAGTGTCGACAGCCTCAGGATGCCGCTGCTTTTTTCGAAAAAATAAATGACATCTGACAGCGTAAGAAGAACCAATCTAGATAGAGTGATTCTTCTTCATCGTACGCAGTCAGACATCAACCTTAATTTTTTCAGGTACAAATTCTGACATTCAAAGAGAACCAAATTTGAAATTATCTCATGAAACATCTATTCAGATAATGCACAATTTGGCAGATTTCAGCTGCTGACTGATGAGCACTATATCAAAGGTGATTGAGGTATCTGCCATCAATAAGAATGGCAAAGGTGCCAAAGTTGCAGATTACAAACATGATCTAAAAAATTGTGCAGCACAATGGACCATATTTCAACCTGCTGCCGCCTTATCAAGGAGGCCTTAGAGTACCAACCGCTGTTGATATTCTTTATCAACTACAAGATAAGCTTGACTCTGTAGGGGTAACCTATCTCACCAAACTTACCCCTCCCTAACTACTAGAGTGCTGAAAAGATGCCACCCATGCTGAATCCTTCCACAACACTTCTATTTCCTGCTGTGTACATTTTGATACCATGGCGCTTGTGCAACATTTGGTGTTTGATGGAAAGGTGTGATTGACAAACATTGTACAATGATGAAATTATCTCACAAAAAAAGACTCCAATAGCACAAACAATTTATTTCCTTCTCAAACTGTTAAACACATTGTGAACTACCAGGACAAAAAGAAAGATTCTAATACCCCTGTGCCATGATAATTTCGAATTCACTACTGAGGTGATACATCCTATTCAAGAATTGTACAATAGAGAATGTGCCCATTTAATAATTGCTTCCATAAACCTTTACAAGATATGCAAGTGCACATTATCACTAGCTTAGTTAAGGTTATTAGAGTAAATTTCATGAAAATATATATACTAAACAAAGCCTCCATTGAAATTAGCATTTTTTTTTTTAAATGTGCTTCTCACATAAAAAAACACATCATGGTAGCCACAATATTTAACAGCAATAAAGAATGTGCAACCATAAACAAGCACACAAGTTTATTTCTTGGCAGCCTTCTTGATGGCTACTTTCGCCAAACGCTTGGCTTTCTTGGCAGCTGCTTTGCCCTTGGGTAGAGGCTCAAGGGGTTTGGTGATCTGATAAGACAAAAATAACAGAATTTTTAGAAAATTTTAGCTGCTGTGTTTTATTTTGAACCACAATTTGTGTTTAGTATTATTGTATGCATTTCTAGTTCAAAAGTGTCAGGTTAAACAAAAATTAAAATAATATAACTGACTGTGGACTACTTCAGGTATGTATTTCAGGTAATTCAAATCCATTTGTGGGCATAGAAAGTTATCCAGGACATTTCCAAATAAATGTATATCCCAGATGAAACAACAAACTTACGCCTCTCTTCTTGTTGAGTAGTTCCTCCTTCTTCCTCTTGCGAATAGCTTCAATGTGCTTAGCTTCCTTCTTGGCATGTTTTGCATACGGGTTCAACCTCACCATAACACGAGAGTTCTTGAGTGGGTTCTTCTTCAAGATCCTCCTCCTGACTTCATTCCTGCAAAATTCCAATATTATAATTTTAATTGTTCTATTAAAATTAACTCCTATTCTTATATATATATATATATATATACTTTCATAAGGGGAATACATTTTCCCCCCCTTACATAGTATTTGTTTACCAATGATATCCCAGTATAAAGTAAAAGATTACACTAAACAAAATAGATCTATGACATCTTAAAATACATTGAGCATGGTAGGGTGGAAAAAGGCCACTTACTTTGGTGCCCTAACTGCAGACTGAATTTCATCACTCTTCAAGAGGCGGGCAAGATCAAATGATACCATCTTGTGCATAGGAAGGCTGAAAATAATTTAAAATATTCAAGATAATTACAAAAAGCTGAAGGCATGTTTTCTTCTGTCTGTACAAAATTACTCTGGCAGACAGCAGTAAAAATGTGGCCCACTATAAACAATTCAGACTTCTGAATTGAGCCAGTATTAGTTTATATAACCTGAATATTACAGAATAGCAAGACATTAGCACTAGAAAATAAGCTTGAACGAATAGATTATATAGGTCAACTGAAATATTATGAGTGATTAAGAGTTTATATGGTTATGCTACTGTTCTATGTTCAACGGATGTTTTAATTTCATAATTTTAATAAAAAAGCAGGCTTACTTATATCCTTTCTTCTCCTTGGACTCTTTGCGCCAGGTGCCATAGATGTCATCAAGACGTCTGAAGGCAGACTCTGTCCAGATACAGAACCTTCCCACATGACCACCAGGGGCAATCTTCAGAAGGTTAAGCCTGTCCACACTAATCAGGGTGATACCTAGAAAATGTGTGAAGATATTTCAAAACAATGACATATAGCTTGAGATAGTTACATCAACTGCATTGTGCCACAGCAGCACCACCATTCTATTTTTGTTATTCATCTTTCTATGCACCCAAAAGCACTCAATTCAACTATTTTTACTAGCTTCACCAGATATACTAGTTTCATTTAAACCAAAACGGCGTTATAATTTAATTCAGTCTTCATTTCTGGGTGGATGACTAGGATCTTCTTACGCTGTCAGACGTCGACCTTTATTTTTTCTAAAAAAGCAGCAGTCATAATTTAATTCAGTCTTCATTTCTGGGTGGATGACTAGGATCTTCTTACGCTGTCAGACTTCGACCTTTATTTTTTTCGAAAAAAGCAACGGTCATCCTGAGGCTGTCGACACTGCCATAGAGCTTGTCTAGTGTTGGATCTGAAAGATATGCCTAATAATGATATACATACGAGTGCAACACCACAGCAAACCAACCCCATCTATTTGGTAAATTTCAAGTTTTACACCGGTAAAGAAAATGAGCCAATACAGCTTGGCATCGGCTTTTCTTGTCAAGCTTGCTCTTGGCCAGCTCAAAAAGGATGGCCATTTCCAACCAAAACCAAGGGACGATGAAGCAGAACGGTATTCTGGTGGCAACAGTGGACAGACAGGCAGATAGATGTTTGTAATACACTGCAACCGTACAGTCTGTGTTGCAAGTCATACAAAACATTGAACAGCAAACAATACCAACCCGTTCTTGACTACATGTACATGGGAGAAGTTGATCTTGCAGACTAATAACATTCATTCTACGATTTTGGTAGAGAAGAGAAACAAGTGGTGGCAGAATGTTTCAACAATACCTGGATTTCTCCAACAGACATTCGCCTGCCTACAGCCATCTGCATTTCCATATTAGTTTGCTGCAGAGCCTTTCACAAGGTCAGCGCCGAACATTGGGGACTTTGCCAGTGTTTCGGGAAGTTTATAAAACCACAAACTGGTACAAATGCCGGGCAGAAAGAAAGAAAGCTCTGTTACCGGTGCTTAAAAAATTGTGTTTTGAGGCTTATGGTGTATGTAGTTTTTATTGCTGCACTCTTCAAGGAAATGCATTTAAAACAGAAGAGTTGGTAACAATATGGCAACATCAGAAGGTTTGTATCTTCAATGAATTTCTGCAACACGGACCTTGTTATCATCATATATTGCCAACATCCAACAATTATAAACAAGATGAGATGAGATCTACAAACTAAATTCACACTAACCTGAGATATTCCTGAAAGCTCGAGTGATGCCATTGTCTTTGTTGTAAATCACAAGAGGGCCACGTCGCTGAATGCGACGCCTATTTCTCATCTTACCCCTCCCAGCTCTAAATCTTTTGCTATTGTAGACCTGAAATATTTAAATTAATCTATAATTAAAACCACATGCAATAGAGGGGCAAATACACAAACACTCTTCCTTTAAAACAATGACATGGACAAATGGTAATTTTTAAACATACCTTATTCTGGGGTGTTCAAAAAGTATTTATTTTTCAGCAGAAAAGTATGGGTGGGGTCCAACAGGGAGGTATAGGGTACAGCCATGCGCACATATTTCTCCTGCCGCAGAGACGAGTTAGATGATGGCAGTCAGCATTTCAATGTAGGCGTCACTGATCAGTTTTAATTCACCACAAAATGACGGAAAGAATTGAACAGCAGTTTCCTCAAATTTTGAAAAAAGATTCAACAGGATTTCAGTGGCATTGCCATGAACATCACAAATTAAGTAGTACAATTGCACAAACATGGCAGCACATCAAGCTGATGTCACCAGTGTACGGACCTTGATCTTTTTAAACCGTTGTCACCATCGTGATCTATTATTTGCATCAGATTCAGACTTTCTTGTTCCAACATTCCTCTGCTTCAGATTTTCCCCGACATGACTTTGGATCCAATTTTTTCATGTTCTCCCAGCAAATTTTGGCTGAAAGGGACCCGATTTGACTCACAAGAAGACATTATGCGAAAACTCAGACCCATTTGTCTTAAATTGGAGGACCAAGGAAAGTACTACCAGGTTAAATAATTCAATTTTTCAGCACAAAGGTCTGATACTTTTTGAACATTCTTATTATTATAGTATAGCTATGGTCTAAATCAGGAGGAAATTTGAAAAATATTTTTCATAGGCAACATCAGAAGGTTTAATATCTTCAACAAGAGTCCTTGTTATCATCACATATTGCCATTATTATAATAAATACATTGCACGCCACATATAGAGCATGCAACCAACTACTTTTTATCAATGTCCCAAATAATGTGCCTAGATCTATTTATTCAACAAAATTAAGTGGGGGAAAAAGTAGCACCAAAATATTTTGCAAATAACATTCACATTCCATTGGGATTCAACCTTGCTGGTTCATGACAAAGTATAGATAGAGTGGAATGGGTTGTTCAAACCTCCCTTTGACGCTTTGAACATTGTTTAGTTATATAACTATATAATAGACCCCCTACCCTCATTTATACATGTTTCATTTACAAACCTTCTCAATGTCAGACCAGGCCTTCAGCTTCTTCAGCACAGCAACAGCCTCTTTAGTTTTCTTGAGCTCCTCAATCTTGTCACTGACCACCAGAGGAACTTCTGGGATCTCTTCAATACGATGACCTAAAATATATAAGCACATTCATTTAAAAGTTGCCTACAAAATTCAAAGCAAGATGCAAAATAACCTAGAATGTTAATTTTTCTTTAATTCTTATTTCAGAATACAAGTGTAAGCAGTATCTATCCAAAGTGGTGCATTTGTATGGGATGTACAACAAAATTACCTTTAGACATGACTAAAGCAGGAACACCAGTTGCAGCAATGGCAGATGTGATTGCATATCTGCGTTGGTTGGTATTAATTTTCCTGTGCCAGCGTCTCCAAGTTTTGGTAGGAGCAAACATACGTCCACCACGACACATGTTGCCAAATGCACCCTGGCCAGACCTATGAGTACCACCACCACGCACACGAGGAATACGAGCAACAGCCCGACCAGTTCCCCAAGACTCAGCTGATGTCTGATGTCCTATAAACAAACAGAATTGAAAGTTCAAATACAACAATTTAGATATAGCGAATACATATCTAACACCTATCTTTATTTTATAGAGCACTTAGGACAATACATGAGTATCATAAGCAATTTGCCAATGCCCATCTCTACTAGTAATATTCAAAGCAATAGCATGCATGAATGCATCCCCACACAAACATATTGCATATACCTAGTACTACTACTACACTAAGATCACATTGGATTTGTCATTATTTAAAGGATATTTTGCATATCCCGTATCTTATGGGATGAAATGACAAAAACGTTTTCACATTAACGCCATTTTTGTTTTAAGTACAATATCCAGCAACGTTGTCTGGCACAGAGTCCGACTGAAAAAAATCCCTTTTTTGGTGATTTTTGTATGGCTAGGGAAAGGGTTAATGGTAAAGTAGCAAAACAAATAAAATTAAAGTAATATCTTTCTTGAGATGCAATTGGTGTAATGATAAAAATATATAGTCAATATAATCATTTTGTGGCAACATCAGAAGGTTTATATCTTCACTGAAACTCTGAAACACGGACCTTGTTCTCATCATATATTGCCATGGTACAGTTATAAACACTTCTCAAGTCACATCTGTACATCTAGAAAGTTTATTTGTGCAACTCAACAACAAACACTGTTCTGTTGATTCAATAGAAATTATGATGCATCGTATTTTATTTTAATATCCTATCCTATCCACACATGTGCGTTTAACATATCCATACATTTTCTTCACATTATTGGGCTCATTTCTCAAATGAGCTACATATTTTACCATTGGATATATGGGTAGGGAGCAATTAACAAATGTATAAAAATGTACTATCGGGTGAACACAAAAAAGATACGACAATTAAGAGGTTCATCATCAAGACCAATAATTATGAAAACTGGGTAGCTTATGCATGCTAAACATCTTTATGTACAGAAAGTGCAAAGTGCTTCCCCAAGGGGACTATTTTGATCATAACCTTTGTTTGCTGAGCACAATTTTCAAAGAATTTTTCAGTAACAAATTTGGTCAGCAACCCATAGCTGCCAAGACCCTTCTACACCTCCACGTGGTGATCCTGGATAACAGGCTGCAGCAGGGCAGACTGGCTAAGGAGAAGGGATCGAAGAGGGAATGCTAACCCGGTACTCAAAAAATGCTTGCTGAAGTCGGATGTATTGGACCAAAAGGTGCAAATATTGCAGCCAAGCTGTAAAACTACGACAACACATTCCGTTCTCTGGACTACATTCTGCTACTAAAGCGCTTCAGGGTTTGGTAGTAGAGATTGAGAACGAACGATTAAGAAGAATGGGCCTTTTTGGTGCAATAAATTAATTCACTGTCATTTCAAACCTTACCACTCGACCACCTACGAAACCTTGCTTTTCAACAAAATATAGCACTGCCATTATCAGTTTCCAAATAGCACCCAAACTCTTCTTCTTTATCTGTACTGATTAGATCTCCAACCAAAGCATAATTATAAAATCATTAACCTCGAAAACATTTTTTTTTTAAACTTGCAACAGAACTAAATATATAGTATCACATTTTTTGTAAACAAAGCAGACGATTTCAACTACGCAATCTTTTACAAAATGCAAAAACCCATCATTATAAAAGTGAGGGGTACAACACATTGGCTAACCTTAAGGGCCCTGTATTATAAAAGTACAGAAGTTCCCACAGCCACTGAATTATTTTTCTATGTTGTTCACTTTGAAAATCTAATTTTGTTTGTTTGTTGTATAAATATGTATGTAGAGACGTGTAGAGACATAAATGAATAAAGAACTACTTGGTGTTTTTGTTGTGTGTGTGTTAATGTACGAGATACAAGATGAAATTTTTTTTTAACCGCAACATTTCGAGGAGAATCGGGACCGTCGGAATGTGAAAATCATCACAGAACGCTGAGTTTCTTACAAGATCGTCAAATCTGCTATTTTCCCTTGAAAATGTAGTTAATACGGCTAAATAAAAAAACAAATTAAACAGATCGAGCTCCCAAAAATATGTCGGAACAACTTACCTTTATCACCCGCAATAATGGAATAATCCGCAAGTCGTTCCGAAAACGCAAAAACGTCGTTTCAAAATCACTTTACGTCCGTTTTGGTTATTTATAATAACAAAGGGTTAAAAAAAAAAAAAAGTGGCAACATCAGAAGGTTAGCATCTTCACTTAAAATTCTGAAACACGGACCTTATTATCATCATATGTTGCCAAGATGATATATTTTGTAAAATATTCAGCACATTAAGCTGACGGCCTTCCATGGACAGCATTTAGAATATGCTGGCACCATTCATTTTTATAGCGCCATATCTATAACATAGGCTGTTTTACATGTGTAGACAAACACATTGTCTATATGACATGCGTGAAATGGGAAGTTCCGAAACCAGATCAATTCATGTCAAGTCTTGACCTGAGCCATGCATTCCAGCTGTTTGGGTTCCGTCTCCTTTGTCTTGAGCAATTTTCGTTGTTTAAATCAGTCTCTACCCCTCTTGTCCTGAGATTGCAGAACAGAAGTATGATACTGCTATCAGCTAGCTCCCTTAATGGGAAGAGTCTCATTCAATGCCAGCATCTTATCACATTTTCCCTAAATATTTATCTGATTCTAACAGTTCCATAAAACCTATATCATTTCATATCAATTGCTCTTTTCTGTTCATGCACCCATTAATGAAAGTGATCTTTTGTTATTCATGTTTCAGAGTAATACACTCAGACGTCGGTGGATTTTTTAAGTTGGACATTAGATTTCCATGTTTCACAATGCAACTAAAAAGCACACTGGCCTTTTGTATTTGACATCTTTATTTCTGCCTTCTATTTGTCTATATTTCCATCAAGACAATGGGGATTACGTCACAAAATAGGCTAAATGGGATAGAGGTAATAATTTTGTGGCAACATCAGGTTAACATTTCACTTAAAATTCTGTAATTCGGACCTTGCTAGCATCACGTATTGCCACAATGAGAATGTGATATACTGCAAATTGTGTGACAACCACTTTCTCTTTGTAGTCTGGCAAACACCTCACATTTTGATCCTCCAAGCCTCCAAGTGCCTCACTCATAATTCCCTCAAGGAATATATTGAAAAGAGTGTACAACCCTGTCTCACACCAACTGATGTGCGAAACCAGTCCCCTCGCCTCCCATTCACATGAACTGCGCTGGACGCCTTGTCATACAGGTGTTCAAGGACCGTTATATTTCCGTTGATTTTATACATCCTCATGGTTGCCCATAGCGCTTTATGCCATATCCTATCAAACTTCTTAAAATCAACAAACACATGATAGTGTTTGCTGCTGTTCTATCTCTGCTTGGGGTTTCAATCGGTCGAGGATTAATCTAAGCATGACCTTGCTTGGGTGGCTGATTGTTCTGTAATTTTGGCACAGCTTTAGGTTTCCAGACTTAAGCAGAAATACGCCAAGTCTTTTGTCTTGAGGTATACATTCAAATTATGTCCAAGTGTTCCTGGTTTCCTTTGTTTGTCCTGTGCTCTTTTCATGACCTGGGGTTCCAGAACAGAGACCACATCACAATGCTATCTGCTGGTTTCCTTAATATCTCCTATCTGCCGTTTTAAAAATAGGTATAGTCTGATACTCCTGCTAAGACGGATGTGTCCAAAAGGACCAAATATCGCAGTCAAGATGTAACATGCCAACAATGCATTCGGTTCACCGGACTAAATCCTATATTTTGCCCTAAACATGGCTTGGTAGCGGAAGAATAAATGCAGAGAAGCCACCAAATGAGGGGAAGATTTTATTTTACTCCTAGTGCTGCAGCAGCCGCCTCACATTTAATATTGTTTTCTCATCGTATGTTCCCACAATATCTGGTTCTTTTCAACAGTTCAATAAAATTTATATGCCAAATCAATCGCTCTATTCTGCACAGGCACCGTTTTATAATAGTGATATTTTGTATGTTCGTTTCAGAGTTATCCACTAGAATTAATTTCTTTGATTTCCCCAATGCAATTGAAAGCCACTCTAGTCTTTTAAAGCATTCATATTGTGGCATCTTGATCTAGTATGTTTATTTTAATATGAAGATAACGGTGTAGGTTACATCACAGAATGGGTTGTATGTTAGTAATATAAATAATTTTGTGGCAACATCAGAAGGTTAACATCTTCACTTAAAATTCTGTAACACGGACCTTGTTATCATCATGCATAGCCACAATGAGAAATGTTTTGCACGATATACTATAAATTATGATAACAACTTTCTTCCATTACTATTTCATATACAAACAATCAATAAAACCTTGTGGAGCTCAGGTCAGAACAAATTCATGCAACATATCTTAATTTATACATTCCAGGTCTGTCCATGTGTTTAGTTCTCTTCATTTGACTTGTATCTGCTGATCTGTGTTTCCAGAATCTCATGACATGTTCCCTTAATATCTGGTTCTTTTTATATTACCAATATACCCTACCAATCACTCCATTCTGTACTGGTCCCCATTTCTGAAAGAGACCTTTCATGTTTTGTTCATACACTGGAACTGACTTTTTATTTCTGACTTTCCTCTAGCCTTTTGTTTTGAACATCGTTATCTCTAATTCCTATTCATATTTCTGTCAAGAATGCAGGGGTTACAATCACAGAATGGGTTAAATGAGATACTAGTAATATAAATAATTTTGTGGCAACATCAGAAGGTTAACATCTTCACTTAAAATTCTGTAACACGGACCTTGTTATCATCATGCATTGCCACAATGTTTTGCAAAGTATACTACAAATTATACTGACTACTTTCTTCCGTAGAAAGTATTTCAAATATTTATTTTTCAAGTTTCACCTTCACGTCTATAATCTAGGTCTTATGTAAAACTCAAACACAGCATCACTTAGTTGTGATCTGTTTATCTTCAATGGCAGCCAAAATTGAATCAAATACATATTTTGGAAATGGAGGTAAACATTGTATGATAGATTATAGTTGCATGATGGTTTTTTTTAGTTTTCAAAACAATTGTTACCATCAACACATTATTCAGCTCTAAACCAATACACGAATAACCTAAAGACTTTTTTTTATGATGGTAATCCACAAGGGAATTCTGAAAGTTATACCTAATTTGGTACAGCTGTTTTCACAGTATTTATATTTTGCTTTAAAGTCCATGAAGTTGATGTGCTCAAAAATGAAAGCCCCAATCAACAGAATGTCTACAATTTATGCACAATCAGAAAGAATATTCCTGCTGCATTAAATCTATACACACACTATATTATACACACTAGTTTGGCTGGAGTGATAAGTTATAAATGTTGGAATACATTGATATAGTGTTCTATATAGAACAATAAAAACATTTTCTGTTATGTCAGCAATCATAAGATGGATTATGAAAACATACCAGCCTTTTCGGAGACAGCGTATGGATGGCGGGTATTCTTCAGCATCTGGAAATGAACAACATTCACAATATCTGGACGAATGGGTGCCTTGAACACTGCAGGGAGTGCAATATTAGTGCTGGTGGTTTCCCCCTTTTCATTATGTACAGTAATGAGTGGCCTTGCTGCCTGTCAATAAAATAAACAATCAGTTACACAATTGAAAAGTATTAACCTGTGGTACCACTTATCACACTGGACCCAATTCATGCCACTAGGTTGTTCACATCTGTAACCTCCAAATCATCCTTATTGAGTTATTGGACTGGCATTCCTGCCTCTGCCTCAGTGTCCTCTTGTTGAAGCCTCCTGAGCAGCTGTATTTCAGATGCTGCATGCACTCTTCTGAAGTGAGACACCATTGTTAAATATCTAGGCATGAAGCTTGTAAGTCTTGGCATGCAACTGCACAAAACCAGTCTCCTTAGCATTGGAGATCTGTCCATACATATCTTTGATGCATGGTTCATGTAAGAGGAAGGGCGAACCAGTGGTTTATGACAGGTCCTCAGCACAATATTTTCACTGGCAAGTAGTTTTGTGAAAAAAGTTTTCTGTGGAGCTTCAGCTTGTAATCACAAAAAGTTCTCAGGCAAGTCAAAATGGCAGAGGCTGTGAAGAAAAACTGCTGCATCAAATTTCTTATATTTATGCTTTCGCATTGGTTCATGTCCTTGAGTGATATGAAATGGAGCCTCTGATTGGTTAAACAAAAACAGTGGTTAATGCCCCACCACTTGCTTATTAGAGGATCTTCAGATGCTATTCAACTTACTGGTACCTAACGCCCCACTTTACTCTATACCCCAGTATGATGCAAAAGATTGCACCAGCTTAAGACAAATCTATCGCTTCTATAATGTATCGTTTACCAACTTTTGATTGTCACAATGTCACCCATGATATTCTGTCTTTCCTGCTATCTATCCCATTATTGTAAAAACGTGTTCCAAGCCGCCTCCTCATACTCATAACATGCCTGATGACAAAGGATGACCGCCTTGTTCGGATCTTTGCATTGAGTTGGCTGTGCCTGTTTGAGTACTATATCATTACCAGCTTGCTTGCTGATTGACTGCGTCAATGATTCGCTGCCAACTGGTTCCACGTAGAATCCAATTACTTTCCCGGTTAGTCTACACACTCTTAACCATATACAGAATGAAAACCCATATAAACCGAACTGACCACGAATGTGTGACTGTCGACTTACGGATGATTTTTGGAAAGAAAAAACGGATTTTCCACTATCATCAAAATCAACGTCGGGCGTTCTTTCGTACTAATCTCTACACGATATGGTAGAAAAAGAGTGACTAAGTACGTAATTAGTTAGTAAGAACAATGATGTCCTTTCCCAATGTAGCCATTAGCATTAACAATTATGGCGGCCACACCATGCTGTCGGCATGGCTTGTAAAGATTTCACTAAGTAAATGATTGATTTTATTGCAAATAAAATAAATACTTAAGTACAGCACGAAATGTAATACAGTCGAGCTACTCCATATGGCTTTGGGTTTACAAAATATATTATTAGGGTAGTAATTGAATAAATACAAATACTTGCCATTTTGTTCGTCAGAGTAGGTCTTCTGACAACCTTCTACCACGTTGATCCTACAGAAAAAAGAATCTGTCTTAGGAAAATAGTTCCAGTAGGATGTAGCAACAACCATAAATTAATACATCAGTCGTGACGTTCTATGAATAATAATATTATAACTTACAATTACCATATTGATAGTGTATTATCATCTAATTAATATATATTTATAATAAAAATAAAGGTTAATAAATGTATATTATAGATGGGTGCGATTTGTGTATTAGAACTATATAATTAATCGCATTCATACAAGTGTTACTTAATTCTCACATTTATTGTAAAATATAAACTGGTCATCGAAATTTATATGGAACAAACATTTTGATAACTCAAAAGATGAAACCGTTCAAATCAATCAATCAAACCCGTTCAGCTACCTGTGGAGCATAAGTCTTCAACAAATACTAGCCAAGTATCCCTGTCCTGTGCAATCCCTTCCAACTTTATCTACGTCTTTCCTGCAGCCTTTATGTTTGCTACAAGCTCGATGAATGTTACTTTAGGTCGGTCACTACTTCGAAAGACAATTAAGTGACTAGTGACATGCAGTTTGGCTTTAGAAAAGAGGTTGCGCAGACGCCCTGTTTACTCTAAGATAGATTTGTGAACAAACTATTGAATTTAATCAGGAACAAAACATCTTCTTTGAAGACCAGGAGAAAGCTTTTGAACGAGTGGATAGAAACAAGCTATAGGATATATCATTGGTAACATGTCCTTTGCAGAACGTCGCTCCCATCACAGCCCGTCTGAACGAAACTCGTCTTTTGCCAAATCTCGAGCCTGCTCCAGAATCATGCCCGTTTCTGCCTATCTCGCCCGGCATCATACCTTTCATTACCGTTCTCTCAATTCCGTTGTGTCTTTTGATGTGGCCAAAGTATTTCAATTTTTTGTTCATGATGAAATTTATGAACCAATTCTCTTCTATGTCCAACTCTTGTCGAAAGTCTACATTCTTTTTTTTTAATTCATTGTATTTTGAGGACATTTTGACTAGAAAGACTCGATTATTTTCCTTTATGTTTGGGTAACTGTCCATGTTTCGCAGCCGTATAATGTAACGGTAAAAAAAACATAGGTTTTCAAAATTGTCACTTTTGTTGGATTGCTGATATTTTGCCATAGTTTCCTCAGCAAGTGTAGCCTTTGCATTATCACTGCCAATCTCTTAGCTCTGGTATCTTGTATCTGTCGATTGCAAAGGGATCGTAACGTTCTATATTCTCATGCTGTCTAAAATTCGTTATTATGCACTTCACATAAATGCTAAATAGGTATGGGAAGAGGATACATCCCTGTCTTACTCCCCTGCGTACTTTGAACCATTCTGATGTGTCACCAGAGAATATAATTATTCGATTAGATGTACTGGAAACCCGATATATATCATGATTTTCCACAATTTTTTATGTGTCATGCAATTGTTTGTATATTCGATAAAGCATGTGTAAATGTATCTACGTTATACTCTCTATATTTTAGATAGATGTTTCTCATATTAAATATATAATCTATAGTCCCTGTGTCTTTTTTAAAGCATGTTTGTACTTCATTGATTTCGAATTACAATTTGATTTCTATACTCTTCGATATAATCAACAAGAAAATCTTGCTAACGTAGTTTATTAGCGGAAAAGTACGGTAATGTTTAGCTTTAGGTTGCCTTTTTTGGGGAGAGCAATATAGATTGATCGCTTCCAAGTATTTAGCCCCTCTGCATTGTGCCAGAACCTCTTGCATAGTACATGATAAATGCGAGCACTAGCCTTCCCTGTTGCCTGAATTAGTTCCGTTGGGATGTCATCGCATCGCGGTGAAGTGAAGTTTTTTTAAGGCTTTTGATTGCCGAGCGTAATTTGTCCAATGTGGGTTTAGGTTCCCTCTCTTCAGTCGATATTATTGTAACTGGGTGCTTTGAAGTGTCTTCGTACATGGTTCAGCAGTACTCCCTCCATCTTTTCAAAATATTTTTATTTTCTGTTAATATGGTGTCCTCTTTAGCATTGATGAAATGGCATACTGGTCGGAACTCTCTTGTCAGTTTGTTTTTTGTTGTTGTTTTTTGCGTTCGCCTTATTTCTCGAATCCCCTCTAAAATGTTGCCCCTTTCGGCCCATTGCATCCGACTTCAGCACGCATTTTGTGTAAGGGTCTGCTTCATCCTATATTTTCTAAGGGTTTACTTCCTCGGGTTAACGGTCGGTGCTGTGATAGGGATCGAACCCAGCCCTTTCGGATTGTGAGTCGTGCCACTAAACCACTAGCCCACGCCATCCCAATATCTTTGTCAGTGTATATCCATAAAAGCATCTCTCTCTGTGCCTTGTTGTAGTTATTCAATGTTTTAACAGATGTCCCCTATGTACTTTGTCTTGTCTTGTCACATTTCTCTTCTGGCAATTTTTTTTTTTTTTTTTTTAAATTTTTTTATTTGCACAGTTTCTATATTGTTGTGCTAGTCCGCTCAAGTCCCTTTTCTTTCAATTTTGTTTTGTTTTCCTTTTTTTTTTTATTATTCTCTAGTATGGCTTGGCTTGGCTTCGTTCATTCTCATTTTCCCACTACCAAACACTGAATGAACTTAAGTAGCAGAATGTAGTCCAGAGAACGGTATGCGTTGTGTCGTAGTTTACAGCTTCACTGCGATATTTGCACCTTTTGGTCCAACACATCCGACTTCAGCAAGCATTCTTTTAGTACCGGGTTACCATTACCTCTTCGATCCCTTCTCATTAGCCAGTCTGCCCTGCTGCAGCCTGTTATCCAGGATCACCGCGTGGAGGTGTAAAATGGTCTTGGCAGCTTGGTTCGCTGGCCCTGACACTAACAGTCAGCTATGAGTCGCTGACCACTGCAGCTCATGCGCTGCTCAGCATCTTGATCCCTCAAAAATTTGTCTATTTAAAATTTCTCTGAAATGTTCTTCCCATGTTCTTCATCTGTTCACTAGTTAGTTTGTTACCGGTCCACCTACATCCTGATGGAGCCTAAATATCCTCTCCTGAGCCATGTTCGTCCGTATGTCGTCGACAACCCGTGTCGCTGGAAAATCGTCTTGACGTCGACTGTCCACCTTTTCCTCGGCCACACCCTTGCACGAAAATCAGGCCGCTGGACATTGTAAGTTCGCACTGGAATCCAATCAGGGAGTATTCTCATGAGGTGATCGAACAAGAACACCTTCTGTCTAGATATGTATTCGGCAGATTGGATAGTACTGACCCTTCTGCAAATATCCTCGTTTATCAATATGTCTCTCCTGGAGACATCGGCGGCGATTCGCAGAAATCTCATTTCGCGTGTGGAGATTTTACTCTCTCATGCATTGAACATGGCCCATGTCTGGCTCTGGTAGCACGTGGTTGATATAAAGATGATGATGTGGATCAGTTGCTGCTTTGTTGCCAGATTAATTGGAGGATGTTTCAGAAGTGGCGCCAGTTGATAGGTTTACTGTCTAGCATCTAGTCTCAATCACTCTGTCGCGCCTGCCATCTTTTGAGAAAATTATGCCAATGTACCTGAGCCACTGATTCTGTTGGAGAGTTACGTTCTGGATGTGCAATTTACACGATCACTGCGTTCTTCCTACCTTAAGAGTTGTTGTCTTAGATAAACATACCAGACTTGTCATAGGTTGCGTCCAACGCGGTTGTCATTTTTTTAGTTTCTGCTCATCTGCATATACGAGGCATTGGTCATCTCTACGAATATCAGTTCAGATATGGAATTATGAGCTGGATCGTTTGTCATAGGCATCTAACACACTGTTGTGAATATAAATGTTAAAAAGCAGCAGGGACATCACACATCTCTGGCGCACACCTTAGTGATTGGAAAACCTTTGTGACACCGTCCACTGTACGCACCACACACTCGTTCCCTTGGCACAGAGCTCCCACATTGCCAATGAACTGGCCTTGTATCACATACTCCTCCATCACCGGTGCTGTGATTGGGGAGCGAACCTAGCACCTTCGGGTTGTGAGTCGTGTCACTTAACCACTAGTCCACGCCGTCCCCTATGTGATGCGATTGAGTCCGGACATGCCCGAAAAATACGTGCTCATGTGGACACTGGATGTTGAAAGTAAGAGAGGTAAGCCAAGAACTACTAGAAGACGCACGATTAAGAATAAGTCATGACCTACTTTAGATCTAGAATTGGATGTGGATGAGCTCTGCTGCGCATCTCTGACATGGGGCAATACGAGATAGGTTGCCCAAGACAGAAAGCCATGGAAAGTCCTTGTGGAAGCCTCATGACATAAAGAGAATTAGAAGAGGCATGTCGTAAGTGGCGACTAAAGAGGGTTGGGCATGGGGGTTGGATATTCCATTATGTAGGAACTTTACGATTAAAAAACAAACATATATAGGGGGAGAGAGAGAGGGGGGGGGGGAGTGTGCTTAGACAGTACTTAGATACAGGTTTCCCGTGACGGATCAGCTGCAGTAAATATCATTTGCTTCACACGAAGCAAAAATGGCCAGAAAAAAAGATAGTCCAATAGTAGACATCGCTGTCACGGATAGTGTTGAAGATTTTAATCAGGCATCAGTTTTTCATGAGGTGTGGTCGCCAGTTCACTTTCAGGATACACTACTTTCCCTAAAACAGTAAGCATGGTAGCCATTTACAACTGTGCCGACCGAAAGGTGTCAATAACGGAGGTCCAACCCGGTATCTTGAAATTGAGTGCACTACAACACTGCATATCCAATGGCGTATCACACAGTCTTTAGAAGTTAACCGCTTATAAATACAGAACAGCAGGCCCCAATTGTTCCTTCTTTCACGTTTGACTACGTCTGCAGACTAAACATGTGTATATTTTATCTGCACTTTTTTGGGAATGCCATTTAGTTCTTCTTCTTCCTCTTCTTCTTCTTCGTTCGTTCTCAAACTCCCGCTACGAAACACTGAAAAGGGATTTCTAAGTAGCAGGATGTTGTCCGAAAAATGGAATACATTGTGTTGTATTTTACAGCTCAACTGCGATATTTGCACCTTTCGGTCTGACACATCCGATTTCAGCATGCCATTTTTGGGTACCGGTTTAGTCTTCCTTCCTCGATTCCTTCTACTTAGCGAGTCTGCCCTGTTGCAACCTGTTATCCAGGATCACCACGTGGAGGCGATGTAGGGTTTTGATAGCTTTCGATCGCTGAAGCTAACGCTGGCAGTCAGCTTTAGGTCACTGACCTCTACAGCTCATGCACTGCTCAGCATCTTGATCCCATCCCTCAGTAATCTGTACTGAGAACAAACTGTCATAGTAAAATCAGCAAATATATGCTCTCCAAGTATAGATGTAAAAAGAGAGGTGAGACAATGGTGTGTATTATCCCCTTGTCTTTTAAATATTGACCCCGAACACATATCCAAATAGATAGCCAACATGAATGCCAGGATTTGTCATTGGAGGAGTGGCAATGAATAACCTTAGATATGCGGATACAGTTTTGATGGCAAAAAGTGAGCAAGAATTACAGGAGCTTATGACAACAATATACAATATAAGTCAAGAATTTGGATTAGACATACACATAGAGAAAACATAGACTATGGTACTTGGGAAAAGTGGCAAGAAACCATGCATGCAGAATAAAATAAAAAGGTACAGAGTTTCTCTTATCTAGGTAATGAAACAGCAGATGAAAGCAGCTGTAGATAAGAAATCAGAAAGAGAACAGGTATCGCCCAAATGATATTTAAGAACTTGCGATACGTTTATTGAAAACAGAACAAGACCAATAGTCGAAAGACAATTTAGTGACAAACAGTTTGGTTTCAGAAAAGGAAGAGGTTGCACAGACACCTTATTTACCCTAAGACAGATTTGTGAACAAACTATTGAATTTAATCAGGAACAAAACATCGTATTTGTAGATCAGGAGAAAGCTTTTGACCGAGTGGATAGAAACAAACTATAGAAGATCCTGAAAAACTGTGGAGTGCAAGGACAATTATTAACAAATATAATAGCAATGTATAAAAATAGCCCAAAAGTACAGTCATGATAATACCAAGCGGACTCACTAAGTGGTTTACAGTTAAGACAGGAGTAAGACAGGGATGTGTACTATCACCACTTTTGTTCATTGTATACATGGATCAAATAACAACTGAGGCAAAACCAGAAACCACCACAATGAACGAGCTGCTTCTTGCAGATGATCAGAGTATCTCATACCGATGAACAAAACCCCCAAGAACATCTGAATGCTCTTGACAATGCCTGCTATATATATAATATGAGAATTAGTACAGCAAAGATTGAAACAATGAAAATCATCAGAACAGGGAAAACACTAAATATACAGATAAAAAATACAGAGCTTAAACAAACCAGTGAATTCAAATACTTGGGCAGCGTGATTACACAAGATAGAAGGCTAGATAGAGAGGTGGAATCGAGAACACAAAAAGATAATGCGGTTTCCTATCTGCTCTCGCCATTACTAAGACACAAACACATTCCAACGAAGACAAAGAGACAGCTGAAAAATATAATGTTTATACCATCTCTATGCTACTAGTGTCAGACAGACTCTCACTGAAGCACAAGAAAGAAAACTCATGGGAGGCAAGAATGCAACCAAAGTTACCAGCTGCTCGTATCTACAATACTTCTTCTTCTTCTTCGTACGCAGCCAGACAGTAACCTTTATTTTTTCGAAAAAAGCAGTCGTCATCCTGAGGCTGTCGACACTGCCATAGAGCTTGTCTAGTGTTGCCACTGGTGATGGCCACATCTGCTCTCTCTGATCCTCGTATGTCGGGCGGTTTTGCAGCAAATGCTCAGAGGTCATTTTCCTGGTACCACACGAGCATTCGTCAGTGCCACCTATCTTCAAGTTGTTGAATAGGTGGTACCTGAACATCTGCTACAGAACTGCCCGACATACGAGGATCAGAGAGAGCAGATGTGGCCATTGCCAGTGGAACTGCAAGACAAGCTCTATGGTAGTGGCGAGAGTCTCAGGATGACCGCCGCTTTTTTCGAGAAAATAATGGTTACTGTCTGACTGTGTACGCAGAAGAAGAAGAAGAAGAAGAATAGGTGGTACCTGAGTCTATTGTGGCCAGTGCGAAGTCTGAAGACCACGACCTGCTCTTTTCTGTTTAACTGGTAATTGGCATCGTTTTTGGTGTAACCGGTATGTTCTGTTTCCCATTTGGTCATGTATCTAGCTCTAATAAGCCGTTTTGACTCTTCGTATGTCATACTAGTATCGGGTTGTGGTAGTTTTGCACCTTCTTTTGCCAGTCTGTCTGCCTCCTCGTTGCCTTGGATGTTGCAGTGAGATGGGACCCACTGCCCCACTACTCTTTTTGGTGCGGCCTGCTGACATAGTTGACAGAGTGTTGCTCTTAAATCATTAAGTTCAGTATTTTTCTGGCTTTTCAGTGCTTTGACTACTGCCAGTGCATCTGTAAGCAGGACTATGTGGCTTTCATTCCTTTTACCTGTCAGCATTTCTTCCACTGCCGCCCTCAGTGCCTCTGCCTCCGCTCTGAAATTGCTTGTGTATTTTCCAGTAGCGAATGGCAGTGTTATTTTTCTGCCATTTGGTAGGCTCAGGAATGCTCCTGCCCCTCCGTACTGTGATGTATTTGTTACGGAACCGTCGGTGTATGCATGGGTCCAGTCCATGCTTGGGTAGTTTTCCGTAATGTAACTCAGGGTAGTATCTCTTCTTTCTTTTTCAGACTGGCAGTTTTTGTTTCTAATACCTGGTATACTTTCTACCACCTCTGGAAATATATCCTGCCTCCAGGTAGGTTTTCGTACAGTAGGGATGGGCTTTGGTGTTGTTAGTGCGTTCATGGGGTTTTCGTGCATCTTTGCTTTGGCTATTTCTGCAAAGTTTCTTCGCTTTAGTTTCCCATTTCCCAAATTGTCTAGTCTCTGATGCATTGGATGGCCAGTCAGTCTTCTGAGTTTCTCTGATTGCAGCTGGGCTCTGCAGTCTCTTCTGTCGGCCATGGATTGCAGTTTTGTAATCTTTTCAAGCTCTACAATTGGCGTTGACTTCATGCCTCCTGTTATAACTTTCATGGCTTGGTTTTGGAGTTTGCTAACTTTATCGAAGTTCGCCTTTGCTGCTGTTGTCCATGCCACAATGCCATACTCGAGAACTGGTCTCACTCTTCCAGTGTACAGTTTCTTTAGAATGCTTTCGTCTGCTCCCCATCTTGTGCCAGCAAGTTTCCTCATGATTGCCATTCTTTCTCTGGCTCTCATTCGGTTTCTCTCGATCTGACTTTTCCATGTCATGCGCCGATCAAATGTGACTCCCAGATAGTTTGGGTTGTCGTTTGGCTGTAGGTATTTGCCGTTTATACTTAATTTGGTGTTGTGGGGTTTGATTGATAGCGAGAATATTGTACATGTGGTCTTTTCCTCGTTTATTTTGACCAGCCATGAGTTCGCCCCTCTTCCAGCGATGTTAGGACCTGCTGCATCCGATTTCTTGCCATGGTGAGATTCTTTTCAGAGGTCCACATAGCCAGATCGTCTGCAAACATTGAGCTATGAACTCTTCTTGGTATGTTCTCTGTAATGTCATTTATTTACACCAGGAAGAGTGTGGGTGACAGTACTCCCCCTTGGGGTACTCCCTGCTCGAGTGTCACCTTTTTGCTCATCTGCCCTTGTACTTGGACTCTGGCCGTTCTGTTTTTGAGGTAGTGGTTGATCCACTTGTACATTTTCCCACAAACTTCACTTCTTCTTAGCTTGACTATAAGTCCATCTTTCCAGCGTTTGTCAAATGCCTTTTCCAGGTCCACCCAAACCGCTACTGTATGCTTTTGCTCCTGGTAGGCATCTTCTATTTCCTGGGCTATGAGGATGACCTTGTCATCAGTGGATCTGTGCTGTCTAAAGCCTGCTTGCTGTGGAATTAGTATCCGTTTTTCTTCCAGATGCCACATCAGTCTGGTGTTTATCATACGTTCCAACAGTTTGCCGACACAGCTCAGTAGGCAGCCTGTATCCATTTGGATCTGTTTTGTCTTTTCCTTTCTTTGGTAAGTACTGCGTCTTTCCATGCCTGGGGTACAATACCCCTTTCCTAGCTTTGGTTCAGGACTGATAGCAATTTCCTCTTTGCTGTTTGGCCCAGCCCCATCAGCATTTCGTTTGTTATCCCGTCTTTTCCGGGAGATTTCCGTTTCTTTAATGTTCTCATGGCCTCTTCCATTTCGCTCATTGTTAGTTTTGCCATCAAATGCTCTTCTGGTGCCATATTGAAGTTGTCGTGCACCTTTTGCTCTTCATTGCTTATTCATATGCTTATCTGCAGGGACATCTATGTGGTTCGCTTTGGCATAGTGTTCGACGAAAGCGTTTGCGGCTTTTTTTCCAGTGAGCAAGTTTTCACCCTGCTTGATGGTAATTTGTTTGTTTGACGGGGTTTCGTTATTCATGGCTCTGACTAACTTCCAGAGTTTGTTCCCTTCTTTGTATCTACAATACAAGACATCATGGTTGCAGAGCAAAATGCAGACCACGTAAAAGATGGATAGATGGTGTCAGTGAGACACTTAAGAAACACAGAAGGACAACAACATCGGCGATAAAGATGGCACACGACAGAAAACTACACCTCCCCACAAGGTCTAACGGCACAAGTGGATAGAAGATGATTATACTAACTGGCATCCAAACAGATATATCATACATTGAAAATGAGAATTGTCAGGTGTTATGTGTACTCATCACTACTTTAAGGCATATAAATATGGACACTGAATAATAAGTTGGAAAAGAATATTGAAGCTTTCGAAATGTGGGTATATAGAAGATTGGGTCACATTTCTTGGAAAGAAAAGAAAACAAATGTGGAGGTATTAAAAAAGTTGGGGGTGAAAACAGAATTAATGGTCGAAATCAAGGTTACATAGTTGATATTTTGGCAATATAGCCATGTTGAAGTCCACGCTAGAGGTTAGGGTGGAAGGCAGTTGTCCAAGTATGACATCAGGAGATGGACTGGAAATAATATGTTATGTTGCGCTCTTACTGGCATTACCGCAAGCGATAGAGTACACATGGGACTCGGGGGTCATTGCAGGCGACCTTCGACTACGGCGATGGCACTTGACTCGAAATAAGTGCGACATATTGTTAGATCAAAGCGCTTTTTCCTGAGTAGACCTGGCGCTCCTTACCGACAAGGACAGAAAATGACTTCTGCAACCACCCGCCCGACCCCCATGAATATTCTTAATAAGGAGTGAAAGAGCCAGAGGGTTGTGCGCGGGGTTAGCAACCTCGACATATACAGAAACCACAATTTCTAGAGTACTTAAAGCACATTGGTGTAAACTACTATACAGTAATACAGTGGTGGCCCCTATGCTTCATGCGTTTATGTTGACAGCTCTCTCTTCTAACACGATTATGCCTTCAACATCCGCGATAACATACAATTGAAGCGGGCGGAAATAAGCGACGTATAATCGTGTTAGAATGGATCCGCTAAATGTATCGTTCCGTTTTCATAAACGTTGCCAACATTCTCCTTACCCAGTTGCCAGATAAGCAATAGACGACAACAATTAAATGAGGTTGATAAAAGTTACAGAATCACACCGTCAAAGGTCTGAAAACATGTTCTCTAAAATTATATAAACTATATTTGTATGTTTCTTTCTCATCTTGTAAATAAATTTGTCTGGAAAGCGTCTGATTAGCGTAGTACGTTCGATCTTTTAAGGCAGACATGTATTCAACTATGTTTACGGGCGCTCCAGTGGACCCAGCTGTAAATTGGTACATGGGTTACTGCTAGGGAAGGAGAAGCAGTGACGAAGGAAATTGCACACTCCCCCTTATTAACACGCTATGGTTTCGAACAATGTAGTCTATAACACCATATTAAACAACAGTATCTGATATGAAACTACATTTACCTTTCAGATAAAAAAAATAAGCCAAACTGAAATTGGTAGATACAATTGTATGCTTCTTTATTCTCGACTTTCATTTGTTATTCTGGCCCATATCATACAATTTCATGATATATAATAATACATCATGTGATCGCATGATGCCGAGTAGATCTACAGTCAGTTCATTCATACAGTTCTTCTGAACAACGCAAACATGTCATTGCAGCTTTTCACACCAACATTTTATATTTCTTACATTTATGCTGCACTGCTTTGGACTAAAACATAAATCTTTCTTTCAACCAATATATTTAAAAAAAAAAAAGCATGCACACAATAACAGTGCTAAAAGTCTGGCAATAAACCGAGAGCTGAACAAAATAAGGGGAGGTCCTGAAGCTAGAATGTTATTGACAGTATGAAACTTGTAACATATATATAATTTGTATGGTTTTAGTATACATTCTGATTCTCTGAGATTGATTTACAATTAATATAATGGCAACAGAAGGGCCAGTATTGCATGTCCTTGTCGTTGGGTTTCATCACAAAAAAGGATGTCAGGTTTGTATAACTTTATTTTCTTCTACTATTTATTTAAGTATTATTTGTGATGTGATGATCCATCCCATGCCTAGTTTTTCACATTTCTAAGTGCAGTCGGATTTTTTAATTGAACTGCAGCTTGCAGGAGTCACAATGAATATACTCCTATTTGGTATATATATTTAATATTTAAAAAAAAACTATTGTCATACAGTGAGTAATGTGAGTAATTCTTGAGTCAGTAAATCACACCCACTTACTTTAACTTCAGTTAATAACTCACTACTCACTTGTAGTCAAATCCTTGGGTCACTCTTCTTGCTGGATTGTGCATTTCCCGTAATTTTCTTCCAGGTTCAAATTTATGAAAACAATTGATTAAATAAAAAGAAGCATACATTTACATTGGTTGGTCATGTTGATTTTTTATAGACTAGTTATTTTAATATTTATAATTTATGTTTGAATGCAATATGAATAAAGTCTCAGATTTGAGTACACAAAACATATGCTTGTTTGTGTGTTGGTGAAATATTTATATCATCATCTGTAGGTAGTTATGGCTATAGTAGTCATGTTTCTGCACAGATGTCAATCTTCAGTTTTTATATGTAATCTGTTGGTAATGAGGCATTCTATTATCTGCACTTTCTGTCTTTCACTATTTCTCTTTCCACCAATTTTGGCAATCCTGGGATCCCTGTAATGTTTTGAAGTGCTTCATTTTATACAATGAGTATCTTGATTTTCTTTGTCGTCATATTGTTATAGTAAGGTTGACGTAACAGCGTAGCAAATGGTGCTGTTATAGATTAAGTGTTTCTTAAAAATTGTTAAAACTTTGCTGCAGTATCTGCCTGAATAAGAAAGAAATTGAGGAAGGGAAGGCAAACCCAGTACCCGGAAGGCTAATCCAGTACCCGGAAGGCTAACCCAGTACCCGGAAGGCTAACCCTGTACCCGGAAGGCTAACCCGGTACCCAAAAATGTCATGCTGAAGTTAGATGTGTCATCCCAAAAGGTGCAAATATTGCAGTCAAGCTGTAAACTACGATACAGCACATTCCATTCTCTGGACTATTTCCTTCCTTTTACTTTCAAAGTCCTTTTCAGGTCTTGAGAATGAACAATGAAGACAAAAAACATAAGCTATATCACATAAAAATTGGATTTGTTTGTTCATTGTTCAAGTCTTCCCTTCCAAACTGAAAAGACTGGTTCAGTTGAACAGAAGAGAGCAGGTCATTGTCTTCAGACTCCGCATAGGCCACAACAGACTGAGGTACCATCTATTCAATAAACTGAAGATAGGTGGCACTGACGAATGCACCTGTGGTACAGGGAAAATGACCGCTGAACATCTGCTGCAAAATTGCCCGACATACGAGGACCAGAGAAAGCACATGTGGCCATCACCAGTGCCAACACTAGACAAGCTCTATGGCAGTGTTGACAGCCTCAGGATGACAGCTGCTTTCTTCGAACAAATTCAAGTTGACGTCTGACAGCGTACGAAGAAAAAGAAGAAGAAAAGACTGGTTCAGTAAAATAGTCTGTTGATCTTTATCTTGTATTCACTTCAAGCATTTTTGGAAGGAAATACATGTCACTTCAAGAGAAACGGTGGTCTTGTTTGTCTTGACAGAACAGTGATGGATGGTATAGTTCTAGGCAAAAGAGGCAGGGGTAGACCGAGAACACGATGGCACCAAGATATCCAGGAATATCTGGGATATATATATACATATATATGTACCTGCTCTTGCATAGGTAGTTTCCGTGGCACTTCATTTTACATGATGAATTTATTAGATGCCTTGCATAATCCTAATCACCTTTTATAATATGCATAGTAGAGTTCAGTGGCCCATTCTTTTTTTCCCAATGATGGGCCCTTCATGAGGAATAATTTATGTCATGCCAGATTGAAAATCTTATGCCTTTGTCCATAAGACACCCTGACAATGACAGTTTTATTTTTGTTATGTTTGCCTATATGATTGTTATGCTCTGTCAGAACTCCTGTGCTTTGTCTACATTTTGCCTTAAACATCTCAGAATTGTATTTTTATGTTACCACTGATGTGTGTGTGAGAATGAAACTCTTGTGCATTTGTTCCCAGACTTTTCTATTCATAAGCATCAATAAGTTATTTTCTTATTAAGTGGTGTTATGTGTATCACTGTCTGTTTTTGTGACCAGCAAAAGGAAACACATTTGTTATTCTTCTTCTTGAAATGTCAAATTGATTATCTGACCATTTCTCTTTACAACGCTTGATTTGTAATGCTTTAAAAAAAATGCTTTGATATTAAACGATCAATTATTTTCTGTATTTTTTTCCTCCTCTGTCATTTGTTCCTACAGTTTTCAACATATATTTATTATATCTTTCAGGTTGAGTTTTCTTATCCACCACTTATCGAAGGTAATTCAGTTGAAAGTCATGAGCTCCCTGAAGAATGGAAGCACATACCTTCACTGGCTCTGCCTGATGGAGCTCACAATTTTGCCAAAGGTATTAATTTGATTAATTTATCTTTGTTGTTCTGCTAACATTATTTTTATCTTTATTTGCTTCAATAGGAGCATGAAGCTACTCAGCTGTTGGCCTATTTGCAGAATGGTTGCGCCAAAGTATTTCTTTTTGTCGTGATATATTCAGCAGCACTTAGTTTTACATATGAAGAAGTTTCCAGACCTATAGAATAAAATATTGATCCACCATTGATGACATGTGGGAGAAACTAACGTCAGGGTCAGGTGAAACAAAATGACCAAGGCCCCTATTTCTCATTCACGTCGTGATGCTGGAAACAGGGTGTGTCACAGCATTCTGGCCAACAAGATGGAAATTGACACTGTGAACCCAATAATGATAAGTTTACTGAGAAACCTCACATTGCACTATAGCCAGAAAGATCCAGGTCCATCTTCTTAAGTACACGTTAAGATGTAACAATAGCTACTGTAACACGCTACCAAATAAATGTCACTGAGTTATATTAACTCACCAGCTGCGAGCAACATGACATGCACAATAGGGTGCAGAGACCTATTCTTTACTTCACAATAAGGTACCCTTCAGTCTTCTACATAGTGTTGTGTTTTTTATGCTTTATCAGCTTGTCAAAAATTATTGTTGTTTGTATTTAAAATATCTTCTTTTTCTGCGTTCGTTCTCAATCTCCCGCCTGAAAGCCCTAAACAGGGTTTTGCAAGTAGCAGGATGTAGTCTGGAGAACGGAATGCTAGTTTACAGCTTGGCTGCAATATTTGCACCTTTAGGTCTGACACATCCCTCTTCAGCATGGAGACATTTATAAATAATCGTCTATTAAAATGGGGATTATTTGTACACTTCTTTTCGATAAAAATACAATTTTTTTGTGCATTGTTTAAATATTTTTATCTGTGTAATGACGAACCTAGATCTTTTTCATCTTGCTGTCTTTTGCACCATATAAAGTACAGGACCACCACTGCAGCTTGTCCACATACAGGAAGCCAGTATTAAAACACTTAGATATGCTCTTGCAGTGGTAGTTTCTGTATAAATTTATTTTACATTTTAAGGTTGTTAGCCCCAATCACATCCCTGTGTAGGGAACGGCATGGGCTAGTGGTTAAGTGACATAGACACAACCTGAAGGTGGTGGGTTTGATTCCCATCACAGCATCGGCCGTTACCTCGGGAAGCAAACCCTTAGAAAATGCAGGAGGAAGCAGACCTTTAAATAAAATGCATGCTGAAGTTGGATGCACTGGGCGGATAGGCACAAAATAAAAACATAGTGCAGCGTATACCGCATTGGGGAATAGAGAAATAAGGTGAATACAAAAAAAAAAATGAACATCCCTGTGTAGTTAGCTTTTATGAATGTGCATACTTAATTCATTACTAAATGCACTTCCTTATCTATTTGTTGAATGTTGACACATTAAACTGGTTCAACTTGTAATTATTTTCCTGACAGATACAGTGTGCTTTGTGCTCCCTGGCAGAAAAGATAATCTCAGTACAGTATATGGTGTTTCTTGTTACAGGCAAATGGATGCAAAGGTAAGCAATTATATGTGTGCATCTCTACAATGACATACTTTAGATAAAAAAAATGTAGTTGATAATTTAAATATAAAGGATGCTTCGAGGGTTCATATTTTGAAGAGAACGACCAATGGAAAGGAGTATGACAATCACTGCACAATTTTGCTGCTATCTATTATATGTTCTGCTCAATCGTCTGAATAAACATCTTGAGCACTGCCATTACCTCCTAGAAAGTCAGTATGAATTCAGGGTTTGTTGAGGAACTGTAGATATGATATTTGCTTCTTATCAGCTCCAGAAGAAATGTCATGACCAAAAACTATGATTTATACACCATGTTCATTGACTTGACAGAAGCATTTGATAGGTGGGCTATGGAAGATCAAATTTGGCTTCTTTGGCAAATTTGTCACACGAAAGCATGCACGCACAAGTACTGGACCTCTAAATCCTTTGAGGTAACAATCAGCAAAACAGGAATGCATACTTTACCTGATCTTGTTTAGTATGATGTTTTTAGCCATGCTGATGGGCGCTTTCAGTAACTGCATGTATGGGATACCTATTAGCTTCATTTGGATGGCATTCTATTTAATCCCTGCAAACTGAATGGCAAAACCAAGATGGTGCATGATATGTGAATTCCTTATTTGTAGATGACTGAAACTCAGAACAGAATATACAAATAAACGTTGATCAGTTTTGTTCTGCATGTGCCAACTTTGGCTGAACTATTGGCGTACAGAAAATAGAGGTCATGTACCAACCAGCTCCCAGATAAAACGTAGAATAGCCGGTGATTATATATGGAACAAAAATTGGAAGTGGTGGAAAAGTTCTTCTACATTGGAAGAATGCTATCGAGATCTGTGATCCTTGTTGATAAGTTGGTGAACAGAATAACAAAGACCAGCTGTTGGTAGGATATGCTTGATATTGTGGGGGTGTAGCATAACCACCAAGCTGAATGTCAACCATGCTGCTTCCTGTCCTGCTTTATGCGTGTGAGAGCTGAACTGTAAATGCCAGAGATGCTAGGAGGTTGAAGTACGAGACGAGGCGTGTTCAAATGAAACCGGACCTATCTGCGCCAAGTGAGGATACGTGCGATGCGCATGATGTCACTTCTGATGTAAACAGCACATAGCAACCGTCAAATTTGCAAAATTTCATTATCATCCGACTCAATTTCCTCGGCAGATCGCTGAAAACATGGCGGGTGTGATACAGAATCCATCCAGAGTTGATGATCAGCGAGCAATGATTCGGTTTCTAACAGCCGAAGGACGTTGACCAGTTGACATTCATCACAGAATGCAGGCAGTGTATGGTGATAAAAGTGTGTCGAATGTAAGCTCCGGCGACGGTTCACCCGAATTGCTGCATAAATTTTGGCAATGGCATCTTCTGATGCAACAATATGTGCCTGACCTGGTCTCTGAAGATCTTTCGTTAACTCATATCCTTTTTTTTAACATAAGCAGAGATAATAATGAAATTTTGTCTTCGACACACTTTTTTCACCATACACTGCCTGCATTTTGTGATGAATGTCGACTGGTTGACATCCTTCAGCTGTTTGAAACCGAATCACCGCTCGCTGATCAACTCTGGACGGATTCCGGCTCATTCCCGCCATGTTTTCAACAGTCTGCTGAGGAAACTATGGGTCAGAGGATAATGAAATTTTGCTAACGTTTTGTTTGGTATGTGCTGTTTACACCAGATGGGACATCATCATGCGCAACATACATATGCTCACTTGGTGCATTTAACTACAGTTTCATTTGAACACGCTTCGTATAACACAGGATAATGTTGGCAGTTCTGGTTGACGATGATGGATAATCTATATATCATCATCATCAGGTTAGTCAGTGTTAAGACTGGTTGTAAGGTTGTCTGAGCATGTCCCTCCATTTGACCAAATCCTCTGCAGCTCTCTTCATTTCGACATAGGTATGTACTTTAAAGTCTCTGTATGTTTGAGAGGTAAAGGTGAGTCCCTTTCCTCTTTGTCCCTGGATATGGCTTCTCATAACTGCTGTGGTAACCTATCTTCTTTCATTTTGCAGACATGGCCAAGCCACCGAAAGCTGAGATTGCTTCACTTGAGTCTGCAAGGATTGGACGTCAAGATCTTGTCCTTTTGTCTGATTGCAGACCTTGTCTCTGCTTATTACTTCTTCCTTAGATATCTTATTTCTGATGCTTGGAGCTGGCTTCTCTGGGTTGTTGTCATTGCCCATAACTCGCATTTATAAGTGAAATCTGATACGTACATGGGCGGATTCAGTCATCTTAATTTTTTTCCTTATTTCTCTTCTGATAAGGAAGTCTCCATTTATGACATGAAAAAGTTTACCAGTTGTTGTGCTTTGCTTAGCCAGTCATTCGTTTATACCTCCCTTATGGTTTATTACAGCTTCAAGGTATTTGAACTGCTTGATCTGTTCCCGAGGCTGTTCACACAGAGAATATGATGTCTCTTTTCACGAGACCACCATGGCTTGTGTTTTTGAACTGCTAATGGACATCCCTCTCTTTCCCAGCTCCTCTTTAAAAAATTGAAGGTTGGTCTGGAGATGTACCACCGATTTGGTAATCAGAGCCACATCATTGCAAATACCAGCACTGGTCTCATCTTCCAGTACCCCACTGAGAACTTTGGTCCTCTCCTTAATCGTTTTGGTGACATGAGTAGTATGAAGGAGTATGGTGATATATGCCATTGTCGGTCTTGAACTCCTCTGATGATTGGTTTCCTGTCCTAATGTAGTTTCTGCAGGTATTGCAGAAACTCTGAATGGTGCAGATCAAGAATGCTGGGATGTTCTTCTTTTCCAGAGACTGCTCTAGGGAACCTTATAGGATACCTTTTCCAAGTCCAATAAACAGGTGCATTTCACTGAAACCACATTGGACTTCACCCATCTAGATGTCTTAGTCTCTGCTCTAGTAAACTAAAATAGGCTTTGCCGGGGACACTAAGGAGGGATATACCCCAATGGTTTTCACACTGTCAGTTGTCACCCTTTGAAAAAAATGTATTTAATGATGGCTCCCAGTCATTTGGTATAGACTTGTAGCACCAGGCTGCCCAGAGAATCTTCAGGAATAACAGTTCACCTGCAGATCTATGTACTTGACCATTTGTGGTGTCCAACTGCTTTCAATAAATTAAAGCCCATTTCTTCTCATGGTGCATAGGTCATTCTTCACATGTCTTGCCAGCTTATACCCATTATCCTCTGTAGACATTTATTGATGAATGGCTGGAGTTTCCTTTGTATTGCCTTTGTTGTTCTCCAAGCTTCTGCTCCGTACATGAGTACCGACATGACATTAAAATTAAGTAATCTTACCTTGGTATTAGTCTTTATTTCCCTGGTTTTTCACATATTATTTAGTAACAGGAATGTTGTCTTTGCCTTGCCTTTCCAATTCTAGCCCTTACATTTATTTCTTTGCCCCCTGAAGTATCAATGGAGCTGTCAAAATATTTTGAAGGTGTCCACTTCTACAGTGCTTTACCTCCAAGCATGTCTTTGTTTAAGGTGTTGATTTTAAACAGTTGGAGTTTTCTTTATGTTAATAGTTAGTACCAGTTTGGTTGAATTCTCCCTCACCTTATTACCTTTTCTTGTGCCTTGGCTTGACTTCGGTCATTTTCAATCTCTGGCTACCAAAGCCCGAAAAGAGCTTAAGTAGCAGAATGTAGTCCACAGAACAGAATGTGCTGTGTCGTAGTTTACAGCTTGACTGTGATATTTGCACTTTTTGGTCCAACATATCTGACTTCAGCAAGCATTTTTTTGAGTACCAGGTTAGCATTCCCTCTTCGATTCCTTCTCCTCAGTCAGTCTGCTCTGTTGCAGCCTCTTATCCAGGATCACCTTGTGGAGGTGTAGAAGGGTCTTGGCACCTTTGGTTCGCTGGCCTGACGCTAGCAGTCAGCTATGGGTCGCTGCAGCTCATGTGCTGCCTTTCTTGTATCTGACTATGGCTGGGTGACATCAGTACCAAGTTGCCATGGAAGCTTTGCCAACCTTTTTTTTTCTCCAGTGCTGTAAGAAAAAGCTTCTCCATTGTTATGATTTCCCAGTCATTGATTTCCTCTTCTGTATTAAAACCTATTGTACTTGAAATTGGAATTCCTCTGTGAAGTAGTCTTTCCATCTGTCCATTATCTTCCTCAGAGTGTTAAACAAAACACCTTGTTTGTCTTTTACAAATTTCAGTGGCCACTCTTTTTCCCTCCACATGTTCTTTAAAGTCCTTTAGAACAACTTCTAGTTTTCTCTGGCAAACGGTTCCAGTTTTTCTCAGAAGTTTTGTCCCTCTGTTGGATCTGTTTTCTTAGCTTCTGTTTTAAGTGTTCTTTTTCCTACTGTATTCTTGACCTCCGTGTATTGTTTCCATTCCTCTTTCTTTTCCCTTGTTATCATTTTTACTGCTTCTCTCCACCCGGGTGTCCTCTATTTATCCTTCTTGATTCTGACTTCTTGCTGCAGCTGTCTTGGGGATGATTTTAAATTTTAACCAGAGAGCATCTAGATTCTTTGGTGGTTAGTATGGACTTTGCACTGCTGTCAATATAAACCCTTGATATTTGATCCCAACTTATATGGCTCTCTAAGCTTGTAGGCCTGTCGCCTTCTCCTATGTTTGGTTTCTTACTTGATTGTGGATGTTGTTTTGGTGGGGTTACTCTTTCGACTGTTCTCTTTATTATCATGAGATGGTGATCACTTCTGATCTCTTGTCCTTTCCAGTCTCTGGCATATCTCACATACTTAAATGAATCTTTCCTCACAATAGCGTAATCAATTAAGGATTTTCTCTTTACTTGATAGTTTGAATGCGCTTGTGAGGGAACTTTATTTGTGATGACCAGATTTAACTTCCTACAGAATCTCATGAGTTGTCTTCCATTGTCTTTACCATATCTCTCAATCACTGCATCCCATTTATAATCATCTTTTACCACCCTTACCTTGAAATTTCAAAGAAAGATAATATCATTATAATTGGCTACTGTATTTTAATGCAGTTAAAAAAACTCATCTTTGACATCTAATCTATTCCCCTCATTTGGGGCATAAACAATGATGAAGTTGACTCATTTGACCTCTTCTTTGATGTCCAGTACCATGGCACATTCTGAGAGATATTTCCATCCCTCAATGTTGTCCCTTTGACTCCTGGACACAATACAGCTGACTCTTCATTTGGCTCTGTTGGTAGTAGCAATTCCGCTGTAGAGAAGCATATTACCCTCAAGATCCATGACCCCTGCCTATTTTACTTAGTTTCTGTGAGAGCTGGGATTCTGAATTTGGATTTCTTCATTTCTTCCATAAGCTCATTCTCCTGTCTGTCTATACCTCTAATATTCAATGTTTCAAAAATCATAGTTTGTAATTTGTGCCAGTCTGCTATCTTGAAGGTCAGTCTCCAAATTGCAACAGTGAATGCGCTAAGAGCAGCCAGTGACTCATAGCTGGCTTCTTGCATCAGGGTCAGCGAAATCCTATTTTGTCTTCCCGTGGTGGCTCTGGAAACATGCTGCACTAGTCACTAGTGTAGTCTGACCAAGGGATAGGGATTGCAGTGGGAAGACAAACCCAGTACTAAAAAATCCAGCTCAAATTGGATGTGTTGGTCTGAAAGGTGCAGCTATTGCAGCCTCGTTGTAAACTACAACACAATGTCCTTTTCAGTACGAACGGCGAAAAAGAAGGTCTGTCTGGTTTTCTTTCTTTGTAGATTTGTAATTGGATTGATAGGCAAACATGTGATTGACCTGTTGTGTTTTTGCATGATGAAGAGTCTGTTTCCTTTTGGCCTCCATGCAGATCACTGTTTCTGGTTCACAGTTGTTAATTGGGCATTAACATCGAAATATAGAGGCCATTTGGCTACACATCACCTGGCTGATGCACCCAGGCTAAATTTATGACTATAGATTTTTTTCTCTCTCTTTTTCATTAAATGTGATGAAAAATGTTTTGCAATTACTTATATGCACGTTGCTATTTCTTATATTTCTAATAGGATTTGATCAACAGAACAGCCGATGTAACTAGGAGCACAGTTCAGAAAAGTGTGTGTGTTCTTAGTCGATTGGTGAGAATTATTTCTCTTAATGTCTTACTCAATTGGTACAATAGTTAGGAAACTCACAGTAAATCTTAAAATGCTCAGAATCTGATGTTCTTTATGTTATTCTCATCTTTATTTTGTGAATAGTTTTGCAAAATAGAGCAGAAGATGCAGCAATAAATGAGCTGACAACAGCTCATAGCAACTCATAGCTGGCTGTTTGCATCAGTGTCAGCCAACCACTTCTGACCAAGACCCTATTTCACCACCCAGCAGTGGAAACAATTAAGGTGGTCCAATTAACAGCAGACAAGGTCAGTCACCAGACTATCTAAAAAAAACCAGCCCCTGTAAACTTGAGGAGAAGAATCTCAAAATGGAATAGTTTCTTCTTCGTTCGTTCTCAATCTCCAACTACCAAACCCTGAAAGGGTAAGTAGCAGAATGTAGTCCAGAGAACGGAATGCATTGTGTCGCAGTTTACAGCTTGGCTGCGATATTTGCACCTTTTTGGTCCAACACTCCGACTTCAGCAAGCATTTTTTGAGTACCGGGTTAGCATTCCCTCTTCGATCCCTTTTTCTTAGCCAGTCTGCCCTGCTGCAGCCTGTTATCCAGGATCACCACGTGGAGGTGTAGAAAGGTCTTGCCAGCTCTGGTTCGCTGGCTCTGACGCTGGCAGTCAGCTATGGGTCGCTGACCACTGCAGCTCATGCGCTGCTCAGAATCTTGATCCCATAGAATAGTTTGACAATGCCTACAGAAGGAAAGAAGACCTACAACAATGACAATCATGGGAGGCCAAGAGCCAGGGATCAAGACTACCAAGATGACCCCCAAGTATGCTGAAGTGGCAACATATGATAGTCTCTGAGAGACATAACTGGATTGCAACCAAGACATGAGGAAGACAGCAGATAGAATAGTCTACTACTGTGCTACTATGATTTAACCAGAGAAGAGCAAGTTGCCATCTTCACTGAGAACTAAACATAATAGCTTTACAACAAAACAATTATTTTGACAGATGACAGGTATTCATGTGGGGAGCATACCAAGACCATGAAACACATCCTACAAAGCTGCATGGTCACATTGGAAAAGAGAGAACAATACTGGGGTCATAAAAAAAACAGATGACAAACAGAAGCTGTACAGAGATAAAGCATAATTACAAACAGCGGTGGCATTTGTAAGAAACTGGGACCTTGATCTGAGGATGAAAGGTGAAGAAGAAGAAGAATTGTCTGGTTTTCTCTCTGGTACCTCTACAGCTGTGGGTGGAAGAGCAAGTTGACTAAGAAACCAAGTGTCTTCTTGTCTCCTTTTGGCTCCATATGAAGCATAGGGCCATCACTGAAACTGAACTTTTGAGGGGAGCGTCTATCAAAGCACATTGTTGGGCTCTTACATTTGTCGTTTTATTTTTACATGAAAAAGTTTATACCCCCAGACACAGCCCTCTTTAGTTGCATTCTGCAACATATTTAGAAGATTACAGTAGCTCTATTCTTTCCTCTGCTGATACTACTTAGGTGGAAGTAAATGTAGGCGAAGACTAAACATGTTATCACACTCTGAGTGCCAAAAGAGCTGCTCTTATTGTTTCTGTTCTTGCATGTTCATCTGCCTCTTTGCTTACTGTTGAATCTGTGGTTCTGCCCAAATACAAATAAATGCATTTATCAATACATATTAATTTTTAAAAGTAACATTTGTGTGTGCCCATAACATGTATGTTCACTTGTACAGGTGAATGTGGCTGTATGACAGTAATGTCAAGTCATACATAAAGATTATATCTTTAGAGTGTGTTTATAGATTCTGCTGTATTTGGTTTGTTTTACTTTTGCAATTCTGCTATCGTACAGTCAATGACTAAGGTAGTTAATTATGTGATTGTTTATTTTTGTTGCAGCCCCTGTTTGGACTCATTAAGGCCAAGCTGGAGTTGATTACTCATGCCTATTTTGATGAGCGTGACTTCAGCCAGGTTGCTGTATTGGAGCAAACTTTCAATAATCTCAATTATTCCCTCACAGAAAGCTTGCTAGAGGGTACTCAGGTGTTTTTAGGTCAGTGTTTGTGTCAAACTAATGCTTTACCTCCGTACAGCTTCTATCAGTCTTCTGTCTAGTGACACCAGTATTGTTCTCTCTTCATGTGTGAGTGTGCTGCTTTGTAGAATGTGTTCCATGGCCTTGGTATGCTCCCATGGCAACTCCAGGATAAATGTCAAGAACAGCATTCTGATCTTACCAAGGCCTTAATCACCATCAATAGGGATGGGCTTTGGCAAATCTTGGCGAAGTTTGGTTGTCCCAGCAGATTATTTGCCGTTATCTGCCAGTTTCATGATGCCATTGTGGCTCGAATACTGTATGAAGGATAATTGATAATTGTTTGTAGCCTTCTCAGTCACCAACGGTGTAACACAGAGATGTAAGCTGGCCCCGACACTCTTTAGCATGGTCTTTGCAGTAATGCTGTCTGATGATATACATGGTGCTGCTACTGGTATGCATATCAGCTGTTCATTCCAACACACCTGAAGTCTTACACCAAGGTGAGTGAAGCATCCATCTCGCATCTCCTGTTCGCTGACAACTGCACCCGTAACACAGAACAAGATATGCAATCCAATCCAACATGACCAGAATTTTCTGTTGCATGCAGTGACTTTAGTGTCACGATCAACACTAGAAAACTGGTACTCTTCCAGCCTGCTCTGCATTGAACCAAACTTGACCATACAGAACCAGAGTCTCCGGCAATTGACAGCTTCACCTTCCTAGACAATACCCTCACAAGAAAGGCGCATATCAACTTTGAGGTCAACAGCAAGATTGCAAAGGCGAGCTTTGCATTTGCAAGCAAATTTCTGGAGCTGACAGGGCATCAGTGTCGCCACCAAGGTAAAAGTGTATAGTGCTGTAGTGCTAACTACTCTGCGTAATCCTTGCGAAACAGGAACAATGTATAGCAGATATGCCAGTCAGCTAAATCATTTTCCTTAACTGCCTGCATAGACTGCTCAGGATTGGGTGGCAGAACAAAGTGCCTAACTCTGAAATTCTTAGAGAGACTAACGTGTTGAGTATCCATACGCTTCTGCAAAGAGCACTGATGAGATGGATGGGACATTTGATTGCATGCCCAATGAGTGCATCCCCAAGTAGCTGTTATATGATGTACAATGAGCTCAGAATAGGCAGACACTCATTAGGGGGACAGAAGAAACACTATAGAGACTCCTTGAAAGTGTCTCTGAAAACCTTCAACATTGATGTCACATTCTAGGAATTGCTTGCACAGAACCATTTCACCTGGCGCACTAGCATAACCAAGGTGCTCAGATCGCAGAGCGAAACTCAATCGTGGAGGCTCAGAGCAAATTTTCTTAGTTTCCATGAGATTTGGATTTCCAATTTCCTCTGCAGTGTTCAGGCAAGGATTAAAAAATATCACTCTTAATAGATAAATACCTAGTCCTTACCAAGGTTTGAACTGGTTGTGAAAGTGTTATGTATATACTAGTAAAGCATATTGAAAATCCTAGATTTTACACATTAATATTGTTAAAGCTACTTTCGTGTTTTTGCAATAGTGTACTGCTTTTTTACTTCATAGGCCAGTCACAGCAATACCATTATCTCATTTGCCAGTAATGTTTCAGGGTAATCCCAAACATCACCCTGTTTTCACCTCCTTTTACGATGTGGACTTTAAAATGGTTCAATCAACTCATTTGAATGCAACCTGATCAACTACCAGTGCACGCTTACAACACAAGAAGACCCAGCTACAAGGCATGAGGATAGACCACATGACAAATGGATAGTTAACCTGCCAGAAATCCCGCAGTATCATATTCATACAATGGGGATCAAGATGCTGAGCAGCGCATGAGCTGCAGCAGTCAGCGACCTATAGCTGACTGCTAGCATCAGGGCCTGCGAATGAGAGCTGCCATGACCCTTCTACACCTCCACGCGATGATCCTGGATAACAGGCTGCAACAGAGCAGACTGGCTAAGGAGAAGGGATTGAAGAGGGAATGCTAACCCAGTACACAAAAATGCTTGCTGAAGTCAGATGTGTTAGACACAAAATATCGCAGTCAAGCTGTAAACTATGAAACACCGCATTACGTTCTCTGGACTACATTCTGCTACTTAAGCCCTTTTCAGGGTTTGGTAGTGGGAGATTGAGAATGAACGAAGCCAAGCCATATGCATACAACAACCAACACAACACACTTGGTCAAAGAATTGCAATGTTAAGCTCTCGATGATAGGCTTAACGGTACAAATGGACAAAAGAGTAAAATAAGTAAGTATTAAGTTTAAACATAACTTACTTCCATGTGGATCTTAGACCTCTTTTTTGTGAGGAAAGAATATGGTTATTCTCAATATTAATTATGTTATAAAAGGATTCATAAAGGGACAATTACTGCGAGGATGTGTAAATTATCTATAAAGTAATTGCAACTGTTTTTATGCATAATAACAGTTGCTCCTAATGTAAATTCTAATCACAGTAATATGTATTTAGATATATATTTAAAAGTTGTTCCGATCTTTGAAAATGATTTTTTGGCAGGGTCTAACATTTTCAAAATAAGTGTCTTGTTTATGCTGTTGGTATATGTGTTGACTGTCTTGAATTTAATTGATATGGCTGATATTGTAGTACCAACTTTGATTTCACAGGTCTGTCTGCACGAGAGCTGGTGGCTTTGTATAAGCATAAACTAATCATCATGTTTAAGCTTCTCATGCTTGAGAGACGGGTAATTTTCTTTTAATTTCTCTTGTTTATTTCTATTTCACATTTGTGTTAATTTATAAATATAGTAGATGGGTCTAGAGCGGTATACACACTAAAGAAGTACATCTCTATGCAAATATCTACTCAAATTATTCTAGGGATTCTCGCCCCACAGAGAATATGTCACAAAAAGGGCATTGTGTGGCTATAAAATCAATTCTTGGTTGTGCTGCGAGTCTACCTCGCTATAGAGACAATGAGGCTAATGTCTGGTAAGGCAAAACACACTGACCAGAGAATGTTAGCCAGCGTCAGGAGAAATATACTAGCCAAGACCCTCACTGACCTCCTCGTTGGTCGTCCTGGAAACGGGCTGTTGTCAAGGACAACAGTCTGGCAAACAAGGTGAGGTTTGACGTGATCTCCGTAGTAGTGAGCGACACACAGATGAAGTCAAACATAGCACAACTGCCTGGAGGACCTCAGTCCACCTTCATCAGCGCGCTTGAGATGTGAGGAAAGCTACTGCAACCCGTCACTTAACGCCCTTTTCAGGGCGCACATAAGAGTAACCTACTCATTGTTGGCATTCGAAACAACAACCTTGCTATAATTTACGCTTTCACCACCACCATTCCCAAAAATAGGCCATCGTATATTCCATGTACTATCAACCTAACGTTTGGTAATAGATACTAGGATTGACATGGCAAGTCATCAGTGGATTTTACCTGCAAAAAATATGAAACAATGGAGGTCACACCTTCCCAAAACGCATGCCGACACAAGGAGACAGAAGATAGATAGAACAAATGAATGTTGGAATACAACTTTGAATCATGCTATTTAAACAAGTATTTTGTCATTTTTACTTTCTGCTTGTTAACTAGGATCACCAAAGACCTGGGGAAAAGTAGAAGGTGTATTGAATAGGAATTTCATTATTTTTCTACATTTTTGCCTGGACAACGGCAAATAGTGGGATCTTTTTTATTTTCAACTACCAGTGGGTTCATTTACATGCACAGCATGTACACAGGATCTTCGAGTTTTTCATCAATCTCCAATATGACTGGATGCTGGTCCCACCTCCTTCAGGATTATTACTAGTGGGATTTGAAACCCTACTGTAACAAACACAGAATGGAGGGGCAGGGGCATTCCTGAGCCTACCAAATGGCAGAAAAATAACACTGTCGTTGGCTACTGGAAAATACACAAGCAATTTCAGAGCGGAGGCAGACGCACTGAGGGCGGCAGTGGAAGAAATGCTGACAGGTAAAAGGAATGAAAGCCATATAGTCCTGCTTACAGATGCCCTGGTTGTAGTCACAGCACTAAAAAGCCAGAAAAATACTGAACAGTGATTTAAGAGCAGTACTCTGTCATATACCAGCAGTCCGCACCAAAAAGGGTAGTGGTACAGTGGGTTCCATCCCACTGCAACATCCAAGGCAACGAGGAGACAGACAGACTGGCAAAAGAAGGTGCAAGATTACCACAACCAGATACTAGTGTGACATACGAAGAGTCAAAACGGCTTATTAGAGCTAGATACATGACAAATGGGAAACCGAACATACTGGATACACAAAAAAAGATGCCTATTACCAGTTGAACAGAAGAGAGCAGGTCGTGGTCTTCAGACTTCGCACTGGCCACAATAGACTCAGGTACCACCTATTCAACAAATTGGAGATAGGTGGCACTGACGAATGCTCGTGTGGTACCGGGAAAATGACTGCTGAGCATTTGCTGCAAAACTGCCCGACATACGAGGATCAGAGAGAGCAGATGTGGCCATCACCAGTGGCAACACTAGACAAGCTCTATGGCAGTGTCGATAGCCTCAGGATGAACGCCGCTTTTTTTGAAAAAATAAAGGTCGATGTCTGACAGCGTAAGAAGAAGAAGAAGAAACCCCACCACTTCGTGCGTTCATTTGTTTGTTTCTTGATAGGCAAGGCCCTTATCTCTGTTATAGCGAAATGTGACACATGTCGCATATTTATTTACATTGTGATTTTGCAAGTAAAAAACAATTCAGAACTGTTTTATACTCAACATTTGAACAGTGATGTTTTTCATGTTTCGTGTACTTTGTTTTATTATATGTTGTAACAGAAACATGACTGTAGTCTATGTGGTAGCCACATAAAGATAATTCAGGTTACACTAATTTTGTAACTTGGTCTAAACTATTTCATTTATATGGCAGGTTCTCTTTTTTGGCTCACCTGTCGAATCACTATGCCAGACAGTACTTGGAGTTTTGTCATTATTTCCTGGTAACTTGAATTTGTTTTTGTTTATTTGACTTTTAAATGTTTGCATGTTTTTTTAAAATTGAATAATTTGTTACCTGTGATCATTAAGAGATTCTCCCCTGCCGGAGATGGATGTGTTAGACCAAAAGGGTACAAATATCACAGTCAAGCTGTAAACTAGTGAGACAACGCATGTCCGTTCTGCGGACTACATCCGGCTACTTGTAAAGCACTGTTCAGGGCTTGGCAGCGGGAGATTGAGAACGAACCAACAAAAAAAAAAAACCAAGAGACCCTCCTAATTTTTGAAGTTGAAAACAAATTTTTTCATTTACTCTGCTTTTATTCAAACTAATGTTATAGTAAAATGATAATTGTGAAGTAGTTGTTATACATCAGTAGACGCAACAGTGAATGAGCTGACGGCAGCCAGTGACTCAGCTGGCTGCCTCCATCAGGGTCAGCAACCCATAGCTGACTAAGACTCTAATCCGTCTCCTGGCTGAGAGAATAGGGATTGAAGAGGCAAAGCAAACCTAGCTCTAAAAATGTTGTGCTGAAACTGGATTTGTTAGGCTAAAAGGTGCAGATATTGCAGGCTCACTGTAAACTATGTCACAATGTCCTTTTCTGGATGACTGCAGAAGAAGAAGAATACGTCATAATCTTCTTTGTTATTCAACTCCTTGAGGACCATGGGCCACCAGAAATTTTCAAGCTTCTCAGTTCTGTGTTGTCTGTTCAAATTATTTCTATGTAATCTTTGTTTTCCTGAATCTGTTCCCCATTGTTTTCTTTATTGCGTCTTCATATGATGATTGAATTTAATTAACTTCTGTTCTAGCCTGGCTTCACCCCGGGTCGTTCTACAACTATCCTTGTTTTGCGCCTCCTTACTGAACTGCACCACACCTTCAGTCCCCCCTTGTGCGCAGCATACATGGACTTGAAGTTCGCTTTCAGCTCGGTTGATTGGCTGGATTTATGGAAAACCATTCAAGGAATAGGCACCACGGCACCCTCCTGTTAAATCTGATCAAGGAGCTACACAAAAACACCGGCACCAGAATTAGACTGGATGACACTCTCTCTGACAGATTCTCCACAACTTCAGGTGTCAGACAGGGATGTGTTCTTGCACCCGACCTATTCTTCCGGGCAGTGGACTGGCTTTTTTTTTACCGCCTCAGCGCACACCAAAGAGTATAGCAAGTGATCAGTCAATCTTCACTAATCTCGTTTATGCGGATAACATTTTCCTGTTCAGCACAGGCAGGTGTGGTCTGCAGCGCTCTCTGGAAATACTAGACAGCGAAACACGCTCCCTAGGCCTGTCTATATTCTGGGCCAAGACAAAAGTTCAGAACCTCATTTCCGACATAGCACCCCAGGGTATTAAACCGAAGGTCGCAAAGCAGTGGGCATTAACAAATTCATCTATTTCGGTTGCATGATATCATTTGATGGGCACAGCGGTCCTGTTATGTCAAAGCGGATCGGACTAGCTGTGTCTACTATGCATGACTTCTGACATGTATGAAGTAATGGCAAGATCTTCCTTGGGACAAAAATCTGCATCTATCAGTCCTGCGTGGTCCCAGTTCTGCTTTACGGCTTCGAAACCTGGACATCGCTGAAACATGACATGCGCAATCAGCGACGTATACTGGGCATCCGATGGCATGACTACATCTGCAATGAGAAGGCATCTGCTAAAACAGGCCTTCACCCAATTTCAGAAACACTTGACCGACACTGAGTTTCTTTGTTCGATCGTGTTGTATGGCTGAACCAGGAAACCCGGGCCCATAAGATACTCCACAAGTCGTTCCTCAGCGCCAAAAGTCTTTCCCCCGACAGGCTGGAGGCACAGAAGCGGCCGTCCTCACAAAGTATGGCTCTAGCAGATGTCAACCTCCGCCCTGCACGAGGCCTGGAACCACAACACAGCTGTGGGTCATGGATGGGCATACTGATGCAACATGCCTCAGACACCTTAACGAACATTATTATTATTCTAGAAACACAATGATCAAGATAGTTTCTTTATGTTGGAATAATAGAAAAATAAGATGAAGCATGTACAAGTTAAAAGTGTCAAATCAAGTGGACACAGCCAGACCATTGTTCCTCTGTTCCCTTAGAACATAAGGCTGAACCATGCACTCATCAATAATCACTGGTTTGGGCCATGTTCTTTTCCACCTCTGAGACCTTGGTTGCTCTGAGTTTCACTTCCACTTTCTTTGCCAAGTAATCTTAAGCCTCCTCACTCTTGCCTTCTTTCATGGAAGTTGAAGCACTCTTGCATTAAATTTTATATTAATCTTTTTGTGTCATTTTGCTGATAATGTATGCTCATTTTTATGTGCGTGCTCATTTGATATCAGGGGGACGGCGTGGTTAAGTGGCACAGCTCACAACCAGAAGGTGCTGGGTTCGATCCCCATCACAGCACCGGCCGTTACCCCGGGGAAGCAAACCCTTAGAAAATGCAGGAGGAAGCAGACCCTTACATAAAATGCATGCTGAAGTCGGATGCACTGGGCCGACAGGCGCAAAATAAAAACCGCAGTGCAACGCACACCGCCTTGGGGATTAGAGAAAATAAGGCGAACGCAAAAAAAAAATAAATATTGACATCTAGTCTTGTTTTTGATGTTTCCACAGCGAATCTATCTTTCCTTTCATGCATCTCTTATTGTTTATGTAGTATAGATCATCTTCAAAACCGAGATTTTGCTATAAAAAATTATCCATTTAACTAACTTTCCTAGGAAGGGTTGCTGCTAAAATGAATTATCATTACACATTTTATTTTCATTGTTGGGGTCCACAATGAGGATTTATAGGACCGAGGCATAAAAGCCACTAGCTATATAGTGTACATGCTAGATTTTTATTTTATATCTGAAATAAATAAATATGCCGTACCCAGGTTTCCAGCCCATGTCACCTTTGTCAGAAGACTGGTAACTAAATTACTCAATGTTGTATGATTGTTATAATGCACAACAAAACTGTAATTATTCAAACTAACTACCAGTTTGGATACCTGACATATTTGTCTTGATTTCAGAACATTTTTGATGATTTTCAGTTACATTTTCTTCATCCCCATAAAACTAATTTCTAACTCCTTCTATTTGAATATCCTTCAGTTATGAAAATACAATTAAATAAGCCTGCCAGGCATGTCGTAAGAGGTGACTAAGGAGGATCAGACATGGGGCTGGCTACCCCATCCTGTAGGAACTTTAAGCTACAAAAACTTCAATAGATATGAACAGGTCAACATTTGTTTACTTGTCATGTATTTGTTGAAGACATATGCTCCACATGGAACTTAAAAGGATTTAATTAATTGATTGATCTAGCTAATTATATGTGTACTTGTGTTGAGTATTACCATGTTACATTGTTGTGTGTTACAATAGCAAAACGTGGTTTGTAATTTAATGACTGATCAATAGTAAACATCTCAGGATAACAGATGTATTACCTCATACTGTTCATTTGTAAACCCACCTTGCACTCTTTACCATGGTAGCTCACCCTTTTGACATGATTTATTCAGTGCACAACTCAACCTTCTATATATACATCTAATTATTTCAGGTATGTTAGAAAGTGGTTTAATGCAGGCATGCAATCAGTGGAACGACAAGAAGTTTTCACCAACATTAGGTCTGGCAAGCATCAACTCTGATCTGGATGAAGATGAACAGTTTTTAGAAGTTAGATATCACAGCTCCACACCAGAGTCTCCTCTCTCTGAAGTAATGGGCCACATGCATAACTCGTCCCTTAATTTTGGAGCCAGTGGGGACACAGACTACACTTCTTTGGACATAAATTACGAAGATTTAGCTAAACGCATCGTTAATGCAAATGAGCCGCCAGAGTCACCCTCTATACCTCGAGACTCATTTGCCTTTGAAAAAACGAGTAAAGATAAAGAGCATCTAAATCAGTGTTACAGAGTTGGCAAGAAAGAGCAGTTAGAAAATAAGCCATCCAATGTTTCAGAGGATAGTGAAATTTCCAGAAAAGATTTGTCACATTCCCAGAAGTTAAGGTCTCAGCATTCTAGTCCAGATGATCCTGATAAGCTAACCGTTCATGCTTGTCCCAAAGCTAAGCGGGTTTCAGAAGTTGGTGCCAGTAGTCAAGGCTTGGGAGATGTGAATCATTCGTGTGATAATAGTCAACTGGTACATACCAATAAAATTGTTGTACACAGTGGGATAGCTCTTCCTAATATTTCTGACTTTGATAGTGTAAAAATTCAGGAAGTAAGTCGCAAAGGGAATTCTGTGGAAACCAGTCACAATGATCGACATGGCGGTCTCACACTACAAACCACAGTTTGTAGACCAGAGTCTCATGAACTTATTGAAGATCTTGACTCTCCAGAAAGCATTAGCAAGATAGACAGAGAAGACTGTTTTTCATGGGAACAAGATCGTCTGCAGTTGAGCATTGACCATGTCCTTGATGGCACTGAGAACACAGGTCCTGAAACTCCTGCATCTTCAACAAGTGCTAGTCGTGATTCAGTTGCCGTTAGCGATAGGGAGTCAGTATCATCTGATAGCACAACAGCAAGCTCAACACAGCTGGAAAAGTACAAGAACAACACATCAAGCTTGGGAAGTACAAAAAGTGTGTCAGAACCTAATTCTCCTTACTCAAAAGGAAAAAGATCTAAAGCTTTTAAAAATAAACTCTCTGCTGCGCTCAGTAAAGTTGGAAGCAAGTCAAAGACTAAAGATAAAGATGTGTTACGAAAACATAATGGTGAAGTCCTCTTGCATCAAGACCATTTTGGACATCCCTTGGTCATTTTCACTAAGGCAAGTTATAAACATATAATTTATGTTTATGTTGATATCTTTTATGTTATTAGTATGGATAAGTTGAGGGGGGGACTCAGTGGTCTCAAGGTAAGGTGTCTGTCTGCCTTTGGTGCCGGAGGTCGCGTATTCGAACCACAATGAAGACCGGATTTTCTTTCACATGGATCTTCTGGTAAAAATTCCCCTGATCTCTGGTAAGGAGATCGGACTCCTGTGTTCAGTGTCGAACGCGTTAAAAATTCCGCTGCCCGCACAAAATTCAAATTAAAAAATCTACCCAAGTTATTTGTGCCTTTCCCCAGGGGGTTTGTTAAGAGCAGCTATAGGTGGCGCCTAACTGGCTGTGGGTCCACTTAGCTCTAGTGTTTGAGTCTATTAAGATGGACTCACACATTGGTTAAACCACCCTCCAAGAAACTGGTTGTATACAGACTCTGAAGAGTCTTTTAAACCAGTATAAAGACATTAAGTTAAGCAAATAGTTATGAATGTCATTTTTAATGGTAAATATGTGCAGACTGCTTATAAAAATTATTGTCCTGCAATTTATGCTGCTACAATAGTATTAGTATTAATTCCTCACATCCAGATTTTGAAGGTTAAAGTGAAATTTATGACGCTTATTGTGTTTTGGGAATGCATCTATGCATGTTATATGTGTCACAACTACACCAAAATCATTTGTTTGCCAACAATAATGACAGAAAGTAAATGCAGAATAAGTAGGGAGTTGATTTAAAGTACAAAATGATACACCGGACAACAGACAAAATGCATCTGAGTAAAAAGTTGTTTTTTAAAACAAACTTTTTGGACATGATGATCACAAATATGAACTTAAAAATCATGTATTAGCTTTAGTTGTTAAGTTTAGGACGGTGTTCGGTGGGAACGTATTGACTGCACCTGAAGTCTGATATTTTGAGCATATGATTTTTCGTGAGGCAGTTAACCTTGAGAGCCAATTGGTGGGCAAAATTTGTAGCAGTTAATTGAAGCAAGACCCTGCACTGAATATATTGATGAGAGAATCAAGTAGTTCAGCCACCTAATGAGAATGCAACTTCACCAACTACCCCTGTGCGACTATAACGAACAATGATTAAATTTTCACAACCGTGCCAGATCGAGAACTATATGGATAGGAAATCAAACCATCTTAATAATTGTTGCTTTTGTATGACTCTTCCAATTGGATAAGGTATTTCTAAGAAGAAAAAAGGGCTTTTGACTATCACTTCTACTTGTATATGCTGTCCACATGAAAGAAGTCTGCAATAGCATGAAATAACTGTTACATACCATAAACTGCGCTAAGAATAAGTGGCAGATTTGTGGTGTCCTGAAGGTCACTGCCACCTTGATGGGACTACAGCAGGGTTACACACAGTTTTGCTGTTTCACCTGTTTCTAGGACAGACATACTGGGACTTCCTATAACAAGAAAAAGGATTGGCACCCACAACAATCATTTGAGCTCAGGAATATTAATGTTCTTAACGAACCACTTGTAGAATCCGGCAAGATCTTGCTCCCACCTTTCCACGCCAAACTTAGACTAAAGAAGAATTTTGTAAAGGCCATGGACTGAAAAGAGACAGAATTTGTGTACCTTTGTGAGAAATTTCTAAGATTCAGTGAGCCCAAAACTCAAAATGGAGATATTTGTCAGCTCTTCTGAGACAAGCATTTTGATGATATCCTCAATAAAGATGAAAAATTAGCTTGAAATGCTTTCCAGCAATTGACCATATACTTTATATGCAATAATACGAGAACGGGTAACAGTTTCATCAGGACATTTCTACCATCGAAAAAAAAATGCAGAGTGAAATGGAATACAGCTGACTATTGTTGGACACTAGTGAAAGATGCTCTAAAATTAATAACAACCATCAAGCAAAACAATGCAGCTTTGAATGATTTCTTCAATGAGGATTATCAGGGATATGGATATGCAAATGTGCAAAACTATTACAAATAAATATTAACAAAATTAGAGCACATCTGGTGTTTTATGGCCATGTTCACATTCAGCGGCCAAAACAAAAAGTCACAGTCTGTTGTCCAATGTTATCAGAAAATTCAGTAATAATTAGATTTAGATCAAGGGCTCACATAGTCTTGCTGACAGATGCTCTCGCCGTAGTCACAGCGCTAAAAAGCCAGAAAAACACTGAGCTTAATGACTTAAGAGCAGCACTCTGCAAACTGTGCCAGCTGTCCGCACCAAAAAGGGTAGTGGTACAGTGGGTTCCGTCACACTGCAACATCCAAGGCAACGAGGAGGCAGACAGACTGGCAAAAGAAGGTGCAAGGCTACCACAAACAGATACCAGTATGACGTACGAAGAGTCAAAACGGCTTATCAAAGCCAGGTACATGACTAAATGGGAAACCGAACATACTGGTTACACCAAAAACGATGCCTATTACCAGTTGAACCGAAGAGAGCAGGTCGTTGTCTTCAGACTTCGCACTGGTCACAATAGACTGAGGTACCACCTATTCAACAAATTGAAGATAGGGTGTACCGACGAATGCCCGTGCGGTACTGGTAAAATGACCACTGAACATCTGCTGCAGAACTGCCCGACATACGGGGATCAGAGAGAGCAGATGTGGCCATTGCCAGTGGAACTGCAAGACAAGCTCTATGGTAGTGGCGAGAGTCTCAGGACGACCGCCGCTTTTTTCGAAAAAATAATGGTTACTGTCTGACTGTGTACGCAGAAGAAGAAGAAGATCAAGGGCTCAGGATAGTTTAGAAATAAATCAATCCATACTTTATTGAGAAAATCTTTAAAAAGGGTATTTTGTTGTAAATATAGTTTTCCCCCTCATATTAATCTATGTATTACTAGGATTTGATCGGGACAATAAATAGTAACACTACAACTTGTCAGACATGTTATAAAAATGTGATTAGTGGAATCAGCTACCCCATCCTGCATAAACTTTTACTTAGGCTTATGTTAAACATTGATTTAAAGGTATTGTGTTGATACTGTTAATAATATTGTCTTTTCTGATGAGTTTTTATGTCCTTGTAATTCTGGCAAAAGTCATATTTTTGTTTTCACATTGCATGAGCATATGCAAATGTATATTGATAGAAACCCACTTCAAATTTAATAAATGTTGAATCATTTTGTTCTCTATAACCTATTAATTCTTTTAAGTGCCCAACTGCAGGTATAGTTTGATCCTATTTAGGCATTTTTCTTATATATTCAGTATATTTAATACCAATAATATGAAAAATACAAAATGCCCTATGAATTCTTCTTCTTCTTCTTCTGCGTACACAGTCAGACAGTAACCATTATTTTTTCGAAAAAAGCGGCGGTCATCCTGAGACTCTCGCCACTACCATAGAGCTTGTCTTGCAGTTCCACTGGCAATGGCCACATCTGCTCTCTCTGATCCTCGTATGTCTGGCAGTTCTGCAGCAGATGTTCAGTGGTCATTTTACCAGTACCGCACGGGCATTCGTCGGTACACCCTATCTTCAATTTGTTGAATAGGTGGTACCTCAGTCTGTTGTGGCCAGTGCGAAGTCTGAAGACAACGACCTGCTCTCTTCGGTTCAACTGGTAATAGGCATCGTTTTTGGCCTATGAATTCAATAATAATGTATTTAATAGTTGTGTTTATTGTAATTTATTGATCACACATTATAATATTTACAGTAATATAAATTGTTTAAAAACCAAAACAGCATACATATGTTCAGGTATTTTAAAAACAAACATTTAACTTAGAGCATCCTGAAAATACAGGGGCTCTTTTGTTCATCATTCATCCTCCCTTTATTGCTACCAGTTGAAGCATGAGACTACCACTGCATGTGGCCTCCTTGCAGGGAGCCTATACCAAAACATGTATGTTTTTACAATGAGAGTTTTGTAAACTGTATTATTTTATAAGATTTTTAGTTTCATGCACAACCTTCCTTGGCCATTTTTTATGACATGCATATTAGGGTGCATTAGTTAAATTTCTTTCCAATTAGGAGTCCATTATCAACACTGGACTCACGGACTCACTACTAATAAGGCATTTGTTTTTCCGTGATTGCTATCAAATATGAAAATGGTCTAGGGCATGTTTTTCATTTGCAGGGCTCAGTTTGTCATCCTTATTTAAGTCTTCAGTATCATGACATTCTCACTGATGTCAACACACGGAGCTTTGTCATAGGAGCTACAAATATCTTGTTCAAGCAGAAACGCCAGTTCATTGATGTTGTCATAGAGGTAAGATGCTAAACCAGATCTCTTCTTATTTTACACTTCTGACAATGTGAGGACATATTTACATAATTCTTCATATTGTTCTCTAGGCTCTCAAGTGTATGTCCAATACATTTTGGCTGTATTTTTATTTTAGTTAGCAGAAATCTTTAAATAATGCTTTCTTGTAATATATCCTCATTTGATTTCTGATAATTGCTGTGGCCAATATGTGTATCGACAAGCAATATGACTTAAGAATTCTACTGTGAAATTTGTACTGCTGCATGACTCTGAGATGGTGTACTACCAAGTCCCTGACAATTAAGGTATAGGTTTTCATTGATTGTTGTGCTGTATTGAAAATGGCTGAGATGGTGCTATAAAGTCACCAATCCCTATGTTCTTGGAGTTGAAAGGTTATTGATTGATTGAATATATGCATCATTTTCCTATTTGTTATCCTGTTACATTCTTGTCCAATTTTTGCTCCTTAGGAAACATAGATCCCCTACTGAAGTTGCAGGAAGTCTTCCTCAAAGCATTTTGTGCATTCCTGCTGGACTGGTTCCTGTAGTGATTTGTTTTTGCATGTTGAGGTTGCTAGACCCAAGCGTCATTCTTCTTAGGAACCACATACCTTTTGCAGTAATAATTTTATTGTTGTAAAAGTAACCCATAGCATTACTGCCGTAGGGGTGTGAGGTGTTAGCGATCTCAGATTTCAAAGGCTCGGCTATATGAGGGCGGTAGCCATCTCCTCTCCCTCGCCGCTTTTACTTCCCGGACTGAACCGGTACCCATTTAAGGCTGGGTCAACCCGGGAGCCATTGCGGTCTGAAAAAAACATTACCTCCTCAACTGGGGAATGAACCCAGGACCACTCATATGCGAAGCTACGCTGCTCCACTTATTATTGTACATGCCTTAATTGAGACTGCGTGGCCTAGGGGTAAACTTACTTGGTTTTCACAATCCGAACGCACTGGGTTTCAATTCCCACTTGTGTCCAGTTTGGCACACTGGGTTTTTTTCTCTGTCGTTTGCTCCTCTACGTACGGAAAGTAATGGCAACCTACTGTACTGCACACTTGCCAAAAAACTATTAACAGCCAAATAGGTGGCAGTTGTAAGAAGTGACGTTCTGTAAAGGACATTCTACTTACTTTTACATGCCTTAATACTCTTTGCCTTGCTAAAAAAAAAAAATTAACGACCACTTACTTTCATTACAGGTAGGGGATGGCAAAGTGGACATACGTGACAAAGAACTTCAGCGGCATCTTAGCTTAACCACAGCTGACCTGAGGTTTGCAGAGTATTTAGTCAAAACTGTTACGGAGGAGAAATCAGGCTTTTTAGATGGAACAGGTATGAAAAATGGACCTTTAGTTATTAAACCTAATGTACATTTCATTTTACACTTTACTCTCTCTCTCCATTTTGCTGATCATTACAGCTCAATGCTTTTATTATGCAATGCTCATGGCTCAAAGAATCACATCGTGATGTAAGTGGATCACGTTATAAAATTGTAGCCATTTTTCTGCATTCTTCTTCTTCTTCTTCTGCGTACACAGTCAGACAGTAACCATTATTTTCTCGAAAAAAGCGGCGGTCATCCTGAGACTCTCGCCACTACCATAGAGCTTGTCTTGCAGTTCCACTGGCAATGGCCACATCTGCTCTCTCTGATCCTCGTATGTCGGGCAGTTCTGCAGCAGATGTTCATTGGTCATTTTACCAGTACCGCACGGGCATTCGTCGGTACACCCTATCTTCAATTTGTTGAAGAGGTGGTACCTCAGTCTGTTGTGGCCAGTGCGAAGTCTGAAGACAACGACCTGCTCTCTTCGGTTCAACTGGTAATAGGCATCGTTTTTGGTGTAACCAGTATGTTCGGTTTCCCATTTGGACATGTACCTGGCTTTGATAAGCCGTTTTGACTCTTCGTACGTCATACTGGTATCTATTTGTGGTAGCCTTGCACCTTCTTTTGCCAGTCTTTTTCTGCATTCAACTTTTACCTGCTATCAATTATATGTGCTTCTTGTTTTTCCTTGGAATAATTGCAGTGCTATAGAAAAATTATATATAAATCATGTTTCAGTCTTTTATCGATGCACTGTACAATAATAAAGTATTTAGGAGCCCCGTTCAGTCATGACTTACTATAGAATGATGCAATCTTGGAGTGGTATTTCTCTACTAAGTTTATTTGTTTCGATCTCCTTGCGATGTTGTCTTTTCATGTCTCTGTGCTGCAAGAGCTTCTTTCACCCAGCATGTGGTCGTTTTTCAAGGTACATCTCCACTTGGATAGGTCTGCAGCTTCGTCTTCCAAGAGATCTCTTTTTGTCATGCAGATACTACAGAGTCGTTGTTGTGATCCAACATTCATCTTTTCTTCTGACTACATGGCCAACCCAGTGGTACTTGGAGTTGTTGGCAGGCTGTTGGACATCCTTGACATGTGATGTTACTCGGGTGTCACTGTTGTGTAGGCCCATCTGGTATTGTTGCTTAAGTGAAAGCCCCACAAGACGGTGCTCAAGCATGGCACATGTTGTCCTTAGTTGGTTCTCCATGGCTTTTGTCAGAGACCATGATTCACTTCCATAGCATAGTGCTAGTAGGACTACTGAATCAAATAGGTCTGCTCGTAGTCTGGTGTTTTTCATGGTATCTTGTTGCCATCTTGATTGAGTTGAAGGCATCCTAGTCCACTCACCGGTGCCTGACAATCTCAGACTTCAGGTTATTTTCTATGTTAAGGAAACGGCTGAGAAAGATATATTTGCTGACATCCTCTAGAGGTGTTTTTTTAGGAGCACGGGGCTGGACATCACAAAGCGGTTGCGCATAGCTTTGGTTTTTCCAAAGTGTTAATGATGATGCTGCCTGCTTTCTTGCCATCCACTTTCAGTGATGCTAACATCTGAAATGGCTCTAATGTACATGTCATAAAAGGTGTCCAAGAGGGAATGAATGTGGGATTGACAATCTTATCATGTAAAATACAGAGCTATAGAAACCACCACTGCAAAGCACATAACTACTTTGACATGGGCCTTATGCAAGAAAGCAAACTGAAGTGTTGGCCCCATGCTTCTGCTGTTGTGAAAATCGAATAGTGAGGATTGAGCAGCAGATGATTGAGTGTATTGAATTTATTTCCAAATCTAGAACTGTCTTTCTACCATAAATTCCCTGCAGGCGCAGTAGTTACTTTCTTATACCTCTGAAACCATATTTGTAAATCTGAATATATTGTCACACATTATTTGTCTTTTATTTCAGAGTGGGAAGGTAGTGATGAGTGGATCAGAGCTCAATTCAAATATTACCTTAACTCCTTGCTCTCAACAATGATTGCTGATGGTTTGTATTAAAAACATTTCTAATTATCAGTTTTGTGAATGAAGATCTGTTTATTTCAAGTAGTGTTTATTAAAATATACTTATTTGATAGGTTATTTTTCTTTTTCTATAATTTTCTTAACTATTTGCATTTTCTCTGGCTGTGATGAGAACAGTGCTTAATCTGAATAACACCGTTCAATATTAGGATTCTTTCTTTCTTTGGTGTTCATCTTGAAAAGGTCGCTGTGTCATAGTTTACAGCAAGATGTAAACTACGACACAATGCATTCGGTTTTCTTGGCTACATCCTGCCATTTGTAAAGCATTTTTCAAGACTTGGTAGCGGGAGATTGAGAACAAACGAAGAAGAAGAAGTTATATTTCATACTCAATGGCACTAAAAAATCAGATGACTTTATGTATCTATAATGCTTGGATTTATGCTTCATTGATGGTGTATTTTTCTTAAATTAGTGATTCCTGTTATATAATATATATATTAGTGATTTATATTAATTCATGATTTGTTGTGGTTTATGTTAATTATGTTTCAGATTCAAAGGCACTTGATGACTTTGGCCCAGCTTTCATTTCAGCATGGAAAACCACTCATAATTTCAGGTATTGGCAAGAGAGGGAACATCCCGCACTTAATGAGAACCCCTCAGGGTAGGTGAAACAGAAAAACTACTTGTGTGTACTTTAAATAATCTTAGGGTAAATATTGAATTTTAGGAGCAAGTCCTTTCAGAATAATAAACCTTTAGACATGAAAATGCTAAGTACATAGCATTTCTCCTCTATGTCTTTCTGGGGGGAAGGAAAAACTTATTGTTGTTGTTTCAAATGCCCACAATGAGCAGGTTTACTCTTTTGTGCGCCCTGAAAAGGAAGTTAAGTGGCGGGTTGCAGTAGCTTTCCTCACATCCCGAGCGTGCTGGGGATGGTGTAACGGGGTCCTCCAGGCAGTTGTGCTATGATTGGCTTCATCTGCGTGTTACTCACTACTACGGGGATCACGTCGATCCCTCATCTTGTTAGCTAGGCTGCTATGGAAACAGCCCATTTCCAGGGAGGGCTACGAGGAAGCCAAGGTGAGGGTCTTGGCCAGTATGTTTTACCTGAACCTGACTAACATGTCTGATCAGTATATTTTGCCTGACCAGACGTTAGTCTTCCTCCCCAAAGGAACCACTTAGACACTGGATTCCTACAAGAAGGACAACATCAGCGGTAGTCCTGTGTACCACTTGGAGTGATAAAGGTAGGATCACAATGACATAGTTTTCTTAGTCCCCCTTCTTTTTCCATGGGATGTACAGGGTTTTATCTTGTGGCTTATAGTATCTACAAGTTGGGGTTTCTGACCCCTTGTCAAAAGTTGGGGTTTCTGACCCCTTGTCAAAAGTTGGGGTTTCTGACCCCTTGTCAAAAGTTGGGGTTTCTGACCCCTTGTCAAAAGTTGGGGGTTCTGACCCCTTGTCAAAAGTTGGGGTTTCTGACCCCTTGTCAAAAGTTGGGGTTTCTGACCCCTTGTCAAACCTTCCTTAGTTGCCTCTTACAACATCCCTGGCAGGTTATAGTGTTATTATTTGTTGCTCGTCTTTCATACCCCAGTAACGAATGGGTGGAGCGTAGTATTCCCTTTTGGGAAAGTAGAATTTTGGGGTAGCGATTACAAATTCACAAGGGAAGAGAAATGTGGGGAGGCCAAAGTACACCTGGTTAAGAACATAGTAAATGAAAGTTGGCACAACTGAAGTCTCATTGATGTAGTTCTTAAAATAGAAATTAAGGATATGCGGCAGTTGTAGCCCCTTGTTCATATAGAAGGAAAAGTTGTCATGTGAAATCAGTTAATGACAGACTTCTTATAGGAATGGGAAAATTTGTCATGTGAAATGAGTTAATGGCAGAATTCTTATAGGAATGGGAAAAGTTGTCATGTGAAATGAGTTAATGACAGACTTCTTATAGGAATGGGAAAAGTTGTCACGTGAAATGAGTTAATGGCAGAATTCTTCATTTGTTCTCAGTTTCCTGCTACCAAGCCATCAAAAGGGATTTGCAAGTAGTATGATGTTGCCAGGAGAATGGAATACGGGGTGTTGTAGTTGTATTTTTGCACCTTTTGGTCTGACACATCTGACTTCAGCAGGCATTTTTGATTACTGAGTTAGCCTTCCCGATCCCTTCTCCTTAGCCAATCTGCTCTGTTGCAGCTTGTTATCCAGAATCGCCGTGTACAGGTGTAGAAGGGTCTTGGCAGTTCTGGTTTGCTGGCCCAGATGCTAGCATCGCTGGCCCAGATGATAGCCGTCAACTATGGGTCGCTGGCCGTGGCTGCTTATGCACTGCTGAGCACCTTCTTAACATAGAATTCTTATAGGAATGGGAAAAGTGTCAAATGAAATGAGTTAATGACAGACTTAGCCATCCACATTATTAACTACTTTAAATATGTATACACTTTCAAAACATAACGAATTTCTCTGGAACTGGAGTTCTTTTTCAAAATGTGCCCAAGGAAAAGACAATTTAAGGAGTCCATGTGAAGAAATTACAGTTGATGTGCACAAGCTACAACACAAACAACATCACAATAAGTACAGATTCCCAGGAATCAAAATAAAAGACCAATACTGTGTCCACAAGTTAAAAACTTTGGCACAAGCAATGATTGAGGAAAAAATGATGCCAAGGAATGGACACAGGTGTACACAGATGGTTCAGCAGAAAGAGCAGACTGGAACTGGGGAGGAGGCATATTGATAAGACACAAAGGTGAGAATATAACAGAAGAGGCTTTCCCAACAGGGAAGTCATCCACAAACTTTAGAGCAGAATATATGGCCTTCCTGCCTTTCCTGCAAATCATTGAGTTCCCTCAGAGAGATCAAGAACATTATCAGAAATCAGTATAAATACCAATGGAAAGAAGACAGAAACATAAGCAGTAGACCGGACTCAATTCACCAACTCAAACAAAACCAGCAAACTACCTTATATCACCTGAGAACTGGTCACTGCAGACTACTAGAACATCTATACCGGAATGTTGAAGGAAATAAAAATACCACAATGAAAACATTGCTTTTTAAGTGATCTGTTTGTGAATATACAAACTGAATGTTACAATTGACCACAATAATATTTATTCAATAAATTATTTATTTAATTTCTGCAATTTTCAGTCACCCATTTCAAGGCAATTTGAGCATGGCAGATGTTCGAGTAAGATTCAACCAGTAAGTTAATTCTTAAATGGATTTTACCTATAATATTTTTTTAATGTGTGTCTGTCCACTGTTTGCGCTTGGGATTTGAATGACTGATCCAATCACATGATAAATCATGGCGTCATCATTTATATGTAGTTTCTAAAACTCAGAAGCTCAAGGGTACACAATCATTTATACATGGTATGAAGGAAATTGTTTTTTTCCCATGGACAATCATAAATTATGTAAACCATAAATACAGTAAACCATTATTTGTATTTAATTCAGTTCAGTTCATCCTGTAACCCATCAGGTCATTGGGGCACACTTGAAGACAGTCCCACAATGCCACGCTGATTTTCATTGTATTTTCATGTGTGAATCGGGCTTAGAATCTCTTAGAACATCTGCATCTGACCTGGAGGAGCCCATCCCCCCAGGCAAACTATTACTTCGTTAGCCTTAAGCCTCGCGGCTCTAGTTTCCCAGTGTGCATCTCGAGGAGGTGAGGTTGGCTTGTGAGTTCACTTAATCGGCAGGCTACTAAATTTCACTTTTCACCCTTCCGAAGAAGAGCTAGCCGACCCCAACACTGCTGGATTGCGATGCCGAGCATGAACACACCTTACACACAATTATTTAAGTATTTAATACACACAAAACTCATGGATATGAAGAAATATGATTGCACTGGAAAAATGAGAGGACACAGTTCTGAACCTTCTTATTCTTTGGCATTTGTCTTGAAAAGGATGTTTGCTTCACTGTCCTGCAGTTTACAGTAATATCTGCACATTTTGTCCCGACTCCGATTACAGCACATCATTTTTAGAACCAGGTTTGCCTTTCATCTTCAATCCCTAATCTCTTAGCCAGGCTGCATGATTGTAGTCTGTTTCAAGGGCCGCCACTTAGAGGTGGAATAGGGTCACTAACCCTGATTCAATCAACCAACTATGAGTTGCTGCATTTTCAGCCTCAGTCCTTAATCTGAAACAATCACGGAGAAGTTGAGATTGGGGAAAGAGATGGGCGGGTTGAGGGGGAAGGAAGAGATGGGTGAGGAAAGAGTGCAATGAGGATACAAGGTAGGGGAGTGATGTGGAAAGTTTGTTTTAACAACTTTCATAATTATCCTAGGTAACACCAGGTTAAAGGTTAGTCATTTTGAAAAAAAAAGGTCTTTCTAGGAATTGCTTGACATGACTGAGACCTTTAACCTTGAAAGGCTACATTCATGTATCATTGTGTAGTATACATTTTTGTTTCTGAAATCATAAATACCCAGCCATATGGACACTCATTTTACAAATACCCTGTGTTACGAATATCTTCAATTATAACCAGACTCTTTCATACGGACACAAGTTTGCTGTTACAAACATTTCCGAGCATGATTTTTAATCACCATGTCTGTCTGTTTCATAATTTGCTGTGCTTTATCTTTTCTTGCAATTTGATTTTAGAAGTCGTTTATAGCACAGCTCTTTGAAATTGTTCATGTGCATCCGTTATATTTGTGTTTATAATATTTATAATGGCCTCTCCCATGACTTATCAGAACTAACACTATGTTACAGTATAACTTAGTAGATGAGGTACTATATAATAAACATTTGATTCTTAAAGCCTTGTCAGAAACCCATCTGTACAAATGGGTCTCCTATTGGACAATACGCATGCACCCTCTGTGGTTAGGAAGGAACCAGCACAGGGCTGAACAGACCAGGGAAAAGAGAACCTACATTCGTTGCACCATGACAGTCGAGGCCAATCGTAAAGATACAGTGGCTCAGGATGTGACGATCCAATTGTCTAGAACTTTTGGCCATAGGTCTAGAGCCTATGAGAACTCGGCCTAACCAATAGACAATTGGTGACGAGGAATGAGCGCAGTGAACCCTACTATAGCTTTGATACCTTGGAGCGTTGCTAATGCACCCTCTCAATCACTTAATTTTGGGATAGTACATTTCTGGTTTCTGCCTGGGGTGGGAAGAATAACCACCGACTCACCAGCCCGACAATGCCAAAATATGGGAAGTATAGAATACAATTTTTTTACAAACAAGCTTGACAACGCCTCAGTCATCAAGGTCCGCGCCTGGCAGTGGGTGACCAGGCTGCATTAGGTGGAAAATAGACTACTGAAAACGAACATAAACATACTGAAACTGGAAAACTTAGGCGGAAGCATGTGCAGAAACAAGATAACAAACTTTCATTTAATATTCTACTGTTAAATATTTGTTGCCTGAGAAATAAGAAGCTTGAGCTTGCCAAGGTTTTGAACAGTCACAGGGTTCATGTGCCTCTCCTGCAAGAAACTCTACACAAGGACATTGATCTGAACTTGACAGGATACACTAGCTTGGCCTGTGAGTGCACTAACTGCCCTGGCATAGTTACCTACATCCGAAATGACATTCAAGGATGTGTCACACATATTACAGCCCATTCCACAGACATATAGAAAATCACTATCTGGCACACTGGATCAAAATACACTATATACAACATATACACCCCCCCCGCCCCAGGCGACCCACAGCCTGCCTGATCTGCACAAAACACAATGTCATAAAACACTCATTGGAGGTGACTTCAATACTTCAATGGACATTCACCTCATGGGGTTACACTTACCACAACAGTACAAGAAAATTCATCGGGGAGCTCTGCGATGCAAGCAACTTGTCTGTATTGCAGAAAGCAGATTTTACCCCAATGTTGCTACACAGGGCACACCTATCTCTCAGTCGACCTGACTTAATGATTGGTTCATCTGATTTGATAAACTCCTGCAACCTGCAAGTTCTTCATGACATTGGAAGTGATCACAAACCATTCCTTACAACCAAAAGAACTCCTTCAACAGCATATTTTAAACAGAAAACTTGCTGGAACTTTAAAAAAGCAAACTGGCAGTTATTTCAAGAAACATTAGACCAACAATGCTCAATGAAGAAATTACAAAGGCAATCTTGGAAGCAGCATCACAGTGCATCCCAAGGGGCTGTTATAAATCATAAAGACCATTCTGGAATAGAGAAATACTGAGTGCTTTACATGATAGAAAGAATGCAAGAACAACCCTTGAAACAATGCATCACTAAAAGCAAAGATGCAGTACAGCAAAGCATGTGCCAAAGTAAAGGTGACAGTCAATCCTGCAATAAGTGAAAAATGTCCTGAGACATGCTCCAAATTAGATCTCAGGCATAATGGAAACAGAGTCTGGTCATTGGTCGACAGTCTGTCTGGGCAAACAGGAGAGTGAACCCAAAGCCAGTGATAGATGGAGAGAGAGCAATCACTGAAGACCAAAGAAAAGCAGAGCACTTTAATCGCTACTTCACATCTATGAATAGAGCAGGAAAACTTACTGAACAGGATAGGAAGCATTTGTGCTACCTGAAGTGCCAAGAGAAAGCTCCACAAGCCAATGACTCCATATTTGATTTAGATTTCAACATGCAAGAGCTCCAGCAGGCCCTGAAGAAACTGAAACCTAGAAAAGCTCCAGGACCAGACAAGATTCACAATGAAATGCTTCTTCATCTGGGGACTCGAGGTAAAGAAGCTGTTTTCAGATTGATCAACATGACATGGAGAAATGGGAAGCTCCCCAAAACATGGAGGAATGCACATTATGTGCCAATATTGAAAAACAAAAAACCGCTGAATGAACCAAACAGCTATCGGCCTATTGTGCCTGATCAAATTAGCAGAGAGAATGATAAACACACATCTCTATTGGTTCCTGGAGAAATCCAACACCTTATGCCAGGAACAAGCAGGGTTCAGAATTGGTAGTTGTACAGAAGACCAGCTCTTTAGGCTAACACAAATAATAAATGATTGCTCAAATTTGCTCAAAATCTAACTTGGAATCCTTGGACAGGGTGCAAAATGCTCTACGTTTCATTAGTGGAGCAATGAGGACAACACCAAATGCAACTTGTGAAATCCACACACAAGTGGAACACCTTGAGATGCAGAGAGATAAAGCAGTTATGGAAGTTTATGAGCGAAGTAGCAGAATGAAACGGAATCATCCCAACAGACTTGTAGAAAACTGGCAGCCCAAAAGCAGAATTAAACAAAAGGCTGTGCTTCACCATGTTAGTGAAATCAAAGACAGATACCATGTACCAGAAAGAAGACAAAAGTTACAGAGAGTAGTAAAAGACATACCTCCACAAGCTTTTCTTAAAACACCAAAAATACAGGCAAAATTAATAGATGATACAACCAAAAGTTCAGATCCAAGTACTCTCATTCAAGCAGCTCAAAGAATTATTGATACCTATACCGATGAATGGATACATATATATACTGATGGATGTGCATTTAAAGCCACCATCAAAGCAGGTTATGGCTTTTATATAAAATACCCGGACAGATCCTCTGATGAACTGTCTAATGCTTGTGGGGAGGTTCACTGCAGCTTTAAAGCCGAGATCACTGCACTTTAAGCCACTTTGTACCATCTGAGGAAAGTTTGTTATGCCTTTCCATCAAAGGCCCAAAACACTGTTATTTTCACAGATTCAATGTCAGCTCTTCAGGCATTAGAATTTGCTGGTCATTGTAGACCTGACCTTATCCAAATATCTCTAGACATTGACCACATCACTTCCAGTGCTGTCCACTTAAGCAGTGGATCCCTGGACACTCAAGCACACCTGAAAATGACAAAGCAGACAGACTAGCAAAGGAGGGATCAAGACAAGAACAGCTACACACATCAACAGATGGACCATGGGAAACACTTAAGGGAGGTCTACAGACATATTGCAAGCCCCAGTCCAAATGACAGTGTAAATCAACTCATAAGAATGGATCGGAGCACCATTTTCTGACCGAGAACCCAACACATCCCACTAAACAAACACCAAAACAGCCAGAGACTGGTTTTAAAGTCTTATGACCATATCACACTACTGCCCTCTGTTAGTCAGTCCGGAGACTGGTGTTGAAGTCTTCTGATCATATCCCACTACTGTTCTCTGTTTCCATCAGATCACTTCAGCTCAGTATAAGTCTTCACCTCTATGTTCTTGCAAGTCTGTGGGATCTAATTGTTTCTTGGATATTTGCACCCTTTGGTCCAACACATCCGTCTTCTGCAGCATTTTACTAGCATTTATCCTTACACCAAATGTCTTGCCTGTGTAGTTGATCCCGGTGAGTAGTTTTTGTAATGATTTCTCTGCTCCTTCTATGATGGCTTGGTTAACCGGAAATTTGATGCCACTTATATGTTCTCCATTTACCTTATCCCCTATGTTACAATTTCTGGTGGCTTCTGACATAAACATCTCTGAATACAGAGTAAATAGGCTCGGGGACAACAGACATCCCTGTCTCACCCCTTTCTCTTCAACTAGTTATAATAGGGTAAGCAATGCGTAAGTAGAAACATATACTATTTTATTAATTATACAGTTTGAATTAGCATTGAGGTAAAATAAACTTCTCCGATTAGATTCTCATTGATTTGTGATTTTATTGTTTTGAGATTTCCTGATTTATATTTTCTTTAACTTTCTTTCTCACTATTTAGTGCAGTGATGAATACAGAACGTGGTAGGAAGATAAATGCAGCTGTCGTTCAAACAGGGAAGTATGTAGTGCAGACTGGAAAAGCTGTAGGTATGTAATACAGTAAATAAAGAGTCTATGGTTCATATTAAATGGAATTGTCTGTCAAAGATGGATGTGTCGGACCAAAAGGTGCAAATATTGCAGTCAAGCTGTAAACTAGCGACACTACCCATTCTGTTCTTCGCACTACATCCTGCTACTTGCAAACCCTGTTTATGGCCTGGTAGCAGGAGATTGAAAATTAACGCAGAAGAAGAAGAAATTAATTGTTAAATACTATTGGCATATCATTTCCTTCCTAACAGACTAGGGATGTTTTGCATGGGGCTAGCAACCTTGCCATATAAAAACTATTGCTACTGAAATCACACTGCAAACAAATGGATTCAGGATTCCCTGGTAGCTGGTTATGGTAAAACAAATGTAGTGTTGGACCAATATTCCATCATCTGGAGTGACTGGTAAATGACTGATTTATAGGAATATTTAAATCCATTTTTTTCACTAATCCTGGAAATCCAGAACATGGCAAATATATTGTAAAATTGATTGATTGATTGATTGGCATCCTGTCAGTCTCGAGAGACAATGGACTTCACACTAGAGAGGGGACAGTCAGTTATTGCCCTAGCTTTCGCAAACATTTGTAGTCTGCATCTTGACGCATCCTGTCTTCTCCTGCCTGCAGACCAACACACAAAGCCTGCCTCTATTTGTGTATGTCCTTGGCAAGTTCCTCCCAGTTGCAGGTGTTCATATCCAATGCCTTCAGGTCATGCTTGCAAACATCTTTGTAGCGGAGGTGGGTCAACCTTTTTTACGCTTGCTCGTGGTCAACTATCCGTAAATGATATCTTTTTGTATTCGCCCATCCTCCATTCATCACATGTGACCAAGCCACCGCAAACGGTGCTGGCAGAGGATCGTAACTAAACTGATAATCTTTGCACTGTTCAACACTTCGTTGTTAGTCACTCTGTCACTACATGAAATTCCAAGTGTGCGTCTCAGGCAGCGCATATGAAAAACATTTAGCCTTTTTTCATGTGAGGCATATTGAGTCCATGTTTTACTGCCATAGAGCAGGGTACTAATCACACATGATCTGTACCCACCAACCTTTGTGGAGATGGTTAGCATGTTGTTATTCCATACTCTCTGTGAGAGCCTGGCAAGTGATTATTAGACCATTCCAAATTATTTATGCAGCTCTGCGTCCAGTGAAAGGTTTTCGTTAATGATAGATCTGAGGTAGTTGAAGAGATTTACTACCTCCAGATATTTATCGTTTAAGACAATGTCTGGAGGATCTGCACCTTGAGCCATCACTTTCGTCTTTTGTACGTTGATGGTGAGTCAAACAGATCACAGGATTTTGCCAACCTATTAATGAGGATTTGTAATTCTGCTTCGGTGTGGGCTACCACATCCCGGATGACAATCTCCCCTCCCTTACTTTTTGCTCGCAATCTGGTTAGATTGAATAGTCTCCCATCTGACCTAGTATGCAGAAAGACCCCCCTCTATGGCAGTTCCAAAGGCGTATCTAAGCACGATGGCAAAGAAAATGCAGAATAGAGTCGGACCAGGACATAACCTTGTTTAACTCCACTGTTAATGTCGAAGGCCTCAGATTCCTGACCGTCATGCAGCACTGTATCTTTCATGCCCACATTGAAAGACCTAATCATGCTCAGTAGTTTAGGTGGGCAGCCAACTTTAGACAATACTTTAAAAAGACCCTCTCTGTTTACCAGGTCGAATGCCTTGGTGAGTTGGTGAGGTCGATGAAGGCAAGAAATAGTGGTCTGTGTTGTTCTCTGCATTTATCTTGCAATTGTCTCAGTGACAAGACCATATCAACGGTGGACCTTTCTACGCAAAAACCACACTGAGACTCCGGATATGCCTTGTCGGTCAGTTTTCGCAACCTGCTCAGGACGATGTGAGCATACACTTTGCCTACAGTGTTAAGGAGCGATATTCCCCTGTAATTGTTACAGTTTCCTCTGTCTCCCTTTTTCTTGTAAAGGGTGATTATGTTGGCATCTCTCATGTTCTGTGATACCGCCCCCTCATCGCAACACTGGCAGATATGTTTGTACAGGTATTGAAGAAGTAGGAGGAAGCAGACCCTTACATAAAATGTATGCTGAAGTCGGATGCACTGGGCTGACGGGCGCAAAATAAAAACCACAGTGCAACGCACACCGTCTTGGGAATTAGAGAAATAAGGCGAACGCAAAAAAAAAAAAAAATGTTTCTGCAACCAATCAGATGTCTATTGCATTATCTAGAAATGTGTTGAAAGTTAAAATGATATTATTCTGAAAAATCTATTTTTGATGCGTTTTCTTGCTTCTATAAAATGGTGTCGCGACTCGTAAAAGGTTGGGAACCTGTGATGTAGGTGATACATCAAAGACTTCAGTCCTTCGCAGATGCTTACTAAGGATAATGGGTATGAAGTAGCAGGGCATGGTGAAGAATGAAGGAAACCTGTAGGAAACAAGTCACCTACAGCCACTTAAACAACAAATTAAGAGAAGAAAAAAATGGGACTGGATAGGACATGCACTGAGGATGGCTCTGTCCAATATACCTAGACAGGCTCTCACATGGAATCCTCAAGGGGAGAGAAGACCAACAATTACATGAGGAAGAGAATGTTGGTGAGAACTACGAATAAATGGTAACAACTACAGAGAGGTAGAAATAGTAGCCCAGAATCGTATACTGGCGAGATGTGGTCAATGGTCTAAGCACAGAGGATCAATTGACCTCTGATTGATGAATCGTGTGTCAAAGCATTTATGTGCGCTTACAGTTGCGGTTATGTGGCACTTTGCTTTACACGATCAGTTCACTAGAAGCATACACAGTTAGTTTGCATGTTTTGAGTTTACTGAGGGTTGTTATAGATGAGAGGTAAGATGCTCACTTCTCAAGAAATGAACGAATGAAGCACGAACAACATTGGTTGTTAGAATCTCACAAGTTTCAAGCATCCTCTGATCTCAAGGGATCACCTAGTCTCAATCGGAGACAGACGTTACACTCAGAGGTCCTGTGTGTTCACCGTTCATGTAAAACAACCTTTGGCAGTTGAAAACAAAAAGATCACGCTATTAGCTGCTGTCCCGCAGAATTTCTACAGGTAGTGAAATTCCTACCCAATAATGGGCTACATGAAGGCCAAAAAGAGGCGGTCCCTCCATTGTGCAAAGACACATCAGGACAATCACCTGTTTATCTGTACACTCGATTGTGAGTACCATATTTACCTATATATATTTTGAGAACTTGAAATTAGGGAGAAAAAAAACCCTTTTTATAAATTTTTAGAGAAGTCATTATTTAGTCACCAGACAATGATTCTTATCTTATAATTAAATACGAATTACTAGTTTTGTTTAACGGTTTTTACAATTATGTAAAAATGATGCTTCAATATTTATAGGAAGATTTAATATCGATCCTGCCATGATGTTAGTCCGAGTTGTAATGTTTAAGTACCTGTACGTTATCTTGTCATCTCTTTTTTATGAATGAACCAAGGTTATCTACTGCGATTTAGATGGTGGAATGATAATGGTCGATAGGGAGTGGTTAAAAATCAGCCAATGACAATGCGCCACTACAGCATTGCTGCTATAAATCACACGAAAATGTCAGTTGTCTTGTAGGTCTACGACAGTGTAGAAAACACATTTTCCAGTTCATTTTTAACTATAAGATAATTTTTTTTGGGTATTTGGTCATTGCTTTACCATCTTTTTAACAATTTCTAGTTTTTAGTGTTGTTATTGATTTACTATAGTCTGCCTATATGACATGAAGTCCTTGGCACAATAATTGGTAATATCTGAAAACACACATCCAATATTTTGCTGTTAAAATGAAAAAAATGTGGGTTTTGTGTTACAATTTAAACAAGTACATGCTTTTTCTTTGTCAAATAAACATATATACCAGTAATATATAACAAAAAAATTTTGACCTTGCACTGACATTTCAGTTCATGGATATAAGACGACTCATGATTTTTTTTAGGACGAAAGCTGAAAAAAAACTCTTTTCTTCTAGTTGGGCAAATACGATATATAAAAGAAAAGACTTCTATACCCTCATGGGTAGAAGAGGAGCGACTAAGAGAGAAAAGAGCTTTGAGTTTTTCCTTCTGTCATCATCCTGGTTTTTCAAGAGAATAAACTGTATTTTTGAAGTGATTACAATACATGCTTTTGAAGTGTTTCTTTAGTACTGTCAGTTCATCTTTTTCTTGGTCTTGATCTGAAGCCCTGCTGTCTAGCTTTATAAACTTATAAACTTAAAAAAAAAGAATTGAAGATATTCTTGTCATGTTATCAAAACCATTGAATTCTGTGTCTGCCATTTTATGCCAGGCATGGCATTGTTCCAACTTTTTGTTGAATTTTGTTCATTCCTCTTTCTAGTGACCCTGACTGCTCTTCACAAGCATCTTTTTCACGTGTTGTGATATTTCATTCGTGTGCCTTGATCAGTCCATGTCTGACACTGTTAACGGAGTTGGAATGAATGTACTGTTAAAAATGTGTCCTTTTGTCTACATTGAAATGTTTGACTCTTAGTAATTTTAAAATTGTAATTCCAAATATTTCAGGTGGGGCAATTTCATCAGCAAAATCAGCTGTTACTGGGTGGTTCAGTAGCTGGAGACACACTGACAAAACACCAGAGGAATCTCCAAAAACACCAGAGGAGATGATCAGTGGGAATTCAAGTGCTGAATAGATATGTTGGGGTGTGCAAAGTTTTGGGGCGTGCAAGACTTTGTAGTGTTGGTTTTTTTAATGGTGATATTGGTTTATTAAAATTATGTGATAGCTGCCATTTGAAAATATGTGATGTTAAAATATTATAATTTCATACTTATGTAGTTCAACATTACTGCAATTTAAATAAATAATAATTGTGTGTAGTTGCATTAACAACTGTTTGTGAAGCATGGTGCACATGCAGACTAACAATAGTTCCCACAAGGTCCTTGAGAATTGATCAGAAATTTGTTGACTGAATTATGGGGATGTGATCTCCCGTGAGTGGTCTGTAAGCTGGCAAATGGAGTTTAATGTAGATAAACGTACAGTCATCCACATGGGTAGATCCAATATGGAACATAATTACAGAATGGGAGAGAACAATATTAGAAAGATAGATAAGGAAAGGGACCTAGGGGTTATAATAGATCATACAGGTAAGGTGAGGGAGCAAGTTCAGGTAGCAGTGAAAAAGGAAAATGCAATGTTAGGTATGATAAAAAGAAATATTAAACATAGGAGCAAGGAAGTGATAGCTAAACTGTATAAAGCATTAGTTTAAACCTAGATTGGAGTACTGTGTACAGGTGTGGAGTCCTTATCATAGAAGGGATATAAACATGCTGGAAAGAATACAAAAAAGAGCAACAAAGCTGATAGTGGGATTCCAGAATTACAGTTATGAGGAAAGACTCAGTAAAAGCGGCCTACAGTGTCTAGAAGAGAGAAGAATTTGTGGTCACAATACAGGTTTATATGATCATAGGATTGGATAAATTGGACTATAACAAGTTTATCCAAATACAGCCACCCACAAGAACAAGAGGGCGTAGCTACAAATTAACTAAAGAGTGGTCCAGATTAGAAATTAGGAAATATTTTTGTAGTCAAAGAGTGGTGAATGCTTGGAATGCATTGCCACAGGAGGTAGTAGAGGCAGGGACAGTTAATGCATTTAAGAATAAATTGGATGCGCATAGCTTTTAGAGCAAGGTGATGTAAATTAAACTGGTTGTATACAGAGAAGAAGAAGAAGAAGAAGAAGTATACAGACTCTTTTTTCTAAACCAGTATAAAGACGTTAAATTAAGAAAGGTATGAAATTAGAGGAAACATGACGAACAGACCTTATGACTGACATGTTCTGCTTGCCATTTTTTGGATGGAGAGTGAGCAAGTGTGTGAGAGCGAGCTATGACATAAAAACTAAGGCCATTCTTGAAGATATAGAAAATCTTCACTGTTGGAGGTCTGTAACATAAAACTGGCACATTCTTAGAGATAGCTATGACATTAAAAAATATGGAACATTTCTGAGGAAAGTGGCCTGGAAACTATTAACACATTCTTGAAGTGGAATCATATGCAATTGTAACACACTCTTTGACCTAAGACACAAAACTTTCTGTTTGGAGTGATGTGTTTAACATTGTCCAGACATGTTGGAGACTAGTTGTTGATGGTCTGTGCTGTAAATATACAACTAACAAAACAAATTATATTTATGTTACGATTCTCTTTAAATGACTTACTGTTCTGTAGAATTATCTTGTGTGATATAATGTTTACTCCCTTTTTGTTTCAATTTATGGCTGATCCATTCTGTGCCTACAGCACAGTGTTTCATTGTTATGTTGGCTGTGTATGTGATATATTTGTGATATGTATAAAGAAACATCTCTCTTGTTGTCTGACCCAGCAGTTCCTAAACATGGTCATGGTCAGGCACATGGTCAGACCTATCTCATCGTGGTTATCATAAGGGGCACATATGACAGTCTTTTATCTCTTCATTTATCATAGAGCGTACAATTGGCAGAAAGGTTAGAATGAGTGGGGGCTTGAGTGTTCCACAAATCTAATGAGCCATATTGGTGGTCACATATATTCCTGGCAGGGTTATCCAAGCTGGACAAATCACTAATCAGGGAACAGACTAAGAATGACATCCTGATCCTCCAGGTTGGGCACAGTATTAACAACTGCACAGTATTAACAACTGCATAGTATTAACAACTGCATAGTATTAACAACTTTGCACCAACAAAAATACTCTACATTGTTACGGAACATTAACTTCAAAACGAAACCAAGTGTTTTCATGTCCAGCAGTGCTGCTGAAGACGGATATGTCAGACCGAAAGGTGCAAATATCGCAGTCAAGCTGTAAACTATTCTCCAGACTACATCCTGCTACTTGCAAAGCCCTATTCAGGGCTTGGTAGCAGAAGATTGAGAACGAACGCAGAAGAAGAAGAATGTCCAGCAGTCTTTTGGCCAAATTCCACTATCAGGATGTACATTATGGGTCAAAGTAAAAAAGAAACACTTATTTGGAAGTCAAGCCTTCTTAATTTAAAACTAACAAAAATGAGGTTTCTGATGTAAGAACCATGTTTGAAACAGCTGAAACTTATCGGGAAGTAAAAGAAATGCAGAATTATAAACTACACATTCTAACCATCGAGAGTAGATGGGCAGGTTTAGGATACCACAACTGGCATGTAAGAAACGATTCTATATCCTGGAATATATGATAGCACACACTTTGCAGAGTTTGCACTTATACTGAAAAAAGGGTTCAATGGCACTTAATAAAGGAAAGAATTATAACAGCAATATTGAGAACTGCCCGTCAGCCAATGTTATGCGGCCACAAACAAGGATTAAGAACACGGAAACACCTTCTATAACAGATGTGTAAGAAGAAGTGTGCCTTATAAGGGAATCTAAATGCGGAAGTGAGTAGCAACAGACAGAGAATTAGCAAAATATTGAAACAACACAGTGAATGACAAAGAAGTAGCTACATTAACTTTATAGACTTTGAAAGAGCATTTGATAGTATTCACAGAGACAGCCTGTGATGCTAAAATACTATACAACAGAAAGTTGCCAACATTATTGCTCTCTTCTATATCGATTTCTTCTGTAACTCGATGCTCAAATAAAATATTCCCAGTCTTCTTTGGTCTCAAACTACCACTACCAAGCCCTGAAAAGGGCTTTGCAAGTAGCAGGATGTAGTCTGGAGAATGAAATGCGTTGTGTCGTAGTTTACAGCTTAACTGCGATATTTACACCATTCAGTCCGACAACAGCATGGCATTTTTGGATACCGGGTTAGCCTTCCCTCTTCAATCTCTCCTTCTCCTTAGCCTGTCTGCCCTGTTGCAGCCTATCCAGGATCACAATATAGAGGTGGAGAAGGGTCTTAGCAGCTTTGGGTTGCTGACGGTAGCAGTCAGATTAAGGTCACTGACAGTTACAGCTCATGTACTGCTCAGCATCTTGATCCTATATTCCCAGTGATGTCCAGAGTAGGATAGGGATATGTAATGTCATCCACTATTTGTTAATATTACAAATGACTAGTTATAAAAAGAATAGCATTTAGCAGACATCAAGACTACTTTCTTCATGCTAAAAGATCTTGTCTATTCAAATGGCATAGCCATTCTATCACACAAATATAATATATACTAGAGAAATATACTAAACTAAGCAATGACAATAGGCCTCGACAAATATAGAAACAAAAACAAATTATGACAAATAGTCCAAACTAATGTTTCTAAAAAATGAAACATTAGAGAATGTAGAACCGCTTTCATATCTCTGCAGTGCATTAATGCTCCAAGGTGGAACAGAGAAAGATATAAAATCTTTCTTGGACTAGGCCAAGACTGTTTTTGCCAGGATGAAACCAGTCTGGCAATTCAGCAGGAAATCAAATCTCAGCCAATACAATAGTACTATCTTGCTAATTCTGCTCTAAAGATATTCAGAAATAATTAATCTTCCATTATTCGTGTTTTTGGCCTAATAAAATATCTAACAGCAGACTTCTACAGACACCAGGCCAGAGAGATTTTGACAATATCCTAAGAACGAGATGGAAATGCCTTGAACATGTCATGATCTCTAATATCCCTACAAAGACAGCCCTCACCTGGAAATCAGAGGGGAAAAGAAAAAGGTAGACCAAAAATCCAAAGGTGCTGGGTTCGCTCCCCAATCACAGCAATGTCCGTTACCCCGGGAAAGTAAACTCTTACATAAAATGCATGCCAAAGTCAGATGCACTAGACTGATAGGCGCAAAATAAAAACATAGTGCCTTGGGGAATAGAGAAATAAGGCGAGCGCAAAAAAACCACAAAACATGGAGGCGCATGATGGAAGATGAACTAAGTGTTGTATCCTTGACTGAGGAAGAAGCACAGAGTAGAGAGCAAAGAAAGTTCTTTTAGAAGCCTCAGGAGCTGTAGAACACAATGAGATTAAGTAATCGTGTCTTACCCAGCAGTTCCTAAACCCAGTTTGTCTTCATGGTTATCTTATGGGAAACATATCATTCTTCTATCCCTTCATTTATTGTAGGCTGTGCGATTGGCAGAGTGGTTATAACACACGTCATTTGCACCAAAGGAGGTATGTTTGTGGCCTGGCATACTTCAGTCAGTTTACCAAGCTGTAAAAACTGGTGCCTGACTCAGTTAATGAAGACAAAGAAGGGATCAGGTCATCCTATATCAAAGAGTGAAGACCAGGAATAATGAACTCTCTTCTACTTCATCCCCTACAGCAGTCTGTACCATGTAACTGTTATTGTTTCACTCTGACTGTTAAGCATAAGAGATGTCCCTGTGGTAATTTTGGGCATTTTCTGTGGCTTCAAGTTGAGGAGCTTGAACTCACCATTTTTACAAAACGAGATATTGAAGTTTGATGTGAATTAAAATTCCATAACTGCTAATTTGAAAGCTGTTTAATAAATGCGTTTCTTCTTTGACATTCATCCTGAAAAGGATTTTGTCGTAGTTTACAGCAAAGTTGCACTGTCTGCTCCATTCAACACGAATATCCAGTTTCAGCACAGCATTTTTGGAGACCAAGTTTGTCTGCCCTCTTTAATCTCTATTTTTTTAGCCAGGCTACAATGTCACTGTCTGCTTCCTGGGCTGCTATTTGGAGACAATAAGATCTTGGTCAGCTATAGGTCACTGTCAGCTCATTTACTGTTGCATGTGAATGCTTTGGCCCCCAAATGATTTTAATTATACAGATTTGGTTTAGAAGAGCAGTCATGTAGATGCAAGCGTATTATGGTATTCTTTAGGGCAGACATTATTTTCATTACTATTTTAAACAGTATGTTACTGGGTCCAAAGGGCATGTAAAGAATTATAACACTGTAACCTGCCTGGCATGTCATAATAGGATACTGAAGAGGGTTGAGATAGGGGGACAGCTACCTGTTAGTAGAATCTATGATCTAAAGAAAATTAGATGAAGACACTAGTTAAAGTGAAGCAACTAGTCATTTCAAGCCATTATTGAAATGTTTAATGTAAAATATATGTAGTCTATGACCTGCTTTCGAAAGTGTTGACGTTTCAGTTTGCGATAACTAGCACAAATGCATGCGTGAAGATGATTGGATAACTGGTGGCATGAGGACGGCGTGGGCTAGGGGTTAAGTGGCACGGCTCACAATACGAAGGCGCTGGGTTCGATCCCCATCACAGCCCGTTACCCCGGGGAAGCAAACCCTTAGAAAATGCAGGAGGAAGCAGCCCCTTACATAAAATACATGCTGAAGTCGGATGCACTGGGCCGACAGGCACAAAATAAAAACCACAGTCCAACGCACACCACCTTGGAGATTAGAAAAATAAGGCGAACGCATAAAAAAAAATAAAAAACTGGTGGTATTTCACCATTTCCAAACTAGCACTCCTGCTCTCATTTAGAAAACTGATCTTGAAGTTAGCAAAGTGAAAAAAAAAAAAAAGGGTTTTCAACCAATAATAGAAGAGAGGCTTAGCTATTACAAAATTCAATAAACTAGATTTCGTATTCATGAGGCATTTGCGTTTTCATGACCAGAAGGCCTTTCATATCCATGACTACTATCCTAAAGTTACATTTATTTCACTTCAGGGAAAACAAATTTAATTTAAAACAGTTCTAGAAAAGCTAAAAGGGGAATGTGTTCCATGTAGGGAGGTAAACCCCAAGCGTAAAAAGTGGATAACTAGATTTGTAGTTAAATGTAGAAGAGCTAAAAATAAAGCATGGACAAAATATATAGAGGCAGGTAAATCTTCTTCTTCTTCTTCATCGTACGCTATCAGACGTCAACCTGTATTTTTTTGAAAAAAGCAGCAGCCGTCCTGAGGCTGTCGACACTGCCATAGAGCTTGTCTAGTGTTGCCACTGGTGATGGCCACATCTGCTTTCTCTGATCCTCGTATGTCGGGCAGTTTTGCGGCAAATGTTCAGCGGTTATTTTCCCGGTACCACACAAGCATTCGTCAGTGCCACCTATCTTCATTTTGTTGAATAGGTGGTACCTTAGTCTATTGTGGCCAGTGCGGAGTCTGAAGACCACGACCTGCTCTCTTCTGTTCAACTGGTAAGAGGCATCGTTTTTGGTGTAGCCAGTATGTTCGGTTTCCCATTTAGTCATGTATCTAGCTCTAATAAGACGTTTTGACTCTTCGTATGTCACACTAGTATCTGGTTGTGGTAGTCTTGCACCTTCTTTTGCCAGTCTCGTTGCCTTGGATGTTACAGTGGGATGGAACCCACTGTACCACTACTCTTTTTGGTGCGGACTGCTGGCATAGTTGACAGAGTACTGCTCTTAAATCATTAAGTTCAGTATTTTTCTGGCTTTTTAGTGCTGCGACTACGGCCAGGGCATCTGTAAGCAGGACTATATGGCTTTCATTCCTTTTACCTGTCACCATTTCTTCCACTGCCGCCTTCAGTGCCTCTGCCTCCGCTCTGAAATTGCTTGAGAATTTTCCAGTTGCCACTGACAGTGTTATGTTTCTGCCATTTGGTAGGCTCAGGAATACTCCAGCCCCTCCGTTCTGTGTTGTGTTTGTTACAGAGCCGTCGGTGTATGCATGGGTCTAGTCCATGCTTGGGTAGTTTTTCGTTATGTACCTCAGGGTTGTATCTCTTCTTTCTTTTTCAGTCTGGCAGTTTTTTGTTTCCAATACCTGGTATATTTTCTACCACCTCTGGAAATATATGCTGCCTCCAGGTAGGTTTTCGTGCAGTAGGGATGGGCTTTGGTGTTGTTAGTGCGTTCATAGGGTCTTCGTGCATCTTTGCTTTGGCTATTTCTGCAAAGTTTCTCCGCTTTAGTTTCCCATTTCCAAAATTGTTTAGTCTCTGGTGCATTGGATGGTCAGTCAGTCTTCTGAGTTTCTCTGCTTGCTGCTGGGCTCTGCAGTCTCTACTGTCGGTCATGGGTTGCAGTTTTGTAATCTTTTCAAGTTCTACAATTGGCGTTGACTTCATGCCACCTGTTATAACTCTCATGGCTTGGTTTTGGAGTTTGCTAATTTTATCGAAGTTCGCCTTTGCTGCTGTTGTCCATGCCGCAATGCCATACTCGAGAACTGGTCTCACTCTTCCAGTGTACAGTTTCTTTAGTAGCAGGTAAATCAAAAGTAACATATTTAAAATATTTGGACAAGCAGAACATAGATCAGATTCAGAAATAAAATAAAACAGTAAAAATAGACTTTTAAAAAAACACTTGCTCAGAGGATCAAGACTGATAGTAAAAGCTTCTTTTCTTATGTTAGAAATAAACAAAGAACGAAAGACAAAGTAGGCTCTCTCATAGACAGCACAGGAAAAATAATAAGTGAGAATAGGGAGGCAGCTAATCTACTAAATCAGTACTTTGGCACAGTCTACACAAAAGAGGACTGCTACAAGACCTCAGAACCTATAGATATTTTTAAAAGTGACATGGATATAGCAAGATTAAGATCAATCTGTATTACAGAGGAAATAGTTTTTTTTTAGAAATTGGAGGGGTTGAAAGTGGATAAATGTCCAGGTCAAGATGGTATTCATCCAAAATTGCTGTTTGAAAGAATAGATAGCATAGCTTTTAGAGCAAGGTAATGTAAATAAAACTGGTTGTATACGAACTCTGCAGTCTTTTAAACCAGTATAAAGACATTAAGTTTAAGACAAGCTCAGATATCCTTCTCAAACTCTTTGGTTATCAAGCATATCTTGATCTTTTGCTAATGCAGCTCTTGTGCTATCGAGCTTGTCCTCTTGTGACCCTTAAGGTGATTTGAATTTGAGACACCTGTTTTAGCCGTTCCCCTTTCAGTGTTCCTTAGTTTTCTGTTACTTGTATCACAAATTATTTTTCTTACAGGTTATATTTTACATGAGGGGACGGCGTGGGTCTAGTGGTTAAGTGGCATTGCTCACAATCCAAAGGTGCTGGGTTCGATCCCCATCACAGCACCGGCCGTTACCCTGGGGAAGCAAACCCTTAGAAAATGCAGGAGGAAGCAGACCCTTACATAAAATGCACGCTGAAGTCGGATGCACTGGGCCGATAGGCGCAAAATAAAAATCACAGTGACAACGCACACCGCCTTGGGGATTAGAGAAAATAAGGTGAACGCAAAAAAATAAATTATTTTACATTTTTCCAATTCACAGAAACGGAATTTAACCTGATTAGCATTTTAAAAATTGTATTTTCGACCTACTTATTCTCATACCCTAGATGGCTAGAGGTTGTTTAATGCCCACAATGAGTAAGTTTGCTCTTTTGTGTGCCCTGAAAAGGGCATTAAGTGATGGGGTGTAGTAGCTTTCCTCACCTTCCAGAGCGTGCTGATGAAGGTAGACAGCGACCTTCCAGGGGGTTGTGCTATTCTTAGCGTCATCTGTGTGACGCTCACTACTACGGGGATCACGTCAATCCACATCTCGTTGACCAGGCTGACTTGACAACAGCCTGTTTCCAGGAAACGCTACATGGAAGAGAGATAGTGGTCTTTGTCAGTATATTGTGCCTGACCGTGACACGACGTCCTGATCAGTATATTGTGCCTGACTGGACAAGCATCTCAGTCCTCCATGGCTAGAGGTGATATAACAAATACAGATCTGTGACAAAGAACACAGTAGCAAACAATACAGCTGAGATTAAAGTGAGAAAGTTAAGATGGATAGGATACACCCTCAGAAAGAAGTCTAAAGGTATAACAGGACATGCATTGGAATGGAACTCAAAAGAATAGGACGTGTGGAAAGGCCAAAGAACAATTACGCTAAAAACAGTAAAAGAGGAGACCAGGGCAGCTGAAGTCATAGGAACAAGCTGCCAAAAGCTTGTTGCAGCCCTATGGTTTAAGCTAAGAACATTTGCTGTAGAACTGTGGTCATAGCCAAGAGCATTCGTTGCAGGACTGTGGTCCAAGCCAAAAACATTGTAGGCTTGTGGTTTTAGCCAAAAGCATTTGTTGCAGAACTGTGGCCAAAGGGTGACCAGATGGATTAAGTAAAGTCAATCTCATTTCCAGAATTTATGCACACCACACATATTGTCATTTTGTGCATGCAAACATTGTTGAAAAATAGCACATGCCGTTGATTTTTATCCAGTTTTTCAAAACTCATTTACACTACTTGAGATTATGCAGTTAAAATAAATAATGTCTAGCCAGTGTATATGATTGTATATATATGTCCGCTTGTATATATTATCTGTAATATATATATGGGGATTTATTTGTCTGCATGTTGTAAATAACATTATCATATTTCATGTTTGCCGCGTTCAGTGGCTCATAGCTAACTGCTAGCGTCAGCGAACCAGATCTGCCAAGACCCTTCTACATCTCCATGAGGTGATTCTGGATAACAGGCTGCAACAGAGCAGACTGGCGAAGGAGAAGGGATTGAAAAGGCAATGCTAACCCAGTACTAAAAAAATGCCTGCTGAAGTCAGATGTTTCTGACCGAAAGGTGCTAATATCGCAGTCAAGCTGTGAACAAGACACAACTCATTCCGTTGTCTGGACTAGATTCTGCTACTTGCAAAGTCCTTTTCAGGACTTGGTAACAGGGATTGAGAACAAACGAAACCAAGCCATACTTCATGTATAACACTTTTGTTCATAGATTGGATTGTTAAACCTCTATTCACTACCTAATTCTGAACTTGGAACAGAACAACTTATTACCTATGCAATGATAGCAAAGTTCTTAAAATTTGAAGAGTTTGTTGAAGAGATATAAGACAATTGATTTAGTTAAATTAATTAAACAGTGTTCTTCTTCTTCTTCTTCATCGTACGCAGTCAGAGAGTAACCATTATTTTTTCGAAAAAAGCGGCGGTCATCCTGAGGCTGTCGACACTGCCATATAGCTTGTCTTGTGTTGCCACTGGTGATGGCCACATCTGCTCTCTCTGATCCTCGTATGTCGGGCAGTTCTGCAGCAGATGCTCAGCGGTCATTTTCCCGGTACCACACGGGCATTCGTCGGTACCACCTATCTTCAATTTGTTGAATAGGTGGTACCTCAATCTATTGTGGCCAGTGCGAAGTCTGAAGACAACGACCTGCTCTCTTCTGTTCAACTGGTAATAGGCATCGTTTTTGGTGTAGCCGGTATGTTCAGTTTCCCATTTGGTCATGTATCTGGCTTTAATAAGCCGTTTTGACTCTTCGTACGTCATACTAGTATCTGTTTGTGGTAGTCTTGCACCTTCTTTTGCCAGGCTGTCTGCCTCCTCATTGCCTTGGATGTTGCAGTGTGATGGGACCCACTGTACCATTACCCTTTTTGGTGCGGACTGCTGGCATAGTTCACAGAGTACTGCTCTTAAGTCATTAAGCTCAGTGTTTTTCTGGCTTTTTAGCGCTGTGACTACGGCCAGAGCATCTGTAAGCAGGACTGTATGGCTTTCATTTTCTTTATGTGTCACAACAGTGTTCAATTTAATACTTTTTATTCTATGTCGGAAAAAAAAAGTTTAATTTCAATACGTCTTAGAAGCAGTATTGAAAGTTTAATAAACTGGTTGTAAACAGACTGTAGAGTCTTCTAAACCACTATAAAGACGTTAAGTTAAGTAAAGTTAATAGCTCCAGATTTTGTTTTAAACTTTCTCCGTCCAATATAAAATGCATTTTGTCATGAAAAAATCATTAGACATTTTAACACAAATGTCAAACTCTGTACTACTACGTCTCAGAAGCAAACTGTAAACTATCTTCAATGTCTCATTCAGTTACCTCATATTACATGACCAGGAAGAAAAAAATATGCACTTTGGAAGAGAACATGACACTCAGCAAATACAGCTGGAGAATAAAGTGAGAAAGTGTAGATAGATAAGACATACTTTAAGAAAACAACCTAACATTATAACTAGACATGCATTTGATTGGAACCCACAAGGTTCTGAGTATCTGTTGCAATCTTTTATTATAAATGTGGAAAAAGTCAACTAATTAATGGTAGAGATGTGTAATGGCTTGTACAATCACTAAATATGAGGGAAAACAATTATTTGTCATAAATATTTATGTTTCATAAACTTTCCTAAAACAAAACATTCTTTTCTATCCTTGCATTATCATCATATCATCAAGCCACAGATGAAGAACTGAGATACCAAAGTCACAAAACTCATTTTTTAATAATCCATCAATGCATTTCAAATGTTATTTTAATATGGCCATAACATCAAATCATATAGCCTTATTAGCAGCAGAGTGCATAAATCTGGTATATGTTGCACATTTTTTTTCATTGTATATCAAACGGCCCCAGTTTAATTAGGGACACTAAAGTGATATTTTCATTCAAACATTTACAAGCTAGATCGATAATTGAACATCTGTATGTTAAATAATTTCAGCAATATATTTAATAAATAAGTTTCAATTATTTAACATCCAGTAACTAAGTCGCTTAAAATGAATTTTATCATTCATTTCCATATAAACAAAATTTATCATAAAGTAGTACTATTCTGTTAAAAGTGAGAATTTTAGTTGAAAAGTAAAAAAAATCAGATGATGAATTCCAGTGCAGCACAGATTCTATGACATGTCACAATCCAATCTGTCACCTACCCAACTTGTGACATATTTCCTGGCTGGTTAGCTGGCACACTTTTCAAGACCTGGTCATATAGTGAGCAGAAAAGTCTGCAGTAATAACATGCAATGCATCAATGCCTCTAATTATAACCGCTTATAAATTACTTTGTTTTCTACTTGAGAATGGTTAAAATACTTTTATTTTTAAGGTAACTTTGAAATGAACATTTATTCAACTACTTACATGGATAATGTCAATTTGTAAATGCCTTTCGATCTTAATTTAACCTCAAGAAGGATATTAAGAATCTGGCACATATACAGCATTTTACTTTATGTATACATGTAGTTTCTGTGACTCTGTCACATTTGTTACATCTTTATGTAATGACAATAAAGGTGCATGCACTTGTTTGCATGTAAATGTTTTAAAAAAATATGTTGTTAGTCACTGATCATAATATATTGTAAATTAGTATTTCTTAAAGTTGGATGAAAGAATCATGTATTTTCTGTTATAAAAAATGTGTTTTTTATAAGTTTTTCATGTATCTTATGATTTGTGATTAGTCATTATTAGCCCTAGGTCATGGATGATTATGGGTGGAACTTTATGCCAGATAAGTGATTTCGGTCCTGGCTACAAAAACAAGATTGTTGTTTTACTACAGATTTCAAGTTCTGGCTGCCACTTATTTTACCTGAAACTGACTAAGGAAATCGAATACAAATGAATGTAAAAAGAGAGAATTGATGGATATTTTAACGTAATGGCATGGTAAAGGGTAAACAACAGAGTTTATGGGTAGTGCTCGGGATGGGCCGAGATATGGAAATCTTTGATTATCTGGGCCATTCTGCATGGCATTGGAAGATATTTGTAAATGTATTTGCAGAAATGATATTTATGCGTTGTCGTAAATGCTGGAGGAAATTCAGGTTCGTGTGTGTGTGTTGTGAGAGAGAGTATTGAAAATGAACAGCTGCAAAGTGTTTCATTATGTTTTGTTTCTATGTATATGTAAATTTGTTTCTATTTAATTATTGGTATTGTATTTATGTTATATTTTGGCACAGATTAGCGTATGGTTTAGCTAGTTTTGTAAAATTAAACACGAATACATGCAACCATATTTTTAAATAGAGTACAGTTATGTAATCTGATCTTAGCTACATCAAAATGTATTTTCTTGAAAATAGAACAAAAATAGTGCTAAATCATAGAAATTTAATATAAATTTGAATTACAATATGTTATCACTGTTTATTACTTAGTACTGTAGCTAATACACCTGGAGATAATATAGAGGTGGATTGGATACCTGGAACCTAATAATGCTACCAGATATGAGCTGAAATTTAATCCATTCTAGAAGTGAAGAGTTGGGAGGTCAATGAATATCTGGTGAGAACAGAGCAAATTTAAGTCTTGTGGGTAGAGCTAAAGAAGATGATATAAAATAAGTGTAGTGATAAAATAAATGTTAAATTTACTTTATTACATTCTGATCCAGTCAAAGATTCTAATTTACCACAGCTCACCAATGTGACAAAAATATATTACCCATCAAGTTTGATTTCAGTACTGTTGTTAATGAATGTATTAGATTGTCCATATTAACTTATGAAGAGATCAAGAGGTTTGCCAGGTATAGATACATGAAGAAGTGGGAAGCAGAGCACACAGGTCATTAACCAAATGACACATATTACCAGCTCAACAGAGGTGAGCAGTTAGTAATCTTTCGACTCCACACAGGCCACAAGAGACTGAGATATCATCTGTTAAAAAAAGAAAATAATAGGGACATGCAGATGAATGTGTCCGCGTGTGGCCATCACTGATACCATTCCTGGACAAACTCTATTAACATACCAATAGCCTCAGGCTAACCACTGCTGTCTTGAGATATATTCAAGTTGACACCAGAAAGCGTATGAAGAAGAAGAAAAATTGCCCATATAAAAACGATGTTCACTGCTATAAAAAAAGATAACGATAGCTTATAAGCATTGTTAGCTAACCATTAAAGGCTGATTTAAACAAATCACAATAATGTATACACACATAAGAGCTGGCACAGGTGAGAGGTTAGGATAATTAGAGGAAGATAAGAACATCTAAGTTCAGGTGCTCTAAAATATTTCTTTACATGTCGTGGAAAACATGGAAATAAAGCCGGACCCCCCCCCCCCCCCCCCCCCCCCCCTCACCACCACATTTTTAACTACACAGAATGAAAGATACATGTACACCACCCCATGGTTGAAGAGAGGCGACTAAGTTACACCATTGTGTATCAGCAAATTCAAGATGAAATAAGCAGAGTGGAGCTTGCATGACTGTAACCCTAACTCTGCGGGAACCTTCTCAGACCCCATTAAACTGAATATCAATAGTGGCCGAAGAAGTGAGAAGTCAGTCGGTAGCATGTCCTTTGTAGAATGTCGCTCTCATCACAGCCATAATACTCTCGGTCTTTAGTAACTGTCATCTTTAGAACATCTTCTCTTCTGACTGTCTCTGTCTAGGTACAATACCATCTAGTGTTTCCTAAACATCTATGTTGTTTGTTTTCACTATATCTGATATTCTGACAATTTTGCTGCAGCATTCTAGCTCGAAGGATTAAATTTTCTTCTTTAGTGTTTGTGTGATGTCCATGTTTCACATCTGTACATTGCAACAGGAAAGATGCATGTCCTCAGGATTTTTGTTTGTTATAATTTTGCCATAAGTTCATTATGTTGCGATTGTCATTCTTCTTTTGATTTCTTTTTGGTAGTTTCCGTTGTTGCTTATAATGGGGCCAATCAAAACTAGTACTGTAAGAATATAAAACTGACTCTTAAACTTTTTCATGTTTACCTTCTAGCAGAGTATCTAATCAGGGCAGCTTCAGAATGGGTAGTCATAGCTTGAGTAATTGGATATGTTTAGATTTAGGTTCTTGTGTCTTGGTCACATGTAGGAGATCAAGGCAATAAAATAACTTTAAAAGAGCCCGTATTGTGGACATTAGATCTAGATAAGAGTGACCTGTCTATTGAATGACAACACAGCAACTGATGAAATCAGTGATCTCAAGATTGCAGGAAGTCTGAAGAAGTGTCTGAGAAAGTGAAACTAGAATATCTATAGCCAGCAACCTGCAGGAATCATCCACATGCAACCAATACATCATTTGTTGAAAGTGTCTTCATCTTCTGTGTTTGTCTTGAAAACAACATTGTATCATAGTTTACACCAACACTGCTATATATGCACCTCTCGACCAAACACATTCAGTTTGTGCTGACTGTTTAGGGGTGGGGGTGGTAGTTTTTTGCCTTCTCACTGCAATCTCTACTCTCTTAGCGAGACTACTCTAGTGCAGCATGTTTTAAAAGACTGCCGCTTGAAGGTGGAATAAGGTCTTAGTCAGCTCAGGTTTGCTGACCCTTATTCAAGCAGCCAGCTATGTGTTGCTGGCTGCTGCTCGCTCATTCAATGTGCTGCATCTTCAACCCCTGCTGAAAAGAGTCTGACTACTCACAGATTTACTTGCCAATATGTAACAACAGACCTGCTAATGTTAATATCATTCACACATTCTCTTACTCAAGAGTGAATAGTTGAAGAAAAAACACAGCTTTGATTTTCATGCAAATACAACAGACATTAATTTTTTAATGTAATCTTAAACATAACTGATATGGGTACCTAAAATGTATTACACAATGCCAGTGTCATGTTACAATTAACATAAGTTTTGTGCTAAAAAAATTGTAGGTCCTTTAATTCTGTATATGTTTGTATTTTTTAAATGTACAAATACTTTATATGTTCTTGTGTTAATTTATTATTTTGTTATCTGGAAAACTGGTTTTTGTATTAAAACATGTGGGCATGTATACAATATACTGTTCTGTAATGTTGACATTAAAACCTTCAAAATAAGTTTTATGATTTGCCTTCCTAACTAAAAAAGAAAGCATTCATGTTTAAATGTATACTGGGAGCAGCGCATGAGCTGCAGTGGTCAGCGACCCATTGCTGACTGCTAGTGTCAGGGCCAGCGAACCAGAACTGCCAATACCCTTCTACACCTCCACGTGGTGATCCTGGATAACAGGCTGCAGCAGGGCAGACTGGCTAAGGAGAAGGGATCGAAGAGGGAATGCTTACCCGGTACTCTAAAAAAATGCTTGCTGAAGTCGAATGTGTTGGACCGAAAGGTGCAAATATCGCAGTCAAGCTTTAAACTACGACACAACGCATTCTGTTCTCTGGACTACATTCTGCTACTTAAGCCCTTTCAAGATTTGGTAGCGGGAGATTGAGAATGAATGAAGCCAAGCCAAATGTATACTGAATAATGTCAGTCATTTTTGATTGACATAATATGAAATGCTTTAGGGCAGATGTTCAGCACACTATTTTAGAAATGTGTCAGTGTATTATTGTGGCCTGAAAGGAGAGCATAGAATACTAACACTATAACCTGCCATAAGAGGTGACCAAAGTTGGACATGGAGCTGGCTACCTCATCCTGTACAAACTATGTCACAGGATAAAGAAAAAGTACCTTCATACTTCATGTTAGATGAGACATATCTAAGTCATATCAAGTCAGTCTCAAAATGTATATTGTACAATACATGAACAGTCTGTGACCTACTAGTATCTAGTGCAGACCTACTACAGCTCAACGCCATTATAATGCTCCGAATCAAAGGATCACATTTTAATATTAACAGTTGTATTTGAAAATTCCAGCCATTGTTCTGCATTCAATTCATGAGATTTTTTGTATATGATAATTTCACTACTTTAGAATAACTAACTATATATAACTCACATGAAATGCATCAGAATGTTAAACCCCCATTCTTCAAAGCACCTTGTATACGCTTCATTGGAGCTAATTATACTAAGGGCTACTGTACACTGCAGACTTTGTCATTACAAGGTTTTTATCTTAACAAGGGTTGTGATAACGCTGCTGATTATGTTATCATTGGCTATGAGTTTAGTGACTTAAACTTTTTCATGTCTACTTTCTAGCAGAGTATCTAATCAGGGTAGCTTCAGAATGTGTAGCCATAGCTTGAGTGATAGTATATGTTTAGACATCAAAGATTTCAGTTTTTGCGTGGTTTCACTAAAAAGTAGAGCACTAGTTAAATTATCTGCTGTGGATCATTTATTGTTTGCAACTATCCCACTGGTAAATTCTTATGGTTAGTGTTGGTGGTGTGTTTTCCTTCCTCTTTGTTGAATGAGCACCTCGCAGTTGGACTCGCCTTTCTATACTGACTTATGACCTATGAGAACCAAAGTTTTTTAAGCATAAGTGAATACATTAACACTTTGGAGCACTTTATGTGTGTGTGATACAAAGACAAATAATTTGATATCCTAAGATTACTTACTTACTTACTTAGTCACTCCTCTTCTTCCCTGGGGTGTAGAGGCTTGCCAGAAAGAGCAACAGACCATTCTATTCAATGTCTTCTTCTTGACTTGGTTCAAGTCTAGTCCATGACCTCTTTTAAACATATTCCATGATTGTAAGCTTTTATTTTATTAAATCAAATGTATCAACTAGTAAGTAACAAATTCAACAAACATCTATAAAGCTGAGTGAATGATCCACGATATATGTTAATGGTAGGATAGAAGACATGTGATTGCTCGCAGAGGATGAACAGATGAGATCCAGATTCCAGTTATTTGCTTGTCCCAGTTGATGGATAATACTTGGAGTTTGGATTTACACATAGCCAGCATCAGACCTGTGGTTGTAAAAATTAAAACACATTAGAATCTTACATGCTCAAAAGTGGCAGCTTATATTCATTTATATCATGGTATCAAGATGCTGAGCAGTGCATGAGCTGTAGTGGTCAACAACCCAAAGCTGACTGCTAGTGTCAGGGCCAGCGAACCAGAGCAGCGAACACCCTTCTATACCTCCACATGGTGATCCTTAATAGCAAGCTGCAACAGAGCAGACTGGGTAAGGAGGGATCAAAGAGGGAAGGCTAACCCAGTACACAAAAATGCTTGCTGAAGTTGGATGTGTTGGACCGATAGATGCAAATATCACAATCAAGTTGTAAACTATGACACAACTCATCCTCTTCCCCAGACAACATCCTGCTACTTGCAAAGCCCTTTTTAGGGCTTGGTAGCAGGATTTTGAGAACGAATGAAGAAGAAAAGGAAGAATTCACATCATGTTTCCAATGAAAGATCTTTTAGACACCATGGTTTTTATGATTTGTCCAATCTGTTCAATACATAGCATATAACAATGATGTTTTATGACGCATAATTTTATTTGTCGTCAACAGAAATACTTATTATTTTTTACTTAGTTGCACCTTTTCTAATGTGATGTAGAGGTTTTCCCCCCAAAAAGGCAAACTTTTCCAACTAATTCCTTCTTTCAAGCCTAGGTACATTCTAGTGCTCAGAGAATCTTTAGTTGTCATATCATTGGACTTTGGGTCACCCCTTAGGAGTCCAGTTATCTGGCTCTTGGCTTTCCATGATTGTCATGGCAGCCGGCCTTCTTTCCTTCTGCTAACACAATCAAACCACCATTGTTGAAATTATTCCACTCCATTATGAAGGGTCTTGGTTTCAATATTCTATTGCCTTCTTGTTACTTGGACCACCTTTCTTAAGTTTCTCATTTCTGAGGTTTGTAGCAACCTTTCTGAGGTTGTGGCCATTGTCCAAGACTTAACATGTTATTAGCAATGACTATGGTAATGTCAGTAATTTACACACACATATATAAATATACTGACTTGATGTATATTTATATATAAATAAATATAAATGAGGTAGCTTAAAAAAATTTCAGGAATGTGTGTATTGTGTAGAGATATTTACTCTACATTTCCTTCAAAATAGTTTCCTTCAGCAACTACACTTTTCCAACATCCATGCAGCTGTTGAAAACAAACATTCCTAAAATCTACTATTGACACCTCTCTCAGGTGCTTTGTCACATTGGTGATAATGTCCTTGGCATGCTTGAATCACTGCCTTTTTAATGCTGATTTTAGGCGAGATAACAAGAAAAAAATCAGGCGCTGTTAGGTCGGTAGAATATGGAGGATGTTTCCAGGCAGTCACAATATTAATTGATGTGCTGACACACTGTCACACTTGGCCACGGAAGGTTACTACCAACTTATAAAACTATAATCTCCATCACATAATCACTCATACAAACATGAGTCTGCTATTCTTGGAATGTATTACCTCATATAAATAAATACAGATATATACTCATAAGACACAAACGTGGAAATATAAGAGGCCCTCCCAACAGGAAAGTTGTCCACAAACCTCAGAGCAGAATCTATGGCCCTCCTGCGAGCACTGAGAATACTTCAAACAGAAAGGCAACCTCCAACAAAAATAGCTGTATTCACGGACTGCAGAGAACTATTAGAGACAATACAAAAAACAAACAACGAACCACTGTTATCGGAGATCAGATCAGAACTGGGAAAACTCCAGAGATCCTCAACAATAGCGCTTCAGTGGCTACCCTCCCATTGTGGAATCACGGGAAACGAGAGAGCTGATGCTCTGGCAAAAGATGGCAGCAAAAAGGCACAATTTAATCATCGAGTACCATACAGAGAAATCAAGAACATCATCAGAAATCAGTATATACACCAATGGAGAGAAGACAGAAACATAAGCAGTACACCAGACCCAATTCACTATCTCAAAAGAAATCAACAAACTACCTTATTTCGCTTGAGAACTGGACACTGCAGACTACTAGAACATCTGTACCGACTGAAGATCTCACACACCGATAAGTGCCCATGTGGAACAGGATGCCAGAACCCTGAGCATATTCTACAAGAATGCCCAATCTATAGGGAAATGAGATACCAGACCTGGCCAGAGGGTGCGGAGTTGAGACAAAAGCTGTGGGGGGAACCGATCCGACCTGGTGAAGACTACAGACTTCATCATGACGACTGGCCTGCAGATATAGCACGACCAAAAGATTCTGAATGCAAAGAAGAACAGATATATTCAAATAATAAATTTACATATAAATAAATATATAATCAATTAAAAGCCCCAGCTCCCTGTGAAGCATATGCCTTAGTTCTTAGTTCGACCCGTTCTTTGTCAATGGGTGGTCACCCTTGAGCGGGTCCCAACTTAGGATCCTGTCGCGGGCGTGTGTCGTCCAGTGTGATAGTAGTCTGTCTGTTTTGGGGTTGTGAATGTTGTATATTTCTGGTGAATCTCGCCAGCGAGTTAGGGGCCGTCCCAGGGGTCTCTTTTTCTAGCACGGGTACCACATTGTGGTTATGGTACTCTATCTTTCACCTTGTTTTTTTTATATTTGTCCAGCCCAGTGGTGTTTCGAATGGTTGACATACTTTAGGACATCCTTGATGTATGACATTCTCCAGATGTCGCTATTGTGTAGTTCGCTCTGCCGCTGTTGTCTGAGAGTTATGCCCACGAGGCGTCTTTCAAGAGATGCGTGTGCTGTACTCAGTTGGTTCTCTGCTGCTTTGGTTAGAGACAAGGTTTTGCTACCATAGCAGAGCGCTGGCAGGACTACCGAGTCGAAGATGTCCACATATACCTTAAACCAGCATTTCTCAACTGGGTGCCATATGATCTTCTGTAGACGCCAGGATATTCCAAGGGGGCCATAGTTGAAAATCAAATAAGGGGGGGGGGGGCAATAGCATGAGACCAAGGGGCCACAGAGGCAAGTGAGAAGTGAAGAACACATAGAAGTGACCAATAAAAGACAACAGAAAACAAAAAACAGAAGTAAAGAAAAAACAAAACAGAAGAGTGAACAGAGAAGTGGCCGTACTTCCCACAAGACCGCACGATACCTATGTGTTTGATATATATGTCCACACTTTCTAATAAGAGCATGCATCCATATATGCACTGGGCCAACAGGCGCAAAATTAAAACATAGTGCAATGCACATCACCTTGGGGAACAAAGAAATATGGCAAATGAAAAAAAAACCCATTTAATTAACCAACATGCTCATGATATTATAGAATACATCCCTTTGAAACCAATTAGTTTCCCAGTTAAAAGTTCAGAAGTTTGCTTTGAATTGATGAATCATCTTTACCAGATAACACACTAATATTTATGGCTTATGTTAGATATTTGTACGACAACAAATTAAAAGAAGAAATTCTATTTGCTCAAAAGCTTAAAACAGAAACTAAAGGTGAAACAATTTTTGAAGAAATAAAGAGGCACTTCATTGATAAAGATTTCTCTCTCAGAAACATTCTGACCTGTGCTACTGATGGTGGTGCTTCTATGACAGAAATATGCAGAGAATTTATTGCATATTTGAATGTGTTATGTCAGAAGTATTCTGCGTATTCACTGCGTAGTTCACTGACAACACATGGTTTCAAAAACTAGCAGGGTGCTTCCGTGAATCTTTACAGATTGTAATAAAAGCAGTAAATTACATTAAATCAAATGCACTGCTGGACCGCCTGTTTAGACAGCTTTGCGAGGACAATAACAAAGACTTCATATGCTTATTATTGCATACAGAAGTCTGTTGGCTGTCCAAAGGTATCTTTGTCGCTTTGTGGGACTCAGTTGTGACATTTTTCAGGGTCAAGAAAATGGAAGAAAAGATGACCTCTGCTAAATGTGATATATTTTACTAGTGTGATATTTTCGAAAAGTTAAGTTTATTAAACGAACAACTACAGGGCAAGAATTGTGACCTTTTTTCAAGCAATGAGATTATTACATGGGTTTCTTGGAAAAGTCAAGCTATATGACGCCAATCACCAATATAGCTTCGTGTCTAACCTTTCCTAGTTGCATGGCAGATTACAATGTTACTACATTACTTCCTGCTTCGGACCACAAATAAATGCAAAAGTTTTACTTCTTTCTTTCAAATAACCAGACATGGGTTGACAGAAAATGAGGTGAAAATATTCCATAGCAATGAATACATTTACTATTGAAATGAAAATCATGATGTGTCCTAATTGTGAGTGTAAAATTCTAGTTGTAGTTTTATTAATTGATAAATCTCTTCAGCTCGGCATCATTGAGTTTGGTTGAAAATAATTTATTAATTGTTAACTTTCTTCAGCTTGACACCATCGAGTTTATCTGGTTGGAAATCTTTTATTAATTGTTAACTCTTTTCAGCTCAGTGCCATCGAGTTCGTCTGGTTGGAAACTTTTATTAATTGTTAACTCTCTTCAGCCCGATGCATTGAGTCTGTCTGGTTGGAAATCTTTTATTAATTGTTAACTATCTTCAGCTTGATGCCATCAAGTTTATCTGGTTGGAAATATTTTTTTATTGTTAACTCTCTTCAGCTCAGTGTCATCGAGTTTGTTTGGTTGGAAATCTTTTATTAATTATTAACTCTCTTCAGCTCCCTGCATTGAGTTTGTCTGGTTGGAAATCTTTTATTAATTGTTAGCTATCTTCAGTTCGACACCATCCAGTTTAACTAGTTGGAAATATTTTTTAATTGTTAATTCTCTTCAGCTCAGTGTCATCGAGTTTGTTTGGTTGGAAATCTTTTATTAATTGTTAACTTTTCAACTTGACGCCATTGAGTTTGTCCGGTTGAAAATCATAACGTTGAACTGATGTGCCGGAATTCCGTCATTTAACACTAGCGTCAGCCATTGTTGCATAGGGACGAACTCTCCTGGGTTAGAAAAACAAAATTATAACCGAACATCCGGGACACTTGACGCTACCATTTTCTCAAAACGGCATGCGATTCCAATGTATTAACAATTTTTGATAAATTTTTCAAAACTGGCGTTTAAAGTTATTGATTCTTTACTTCAAAATTGATTTATTATTTGATCAGTCCCATGATCACGCATCTGGATTACTCGTGGATATTCAACCCAAGTCTGATTCAGTCTTTGACTGGGACACATAATACTTCTTCTTCTTCGTACGCTGTCAGACGTCAACCTATATTTTTTCGAAAAAAGCAGCGGTCATCCTGAGGCTGTCGACACTGCCATAGAGCTTGTCTAGTGTTGCCACTGGTGATGGCCACATCTGCTTTCTCTGATCCTAGTATGTCAGGCAATTTTGCAGCAAATGTTCAGCGGTCATTTTCCCGGTACCGCACGTGCATTCGTCAGTGCCACCTGTCTTCAATTTATTGAATAGGTGGTACCTCAGTCTATTGTGGCCTGGGACACATAATACAAAAGGTCAGCATAAATAAATTGACGGATATATCAACGAAATACATGATGTGGTAGGTACCCAAATATTTTTCTCTCTCAAATTTCCATCTGCACATTAATGTTATTTAACGCATTCATATATAATATTTATTTGAATACTTCATGTCATATATAGTTTAATTATGTGTCTTACAATGTTTAGATCATAATTTTATCTCAATTTGTTACCTATTTATTATTTTTATTTTTAATAAAACTTTGAAGCACGGAATTCCTACATTTTGGCCAGTACAGAAAGATAGAAATAGGCAATTCTATCCTGAATTGTAAAGGGTTAACAGACTCTTTATTTATATATATTTTTTAATAATTTAAAAAAAAAAAAGGCAGCTTAAAAAAAACCCACACAGTATATAATACATACAATATTTATGAAAGTTTGTATATTTGTATGTCTGAAGACGCCATAATTTGCGAATGGAAAGACATACCAAGCTAAAATTTTCACTGGCTGACTTCTAGATCAGCGCAACTTATTTCAAGTTGATATGTAGTTTCCTTCACATGATTGGCATATGATCATTTCTCTACATACATGTAATTTTTTTACCCTGCAGGAACATGACCAAATAAACCATATATATAAATATATATATATAGAAAGAGTAACATGTGTAATTATTTTGGTATGATGCCTCTGTAAGAACTGGTAGCCATCCTGGTCCCAATTCATGTATTCTACAAATTTTCAACAAGAAAGAACCTTACATCATGATGGTAGTGGACAGACACCCCATCTTACTGGAAATGTAAGTCCTTATCAGCAAACATCTCATGAATGAGTGGCATGATGGAATCCTGCAGCATGTTCCCATAAACTGCACCATATTTAATTTTTTAAGACCACTTTATATATATATATATGAACAAAGAATGACTGGACAGGTGGCTACAATTAAGGTGGTAGTTAAGGGAGAAGAATACATCTACATAAGCAAGTGGTCATATTTAGCTGATTACAACACAAGTACATCAATTGCATAAAAAATAAAGCATAATGTACAGCTACAAAATATGAAAATATGAAAGACACTGTCATATTCTATAAGCTATATTAGTTCTTTCTATCCATTTTTTTTGTTGGAAATTATAAGGTCTATTGTTGTTGTTCGTCCATTACAAGTGATGAAAACCTTTTCTTTTTTCACCTAGCCAGTCCTTCCAGATGAGTGTTCTGTAATTCTGGGTTGCAGATGGGCGCAAAGATAGCTGACGAATCCGATTTGGGATCTCGCAGGCAGTGAAAGCATGGAAAGTTTGCTTCGCGAGACAGTGATCATGATTGTCAGCAATTCCATGTATCTTATCCATCTTATTGGTCAGCCAGGAGTCCCGCAACTGACGCAGCTTTTTGACTAGTTTGACTTGTCAGCTCTCCGCTTTGCTGCTCGCCACAGGACTCAACTGTGTTAGTACTAGACAAACGAAAAGAGAATGACTTGCGTGATGAATTTGATTTAAGTGAGCAAGGGTTGCGCAGTTCGTTGACCTCACTTTTTCGCCCGAGTCCAACTTTAACCAGTGGCAAGACAAGTCAGGACGACTGAATATTGACTCGGATGCAATGGATGACCACGGCTGCTCAAGTTCCTCGCCATGTTCTGTGCGGTCCACACCGCTCAGCACATTTGCTGTCATGGTAGCCTAATGACGAATTTCCTGCTTAGCTGGCTGGACTTGAGCAGGGCAGGGTAAATCTAAACAAGCTTTCTCTGTTCTTAGCTTCCTACTTTTTCTTTCACCACCTCTCCTGCCCCTTTTCTTTTCGTACGTTTGTTTGGGTCACTCACTGACAAGGACTCTGAGGTAGGCAAGATGCCATGTCACCTCCAGTGGCAACGAGTGACCCCTACACATCTCCGGTCTAAGTGTCAGCAAGGTGCCGTGAGAGTAGGTGTGCAATTTCGCTGCACGAACGCAGCGATTTTGCACTCAGGCATTATCGGGAATAGGGGATTATAGACTTAGAGTTCGACTGCAACTAGAATTCAGCACATTATCAAATAGGTGTATCTTATCATGACTATTAATGGTCTCTTATAGGGAGCCTTGGGTGTCACTGTAGTCAAAAGGTTAAGGCACTCGCCTCTCAGTGATGAACGGAAATGGTGAGCAATCAAATCTCGCAAGTTTCAAGCGACCCCCTGGTCTCACGGGAGGTAAGACCAGAGTGCCTGCATCCCGAGTTACCTCCAGTCGTCTCGACCAATAATCTTGCCACTGATCCAAGGTAACTCGGGAAAAGAGCGAGATTGATGACCAGCGCAGTTTCTTCCTCACTATAATCTAAATACAGCGCATATCACATTATTAAGACAAAACTATCTGATGTTGTGGCCATCATCATTTGGCTTCTTCTTCTGCGTTATTTTTCAATCTCCTGCTACCAACCCCTGAACAGGGCTTTGTAAGTAGCAGAATGTAGTCCGAAGAATGAAATGCGTTGTATTGCTAGTTTACAGCTTGACTGCAATATTTGCACCTTTCGGTCCAACACATCCATCTTTGGCAGTTGCGATGGGCAATAACTATAGGAAGCCTGCACAAATGCACTTTGTGTGCCCTTTCTCTAGTAATTTGTTTTACATGAGGTGGGGAGGAAGACTAATGTCTGGTCAGGCAAAATATACTGATTAGATATGTTAGTCAGGGTCAGGCAAAACATACTGGCCAAGACTCTCACCTTGGTTTCGTAGTAGTCCTCCCTGGAAATTGGCTGTTTTCATGGCAGCCTGGCTATTGAGGTGAGGGATTAACGTGATCCCCGTAGTTGTGAGTGACACGCAGATGAAGCCAAGCATAGCACAACCGCCTGGAGGTCCCCTGTCCATCTTCATCAGCACGCTCGGGATGTGAATAATGCTACTGCAACCCGCCACTCATCGTCCTTTTCAGGATGCATAAAAGAGTAACCTACTCATTGTGGGCATTCGTAAACAACAATGCATGATGAGGTAGATAGCCCCAATGCCAACACTCTTTAGTTAACTTTTATTACACACATGAAGGTGTTGTGATCCTATTTTTTTCTCCCCAGAAATGATTTTGGATCCATGCAGAGAATAACAGATATTATTACATCAATGAAGACAAAAAAAGGAGGTGCACTGACATGTAAACTAAAAGCATATACAGAGTGTATATGGATATGAAAAATTAAGAATTGAACAACAAATACCATTATTGACACATCTGAACCATGTCTCACATTTCTTCATAATGGGCAAGAATAGCAAGATCTAGGTTATAGTTCACCAATTCAAGACGCTTCCTGACATAATCGTTATCTTCAGTCAAGCCAGTAACGCTGAGGAAATCATCTACCAGGGCCTTAATACAGGCCTCCTTATCAACATCATTGAGCTTGGCCCAGTCTTGTGAGCCTGGTATAAGAGTTTCAGGCTTTTTGGCAGCTTGTTCCATCTCCAACTGTAATTTGGAATGCACTGGTGATTGTTCTGCCAGTTCACCCTCTGATGGTATAAAATATTACATTAATTAAAAAAATAATCCCACTTTCCCTTTCATTAATATATTGTGAGATAAAATGCCAAGTAGTTAGTGTGCTAAAGAAATAGATTGAGTGAGAGAAATAAAGAGTATCAGAGAAGGAGAGAATGAATGAAGATAGAAAATAAAAATATTCCTAGACCAGTAAATTCAGAATTTCATAAATAACCAATCAAATCACTCAAAACTGGTAGTATATGAATACAATATTCTATCAATTTTTACAATTTTAAATCCGAGGTAACATATGTAGAAAGGATGTTGCTACTGTAACCTTCCAAGCTTGTAGCTACAGAAGATTGTGCATTGTTTAGCAACCTGATCATGTTAAACCATTGCAACAGAAACTGCCACTACAAGTCTCTCATAGACAGTTCAGGGAAAATAATAAGTGAGAATAGGGAGGCAGCTAATCGACTCAATCAGTACTTTGGCAGTCTACATAAAAGATAACTGCTCCAAGATCCCAGAGCCTAAAGATATTTTTCAAAGAGACATGCATACAGCGGGATTAAGATCAATCTGTATTAGAGGAATTGGTTTTAAATTAATTGGAGGGGTTGAAAGTGGATAAATGTCCAGGACAAGATGGTATTCATCCATAACAGCGGGTTTAAAACTAGCAAAACCATAGGCTATATTATGTTCTCAATCACTTGCAAAAGGGATTGTTCCACGGGTTGGAATGATGCAGGAGTATCCCCTTATTCAAAAAGGGCAAAAAATCAGATCTAGCGAATTATAGACCGGTGAGTTTAACAAGCATAGTCTGTAAATTGTTGGAGTCAATAATCAAAGAAAACATTGTAATGCATTTAGACAAATTTAATCTAATCAGAAATAGTCAGCATGGGTTTAGTAGAGGGAGATCATGCTTAACAAATCTATTAGAATTCATGGAGGAGTTTACTAAAATGATAGATAAAAGGGAGCCAGTGGACGTTATTTATCTTTGATAAGCCTTTGATAGAGTACCTCATCAAAGATTATTTCGAAAGTTAAAATCACATGGAATAGGTGGGGAAGTTGCTAAATGGAATGAAAATTGGTTAACGGGAATAATGCAGAGGGTGGACATAAATAAGGAGTACTCTGAGTAGTGTGAAGTGAAAAGTGGAGTGCCACAGGGCTCGGTGTTGGGACCAATTTTGTTCTTGATATATATATAAATGATTTGGACATTGATATGATGATTGGAAAATTTGCTGATGACATAAAACTATCCAGTAGTATCTTATCTAAAGCAGAAGTGGATATATTGAGAATACAAAAAAGAGCAACAAAGCTGATAGTGGGATTCCAGAATTACAATTATGAAGAAAGACTAAAAAAAACCGGCCTACAGTGTCTAGAAGAGAGAAGAATTCGTGGTGACTTAATACAGGTTTATAAGATGATCAGAGGAATGGATAAATTAGACTATAACAAGTTTTTTAAAATACAGCCACTAATAAGAACAAGAGGGCATAGCTACAAATTAACTAAAGAGAAGTCCAGATTAGATATTAGGAAATATTTTTTTAGTCAGAGAGTGGTGGTACAGTTAATGCATTTAAGAATAGATTGGATGCGCATAGCTTTTAGAGCAAGGTAATGTAAATAAAACTGGTTGTATACAGACTCTATTGCGAGCAGTATTGAAGGCAGCTTTTGCTGCCGGAGATGGTGTGTCTCTTTGGTATTCTCTGTGCGCTTCATGTTTTGCATCGAGAAGGCCCTGTATTTCCAGATCGTTCTCATCAAACATCCTTATGGTTGCGCGTGAGTGGGCCAAAGTGTTTAACAGCTGAATCGTAGAGTGTGTTTCTCAATGATGCCCAGTTCTCTTCGATGTCGTTCTTTTCAAAACGAAGCTCAGATAGTCTGCCCTCAAACTCTTCCTGGAAGCCGCCTCTCGTGGGTTCGTATTTCAGCTGAGAGACATTTAGCCTCCTCGGTGGTTTCTTTCCCTGGAGGCGCATTTTGCGCTGGATCTTGAAGTTTAGCTTGGCAATGACAAGTCGATGGTCGGTCCAACATTCTGCACCACACATGCTCTTCGTTACCATAGCATCTGCTCGATCCCTACATCTGATGATAATGTAGTCAATGAGGTGCCAGTGGCGGGACCTTGGGTGCATCCATGTGGTTTTATTTTGTACCGGAAGTCGGAAAGCTGTGTTTGTAATGAGTAGTTCATTTGCGGCACATGTCCTCAGAAGGAGCAGTCCGTTACTATTGCATTTTCCGATACCATGTCTGCTAATTACCCCCTCCCAGGCTGTATGGTCTGTGCCAACCTTAGCGTTAAAATCACAGAGGATGACCAATTTGTCAGATTTGGGGACTGCAGTGATGAGCGCTTCAAGGTCCTCATAAAACTTATCTTTTGTTTCCTGAGGATTTGTCATTGTGGGTACATATGCACTGATAAGTGTTGCATGGAGCCCTCCTATTAGAGTGAGATGCAGTGTAATCAGGCGGTCATTAATTCCTCTGGGCATGCTTGTGAGCATGTTGGTCTTAATGGCAAAGCCAACTCCAGCTTCACGGCATTCTTCTTTGCTGCGGCCGCTTCAGAAAAAAGTATAACCAGCGCCTTCCTCTGTGTTCTGCCCTTCCTCTGCCAGTCGTGTCTCGCTCAGGGCAGCTATGCAGATGTTGTATCTAGCCAGTTCCCTGGCGATTAGTGCTGTCCGTCGTTCGGGTCTGTTTGCTTTGGCGTTGTCCAGTAGCGTGCGGACATTCCATGATGCAAGCGTGATGGGTACTTTTTGTGATCGTTTTCTGCCTATTCCGCCGCTGCAGTTTGGGGGCCCTGCCAGTTGTGAGTTGCTAGTCAGGGTGTGATCTGTAGGGTGATGTTGTGAGTTGCGCAGTGTGTTTATAGTGAGGGAGATGTGCGCAGGATCTTCCTCACTTTCTCGTCCGAACTCCACATATTCTAGAGACAAGACATTGTCAAGACATCTAGTGAAGGGTTCGGATGCAGACAGGATGGTGTCAGCGTGTGCCTCATTTTCTCTATAGCCCTTCCCTTCTCTTTTATCGCAGGGGTGGAGCTTTGAGGTATCTGTTTCTGAGTGCATTTGTTTATGTATTCTTCTTCCACCTCTCTTTCCTCTGGTCTTTTGATACTGCTCGCAAAGCTGTCCAGACCAGGCTTAGAGAGATGCAAGACTCCTGGTTCAGCAAAAGAGCTGACGAAATTGAGATGTTCGACAAGCGTCATGACACCAAACGATTTTACGATGCACTGAAAGCTCTCTACGGCCCGCAGCCGTCTAGTAATACTCCAGTTCGCAGCACGGTTGGGGCACTGCTAACAGATAAGATTCAGATTCTAGACAGATGCGAAGACCACTTCTGCAAAATACTAAACTACCCACCGTCCATAAATGAAGAGGCTATCTGGCAAATGCCGCAGATGGAACTGAACCTGGCGTTGGATGAATTCATCACTGAGGAGGAAGTCAACAGGGCAATCAGTCCACTATCTATAGGAAAAGCTCCAGGAGTGGATGCAATACCAGCAGAGATATATAAGACAGCTGGCCCATCCCTCACCAGAAGAATCACTGAACTCTTCTGCCACATGTGGGCTGAAGGAAAAATTCTGTAGGAGCTAAAGGACGCCTCAATCGTTCACATGTACAAGCGAAAAGGCAACCGTCAGGAATGCGACAATCATTGTGGAATATCGCTACTCTCCATAGCAGGCAAGATCCTAGCGCGCTTACTGCTAAACAAACACCTTGAACAAAGCCACCACCTCCCAAAAAGCCAATGTGGATTCACAGCCGCAAGAGGAACAGTGGACATGATTTTTGCCACTCGCCAAGTACAAGAGAAGTGTCGGGAACAAAATCAGGCCTTGTTCACCACATTTATTGATTTGATAAAGGCATTTGATACAGTAAACAGATGAGGGCTGTGGATGATAATGTCCAAGTTTGGCTGCCCCAACAAGTTCATAACTATGGTGAAACAGCTACACAAAGGCATGTGTGCTCGTGTATTGGACAGCGGAGCAATCTCTAAAGTGTTTCTAGTATCAAATGGAGAATAACAAGGATGTGTACTCGCCCCGACCTTGTTCAGCATGATGTTCATGGCCATGATGACAGACGCCTTCAGATCATTGGAGCTTGGAATACCCATAAAGTACCGCACATATAGTAAGTTACTCAATCCCAGAAGAATGAAGGCCAAAACCAAAGTGGCTGGCGACATAATCAGGGAACTTGTATTTGCTGACGACTGCGCTCTAATGAGTAACTCAGAACTGAATATGCAGGTTGGAATGGACCGGTTCTCTGCCGCATGCAAAAATTTTGGCCTAACCATAAATGCCAAGAAAACAGGTCATGTACCAACCAGCACCAGGCATGCCGTACACAAAACCAGAGACTACAGTTAGTGGGCAAACGCTGAATGTCGTAGACAAATTCACATACCTGGGCAGCACGCTGTCGAGATCTGCCAGCCTATACGATGAGGTGGCAAGCAGAATAGCAAAGGCCACCACAGTCTTTGGTAGAATGCGCTCGATGGTGTGGGCACGTCGTGGCATCAACGTCAAGACCAAACTCAAAGTCTACCGTGCAACCATCATTCCAACCCTACTATACGCTTGCGAAAGCTGGACTGTATACTCTGGACATGCAAGGAGGTTAAACCCCTTCCACACAGGTTGCCTGAGGCGAATATTCCACATCCGATGGCAAGATCACGTCACTGACATTGAGGTTCACTCGAGGGCTAACATGCCCAGCATACATGCACTGCTAGAAAAAGCACGACTAGGATGGGCCGAACACCTCGTCCGTATGTCAGACGAGCGGCTCCCAAAGAAGCTACTCTACAGCGAGCTGAGAGAGGGATGGCGTGAGAGAGGGCGCCCAAAGAAACGTTTTAAAGACGGTCTGAACGACTCACTGAAAAGTTGCCAGATAGACATCGACACCTGGGAATGTCTTGCGCAAGACAGATCTGACTGGAGAAGCGCAGTCAAATCGGGTGTAGCAACCGGCGAAGATGACATTGTTGTGAAAGCCCAGAGCAGACGCGAGACCCGGAAATCCCGAACAGCGGGATCACCATCACCTTCTACAAACCTCGTATGCCCGCTATGTTGCAGATGTTTTCGTGTCCACATGCGCACTCACACTCAACAGGGAAATCTGTGACAAGGATGATGTTGGCGGTCCTCATCGACAACGATGGACAGTTATTTTATTATACAGACTCTGCAGAGTCTTCTAAACCAGTATAAAGATGTTTGGTTAAAGTTAAGTCAAGTGCTCGGATACATACTTCCTGTTATAAAAATTATAATTTACAGGGAGCCAAAAGAGGAAAGTTTTACAATTTCAAATACAGCCTCGGGATCAAGATGCTGAGCAGCGCATGAGCTGCAGTGGTCAGCGACCCATTGCCGACTGCTAGCGTCAGGGCCAGCGAACCAGAGCTGCCAAGACCCTTCTACACCTCCACACGGTGATCCTGGATAACAGGCTGCAGCAGGGCAGACTGGCTAAGGAGAAGGGATCAAAGAGGGAATGCTAACCCGGTACTCAAAAAATGCTGGCTGAAGTCGGATGTGTTGGAGCGAAAGGTGCAAATATCGCAGTCAAGCTGTAAACTACGACACAACGCATTCCGTTCTCTGGACTACATTCTGCTACTTAAGCCCTTTCAGGATTTGGTAGCGGGAAATTGAGAACGAACAAAGCCAAAGCCAAGCTAAATACAGCCTCAATAAAATGAGATAGGATTAACAACCAAAACTCATATGAATTGTGTGTATACTGCTTATTAAGTGTATATTTAATGTATCCCCCAAAAAGGGTGCCAGTGACAAGAGACCAATATTTTTTTAAATAATAAAGGTGCTAACATATATAAATTTACCGCATATAAATTGTACAGAATGTGATTGTTTTACAACATGCTGTGTCATAACATCTGAAATCATCAGTATACTGACCTGTGGGTTTTTCATTATATAGTTTGATGGCGAGAGCGACATCCAGATTTCCTCTAAGAAGGTATTGGTCCACTACATGTTCATCTGTTACCAGAGTCTTCTTTCGGAATTCTTTCTTTTTCTGTTTCAACAAAAGCTCTGCAGAAGATTTAGGTAAATTCTTTGCCTCTCCTTCGTCACTATTTGTTCCTGTACTGTCCACATCACTGTCCTCATCTTCTGAGCTAGCAGTTCTTTGATCTAAATAGAAAATTATGCTGAAAAATTACAAAGAGAGAAGAAATATAATTAAATGTGTCTTAAGATTATACCTTTCTGCTCTTTCCCTTCAAGTCCATCTCAGTGCCTGACAAGTTATACCAAAGTACATGTTAGTTGAATATCCAATCCAGCCTTTCTTAACATTTTAATCTTTGAGAAAGTTGAGAAATCATTTTCAGGTCTCAGGAAAACCTACAGTTGAAATAATGGGCAAATCTTCAAATCTAAGCGAAAAACTGAAGACCTCTTTTCCAAAATTTAAAACAAATTTCACATTCACCATTTTCTTCATCTAACAGTACATGACAGAAGTTGGAACTCTCTATAATCAAAAGAGCAGTATGTTCAGCCATTTCTATAACACTAACCCGATAGTTTATAGACGATAAGGCGACGACCCTAGAGCTGTCACAGAATTTTGACAGGGGTACGGAGCCAACGTGTCGTAATTTCATGTCTGCGGTACAATAAAGGTTAACAGAAAAATGGTTTGACCAGAAGGTCCTTATCAAATACAAAAGGATCGCTGTATGCAAGAGGTTAAGGCACTCGCCTCTCACAGTGATGAATGGAAATGGTGGGCGATTGAACCCAGCAAGTTTCAAGCGACCCCTGGTCTCACGGGAGGTAAGACCAGAGTGCCTGCATCCCGAGTTACCTCCAGTCGTCTCGACCAATAATCTTGCCACTGATCCAAGGTAACTCGGGACAAGAGTGAGATTGATGACCAGCGCATAATCTTCCTCACTATAATCCTCATACAACACACATCACATTATTAAGACAAAACCGTCTGATGTTGTGGCCATCATCGCTTCACAATGGGCAATAACTTATCAAGTGCTTTTTTTTAGCCTGCTTTTTTGTCAACAAAATTGTCTTCCTGTGTCTGACTATTGGACCATTGACATTGTTTTCTTGTGACCCTAGTCCGTTAACTTGTCTTCATGTGGCTCTAATGATGATTTGAGTTTGAGAATTTTGTTGTAGAGTGAGTTTTATACCTAAGTAATAGAGTATCAAAATTTACCGTCCAAATAATTTGATCCATAACTGTCGTTATCAGAAAAATCTGTAGAAAAAAAATGCATTTTTGTATTTTTAATTATCAAAGATGACTGTAATACAAACAATGTTTAAATCAGATTTCTATGAGAACAGTAACAGATGATAACAAAATTGTTTAACCTAAATTAGCCTGAAAAAAAAAAGAAAATACAAATGAAAACTATGAACATCTTTCAATGATATCTGTACAAAATTTCAAGCCTAATCCTAAGAAGAGTATATTAATTTATGCCAACATTGATTATGTATATTGTCCTCAATATTTAGTAGAAGAATTACACATAGAAGAATTACATATAGAAGAATTACACATAGAGCAAACATTGATGCACAAATTGTGAAAAAAGAGTGGAAAGTGGAATAAATAAAAAAAGAAAAATTTAAAAATTTACTTTCAATATTTTTAGCCAATAAAAAGTATGCATGCACACACATACACATTAACACATATATATATATATATATATATATATAGAGCTCAGTTCCCACATTGGAACGGGGAGGAAAACTAACATCTGGTCAGGCAAAGCATACTAGCCAAGACCCTCATCTTGGCTTTCTAGTAGCCCTCCCTAGAAATGGGCTGTTTTGAAGGCAGCCTGGCTAATAAGGCGAGGGATCGGTGTGATCCCCGTAGTAGTGAGCGACGTGCAGATGAAGCCAAGTATAGAACAACCACCTGGAGAACTTGTCCACTTTCATCAGCGCGCTCGGGATGTGAGGAAAGCTACTGCAACCCATCACTTAACATCCTTTTCAGGGCGCACAAAAGAGTAGACCTGCTCTTTGTGGGCATTCGAAACAACCACAAACACATCGGGACAGAAACAAAATCAAACCCAACTTATAAGCATTTTCAAAATTATATTTTATGTACTTAATAAATGATCCAACATTCATTGAGCTAATAAAAATCAGGTACAATAAAGTGTTCATGATCATGTGTCCACAAGCTTATTTAACCACCATTTTAACTGAGAGGTTTCCAGAAGGACCACAAATAGACAGACAAGAATAGGCCCACTGTTACACTGACAGCATTCCACAAGAGATGATTGATAGAAAAAGATTCACCTCATGGTATTGTCAGCTGAGTGTATGGAGTAGCTTTCTAAGCTCTAGAAACAAAATATAACACATAAATGTAACAAGTGAAAAACTTATTTTCCCAGGTATCAGAAGAACTACAACTTTTTTAATTGACTAGCATTACTCGTTCATTCACATTGTTTGCTTTATTATAGCTCACGTAGACTTGAGTAGTAAAACATAAACACTCACAGACCAAGGACGGATCAATTTCACATTGGCACACATGTGTTATTTGAAGAAACTCGTGATGAGTTGAGTTAACTCTTGGCAAAGTTTTTTTTATAGCGAGTAACATTGACTCTTTTTATATCCCAAGGTATATTTGAAAAAGTTTGTTCTGGGTCTTCTGGGTTTAGCGCAATGTGAGCTTCCTCAGACACTGTCTGTTTCCAGGAGAATAAATGAGGATGAGGTTATGTGTGTGCGTGCGTGTCTTGATCAGCATGTTTCATTTGACCCCGATTGCTCTTCTCTCGCTTAGATACACAGATCTAACAAATTAACACTATATATTTCATATGCTTTTTTTTTTAAGAGTGATGTTGTGTCATATTTTACAGTTGGATTATAATATCCTACGAAGAGTCCAAAAGGCTTATTAGAGCCAGATACATGACCAAATGGGAAACAGAACATACTGGCTACACAAAAAACAATGCCTATTACAGGTTGAACAGAAGAGAGCAGGTCGTGGTCTTCAGACTCCGCACAGGCCACAATAGACTGAGGTACCACCTATTCAATAAATTGAAGATAGGTGGCACTGACGAATGCACGTGTGGTACAGGGAAAATGACCGCTGAACATTTTCTGCAAAACTGCCCGACATACAAGGATCAGAGAAAGCACATGTGGCCATCACCAGTGGCAACACTAGACAAGCTCTATGGCAGTGTCGACAGCCTCAGGATGACCGCTGCTTTTTTTGAAAAAATTCAAGTTGACGTCTGACAGCGTACGAAGAAGAAGGAGAAGAATTACAATATCCTTATCATTTGGCCCGCCATTATTTATATCTTTTTATTCTGGTCATCTCTCCCTAGCCTTTGACTTTCACCACAGTACTTGTGAGAAAGCAGGCAGTTTTTTTCTTCTTCGTCGTTCATCCTTAGATCAAGGTCCCAGTTTCTCTTACAAAGGCGACCATTGTTAGTATGACTATTTTATCTCCATACAGCTTTTTGTCTTTCACATGTCTTGTGAGATCAGTCTTGTTATCTGTCTTCAGGTGTGAGTTGGTTCCACATTCATGATATGCTCCCTACATGGACACATGTCATCTGTCGCAATCCTCATTTAAAAAAAATTATCCTTAGGTTTATTATATCCAGTTCTCAGTCTGAAGATGATGACTTGCTCTTCTCTAGTCAAATAATAGTAGTTGATTTCTTTTAGAAAGTGGCAATGTTGATGTTATACATTATGCTTAGCTCTGTTTGTGGGAAAACTGCTTCACACTTTGCTAGTCTATCTACAGTTTCATTGTCTGATGATATCACAGTAGGAGGGGATTCACTGCACTGAATGACCAACCTTGAGTGTTCTGCTGAGAGCTGTGTCAGTGAGTACATGCATTACTCGAGATCTCTATCTTAATGTTATTTTAGAGCTGATTATACTGGTGAGGCATCAGTCAGGAATACTATGTTTTCTTAGTGGATTTATTCTTGGATTACAAAAGCATGTAGTTTAAAGTCAAAGTTTTCATTTTTTTCCCATATGGTTTTAGGCTTTGTCTTTCCAGATCCTTTCTGTTCCAAGTAAAGCATAGGATCACACCTACAGTTAATCCCTTTATAGGAATCCTGTATCTGATCATTTACAGTGGTTTTATATAATGATCTCATTTATAATCTTTAGTTGCATTTTACAACATACTGGGAAGGTTACAGTTGTCCTAATAATTTAAACTCGAGCATCACACAGACATGACCACCATATTATGAGGGAAATAGATATGATTATTTGAGAGTGAATGATGAAGAAGAAAGAAGAATATATTTTAGAACTGCATTCAATCTGAATGACAATTGAGAAGAGATTGGAGGTGATAAAAAAGAGGTGAAAATAGAAGGGAAACAAGTGAAAATTGAGGAAATTTTAAAGAAGCTGCAGTCAAGGTGTAGTCAAGGAAGTAAGGGAGTTTTAGTGAGGAAACAGTTCACAGGGCAGAGAGCTTTTCAGTGAAGTATGTAATTATAGGTGAGGGTTCAGTATTGTATAGTGGTTGTATACAGACTCTGCAGAGTCTTCTAATCCAGTATAAATATGTTAAGTTTAGTTAAGAATATGATTTCTTAATATTTCAATCTAGTGCTGGTTTTATGCGTTTCTGCCAATTGCTTAAACTTGATTTAAATTTAAATACTGCATATTCATAAACCTCTTATGAAAGTGTAAGCAAAATTTTGCTTACAGGGAAAATGATATTACATACAAATTGCATATGTTGTAAACAAGGCTTCAAAACTTACCTGAGTCAATGTCATTATTATCCACATCATTTCTTGCAACGTTTGGTCCCAGAGTGATTGGAGTTGTTCCGCTTGTTTGTTTTTTTGAGTAGCTAATGATGCAATCCACGAGTGCTCGTCTACTTTCATACACCACAAACTCTTTGTGATTAACAGGACAACCCTGAAGTATGGTGTAGTATAAATTACACACTGTTTATGTAAAATACACGAAAGAAACATTTAACTTACATTTTGTCCAAATATCAACAATCATCCTTACATTTTAGCTCCAATAACAGAAAGGGACCATGTTGCAGTTGTCCTGCTTATTACAACTTTGTGACAAAGTATTTATGTGTCATTGCAGTTTAATTTTTGTAGTACTTAAACACCTCAACTGCGGAAGAAAATTTCTGAAATCGGCAACATAGTGCAGATAAATTGTTTAATAATAATAATAATGTTTGCTTAGGCATCCGAGGCCCGTTGCGTCGGTTGGCCACATCCATGACTGTCTGTGGCGTGGTACAGGCCTTGTCCAGGGCGGAGGAGGAGGTTGATATTTGCTGAACTGTGCTGGGACGGCCTCTTCTGCGCCTCCAGCCGGTAAGGGGAAGACTTTTGACGCTGAGGAACGACTTGTGTAGTATCTTGTGGGCTGGGGTTTCCTCGTCCAGCCATACAACATGACCAAACAAAGAAACTCAGCGTCGGTCAAGTGTTTCTGAGATTGGGTGGAGGCCTGTTTTAGCAGAGACATCCATGTTGCGGATGTAGTCATGCCATCGGATGCCCAGGATACGCCGCTGGTTGTGCATGTGGAAGGCTTCCAGTCTCGACATGTCATGTTTCAGCAATATCCAGGTTTCAGAACCGTAAAGCAGGACTTAGACCACGCAGGACTGGGTATATGTAAATTTGTATCCCAATGGAGATCTTGCCATTATTCCACACACGTCGGAAGTCATGTATAGCAGATGCAGCTAATCCGCCCGCCTTGGCATATCTGGACCACTGCGCCCATCGGATGATATCATTACATATCCTAAATTTTAATTTGTTTAATGGATGAAACATATACACATTGCATTTACATTCTTTGTACAATGATGAAAACAGCATAAAATATATGCATAAAATGCTGTACACCAATTTATTGGAAGTTCTGTTTTATATGTTAGTCTTCAAAACATCAGCGTACGACGAAGAAAACATCAGCAAAAGACATCTTATCTTTGATCATTGTGTCATAAAATATGGTGGTGTTTATGATGGGATTTATAATGAAATATGACTGAAGAGTTGGCTTCTGTAAAACTCCTATAAAAAACAGAACGATTCTCAATAAGCAAATTTCATGCTGCATTGTATTTTTCCAGTCATGCAACCTACTCTCCGTTTTTATTCTCAAAATACTGTCCCTCCTATTAATAATATTTTTGTATCATTACAAATAAGTTTTATAATATTGTCATTCAAAATCAACCCGAGGATCAAGATGCTGAGCAGTGTATGAGCTGCTGTGGTCAGTGACCCATAGCTGACTGCTAGCGTCAGGGCCAGCGAACCAAAGCTGCCAAGACCCTTCTACACCTCCACTTGTGATCCTGGATAACAGGCTGCAGCAGGGCAGACTGGCTAAGGAGAAGGGATCAAAGAGGAAATGCTAACCTGGTACTAAAAAAATGCGTGCTGAAGTCAGATGTGTGGGACAGAAATGTTGCAGTCAATCTGTAAACTACGACACAATGCATTCCGTTCTCTGGACTACATTCTGCTACTTAAGACCTTTCAGGGTTTGGTAGCAGGAGATTGAGAATGAACGAAGCCAAGCCAAAATCAACTCAAAGATTTTTAAACATTACAATCAATGTTTAGAATTTTTACACCATCATTACCCATAAACTCAAATGGTTCTCTTACTGTACCACTGACATGTGACGATGAATCAGAAACATTTGCACTAAATCATCTGTATCTGAATCACTAAGTAAAGAAAGTAAAGATCCCATTATCCGTCATGTGTCATATGGAGAATATGGTGTAAGGCCCATATTTATGACCAAAGGCACATTAGGGGTGATGAGGTCAGCATCATACTGGCCTTCTTTACTTCCCAGAATGCTCTGGTACCCAATTGTTTAGGCTGGGTCAATGTTTATTTATAGAGGTAAATGCTAAACTGTTGTTTGACAATAGAGGTGCAAACTTACTAACTATCATATCATACCTCAACTGAATCATAAAATCTATAGCCAGTATATGGTGATATCTTTTCAGGTTCTCTAACTAACTCTCTGTCCTTTTGTCCCTTTTCATAGACCTGAAAGTGAAATTTAAAAAAAGAAGAAACATAAAAAACTCACTAAATATTTGAGAAAATTGTAAGAAATATTAACAAATCTCAAGAAAGCAAACATTTTGTTTTTAAAGTATCAGCAAGACACAACAATATAGAGAACAAGACAAACATAATGAATATGTAAGGGATATCAATAATATAAAAATCATACAGAGAAAGAGACGATACAAACCTGAGAATGGGACAATTCCTAAAATGAGAGAAATATTACAATTAATCTTGAGGATTGATGAAAGCTTAAGAATAAGACAGCCAATAAATGTGAGAGTAACAGAGGCAATAAAAACAGTGAGAGAAATAATTAACACGAAAGTGAGAGTGAGGCAGACAATAAATACAATAAGTGAATAATAGTTGTCCATCACAAGTGATGAAGACCACTCTCTTTGTTCAGCCGTGTGGACAGTCGTATCTCTTGCTGTGTCCGCTGAAATGGGTGACTTGCACGGTGATTTGGATTAAAGTGAGGAAGAAACTGCGCCTTTTGTCAACCTCACTCACAGAGCCTAAGCTACCTTTTGCCAGTGGCAAGACATTCATCGAAACGACTGGAGATAGCATAGGATGCAGATTTTGCCTCAGGGTTACCACCGAAGCCTTTCCGTAAACATGTAACCTGCAGGGTAGAAAGGTGGAATGGCATCTAAAGCAGTTTGTCGTGCCTTTTCGATAACCACAAGAGGTCGTATGGACAACACTCAGCAATCTGGCAAAGATGGCGCCATAACTGGCTGCGGGTCTACATTTCTCTACTGTTTTGGATCATTATGGATGCCGCCAGACCACGGATTTGCCTGGAATTCACACTAGTCGACGACTTACACTTGTGTTCACGGAAACGTGGTGTTGTTTTCCGTCGGGACTTGTTATTTCGTTCTTTTTTTGTGATTTCTTCCATCCGTTTATCCTGGTCTGGACGCCGGCTGAATGGAACTACGCTTATACCTGTGTCGTATTTCACGGGTTAGTTCTGCCGGTTCACCTTCACGAATTTGGCGTGTGGAAATTTTAGATGCTACTATGATGAGCTGAATACAGCTGGGGAGAGATGCCAGACTCACTCACTCACAATAAGTGAATAACATAGTCAATTTAGCAATCCACCACCCAGTTGACACACATGGTTGGAGGACAGCAACACAGCCACACCCCATTCCCCTGCCCCCACCAAGAGAGAGACAAACAATGACAAGATGAGACAGTGGAGGAAACAATAACACCATAAATGTGAGACAAACAGAGTTAAAAAGTGAGACATTTACTTTTAAAAGAAAGAAAGCAAAAAGACAATGTTTTCTTTATGTGTTGGTAATTCAATGTAATTAACCAATAGTTTTTTCATGCTGATCCAAATTTAAGTAAATGTCAACCAAGTTGTTCATAAGTGACTGAAGTGAATAGCTAGAAATAGTACATGTCTACATGTGACTGAACTGACTAGCTAGAAATAGTAAATGTTCACATGTGACTGAACTGACTAGTTAGAAATAGTAAATGTTCACATGTGACTGAACTGACTAGCTAGAAATAGTAAATGTTCACATGTGACTGAACTGACTAGGTAGAAATATTAAATATTCACAAGTGACTGAACTTAGCTAGAAATAGTAAATGTTCTTCACCCATTGACAACATGCACCCTGAGGATACCAGCTTCCCTTATTGAGGAAAGAATAAGACCAATGCACCCTACTATGCATGCTGTAAAAAGCAACTAATGAAGACTGTGCATGAGGCTAGTAACTTTGTAACTCTGCTACAAAAATCATTACTGCACAAGTGCACATATGCTATGCCGTGAACATCCATATGTGCCGTGGTGGGATATGATTTTTTTAAGAGAAAAAAGGAAAAGTGATCATTTGACAACAGGATCGAACATTTTATCATGATCAAATGGTATGGACCCAAAGTATTTAATATATGTAGAATGAGGTGGTCATTAATATGATCAGTAAGTAAGTGATAAACAGAAATCAATATTTATTGATAGTCAGAGGTAACATTAAATAATGTGGTCATCACATCGCTAGAAGAGAAATGAGAGGAAGACTGGATATAGTTACAGGAACTAGAAATTAGTGACAGATAGGCACAGACACAGAAATTTAACTATATCAAGTGTGTATTTACATGGTATCAATGAAAACCTTCCAGCTTTCTGTAGAGCACAGGTTTTTCAATAAATACAAACCAAATCATCCTGTCCTTGGACATATATCTGTTTCAGTTCTGTCCACGTCTTCTTCTATGTTTGTGAACTCCATGTGTGTTTTGGTCTGCCTCTACTTCTCCTGCATTGGAGATTCCAGAAGAGAGACGGTCTTGTAATATTATCAACTGGTTTCTTTAACTATTAGTATCTCAAAACCAATGGAGTGTCAAAAAATGTTTTGTGAATATTTAAACCAACCTTAGGAGTGCCAAGGATGACTCTCATTAGCAAGATGAAAGACTCAGCATCATCTCCCTTTTCAGCATATTTGACACACTTCCTTGGGTAGTCACTGCAAAGTGTGAACTTCATTAATACTAATTCTTTATCAAACTTTACACATTTTTTTAAAGATATTTTTTATTACCGATACAATCAGTACACCAGAGTTTTATCAGGGTCCGAAAGGTGAGCAAAGAATAGTAGCACTGTCTTCTTCTTCTTCTTCGTACGCTGTCAGACGTCAACCTGTATTTTTTTGAAAAAAGCGGCGGTCATCCTGAGGCTGTCGACACTGCCATAGAGCTTGTCTATTGTTGCCACTGGTGATGGCCACGTCTGCTTTCTCTGATCCTCGTATGTCGGGCAGTTTTGCAGCCAATGTTCAGTGGTCATTTTCCCTGTACCACACGAGCATTCGTCAGTGCCACCTATCTTGAATTTGTTGAATAGGTGGTACCTCAGTCTATTGTGGCCAGTGCGAAGTCTGAAGACCACGACCTGCTCTCTTCTGTTCAACTGGTAATAGGCATCGTTTTTTGTGTAGCCAGTATGTTCTGTTTCTCATTTGGTCATGTATCTGGCTCTAATAAGCCTTTTTGACTCTTCATATGTCACACTAGTATCCGGTTGTGGTAGTCTTGCACCTTCTTTTGCCAGTCTGTCTGCCTCCTCGTTGCCTTGGATGTCACAGTGGAATGGAACCCACTGTACCACCACTCTTTTTGGTGCGGACTGTTGGCATAGTTGACAGAGTACTGCTCTTAAATCATTATAGTAGCACTGTAACCTTCCAGACATGTTGCAAAAGGAAGGTTGGGTATGGGTGTAAAAACTACCAAGACTTCAACAGATATAGTTTGATAATTTGACTTGTATTTGTGAAAAATTCATGCTTCACAGAGAGCAGATAATATTTTGATTGATTGATACAATTAGGACAATAGTATTTGTTAAATATTGAAATGGGATTGAAGATACAACACAGTGCATGAGCTGACAGTAGCCAGCTACTTATAGCTGGTTGCTTGCTTCATGGTCAGCAAACCAGAGCTGACCAAGACCCTATTCCGTATTCAACTGGCAGCCCTGGATCAGCTTGCAATAGTAGTCTGGTCAAGAAGATAGTGGGAAGACAAACCCAGTACCCATAAAAGCTAGCTGAACCAGACATGTAGAACCAAAAAGTGTAGATATCGCTGCAAACTTTGACACCAACATCCTTTTCAAGATGAAATGTTGAAACAGCTGTCTGGTTCAACTATTTCATTTTAAAACAGTAGCGACTGTTAGCTCTTAACTTCCTGCTAAAAATATTTTTTTTTTAAATACAAAACACACACGTACGCAAAATCACATAGTATGTGTGTGTGAGAGAGAGAGAGAGAGAGAGAGAGATAGAGAGAGAGAGAGAGATAGAAAGAAAAAGAGAAAGAGAGAGAGAGAGAGAGAAAAAGAGAGAGAGAGAGAGATAGAGCACACACACACATATATATTTATAGTTATTATTAGTTTAGGTGCCAGAAAAATCCAGAACTAAATGAACTAAGATCAGTACTCTGTCAACTGTACCAGAAGTCAAAACCCAGAAGAATCATAGTACAGTGGGCCCCGTCCCAATGTAACATTCAAGGCAATGAGAAGGCAGACAGACTAGTGAAAGAGGGTGGAAGGTTACCATAACTAGATTCTAGTGTGACCTACAAAGAGTCCAAAAGATTTATTAGGGTCAGATACATGGACAAACGGGAAACAGAGTATACTGACTACACAAAAATGATTTTTATTACCAGTTGAACAGAAGAGAGTAGGTGGTGGTGTTCAGACTGAGGTACCATCTATTCAATAAATTGAAGATAGATGCTACTGACGAATGCACCTGTGGTGCCAGGAAAATGGACCATAAACATATGCTGCAAAATTGCTCGACATGCGAGGACTAAAGAAAGCACATGTGGCCATCACCAGTGCCAATAGTAGACAAGTTCTTTGGCAGTGTGGACAGTCTCAGGATGATCGTTGCTTTCTTTGAACAACTTCAAGTGGACGTCCTGACATGATGTCCTGACAGCATACGAAAAAGAAAATTAGCTAAGGTGACATCTGGCAATCAATCAAAGCAATTATTATTAGCTTCAACTGTGCCCCTGAAAGCTGTGCAAAATGAACTTGAAACTATTTTTAAATGTCTAACGACTTTCCTTCAGATGAATCTGTAAAAAATATTGCATGGAAAAGATTATGTGGTTATTTTGAAATATTGCATTTCATGTCATAGAATTCGTTTTCATATATTTTTTGGAAAATAGTTAAAATAGTTTTATAATTAAGCTATAAATCTGAAAAACTAATTAATTAGCAAATATATAATGACTTCTCTGGATACCTGAAATAAATTCCTTTACCAAAGCAGCCTTGTTTTGACATACGTGAATCCAACCCCTCTTCACAGATGGATGATTTCAATGCAGCACTTGTGCCATGATACAAATACTTTTCATTTATTTTAAATGCAGGATCTGTAAGTATGTAAGAAATATCAATGTTATACAATTGATTAGATAGTAATGCACCTAAATAATAATAATTTTTTTTAAAATACTAAGAAATGAATTGTCATATTTTACATATATATATTTATATATACATACACACACACAAGGTGTGTTCTTAAAGTATCCTACCTTTTGGCTGGAAAAATACAATTACTCACCTGGAGGTATGAAACCCTAAACTACAACAAAGTACTCTCCTTGGGACTTACGCCCTTCTCCCAGCGGTCTTGCCATTGTTAGTAGCATATGGGGAAGGTCTCTTTGGGAGTGCACTGGGTCATCGCATTCTGCATAATGTTTTCTTTTGACTCAAATCGGACCCTTCCAGCAACATTTTTAGCTTGGGGGGAAAAGCCAAAAATAGCAAGGAATCATGTCCGGAGAATAGAGAGTTAGACAAACCAGAGGAATGCTGTGTTTGGCCAAGAAAGTCTTAATCATATGCTTGAATTGGAGGGTGCGTTGTCATTATGGAGCTGCCAAGTTCCGGTTGTCCACAGGTTCGGTCGTTTGCGTTGGACAGCATCATGAAGGTGATGGATGACCTACAGGTAGTACTCTTTGGTAATGTTTTGACCTTGTAGCACGTAATTATGATGCACAACCCCACGGGAGTAAAAGAAAACGGTCAACATGATTTGACATTGTGTCATTTCGTGGTGAATGAAAATTTGACTGGTGCTCACTCAACACTGAAGGGCCGACTGCCAGCGACTTATGTAATCTGTGGGTGGGAACAAATTAACGCATACACGTGACGGACCCTGTACCTCCCTGCTGAAGGACAACGCCCATGCTTCATTTATTTCATCAAAAAATATTATGGTCTAATCCTTTTTTAAAACACCTCATATACACATATGTATAAAACTGGGGTCGTTATAGCTGAGAGGTAAGGTGCTCACCTCTCAAGAAATGAACAATAGTGCAAAACTGTCAGTGGTTCGAATCCCATAAGTTTAAAGCATCCCTTAAATTTCAAAGAAGGTGAGATCAGTGCCTATCCAATTAGAGAGAGGCGGTCAACTCTGAGGTCATGTGTACGCACTATGTATGTAAAAGAACCTTTAGCAGTTGAATTTTGAAAAGAACACCAGGGCATGACAAATCCTGGGTGACAGGTTGCCTTGGCCTCTACAAATAATGTTGTGGCGCTTATTATTTCAGGCCATGTTATATTTACTCACACAATTTCCCATATCGTGTCTCATTGATTCATGTCTACTATCTCAACTTCCACTTATTAACTTGTTTAAGTCACACAACCAAAATATTTGTAACTTTCAGAAATCAGAGGAGCTAAGTGAAAAAAGAAAATACAGAAGAATACAAATATATATTTGTTGAAGATATGCTTACACAATATGCTTTGTTTTGAGAAAGTCCTTTAATATAGTGCATTTTACAAATCTATTTTTAACCTTTATACAAATTATTTAAAAGAGCATGTTGTAGATAATTATAGAAAAGCTTACCAATATTTGATCGCTGCTGAATTATCAAGTCTCTCTCTGTGATATATCGTTTCCAGAGGTGAGGATTACTGAGCCTTTCAATCTTCACAACAGTTAAGTCTGCATTTTCAAAGTCTATACTAATTTCTTTATAAATATTTTCACTTGCATTCACAGTCACCAAAGTGTGGTCATTTCTTTCATCATTGTTTCCAGAAATGAAAGGTTCAACTAAATTTTCAGGTTCCTGAAGGGCCATTCCAAGCCCTGCCAGTTTGAATGTCATCGTGGTAGTGTGTTATCTGTGGCAAGTTCAAATAATTCTGAATTAGTAAACTGTTAATGTGAGTTTTTTAAAGCAGACAATGCCTAATCCAAGAGACAGCATTAATAACTTAAGCGGAGGAGACAGAGAACATTTTTAAGTTATAAACAAAAAATGTACCCTCAAACAAGAAACTACATAGAGTGATCACAAACCATACTCCACACAGTAAGCAGCAAAACATACAAGGAGTAAAATATCACTTTTTGAATTGCCGATCATTGTCAGAACTGCTAAAGTAACTACTACGGTACTTCCAACTTTCTCCACCACAAACTCCCTATTTGGAGAAACAAAACAACTGAAAAAAACATGCACATTCCCCTGCATGGTAGAGGAACATGAAGAATGAAAACTCATTATCCCTTTGATTACAACAGTGAAAGTAGCAGTCAATTGTTAGTGACCATTTCTCAGCGTCACATAACAAATGTCATATTCACAGAAAAATTTCAATAAAAAAACAAACTCATACAACATTTTTCCCATTGCTGAGGTAGTCAAGGGATTTTGAAGGCTGAGGACTACAGACCGCTTTGCCATTGCTGTTGCCACGTCATGTGCTGGCTATGTTTGTTTTTTCACCCCCAATGGAAAAACAACATATGCCATACAGGGAATTAGAACCGCAGCCATCCTTGTCGGCAGGCAGGCCTCAAAACCATTCGACCACGCTGTCTTCACAGATAAATTTAAGCAAATACAATATTGATATGCCTCACAATATGTGCATAATCTTGTCTTCTTTTCACTCAATTTAAAGTAGAGGGTATCATTGCAGCTGGCTCCCTGACAGGAAACAAACATCAAAGCACTTTCATATACTAGCAGTGATGGTTTCTGTAGCAATTCATTTTACATGATAAAGTTCCTGGCACCAAGCACACTTTATTTTGACATTTTATGAATGAGAAAAAACTATAAGTCTACACAGTATACAAATACACACTGAGAAACATATACTTTATAATGGTTCTTAAATTTGATGCAAGTAGTGAGTTACAAATACAATATTATATTGTATTAGATATAATGGACCTATACTGCACTGTTAGAAAGTCAGTTGCAGCAACTCTGTTAGAATGAGAGGCAAGGTCATTGCTGAGTGGAACATTTATAAACAGCCTCCGGTATCAGAATAGAAATTCATGCAGTCAATTCAAAGGGAAAAGAAGGCACAGGGGTGGTGGTTGGCGTTGAATGAAGACTAAGTGAACTAGATGATAGCAGACAGTGACCATATCTGATTGCTTGCATCAGTGTCAGTTAACCAGAGCTGTCTAAGATCCAAGTGGCAGCCTGGCTGAGAGAAAATGAATTGAAGAGGGTAGGCAACCCTGATCCCAAAAATGTTATGCTGAATGCTGATGAGTTTTGCTGAAAGGTGCAGATATCACAACCTTGCAAACTTACTATGACACAACGTAATAAAACATTCTTTTCAGGATAAACAAGGAAGAAGCTTCAGAATGTACAAAAGGGCTGGCTATAGTGTGACTTTATGAGTGGATAATAGACATAGAGGCTTTGGGATATTTAGTGGATCTACTGTCCTGGTCATGCTGGGGTTTGTGGAAATGAAAGAGCTGACAACCAGGCCTCAAAGGCATCTGAAGTAGTGGGACACAGGACTTGCCAAAGACGGATGTGTCGGACCAAAAGGTGCAAACATCGCAGTCAAGCTGTAAACTAGCGACAACACATTCCGTTCTCTAGACTACATCCTGCCACTTGCAAAGCCTTATTCAGGGCTTGATAGCGGGAGATTGAGAATGAACACAGAAGAAGAAGAAGGGAAACAGGAAATAAATGGGATGACGTTTTGAAGTTGAATGACCTTCTCTTATAGGATGACAGAACAATCAATGAACTGGTGATCCACAGATAGCAAACTTTGAAATCGGATGAAGTAGGGAGACCTGAGTCTTTCAGACTGAGAAGACAGATCAGAAATGTGCACAATCAGCGAGCTACAGTATTTATATCCTTCACCATTTGCTGAGAGGGACATAACTTATTGGTCATCCCAGAATGCATTGACATTAATTTTAACAGAACAGTAACAAGTAAAGATTTTTGTTCTTGACAAAATCAAATAAAACCACACAAAACAACATGAAAATGAGTAGTTAAAATGTATGATATGCAAATGTTCATTTTTCTTTCTCATGGAAACTTTGTCACCAAACAAAGGCTATAAATTATAAAAAAATGTATTGATTGATTAGTTAGAGCGATTACTAACTAATCTTAAATTAATCAAAACTTTTAGAATTTAGCCTGTCCTATTAATCTGGAATTATGGAAACACGTTTGCAAACATTGACATGGTCATAGTCTCAGGTGTTTAAAAAAAAATAGCATTGTTTTAAAGCATGAGTTATGGTCATATGACATACGTTGACAAATCCATACCATAGACCTACATTTCATTCACTAACTGAAACTCAACAGGTTATTAAATTCTTAAAATTTAATTCATTTTTATTATATAATGACGCAATTAGTGAATTACGATTATCCTATAGACTGCTTTTTGTATATTCACAACAAACATCCTATTATAAAAATAGTTACAAAATAACAATTTAAAATATAGTCTATATGCTATTTAATTATTATAATTATATTAATATCACTCATTATTCACTGGTTCTTAATCTTATACTTTACTCTTTAGTATATTATACTTATCGCACATTACAGATTTTCATCCAAGATATGGAGATATCATTTCTTAACCTGTTCTAGCAGTGCTTTCCAAGAGTTGCCCTGCAAAATACTATTTCATTAAGTACAGTCCGACAAATGTTCCTTCAAAACTAGTAGCGATTAAATATTAAATGAAACATATTCTCACTTAAAGTTGACTTATCACAAACGAAAATGAAAACAAATTTCACCACCAATCCGGAAATAATTCTTGGAAAAGCACAGAAGCTCTGTGGCTGATATTTTTGCAACTGCAAATTTGTTTTATTTTTGTTTATAGCTAACTCTATAATAGGGTAATAACTTGAGCTGTTTTCATACTGGTGTTGCATTTACCGTATTGCTCCGAATATAGCACGCATAAAAAAAACCTCTTTCTTTTTTATTCTTCTCCTCATCTTCTTCGATGTTCGTTCTGAAAAGGACGTTAAATCATGACTGCGACGCCTGCGCCTTTCGGCTCGACACATTCGATTTGATGACGACATTTTTAGACCTGGCTTGCCTTCCCTCTTCGATCCCTAATCTCTTAGCCAGGCTGTACGGTCGCGGTCTGTTTCCAGGGTCGCCACTTGGACGTGGAATAGGATCTTGGTCAGTTATGGGTCACTTACCCAGATGCAAACAGTCAGGTATGAGCCGCTAGCCATTGTTTGTTCGGCCCCATTCATTTTTCTGAAAGCAGTACTCACAATGTTGACACAGACTATCGTATTTCACTGCAAACATGTATTTGCTACATGTTTCCATAGGTGTATTTTGCAGTTTGATGTGTATGTGTGTGTGTGTGTGTGTGCGCGCGTGCGTGTTTGTGTGTGTGTATATGTGTGTGTGTATGAACAGTATTGCTAAGGCAAGCTCTAGGTTTGGCAGACTAAAGTGAATGTCTGGAACCGACAAGGCACCAGTGTCGCCACCAATGTAAACATGTATCGTGCTGTGGTGTAGTGTTAACCACTCTTCTGCATGACTTTGTAACATGGACAGTGAATACAGACATGCCAGATAGCTAAACCGTTTTCACTTTATCTGCGTTGGTTGCTCGGTGTCAGTTGGCAGAACAAAGTGCCTAACTCTGAAATTCGCAACAAAACTAACATGTTCAGGATCCATACCCTTCTGCAAATAGCTCAGATAAGATGGACGGGACATGTTGTTCGAATGCCAGATGAACGCATCCCCAAGCAGCTGTTATACTGTGATCTCACCAAGGCAGATATTTAAACATATGTCCAGCGCATTTTCGGCCTTCCTCTCTTTCTTGTTCCTGTGACTATTCCCTTGAGTATAAGGTTGGGTAGCCTAATTGATCTTGACACATGCCTGTACAGTTGGAGTTTACGTATTTTTACAACAGTTAGTTACGACATTGGTACGACATTCTAGTAGATTGTATTTTGTATGTCGGCATTTAAGATTTGATTCATGTGCGTTATTTTGAGGATCTGTTTCAACCATCTCATCTTTTAAGAGCTTTGATTGTTTGTCCAGTCAGTATTTTAATGTCCATGTATCACACGTAAAATCGTATATAGACACAAAGTAAAGTATGTCATTAAAGATCACTGGGGGTATTTTGATTACCGTTTTCTCAAATATTTTTTGTTTTGCAATGAGACAAAAAGGCATTCCATAAACAGACTCAATTCATATCTCCAGAACGATTAGATGATCTATTTCTTGTGCGATGTTTGGTGTGCAATCTTCATGTCTTTACCACCACTTCGCTATTTATTCTATAACTCGAAAGCCTTGGAATTTGACAATGTTCTTTCAATATCATCATTATTTCTACTAATAGAAGTACAACAGTTTTAATGGCTTTACATTAGGATATGTATAAGTGGCAACTATTCAAATTGCTATCTCCAAGTATCAAAGCTTTTTCCTACTTGCGGGGATGTCAAAAATCTTCCATTTTCAGGATCAGTCCAATCTGGTACATTATAAACATTTTTCGCAGCGTATTTCCCGGAAAGTTATTTTTACAATTGGCACGCGCCGCCATCATTCATTCACATTTTTTTTCAATGTTGAGCATAAATCGGCACTACAGTTTGCCCCTTTCTGTCTCCAAGCGAAATTATAGACCTTTTGCACTTCAGTGTGAGACCTAGGTTTTCTTCTTCTTCTTCTTCTGCGTACACAGTCAGACAGTAACCATTATTTTCTCGAAAAAAGCGGCGGTCATCCTGAGACTCTCGCCACTACCAAAGAGCTTGTCTTGCAGTTCCACTGGTGATGGCCACATCTGCTCTCTCTGATCCTCGTATGTCGGGCAGTTCTGCAGCAGATGTTCGGTGGTCATTTTACCAGTACCGCACGGGCATTCGTCGGTACACCCTATCTTCAATTTGTTGAATAGGTGGTACCTCAGTCTGTTGTGGCCAGTGCGAAGTCTGAAGACAACGACCTGCTCTCTTCGGTTCAACTGGTAATAGGCATCGTTTTTGGTGTAACCAGTATGTTCGGTTTCCCATTTGGACATGTATCTGGCTTTGATAAGCCGTTTTGACTCTTCGTACGTCATACTGGTATCTGTTTGTGGTAGCCTTGCACCTTCTTTTGCCAGTCTGTCTGCCTCCTCGTTGCCTTGGATGTTGCAGTGTGACGGAACCCACTGTACCACTACCCTTTTTGGTGCGGACTGCTGGCACAGTTTGCAGAGTGCTGCTCTTAAGTCATTAAGCTCAGTGTTTTTCTGGCTTTTTAGCGCTGTGACTACTTCGAGAGCATCTGTCAGCAGGACTATATGGCTCTCATTTTCACTGTGTGTTACCATATCTTCCACTGCCGCCCTCAGTGCCTCTGCCTCTGCTCTGAAATTGCTTGTGTACTTACCAGTAGCGAATGACAGTGTTATTTTTCTGCCATTTGGTAGGTTCAGGAATGCTCCTGCCCCTCCGTTCTGTGTAGTGTTTGTTACAGAACCGTCGGTGTATGCATGGGTCCAGTCCATGCTTGGGTAGCTTTTCGTTATGAAGCTTAGGGTAGTGTCTCTCCTTTCTTTTTCACTCTGGCAGTTTTTGTTTGCAATACCTGGTATATTTTCTACCACCTCTGGAAATATATCCGGCCTCCAAGTAGGTTTTCGTACAGTAGTGATGGGTTTTGGTGTTGTTAGTGCGTTTATGGGATCTTCGTGCATCTTTGCTTTGGCTATTTCTGCAAAGTTTCTCCGCTTTAGTTTCCCATTTCCCAAATTGTTTAGTCTATGGTACATTGGATGGTCAGTCAGTCTTCTGAGTTTCTCTGACTGCAGCTGGGCTCTGCAGTCTCTTCTATCGGTCATGGATTGCAATTTTGTAATCTTTTCAAGTTCTACAATTGGCGTTGACTTCATGCCACCTGTTATAATTCTCATGGCTTGGTTTTGAAGTTTGTTAACTTTATCGAAGTTCGCCTTCGCTGCGGTTGTCCATGCCGCAATGCCATACTCGAGAACTGGTCTCACTCTTCCAGTGTATAGTTTCTTTAGTATGCCTTCGTCTGCTCCCCAGCTTGTGCCAGCAAGTTTCCTCATGATCGCCATTCTTTCTCTGGCTTTCATTCGGTTTCTCTCAATCTGACTTTTCCATGTCATGCGCCGATCAAATGTGACTCCCAGATAGGTTGGGTTGTCGTTTGGCTGCAGGATTTTGCCATTCAGACTTAATTTGGTACTTTGGGGTTTTAATGAGAGCGAGAATATTGTGCACGTGGTTTTCTCCTCGTTTATTTTGACCAGCCATGAGTTCGCCCACTCTTCCAGCGATGTTAGGGCCGTCTGCATCCGATTTCTTGCTATGGTGAGATTCTTTTCAGAGGTCCACATAGCCAGATCGTCTGCAAACATTGAGCTATGGACTCTTCTTGGTATATTCTCTGTAACATCGTTTATATATACCAGGAAGAGTGTGGGTGACAATACTCCCCCTTGGGGTACTCCCTGCTCGAGTGTCACCTTTTTGCTCATCTGCCCTTGTACTTGGACTCTGGCCGTTCTTTGTTTGAGGTAGTGGTTGATCCACTTGTACATCCTCCCACAGACATCACTTCTTCTTAGCTTGACTCTAAGTCCATCCTTCCAGACTTTGTCAAATGCCTTTTCCAGATCCACCCAAACAGCTACTGTGTGTTTCTGTGCCTGGTAGGCATCTTCTATCTCCTGGGCTATGAGGATGATCTGGTCCTCAGTGGATCTGTGCTGTCTAAAGCCGGCTTGCTGTGGAATTAGTATTCGTTTTTCTTCCAGATGCCACATCAGTCTGGTGTTAAGCATCCGTTCCATCAGCTTGCCGACACAGCTCAGTAGGCTAATGGGCCTGTATCCATTTGGATCTGTTTTGTCCTTGCCTGTTTTTGGTACTGGTACCAGTATTGCATCTTTCCATGCCTGGGGTACAATACCCCTTTTCCAGCTTTGGTTCAGGACTGATAGTAGTTTCTTCTTCGCTGTTTGGCCCAGCCCCATCAGCATTTCGTTTGTTATCCCGTCTTTTCCGGGAGATTTCCTTTTCTTTAGCGTTCTCATAGCCTCTTCCATTTCGCGCATTGTAAGTTTGGCCATCATGTGCTCTTCCGGAGCCGTATTTATGTTTTCGTGTCCCTTTAGCTCTTCGCTAATGTCTGTATGCTTATCTGCAGGGACCTCGATGTGGTTTGCTCTGGCATAGTGATCGACAAAGGCGTTTGCGGCTTTCTTACCTGTGATCAAGTTCTCGCCCTGCTTGATAGTAATTTGTTTATTTGACGGGGTTTCGTCATTCATGGCTCTGACTAGCTTCCATAGCTTGTTCCCTTCTTTGTCCAGGTTCAGACTTTCCGTTTTATTTTTCCAGCTTTCTCTTGCTGTTTGCTTGAGAGTGTGTTTGTACTTCGCCGCTGCAGCTTTGAGGGCGATGTTTGCCTCCATGGATTTTTCTCGTTCTGCCATGTTCCTAGCATTTGTCACTGCATCTTCCACTTTCTGTAACTCATCATTCCAGTAGGGCTTATAGTTTTTCCTAGCTCCTCTTGGGATGGTTTCAGTGGCGGCTTGCATTATTGCCTTGCTTAGGCTCTCCACCATGGGCTTCATTTTGGTGTTTCGTGTGTTGATGGTTTCACACAGCCCATCTGTCAGGATTGCAAATCTGTCCCAGTCGGCTCGTTTGTAATTCCAACGTGGGAGCGGTTTTGTTTCCTGTGGGCCTACTTCCATGTCAATGGTTAGCCTGATCGGCCTGTAGTCGCTACCTGCCAGTTGGTTTAGCACCTGGCGGTCTATTTTATAGTGTATGTCCTGTGTGGAGAAGGCCAAATCTGGAGTCGAGGTGGTATGCCATGTTCTTGAGTAGAAGCTAGGGCTATCCTCCGGCCTATTGATTAGGGAGAGATTTGCATCTATCTCCCAATCTTCCACTTCGTCACCTCTACTGTCTGTGTCAGAGTATCCCCATCTCTCCGAGTGGCTGTTGAAATCTCCAACTACTATGCAGTTGGAGTCTCTGACCTCCATACTCGAGAGCGATAGGTCTCTGTTTGGTGGTCCGTACAGATTGAAAATGCGGAGCTTCGTCTCTTTAACCATTATGTCAACTCCTACAATTTCTGCTTGTCCGGTGTGATTGACAGGTACCGCGCTACTCGGTATGCTGTTTCTGGTCAGTATCAGGACCCCTCCTTTGTGGCCTTCTCTATCTAGACGGAAGGTCTGATATCCTCTGATTGAGAATTTATGGTTATTGTTGAGGTGCGTTTCCTGGATACATGCCACGTCAATCTTACCTTCATGCAGGTGGTGTGTTAGGGAAAGTTTTTTGTTAATGACTCCCTCCGCATTCCACTGTAGTATTTTGAGGGTCTTGAGGTTTTGGCCAATAGACGTTGCCCCATAGCCATGTGCCTTGACTCCACGACACATGGGTGGGTGACCACCAGTAGTCAAGGGTGGGCCCCTTCGAGGCGTGAGGCCCGGCGCTATCGCTGCCTGGCGGGTCTCCTCAGGATGAGCGCCATACGTTTTTCTAATAGGTTGTACTGCCATCATACTGTGATTTACGTTGCACTGTTTTGTTAGGCTTGCGGCCCCGTGCATCCGATTTCAACAGGCGTTTCTGTAGGGATGCCCTCCTTAGCCTTTGGCTGTCCCCAGCCTATCTGCAAGGCAGCAGTTGTTTACGATCAGAGTTTTCTCTCTTATGGAAGTTGTCTTACCAGACTATCGAGTCTTCACTACTCGTGTCTATAGGGTGCAATGATGATATGTGATGATATATGAGATGGACTGGTTTACCCGGAAGAGAGGCAGTCCAGTGTGTCTGTATCCCAGGATCGTCACGTCCTGCCAGAAACGTAGCATTTGCATGTGAGTGGGGTATCTCTTTTTCCCTTTATTTTCTTGGCTTCTATGCAGGGATGGTACGCCTAGCATTCCCCGCCACCTGGGGTGTTGACACAGTGGGGCAGGTGTGCAATGTCCGCTGGTCTGCATCTCTTCTGCGTCCAGTATGATAGTTATATGGCTGATAACGTACAGAGGTAGATATCGTAGCCGGAGTGCATTCAGCCAGGGGACAAGCCTGGTAATGTCACAGAGATGTTGTTCGCCTGATGTGCTCTCATGGTCAGTGGTTGAGTCTTGACAGTTCACAGTGAGGTGGCTGCTCTACTGTTTTCGACACCCCGACCAGGTACTAAGTCTTTGGTTGGTGTTTTCGCACCCCAACGCCGTATAGGGTGAGTATCAAGCAGTTGTCCGCCCGCTTTGATTTGGCGGACGGCAAGGACCTCTTACTGTGGCTCTACCTGATAGGGCTGGGGCGCAAGCCCCAGGTCCCGAGCATGTAGGAGCCTCCCATTGCAGTGGTGCTGAGATTTTGGGCGGGATTGCGGCTTACAAGGGTTCGGCCGTAATCCCTCACATGGTAGCCTCGCGCCCTTGGCTTATCAGCCTGGTACGTGAACCAAAGTGTCTGCGGCTCCTCTCGATTTGAGCTGGTTTTCCGTAGCAACGCCCTGTCATTTGTAGGGTAAAACTGACCTGTCTTCAGATGATCTATTTCCAGCACCCGTTCACTATTTGGTCAGACGAATTTATTGAGGGCTTTTGTCTGTCAATGACCAGGTATTTGAAATCTGCGGTTTCTGCGGATTTAAACACGATTTCCGTAGCGTTCTTTCATTTGAGTGTTTGAGGGCTGACTTGTCATCCGTGAGTCTAATACCAGCGTACGTTCGTTATTAGACCCAAACGGTAGTGCTCTCGATTTGTCAGTTGTTCTACAGTATTGGCGTGTTCAGTCAAATTAAGCCGCAGGTTCCACACCTGGTGGTGCCCTTCCGTCAATTCCCTTAGCGAGACAATCAAGTTTCTTAGAGGGTAGCCCCAGATTTTCGAGGGTCTAATTCCAGCACATGTTCTCTATTAGACCCCACGAAGGTGTACTTTTGATAATCATTCTGCAGTATTGGCGTGTTTAATTAACTTAGGTCTCAGGCTCCACTCCTGATAGTGCTCTTCCATCAATTCCTTTATCAAACACTGGATGCAGACAAAACCGGGCCACAGGGGGCATAACCCCAGAATTCTGGGGGTCTAGGTCCAGCACCAGTTCAATATTAGACCCCAGAAGAGTAGACCTAGGTTTTAACTTCACCTGGTTCCATGTCCGAGCTTTTGCAGTGACTGATTATAAGGGCAATGTTTGTTTTGACGTGATAAGTTGCCAACTGATCCTCAAGATTTTGCAAAGGCATTTGATGATTTTGTCAAAGTCGTTTGATTGAGTACCTCATCAAAGATTGTTTCAGAATTTGCAATCACACGATACTGGTGGTGGAGCTGCCTATTTGATAGAAAATTGGTTAACGGGCAAAAGACAGAGAGTTTGCATAAATAATGAGTACGCTACTCTGATTGGTGTGAGTGATGTAATAAGTGGAGTATGATCAGGCCTTGTTCTTGATATACATACATTATTTCTACAATGATATCGGGTCAATGATTACAAAATTCGAGGATGAAATACATTTTACGGCAGGGTGTCCTGTCAGGAAGAAGTGGATCTATTGAGATCGGATTTAGTTACGATTCAAAAATGATCTCAGAGCTGGCAGACGGAGTTTAATGTGAAAAATGTACAGTCATCCACATGGGAAGATCCAATAAGGAATACATTTACATGATGGGAGAGAACAGTATTAGAGGAATAAAGGAAAAGGACCTAGGTGCTTTAATATATCATGCCGGTAAGGTGGGGGGGGGGGGGGGGGAAAGCAAGTCCAGATGGCAGTGGAAAAGACCAAACACTAATGCAATGCTGGGTATGATGAAAAGACACATTACCCGTAAAAACAAGGAAGTGATAGTCAAACTACGAGGCGTGTTCAAATGGAACCGGACCTAACAGCAATAAGTGAACGTACGTACGATGCACACGATGACTTCACTTATGATGTAAACAGCACATACCAACCGTCAAGTTTGCAAAATGTCATTATTCTACGACTCATAGTTTCCTTAGACCGTTGAAAACATGGCGGGTATGATAGGGAATCCGTCCAGAGTTGATCAGCGAGCCGTGATTCGTTTCTAACAGCTGAAGGATGTCGACCAGTTAACATTCATCGCAGAATATAGGCAGTGTATGGTGACAAAAGTGTGTCGAAGACAACAGTGAAGAACTGGACAACGATGTTAAAAAAAAGGATGTGAGTTAACGAAAGATCTTCCGAGATCAGGTAATGCGCATATTGTTAAGTCAGAAGATGCTATCGCCAAAATTGATGCACACAATTCTGGTGGACCGTCGCCGGAGCTTACGTTCGCCACATTTTTGTCACCATACACTGCCTGCATTCTGCGATAAATGTCAACTAGTCGACATCCTTCCGCTGTTAGAAACCGAATCACACCCCCAATGTTTTCAACGGTCTGCTGAGGAAACTATGAGTCGCAAAATAAAGCAATTTTTCAAACTTGACGGTTGGTATGTGCTATTTACACCAGAAGTTACCTCATCGTGCGCATCGTACGTATGTTCACTTAGTGCAGTTAGGTCCGGTTTCATTTGAACACGTCTCGTATATAGATAATCGGTGAGACCTAAATTAGATAACTGTGCTCAGGAGTGGAGTCTTTATCAAAATGGGGATATAAACATACTAGAAAGGATATAAAGAAGAGCTACAAAATTGATCGTGTGATTATAGAATTAAAGTTTTGAGGAAAAGCTCAGAAAAAAACTGGTCAGTGTCTAGAACACAAAAACAATTCGAGTTGACTTAATTCAAGTTTATAAATTAATCAATAGAAAGGATACATTAAAATAAACTAAGTTTTTTTCAAAGTACTACAGGCTACCAGAACAAGAGGGCACAACTACAAATTGAAGATGGGTCCAGATTAAATATGAGAAACAATTTTTTTAGTCGGAGAGTGGTGAATGCTTGACATGCATTGCAACAGGATGTGGCGAAAACAGGGTCAGTATGCATTCCAAAATAGTTTAAATGCTCACAGTTATTTTTAGTATATGTGGAAGGGAATATACTGGTTTTATACAGTCTCTTTAGAGCCTTTTAAACCGATATAATGAATTTGAGTTAACTCCAAGCACTATCTTCATTGGTTGCCTTTTACGACATGCTTGGAAGATAACAGTCGACGTATGTTTTTAAATCTCCAGTACCATCAGGATTACCAACACGAATGTTCTAAAGACACATTCTTAATGTCCGAATTTAAAAAAAAATGACAGTTAAGATAATTCATTTGTCCTTTTTTTTTGTGGCTAAAAAATGTCTTGTATTTTATGATCGTTTACCGAGATCCGATAACTTGTTTAACATTTAGGTCTTGTATAATTGGCGCCAGAAAAATCAGTTTGACCATATTTTACATTTTTCGGGTGACAACACGCTGTTTCTTCTTCTTCTTCTTCTTCTTCTTCTTCTTCTTCTTCTTCTTCTTCTTCTTCTTCTTCTTCTTCTTCTTCTTCGTTCGTTCGTTCGTTCGTTCTCAATCTCCCGCTACCAAGCCCCGAAAAAAGTTTTGCAAGTAGCGGAATGTAGTCCAGAGAACGGAATAAGTTGTGTCGTGGTTTACAGTTTGATTGCGATATTTGCACCTTTCGGTCCAACACATCCGACTTCAAAAATCATTTTTGAGTACCGGGTTGCCCTCCCTCTTCGATCCCTTCTACTTAGCCAGTCTGCTCTGTTGTAGCTTATTATCCAGGATCACCACAGAGAGGTGTAGAAGGGTCTTGGCAGATCTAGTTCGCTGGCCCTGACGCTAGCAGTCAGACATGGGTCGCTGACCGCTGCAGTTTTTGCGCTGCTCAGCGTCTTGATTCCGCTGTTTTTTTATTAGAGTTTGAAACCGCTTTGCGAAAGTACGCTCTTTTCAGTCAGATACAGTTTTTTTTTCAAATATTATTTTAGAGTGTGTAGTTCACACACACAATTATCAGCACCCAGGCCTAAACTCTTATTGGTAATGTTAATATACTTTAACTACACTTTTCACTATTGCAGTATTATAAAATCATTATATATTATCCTATTGGTGTAAATAGTATAATACAAACAAGGCACTAACACTAAAGATATTAAGAACATGCATTTTTCCTTTGGCAACCTATGGATGTGAAACATGGACGATTACAAAAGCAATAAGAGCGAAGATAAGTGAAACTGAGACAGTGCTAAAGAAGAATCCTGAAAATCGCGTGGACAAAAAAAGAAAGAAACAAATCCATCCGACAAGACCTGAATGTGGAAGAGAATTGGCTTAAAATGATGTAATGACCGAAAACTGAGGTGTTTTGGACACGTTAAACGACACAACGTACTGGAAAGAGTGGTAATGGAGGGCATGGTCACTGGAGAGCGAGGAAGGGGCGACTGAGAAGACGATGGACTCAGGACATCAAGGAGACTTTGGATTTGACCTTGGAGCAGGTCGGAAGACTGGCGGAACACAGTTTCCTACAGACATGCTGTCATGAAAGCGACGTTCTTCAAATTACATGCTTCGGGATGATGATGGTGTGAAAATTATTCTTTAGCCATCGATCTCTGCGAGAAGCCATAGGATCACCTATCACCGGCCCCCTTACAGGAATCCTGTTTCCGACCATTTGCAGTGGCGGTTTCAATGGCATTGGATTTATATGATGTGTTTGCCAATCGCATTGCACAATATGCTTGGAAAGATACAGTGGCTCTATTATTTTCATTCTAGTACCACTCGAGTGGTGTTGAATATTGGTTGGGGATCAAGATGCTGAGCAGCGCATGAGCTGCAGAGGTCAGCGACCCATAGCTGACTGCTAGCGTCAGGGCCAGCGAACCATAGCTGCCAAGACCCTTCTACACCTTTACGCGGTGATCCTGGATACCAGGCTGCAGCAGGGCAGACTGGCTAAGGAAAAGGGATCGAAGAGGGAATGCTAACCCGGTACTCAAAAAATGCTTGCTGAAGTCGGATGTGTTGGACCGAAAGGTGCAAATATCGCAGCCAAGCTGTAAACTACAACACAACTCATTCCATTCTCTAGACGACATTCTGCTACTTACCCTTTCAGGGTTTGGTGGTGGGAGATTGAGAACGAACGAAGAAGAAGAAGAAGAATATTGATTGTGTTTAATAATATTTAGTGGGGGAGGGGAAGGGGGCAGGAGTAGAGGAGGTGGTGTTCAGATATGACATCATCTATTTTTTTAGCAGCATAATCATTGTTTTTTATCAGCTGTTCAATCTCGGTTCAGCTTTCCCGTTGCTGCGTTTCCTCCCAGTGGTGATTATGGCTTATATATAGTCTGCCAGCTCATAGTCAATGTCGACTCATGAAGCCCAAACATGTATTGCTACTTGACAATGGAAATGTCATATTTTCCTCTATGACCAGTCACATTCCTTCATCCTGGATACATTCCAACGTTTGACACCGTGACCTTGACTGTGTGAAATATTTTAGCTGCTAAAGTTGACAATGATAACAACTATCAGATAATGAAATCAATAGTATGGTAGAGTAACAACATATGTATGTATGTCTGCAACAACATCCGAGGCGTCTCCGGTGGAATGCTTACCACCCACTGTGCACTTCCGTGGCCCAAGACGAGGCTGGGACCCGAAGCATTGCACCCGAAGCTGAGGAACGGGTTATCAATATCATCAGAGAAGCAAATTTTGATTCTGTGGGCCCACAAGAAGTGTATTAGGAGAAGTGCTGCTTTTTGAAGAATACGAGTCAAAGTAATCGAATCTAATCGAATCTAATCGAATCTAATCCGAAATAGTCAGCATGGGTTTTATTATAGGGAGATCGTGCTTAACAAATCCATTAGAATTCATGAAGGAGGTTACTAAAATGATTGATAAAGGGGAGCCAGTGGATATTTATATAGATTTTGCAAAGGCCTTCGACAGAATACCTCATCAAAGATTATTTAGAAAGTTAAAATCATATGGAATAGGTGGGGAAGTTGCCAAATGGATTGACAATTGGTTAACGGGAATAATACAGAGGGTGGGCATAAATAAGGAATACTCTGAGTGGTGTGAAGTGAAAAGTTGTGTGCCACAGGGCTCCGTTTTTTTGGGACCAATTTTGTTCTTGATATATATAAATGATTTGAACATTGATATGGGATCCAGAATTACAAAATTTGCTGATGACAGAAAACTATGCAGTAGTGTCTCATCTAAAGCGGTAGTGGATATATTGAGGTCGGATTTAGATAAAATTCGAGAATGGTCTGTAAGCTAGCAAATGAAGTTTAATGTAGATAAATGTACAGTCATCCACAGGGGTAGATCCAATATGGAACATAATTACACAATGGGAGAGAACAATATTAGAAAGATAGATAAGGAAAGGGACCTAGGGGTTATAATAGATCATACAGGTAAGGTGAGTGAGCAAGTTAAGGTAGCAGTGAAAAATACAAATGCAATGTTACGTATGATAAAAAGAAATATTAAACATAGGAGCAAGGAAGTGATAGTCAAACTGTATACAGCATTAGTTAGGTCTAGATTGGAGTTCTGTGTACAGATGTGGAGTCCTCACCATAGATGGGATATAAACATGCTGGAAAGAATACAAAAAGAGCGACAAAGATGATAGTGGGATTCCAGAATTACAATTATGAGGACAGACTCAGAAAAAAAGATGGAGTACAGTATTGCCACATCAAGCAGTTGGATGAGACAGAGATAAGAAATATGGTGAAGGAGTTCAACCACACCATAGATAAGTCATCTGTCCCTGAGGACTGGCTTCAGAGCTATCTGTGGCCACTGCCTAAACCTGGTAAGGACTCCACACTTCTCAGCAGCTATCGAATCATCGCCATACTGGCACAGACGAATGCACCTGTGGTACACGGAAACTGACCGCTGAACATCTCCTGCAAAATTGCTTGACATACGAGGACCAGAGAAAGCACATGTGGCCATCACCAGTGGCAACACTAGACAAGCTCTATGGCAGTGTCGACAGCCTCAGGATGACAGCTGCTTTCTTCGAACAAATTCAAGTTGACGTCTGACAGCGTACAAAGAAGAAGAAGAAGAAGAAGAAGAAGAAGAATCACCATACAAAATGTATTTAGAAAATTGCTCGAGAAGATAGTGACCAACCTTGAACGGGAGCAGATTCTACCCGATACGCTGGGCAGCTATAGAACAGCGAAGGAGAGATGGGGTAACACTGGAACTTTCGCGTATGATGTGCACGAGAGGTTTCAGTCAAAGCGAGAAATATTCGCGGTGGCACTCGACCTGTAAGACGCACACAACCGTGTCAATTTTGGGACCTTAATTACCTGTCTGAAGCAGTGTAGTTTAAACCCGTGGCTGGTTAGTTGGATATCAGCTGCCCTGATAGAAAGAACAGTTGCGCTATGCGTGATATCGTGGACATCAGAACATAGATGAATATGTCCAGGACTGCCTCAATGGTCTCTGCTCTCACCTGTGCTGTTCAACATCTACACAGTAAAAGTGGCCAATATTCAACCCACGGGGACAGGGCGAACGTTGACATTTGCCGATGACATCCTAACCTACAGGACTGGCTCAGACAAGCAAGCGTTGGTCAAAGACATACAGGAAACCTTGCAAGCAATCTCACAGTGGTGCGGCGAATCAAGCTCCAAGGTCAGTCCGAACAAGAAAGTCTTATGGGAACACTTAAGGAAAAAAAAGTTTAGAAAGGTCACAATGATGGGCATTTTAGATAGAGCAGATGGGTCAGACTATCTAGATAGCAAAATAATAGGTATCAACCTTAGGTTACAGGTGATGTGTGCGGACATGGGAATGGAATTTCTTGATGTTAAAGTAGAAAAAAGTAAAATGTTAGGGGAGGTTTACATCTAAATGAGATATGACAGCATGTTGTAGCAAAGTATACGTTTAATCATTGTGTTAGAAATTTAAACTAGTAAGGCCTATGAGGTATGAGACTAAAGATAGACCTACAATAGGGTGCTATAGAGGATGTAGTCAAAGGGGAAAGTTGTGGTCAGGGAAGTGTGAAATAAGTAGTGGAAAAGCAAACACTAAAATGATAAAGCAGAAGCAAAAAGAGGAAAACCAACAACATTACAAACTAAAATGTTTTTATGCAAATGTGAGAAGCATAGTAAATAAAAGAGAAGAATTGGAACTGTATGTAGAAGAAGAAAAACCAAATGAAATAGGATTAACAGAATCATGGACATATGAGGAGATTGCAGATAGTGAACTTGAAATAGAGGGATATACAATGTTAAGGAAAGATAGGATAGTTAGAGACAAGACTAAGGGAGGTGGCGTTTTATTATACTGTATAAATTCTGTTAATATAACGATCAAAGATTATTTATCATGTGGTAACAAAAATGAAAGTGTATGGGGAGAAATAGAAAGTGGGGGTGAAAAAAACAGTGATTGGAGTGTGCTACAGATGTCCATCGAGTCAAAAAGAGGAAGATGAGAAGCTGATTAGTAGCATAGCAAAGGCAAGTGAAGGTAAATTATTATTAATGGGAGATTTCAACTTTCCAGAAATAAAATGGGATATGGCAGAAGCACTTGTAGAGTCAAAATCTTTTGTTAAGTACATAACTGACAATTTTTTTAATTCAACACGTAGAAGCAGCCACCAGAGGCAAAAACACACTCGACCTAGTTTTTACTACAGAGGAAAATATGATTGAAAACTTTACCGTTGGGGAACTGTTTGGCTCAAGTGACCATCAAATCCTCCGTTTGGATCTTATTGCAGGGAAAGAAGTAAACATAAACACGCGAACATACGACTACTTTAAGGCAGATGTTAAGAGGATGAAAGAGGCAGCGAACCACATAATCTGGAAAGATATTGTCGTAGGAATATATGTTGAACAGGAGTGGGAGAGTTTTAAAACAGTTCTAGAAACGCTAAAAGAGGAATGTGTTCCATGTAGGGAGCTAAACCCCAAGCGTAAAAAGTGGATAACTAGATTTGTAATGAAATGTAGAAAAGCGAAAAATAAAACATGGAAAAAAAATATAGAGGCATGTAAATCGAAAGAAACATATTTAAAATATTTGGACAAGCAGAACATCTCAGAAAGCGAATAGAACAGCAAAAATAGACTTCGAAAAAAAAATTTGCTCAGAGGATCAAGACTGACAGTAAAAGCTGCTTCTCTTATGTTAGAAATAAACAAAAAACGAAAGACAAAGTAGGCCCTCTCATAGACAGTACAGGGAAAATAATAAGTGAGAATATGGAGGCAGCTAATCTGCTCAATAAGTACTTTGGCACAGTCTACACAAAAGAGGACTGCTCAAAGATCCCAGAGCCTATAGATATTTTTCAAAGAGACATGGATACAGCGGGATTAAGATCAATCTGTATTACAGAGGAAATGGTTTTAAAAAAATTGGAGGTGTTGAAAGTGAATAAATGTCCAGGTCAAGATGGTATTCATCCAAAATTGCTGTATGAAATTACAGACCAACTAGCAAAACCATTGGCTATATTATGTTCTCAATCACTTACAAAAGGGATTGTTCCACGGGATTGGAAAGATACAGGAGTGATCCCCTTATTCAAAAAAGGCAAAAGATCAGATCCAGCAAATTATAGACCGGTGAGTTTAACGAGCATAGTCTGTAAATTGTTAGAGTCAATAATCAAAGAAAACATTGTAATGCATTTAGACAAATTAAACCTAATTAGAAATAGTCAGCATGGGTTTACTAGAGGGAGATCATGCTTAACAAATCTAATAGAATTCATGGAGGAGGTTACTAAAATCATAGATAAAGGGGAGCCAGTGGACGTTATTTATCTAGACTTTGCAAAGGCCTTTGATGGAGTACCTCATCAAAGATTATTTCGAAAGTTATAATCACATGGAATAGGTGGGGAAGTTGCCAAATGGATTTAAAATTGGTTAACGGGAATAATGCAGAGGGTGGGCATAAATAAGGAGTACTCTGAGTGGTGTGAAGTGAAAAGTGGAGTGCCACAGGGCTCGGTTTTGGGACCAATTTTGTTCTTGATATATATAAATGATTTGGACATTGATATGGGATCCATGATTTGCAAAATTTGCTGATGACACAAAACTATGCGGTAGTGTCTCATCTAAAGCGGAAGTGGATATATTGATGTCCGATTTAGATAAAATTCGAGAATGGTCTGTAAGCTGGCAAATGGAGTTTAATGTGGATTAATGTACAGTCATCCACATGGGTAGATCCAATATGGAACATAATTACAGAATGGGAGAAAACAATATTAGAAAGATAGATAAGGAAAGGGACCTAGGGGTTATAATAGATCATACAGGAAAGGTGAGTGAGCAAGTTAAGGTAGCAGTGAAAAAGGTAAATGCAATGTTAGGTATGATAAAAAGAAATATTAAACACAAGAGCAAGGAAGTGATGGTCAAACTGTATAAAGCTTTAGTTAGACCTAGATTGGAGTACTGTGTACAGGTGTGGAGTCCTTATCATAGAGGGGAAATAAACATGCTGGAAAGAATACAAAAAAGAGCGACAAAGATGATAGTGGGATTCCAGAATTACAGTCATGAGGAACCACTCAGAAAAACCGGCCTACAGTGTCTTGAAGAGAGAAGAATTCGTGGTGACTTAATTCAGGTTTATAAGATGATCAGAGGAATGGATAAATTAGACTTTAACAAGTTTTTTTAAAAATACAGCCACCCACAATAACACGAGGGCATAGCTACAAGCTGACTAAAGAGAGGTCCAGATTAGAAATTAGGAAATATTTTTTTAGTCAGAGAGTGGTGTCTGCTTGGAATGCATTGCCAGGGGAGGTAGTGGAGGCAGGGACAGTTAATGCATTTAAGAATAAACTGGATGCGCATAGCTTTTAGAGCAAGGTGATGTAAATGTAACTGGTTGTATACAGACTCTGCAGTATAAAGACGTTAAGTTAAGGCCTGCATTATGTGGTGCTCTTTGAATAATTACACAGTAAAGGCTGAGCGCCGGGGCATCACTTTTGATGGTTGCACAATTGACAGGTGTGACAGGTTGAAATACCTCGGAGTGACTTTTGATTGCAGTCTTTCCTATAATTGACATGTTGACCACATCGTACAAAGATGCAAGAGAGGGATAAGATCACTCAAGACTATGGCTGCTGTCGACTTGGAACAACGCCTCCTGTTAATCCTATTTGTTGTCTGTCATCGATTACGGGCTAGGCATCCTCACACTATCATGAACACAGTATGAAAGGTTGGACCGCATCCAGAATGACGGTATGCGACTGGTTCTGGGCTGCACTAGAGATACCCCGATTGTGATGATGCGGTACATGTTGGGATTGTTATGGGTGACACCCAGACATAAACTGGCACAAGTCAAAACCTATATGCGTGTCACCACAGACACGCAGCACCCTCTGCACAGTAGTATCTCAGACATCAAGGGATCAAGAATCAAGAGACGGTCGTCATGGATGGCACAGGCTGTGACAATAATCGGACACGTCACTCCAGGTGAGACGATAGCCAAAGGGGAAGAATGGGTCCACACTGGTGTTAAAATGATAGAGTACCAGAGAGTCATAACCTTAGGCAAGGAATGTGGAAAACGGAGCAACCAGAGAGCAGAGCACAGGGTAAATCAGCTGATAACTGAGAACACCCAGAAGAGTGACGCTGTCATATACACTGACAGATCAGTCATGCGCAGTGGGACATCAGGCCGGGGTTTCTCGGCTACATTGAGAGAAGAGGTCGTTGCTGAGCGCAGTAGGGCATACATGTCAACAACCTCCAGTATGAGAATGGAGACGGAAGCAGTGACCTCAGCACTGAAATAGATATCTGAGACTTCTTTAACAAGTGCAGTGATCGTGACAGACGCGCAAGCCGTACTTCAGAAAGTACAGAAGGGATGGCTTAGATACGAGCGAATAGCAGCTGCTGAGGCCTCAAATCTCAAGGCATTGACCTAGATCTATTGTCCTGCTCATGCTGGGTTCCAGGGCAATGAAAGAGCTGACATCTTGGCTTCACGGGCTCCCATCATGGGCACATTGGTGATGGACAGAAGTGACATTTTGAAATCAATCAATGACAGGCTGCTGGATGACTACACCACAATAGATGAAGCAGCAAACCACAGACTGCAAAGTTTCGACATTAAACGAGGTTCGAGCTGAGTGGGGCGCATGAGAGGAAGGAGCAGGAGAGTGTACAGCCAGCGATCTACAGGGACCATCAGCATCCATACCTTACGTCATTTGATGAGAAAGACTGAGCACCTATGGGTATGCACGGATTGCAGTGACGTCGATTCATAGAAACAGAAACAGAAACTCAGAAAAAGCGGCCTGAGCTATCGAGAAAAGAGACGAATTCGAGGTGACTTAATACAGGTTTATAAGATGATCAGACGAACGGATAAATTAGACTATAACACGTTTTTTTCTTCAAAATACAACCACTCATAAGAACAATAAGGCATAGCTACAAATTCTTTTAGTCAGAGAGTAGTGAATGCTTGGAATGCATTGCCACAGGAGGTAGTGGAGACAGGGACAATTAATGCTTTTAAGAATACATTGGATGCGCATAGCTTTTAAAGCAAGGTAATGTAAATTAAACTGGTTGTATACATACTCTGCAGAGTCTTCTAAACCAGTATAAATACGATAAGTTAAGTTAAGTTAAGTATGGGACATGCAAGAAATCAGTGTTGGCACTGAGATCAAGGTATATCGTGCTGTAGTGCTATCTGCTCATCTTGACGCATGCGAAACATGAATAGTCTATAGCAGGCATGTAAGGAAACTCAACCACTCTCCTGTCTCCGCATGCTGCTCAGGATCGGCTGGCAGGATAGAGTGCCAAATGCTGGTGCACATACAGGGTGAGGCTGTCGAGCATTCACATTCTGCTGCAGAGAATCCAAATTAGATGAACTGGGTATTTTTTTTTCACATGACCGATGAGCGCCTCTCATGGCAACTGCTTGTCGCTGATTTTAGGACTGGCCAACTCTCGCCAGGTGGACAGAAGAAACTATATAATGACTGAAAGTATCTTTGAATGACTCTGAAAGTATCTTTGAACAGTTTGCTTATTGGTATTGCCTCTTGTGAGCTGCTTGGTTGAACCATCCAGCCTTTCTCACTACCAACGCACATTGTTCTCGAATCTGTGAGGAGAGAATCATTACTGTAGCGCAGAAAAAGTGAGCTGCGCGAAAGGACAATGCAAGGCGACCCAATTACTGACACTGTACACGTATGTCCAACATTCGGCAGAGTTTGTCTACAGCCATATGTGGTCACTTCCTGATGGATATGTCCGACGCTCTCGCCGTCTTTGCTTGCGATGGGCAACTATTACTATTATATACAGCACTATTCATTACCGTACACACACACAATATGTACTGCACTTTTTAGAATACCTCATAACAAATGTAGCGGCCATTAAGACGAGCGTAGTAAAACAATTAACATTAGCTAGAGAAGACCAACTTTAAATTTGCCAGCAAAGTGGCTGAAATATAGTAAAAGTTGACTGCAGACAATTCCCCAACCATTCGATGTGATGTTATATCCTTTGGGCGTCAAAGATGCAGCCCAGGGAATGAGATGACATCATCTAGTGACTCACAGCTGACTTGTTGCATCGGGGTCAGAGAAACAAAGCTGACCAAGACCCTGTTCTGCGTCCAAGTGTCGGTCCTGGAAACAAGCTGCACTGGTGTAATCTGTCTAAGAGAATAGAAATGGTAGTGAGAAGATAAACTCGGTACCTACAACAGTAAGCTGAAATCGGACGTGCTGGACCGAAAGGCGCAGAAATCGTATCCTCGCTGTAAACTTCGACACAACGTCATTTTCAGGATGAACGTAGAAGAGGTAGAGAACAAAGACAAATATCCTTGTATTATAATGCTAACCAAGCGACACATTCTTTTCTCTTTCTTTGAATGGAGCAACACTATTTGATAAATTGTAGATTATAGTAATAATGGGATTGGTATCATCATCATCATGTCCTTTGCAGAACGTCGCTCTCATGACAGCCTGTCTGTAGGAAACTCTATCTTTCGCCAGTCTTTCAGCCTGTCACAGGATAAAATCCAGCGTCTCATTGATGTCCCGAGTTCATCGTCTTCTTGGTCGACCCCTGCTTCTCTTTCCAGTGACCATGCCTTCCATAACCACTCTCTGCAGTCCGTTGTGTCGTTTGATGTGTCCAAAAAACCTCAGTTGTCGGGTCATTTATGAGCCAATTCTCTTCTATATTCACGTCTTGCGGGATGGATTTGCTTGTTTCTTTCTTTATCCACGGGATTTTCAGGACTCTTCTGTAGCGCTGTGTTTTAAAAGCACCGATATTCGCTTTTATTGCTTTTGTAATCGTCCATGTTTCACATCCATAGATTGCCACAGGAAAAATTCATGTTCTTAGGATCTTTAGTTTTAGTTCTTTGTTTATATTATGCCATATGTTCTGCATACTCCTTATCTTCTGCATTGCCATAGTCAGTCGTCTTCTTACTTCTTCTGTGCAGTCTCAGTTGTTGTTCAGTATTGATCCCATATATTCAAAATGTGAAACATTTTCAATCTCTTCGCCAGCTATCTCGATTTTAGGTTGGAGTTTTGTCTTATCAGTTGTCATTATCTTTGTTTCTTTATATTCAGGTAGAGATTCTGGGCTTCACTATGTTTCTGGACTGATGTAATTATTTGTTCTAGGCCCTCGGCTCTGTTCGAGAGCAATACTGTGTCGGCGGCATATCGTATTTCCGGTATCTCATTTCCTCCTATTGTGAAAGGATCGAAGTCTGTAGAAATTGACTCTGCCTTTACATTCCTGTTAATTTTTCCGGCATATATGTTGAACAGGTATGGTGAAAGAATGCAGCCTTGTCTGACCCCCTTGTGTATCTCAAACCAATCTGAGGTTTCACCAAGTATTCTGACGGCTGCTTGCTGCCTCCTGTAGAGGGTTTCTATTAGTTGAACCAGATTGTTGGAAAGCCCATATCTTTCATAATGTTCCACATTTGCTGATGTTTTAAGCAGTCAAAGGCTTTGGTGTAGTCTATAAAACAGTCATACAAGTCCGTATTGAATTCTCTACTTTTCTCAATGATGTTTTTCTCATGTTGAAGATATGGTCTCTCGTGCCTCTTCCTGGCCCGAAGCCTGCTTGCGTGTAGTTTATTTCATGGTACAGCTTTCTTTCTATTCTTTTCATAATGATACTCAATAGGATCTTGCTGGCGTGGCTTATCAAGGCGATAGTTTGTACATAACTTTAGATTCCCTTTCTTAGGTATGGGGATGTACACAGATTGTTTCTATGCTTTGGGCGATTCTGTGTTCTGCCAGATCTTATTACAGACTGAATGATATGCCACATGTGAGATTGGTATGATTATTTAAAATCGTAATTTGTTGTGGTGATTAATATTAATTTAATTACAAATATAATGTTTTACACTATTAATTAACCGAGTAATCCATATAAAAGTCATAATAAGTAAATACTTTAATAATTAACATTTAAAAAATTTATTTTTAAAATGTCTGTAAAGTTACTAGATCTACATTGCATTTACTTTTCAGTAAAATAAGTTTTAAAAAAGGGGGTTGAGGATTGGATGATGAGAAGGGGGAAATGGAGTGGGTGTTAAGACATTTGTTGCTTCATATTGAGGGGGAAATGGGTTTTCGTGTTGGAGTTCGACGATGGGTAAACAAAATGGCAAACATCGCATGACGTCGTATGTGAATTATATATACGTTTTTTAAAGACCTGCTCATATTTGGCAAGAGAGAAAGAGGACACCAAAACGCGTCATTGGAAATATAAATCTGCATAATAGATTCACATCTAAGCCTGGGAAGGGAATGGAAGGGTGTGGCCGCCTCTGCAAGTCAGTATTGTTTATTTGAGGATAGTAATCGATTGTGCAATTTGTTAACAATTACAATCGCCACGCGTAATAATGTAATCGACTGAATTTAACCAGAGAGAGGTTGTTGTTTCCGAGCAAAATGTGGCAGCCACGGTAAAATAAGGTAAATATTGTTGAACTAAAAATCAGCTTTATTTGAATGAAAAATAAAGTCTAGATGCTGGAATGATTTGTTTATCTGTAATTAAAGCGAGAATGTTTGATATGAAGATAAGTACAAATAATTTGGCATTGAAAAGAGTTGTTGTTGGGCGATTAAATCATAACGGCAAATGCTCTGATGACTGATATGAGACTGAGTCGAGAGATCTGTTGTCGATAACTATCAATAAATGGGCTCGTCAAGATAACAGAAGTCTTATCGCAGAAAAGTAGCTCAAAGTAACAGTCAATATAAAACAATATCTATACGAGATGTGGAATTTACATTTAACATTATAAACTTGAATCTTACAATAGAAGCGTTCACATTTTGATTTACACGTCAATTGTTACTCAACTGAGTGAGTTGCGACGATCTGATCAGTGACAGACACTACTGAGACTCAACACAGTTACACACTGACATAATCTGAGTCGAGTCACTCATACGCATATACTAGACTTACTAGACTCTAATCTAAGTCAACTTGAGTATGCCACACCGTAGCGTATGATACTGTTACTCAGGAGTAGCAACTCTGTTGGCGTGTTTTTAATTCACTAGCGAGTGATATGTACTTAAGGTGGCTTTAGCATTTATCTCTATCTGTATACATTTAAATGCAATCTATATCTTATCTATGGCGACTACTTGAACTATGGATCAGCCTTACTTAAAGTCTTAACTTAACTGCTTAACACTAACACTACTAACTAGCTAACATAGCATAAAATGCAGAGTTGATTCTTGTTAGTAAGTAAGAAATAACACTTAAAGTTAAACAATAAATTGAGTAAAGAAAACACAGGCAGGTGCTTCTCTTTTGGTCCAACCTCCGGTAGACTGTAGTCTCAAGATTATATATTTATAGATTATATTGAATGTAGGGGCTTCAGTATGTCACCTTTAATTTGATCCATTTTCAATTGGTTTACTCATTTTATTGGATTGAGGTGGTTTGATACTAGGCAGAATTTTCTAAAAGGTAGATCCATTCTTTACACTCTTCACAGCTTGGTGGCTGTACAATGGGGATTGTTTACTTTCACAGTTCTTCTTCGTACGCAGTCAGACAGTAACCATTATTTTTTCAAAAAAAGCAGCCGTCATCCTGAGGCTGTCGACACTTCCATAGAGCTTGTCTAGTGTTACTACTGGTGATGGCCACATCTTAACTTAATGTTTTTATGCTGGTTTAGAAGACCCTGCAGAGTCTGTATACAACCTGTTACATTTACATCACCTTGCTCTAAAAGCTATGCGCATCCAGTTTATTCTTAAATGCATTAACTGTCCCTGCCTCCACTACCTCCCCTGGCAATGCATTCCAAGCAGACACCACTCTCTGACTAAAAAAATATTTCCTAATATCTAACCGGGACCTCTCTGATCCTCCCTCGTATGTCGGGCGGTTTTGCAGCAAATGCTCAGTGATCATTTTCCCGGTACCACGCGGCATTCGTCGGTGCCACCTATCTTCAATTTGTTGAATAGGTGGTACCTCAGTCTGTTGTGGCCAGTGCGAAGTCTGAAGACCACGACCTGCTCTCTTCTGTTCAACTGGTAATAGGCATCGTTTTTGGTGTAGCCAGTATGTTCGGTTTCCCATTTGGTCATGACTTTCACAGTTCAATTAACGATAACATGGAGAATCAGAATCTCCAGAATTGATGCAGTTACTAAAGAGATTGTACTATTTGTTTGTGCTTTGACAATATTATAGGCAGGGAATGTAGATAGATTTTAATAGCATGATACTCAAAGTGTACTTTCTAGCCACAGTAATAGGCAAAATTATTGTATTGATGCTTGTGAAATTAGTTCATCTAGAATACCAGATTTCTATCCTGCCATTCTTCTTTCTGTGCGTTCAGATATTAGGTTATGCTGTATCTGCAGGCCACCATGTTGAAGGGTTGCGTTGTCTTCTGCAGGCCGGGTTGAGTTTTCTGTTTTGAGTCGTCTCCCATAGCCTTTTATTCTCCTGATGGTACCTGCAAGGCAGTAGGTTGGTTTGTCTGTCGTGGTTTCTTTCACTCGACTAGAGCTTATAGTGATTCTTACACACTTTTGGTGTACCCCTCGTAGGATGCATATGGTATTTCAGTGGGAAAGGCAGTGCCACCTGTTGTCCCGCCCCACCATGCTGGAATATATTGCTGTGTGGTCCGCAATTACTTATTTGTCCAGTTATCTCCATATCTGGAGATCGTTCCACTAGCTGCCACCTGTGGACGTGCCTGGTTGGGGCTACAAAACTATAGTGAGAACTTTAACCATTAACACAAATAGACCAATTGATGAAGAATCCTAACATCAGGGCTTAACCTACATACGATAAGAAAGATTCCGTGGCAAAGTGGTTAAACTGTCGGCCTCGTGATCAGGTGGTGTGGGTTCGACTCCGGACTCCACCGTCTTTTTCACGGGTTCTTGATGCATAGTCCCCTGCATCTTGTAGTCACCCCCTAGTCGTCTTGTCCTTGACTTGCCACCAGGGACGGGCGGCACGAGACGAGAGAGTGAGGATAAAAAGTAGCGCAGTTAATCCTTACTAAAAATAGCGCTAGCAAAATTAATAATGCCATCATCGTCTACGATGGACGGCGGCCTTTGCCTTGCCTTTTGATAAGAAAGAATGGTACTGACGACACCACACTGAATATTATAGGAAATATCCATTTAGGACATGAAGATGAAGACCACTTACACATACACACTGAGAAATGACGTAGATTTGGGTGGTTATGTCACCAGAACTAAAGAAGGGATTCATAATAAAATGGTATTTGGTATACCTTAGAATTATAACAGGACTACTCCATGCAAAAATAATGACCTTCAATCAGTGCTATCCTCTCACAAACAATACAGCTTGAAATTGCTGCCACATATATGTTTACCATTATATCGCAAAAAGAACTTGAATAAGCTTTTATTTAAACATGCAGATATGGGACAAAGAAGTACCTTTGTCATCATTTGTTGTTGAGCACAACCCAGGGGCCAAGCATACAATTTCTTCTTCACGAATTATTGACCAATAACTGATGAAGCCGTCAGTGGCCATTATGTCTGATGGTGTCTTTAGGACAGCAACAAACTTCCACTACTTTGTTCAGCATCCAACCTTCATATGGTGCTGCAGCTGTGGTTCCTGATTTTCATTGCTATGGTTCTCTGTATATTTAACTTTTTTTTAATTATCGTCAGTAATTAGACACATAAGGAAAGGGCTAATTGTTTGCTTCTTTTCTGTTTAATAGAATTTAATACAAGGCCTTGTGGGAATACATGCAGCATATTCTGTTCTGCAGATAGTTTATTAACAATTTGGTCAAGTAGACTAAAGACTATATCCTTCGCTGATCAAAAGTAAATATTTGAACATATATTCTTTTAAGCCAGCTTCATAAAAGAAACAGATATAAAGCAAAACATCTCCATATCTCTTGAGGCATAAACTGCAAGAATAAGAGGAATGCTTGAGACATGCCGCATTTTTTTCGTATATATAGGGAGACGACGTGGGCTAGTGGTTAAGGGACATGGCTCACAATCCGGAAGTGCTGGGTTCGCTACCCATCACAGTACCGACCGTTACCCCGGGGAAACAAACCCTTGGAAAATGCAGGAAGAAGCAGACCCTTACATAAAATACATGCCGAAGACGGATGCACTGGACCGACAGGCGCAAAATAAAAACATAGTGCAACGCACACTGCCTTGGGGAATAGAGAAAAAAGGCGAATAAAAATTAAATATATATATATATATATTTATGAGAGTGAGGAATTAAGAAAAACAGCGTTAAGATCTTGAGATTAGCAAAACAGATATTTATCTTTATTTGATTTTGTGTGCATTTGTTTTCAGGAATGAGTTTTTCACTTTTCAAACATGTACGTGATCGGGGATTGGGGAGATCAGGTGACTTAGGATTGAGAGACAACATATATTCATCTCTCTATTCCACAATGACACCAAAAGAAGTGACAGATGCCACACCATGTGATGGCTTAGACTGGGGAGCTGTGTTTGGTTTTGGATTTTCCCCAGATGGGTGAGACTAAAATGTCAAGACATGTCTGTCTCGCTATATAAATAATCTGAGTTTTCTATTACTAAAGTTACTTAGTTTCTTCTACAGAGATCATCATGCTTTCGCAGATTTATATTTTTTTTCATTCTATACCTCTTTTGCCCTCTGTTGTCCATTGATACTGGGTTTGCTATGGTATCTGCCTATTAATTTTATTTGATGTCTTTTCTAAATAATTTAGTTAGCTATTAGCATTTCAAATATAGTTCATCATAGGGATTTATTAATTTAGACAATGTGTAGATATGAAGTTACTTTGTTGTTTTTACTGTAGTCTTATGTTTAGTGGAATTATCTAAGCTATCATATTTAGAAATGATTAATTTATAAGAAAATATAACTATATGCATACCTATAATAACTTTATAAACTATGCATTATAACATAATGTTATAGGTAATTAGTACAATTAAAACAGGAAATATGTTATAGAAAAAACTATTCTTAAGGCAGGATCTAAATATATTCAGTGAATTGTTGAATTTTTGAAAATAAAATTTAAAAAAAATTTCTTTAAATTTACAGGTCTTTACTGGCAGCTGCATGTGAAAATAAGTGCATGCTCCTGTACGATCCTAACAATGCACGTCTCATACAAAGGAGATTCAAAACACATACAGACTGTGTTAACTGTGTTAGGTAAGACATATTTGCTTGTTGCTGTTTTAAGATCATCATATGTGTATTTACTTTATCATATTGTATCAGACTCCTATACAGCGTTAGTGAGCATTGTGGCACTTGAGGGTTACAAATGAGATTTTAATTATGATAAAACATCTCGAGCGTGTTGTTGTTGTTCGAAGGTACTTGTACTGAGTTAACTATGAACTTTTCTGTGGTAGTTGGCTACAGTGGCTTTGCTTGCATCTTGAGGTGTACTTGAGAAGATGAGCTGTGGGTTTGGTCCTCTTGGCTGTAGTACAATTCAGATCTTGTCAGTAAGCTCACCACTACGAGGATTATAGTGTCAATCCACACCTCATTGGCTAGATTGTTGTGACACACTATGTTTCTAGGATGTGAAGTGGGGGTCTTGATCATTATGTTTTACCTGGCCCTGATTAATCTTTGTTTCCATTGTCTCAAGTGTAAGCTAAAAGAAGAAATTCGTTTTTAAGAGTGTTCACCATAAAATATAGACAGTACAGATGTTACACAAGTGTAACCTGATTTAATTTTTATGCCCAACAAAAATATTAGTTATTAAGGCAGACTTAATTTTCTTGTAAAATCCTTCCAAACTTCTTAAATGTTTTTCTCACAAGTTGCATCTTTTATACCTTGAAAGTCATGTTTTTTTTTCATGTTGCAGATTTCTTGACAACCGGACATTTGCCACCTGTTCTGATGATGGTACTGTTCGTCTGTGGGATGCCAGATTTTTGAGCTCTGAGGTTCGAATACTGAGGGGCCATACCAGCTGGGTTAAAAACATTGAGTATAGCTGTTCTGTAGGCAAGCTGATCACATCTGGTTTTGATGGCAACATATTTGGATGGGACATTAACAAGTAATATTTATTTACTTTCTTATCTTTGTTGTCTTAACCTTTACCCCACTATACTAAAAAGTTAAGCAATTTTCCCTGCATCCATGTTAATTTTCAGCACATCAGTTTGACTATTGTTGTTGATTTTGAGAGCTTGTACCTTTTTATTTGTTGGTCTTTAGATATGATTTTTTGTGTGTAAATATATACATTAATAAAGAACTTGGTGTTACTGTTTTTGCTGTGTGTGTTAGTTTCTGAGATACAAGAAGATGGTGAAAATATTTTTCAAATAGCACAAACATTTAGACTCACAATTAGCGTCTATATATCTGGAAATAATATTATTGACATACCCACAGAGCACTATATATAAAGGAAGTACACCATTTGTTTTAACCACAGGCAAATAGAATGCTAAGGCAAAGGGGCATGTAGTCTTATATTCTTTTGGACCATTTAATAGTAAGTAATTAGTCTATCTGACAGTCAAACAGTAAATAGTCTTGTCAGATAGTTTTACAGATAATACAAATTTGGTAGAAAATAGTTTGTTAGATTGTACCATCAGTGTATTTCTGTATCTGATATTTACAGCTATACAGACAATGAAAAAGCAGAGCCACTGTTTTCCATAAAGGGTATAATGCGAACAAAGATAACACCAAATGAAAAAAAGATGATTATTTCGACCATGGGGGGTTACTTCTTGCTGATCCATGACCTTGAACTTGATTATCTGAAAGAAGATTTGTCAGGGTGAGTAATTTTTTGATTGTTTTACATTTTATGTTTTTTAAGTTGAATGCCCACAAGAACATTAAGTGGCGGGTTGCAATAGCTTTTCTCAAATCTCGAGTGTGCTGATGATGATGGACTGAGGTCCTGCAGATGGTTGGGCAATGCTTGGCTTCATCTGTGTGTCGCTCACTACTGCTGGGATCACATTGATCCCTCAACTTGTTAGCCATGAAAACAGCCCATTTGCAGGGAGACCTGCTTGGAAGTGAGGTGGGGGGGTCTTGGCCAGTATATTTTACCTGGCCCCGACTGATCAGTATTTTTGAATCACAGACATTGGTCTCCTTCCCTATCGTATATTTTATATATGTCTATTTATCTCCATAGTGCTCACGTTGGTAGACAACCTGTACCAGAATTCTTCAAGTGATCCTGCATGTGTGGTTTCTGTAGCACACTATTTAGTCACTTCTGTTACCACTTGGGAGTGAAGAGGTCTTTTTGTATATACTTGCAATTGAGTGAGCAGACAAACAGGTGATTGGACTGTCATATGGCTCACAACCCAAATATGCATATGTTTGAATTTAGCAAGGTAATGACCCCATGGGAAATAAACCCGTAAATAATGGGGCATGCAGAGAGGTGCAAAGTACTAAAAAACACAGTATAATACACTCTGCCCTAGGAAACAAGATGGAAAAAAAAAATCATATTGATTACTCAATTTATTTATAAACTTTATTTTTTTTTAAATTTGGCCCATGAACACGTGTCAGATATACAAAGTGGCCCTCATACTGCAAAGTTTATTGACCCCTGCTCTAGAGCATGTTGCTAATATGATACACAACAGTATTTCCAACTGTCACCAAGTAATATTCCTCACAGAAGCATCTGTACTGCAAGCCCTCAATGTTGGCAAACTCTCACATCAGAGAAATGAGCTAAGTAGGATAGCTTCAGTGGTTATGATCCTATTGTGGTATACCAAGGAATGACAAGGTGGATAGACTTGCAGAAAGGGTTGAAAAGTTAACAGTATACTTTGAGGAGGGAAGGCTAACATGGTAGCCAAAAAAAGTCATGCTGAAGTCAGACTGAAAGGGGCAAAAATCGCAGTCAAGCTGTAAACTATGACACAGCACATCCTGTTAATTCAAAGCCCTTTTCAGGGTTTGGTAGCGGGAGTTTCTTCTTTGTTCATTCTCAATCTCCCACTACCAAACCCTGAAAGGGTAAGTAGCAGAATGTAGTACAGAGAACGGAATGCGTTGTGTTGTAGTTTACAGCTTGGCTGCGATATTTGCACCTTTCGGTCCAACACAAGCATTTTTGAGTACCGGGTTAGCATTCCCTCTTCGATCCCTTGTCCTTAGCCAGTCTGCCCTGCCGCAGCCTGTTATCCAGGATCACCGCATGGAGGTGTAGACGGGTCTTGGCAGCTATGGTTCGCTGGCCCTGACGCTAGCAGTCAGCTATGGGTCGCTGACCACTGCAGCTCATGCGCTGCTCCGTAGCGGGAGTTTGAGAACGAAGAAAAAGAAGATATACTTTGAGAAAAATAGAGCTATCCAAGCTGTTAAACGAGAGCAGAACCAACCCAACGATGACTACCATACTCTTGATCAGAGACAGATCGCAATTCTTTTTCCCAGGACAGGACATAGACTAAATAAACACATATATAGGCTTTGCCTGTCTGCTTCACTACTGTGCACTTGTGGACTATGTTAACAAACTGTTTTACAGGACTGTCTTCTGTATAGCCAGTTGAAGAAGACTGAAACTATAGACTCGTATCCACAAAACATTCAAGTATACACAGATAGATCTGCCACCAACGCTGGATATGGCGCTGTAATTAAATATCATAATTTGCAACAAGAAGACCACCTCTGCTTCTATGGCCCTTGTGGTTGAGACCTGTTCCAGCTATGAAACAGAAATAATAGCAATAGAAAAAGCTTTGTACTGTACCAAGTAATCTCAATTTAAAAGTGCCACTAACCTGAGGAGATTATTATTTTCTCAGTCTGCCATTTAAGCCTTGGAAAACAGAATGTCTCCAGATTTTAATAACATCTTCAAATTAATTGACCAAATGTCCACCTCTTATGGAGTGGAATTGTGGCTCCTAGGGATATCTGGCCAAGTTGGAGTCCCATGAAATTTTGTTGTTGTTGCTGTATTCGCTTTATTTCTCTATTCCCCAAGGCGGTGTGCGTTGCACAATGTTTTTATTTTGCGCCTGTTGGCTCAGTGCATCCGACTTCGTCATGCAATTTATGTAAGGTACTGCTTCCCCGGGGTAAGGGTGGTGCTGTGATCGGGAGCAAACCCATCACCTTCTGGTTGAGAGCCGTGTCACTTAACCACTAGCCCATGCCGTCCCGGTCCCAGGAAATAAGAAAGCTGATGAGCTGGCCAGAAGCGGGGCAACTCTTGCCACAGTATCACAATACAGACCTGCAAGCAGATCCTGAGAAGCAACTAAAGACAGGTTTGGCTAGATCGGTAGGCCGCATCACAGAGAGGCTGAATATATTTCAATTTCCAAGCAAAACCAGATCCCTAGGACCCAGCCAAGAAACTGAAGCGAAGAGACCAGGGTTTGACCTTCAAGCTGAGAATAGGTCATGCCCCTCTCAAACAAACATCTGAAGAAATCAGATTCTGCCATGACCACTAGGAATCGGTTGAGCACCCCCTGACTATGTGCCCAGGACTGGCTGATCCATGAAAGCGGCTGCTTCCAGTTCACCCGACCATACACAACACACTATACACATCACTACAACAATTAAGGATGTCATGTGCTTTTGTCGGGACAGCATTGGGCTGTCAAATGTTGCTAGCTCACAGCTAGATGGATTATATGTTATTGACATTTTTAGTTTATTACATCCCTTCTGGTTTAAAAAAATATGTAGTATTACTTTTTATTTTCATGAAAGATTAAACTTAATTTTTGTCTATATTACATTGATTGTATACAAATTTCAGGTTGGAAATTTTTGCAGAATGGTATTATGCATATATATGGTAGTATATACATCTTTCGTATGTATGGAAAGTAAAGAAAAATGTTTCACAGATTATGTGATGAGCATGCATGTCTGTTTAAAATTGCAAGAGGTGTAGATACCGATATCATTATACATAAAACATGTGTACATTGTTAATAAAATCTGTTGCAGATTTAATCCACATCATTACTGGTTGATGCAGCTGATGAACCCACCATTTCATCATCCTTTCCAATACAGCCATATGTTCACACGCAAGCGAAATAGAGTTGAGTTTATGTGTGACTTCCCACATGCTGACGATGCTGAGTCGATATCTACGATGCAGGTGATACCATCAAATACCATTTTTCACTTCAGTAGCTATCCCTACAGTTGGCCTCTTTTCTGAAAGCATTTGTCGGATCAAGATGCTGAGCAGCGCATGAGCTGCAGTGGTCAGCGACCCATAGCTGACTGCTATCGTCAGGGCCAGCGGTGATCCTGGATAACAGGCTGCAGCAGGGCAGACTGGCTAAGGAGAAGGGATGGAAGAGGGAATGCTCACCCGGTACTCAAAAAATGCTTGCTGAAGTCAGATGTGTTGGACCGAAAGGTGCAGCTATCGCAGTGAAGCTGTAAACTATGACACAACGCATTCCATTCTCTGGACTACTTTCTGCTACTTAAGCCCTTTCACGGTTTGGTGTCGGAAGATTGAGAACGAATGAAGCCAAGCCAAGTGAAAGCATTTGTCAGAATATAAAAATGTTGAAGTTATTTCTGTGCCACTTTGTTTTACATTATGAGGTTGCCAGCCCCAAGAACAATCTTACTTAGTCACCTTTTATGACATGCATAGTAAAGTGCAGGGACCATATTCATTCTTCCCCAGTAAGTGGTCTACATTATGACACTGGTAACAATGCAGGTATTAAGTAGACATTAATATAAAATTATAATAATTATCCATCGCAAGCGAAGATGGCGACAACGTCAGGCTTGTGCTGCAAGATGTTTTCTTATATGACTGCAAAACCCAATCTTTTACACTTGGTCCACCCAAGAATAGACTGTATGGTCATTATGTGTTCTGATGTGTCAAGTAATTAATATCTAAATATCATTGAGACATGCACTCTGTATGGATCTCACTTATTGGGTAAGAAAGAATAAGACAACTACACCCTTACTTTGCAAATAGTAAAAATGACTTAGGAGGATTGTTCATGGGAATGGTAACATTATCATGTGAAACACAATGCTACAGACACCACTGTGGACAAAACAGTGGGGCATGTTCTCTGAGTATGTATACTTCATGAGAAGATCACAATGACAGTCTGCCTTCAACTCATTTGGTTGAAATAATGTATGGCGATGAGAGAATCATGAAGAAGTGCCAAGTTTATGAGGGAGATTGTCAACATAATTTTGAGAATGTAATATATGAAAGCTTAGCAAGAAGACAACCACCACATCACAAGGAAAGAGCTAGACCATTTTTTCGTAGGGGACTTAATCGTGTGACTTCTTACTGTGTCTATCGTGGTGCTGAGGCACCTGCTGACACAAACCACCACTTACTCGTGTCTACGTACTCCCATCAGTCCATACGCTCCAAGGCCAGCGTTAACACCCAGGTACAATGTCTGGCGCCTCAAAACTGACCACGCTTTAGTGGAAGAATACGCCTCGTCAGTAAGAGACAAGTTTGTCACAATAGGTTCGCTCTCTGATGATCCAGCATGGGCTGCCATAAAGAATGGTGTATGCGAGGCCGCCACGATAATTGTAGGACCAAGATCCACGAAGCAAAAACCATGGCTCTCTGACAGTGCTTACGAAATCCTTATTTATAAAAAACTCAGCCAGACTATGCAACGATATGCTATGGCTGACCGGGATAGTTTCCTCAACGAAATCGCAAATACAGTTGAAACATGTCTTAGATCCAATGATCTCAGACCTCCATACCAAGCCATCAGGCTCCTCCACTCCGGAAGCAAACAGAAAGCGTCTAATAATACCAAATTTGTCAATAGAGCAGATGGCTCACCATGTTCGACGCACGAAGAGGTAGGGGACAGATGGGAGGACCACTATACGCTTGCCCTCAATCATCCTCCAGTAACGGCCTGCCGACCTGGATTCAAAATGTGTGGATGCTCTCCTAAAAGTACATCGACCCTCCAACATTGGCAGAAGTCCAAACCGCCATACAGAGGCTTAAAGATAGGTGTGCTGTAGGTCCGAAACATATTCCGCCAAAGCTATTGAAGTACGCCGTGGGTCCCATCAGTTCCACTCTTAACCAACCTCTTTTTACAAGTCTGCCTCTTTTTACAAGTCTGCAGAACAAGACACGTTCCTGCAGATTGGCGAGAAGGAATAGTTGTTGTCCTATACAAGTGCAAAGGAAGCCGTAAGGACTGCAACAACTATGCACCAATCACATTGCTCTCAGTCCCAGGCAAGGTATTTGCACGCATGCTCCTGATCGCAAAGCGCTGTCCACATCAGTCTGATTTCACCTCAGGTAGATCAACTGTGGATGCCATTCTTGCCTTTCGGCTCCTGGCTGAGCTGGACCATGCATTCAACCATCCTCTCTGCGCTGCGTATGTGGATCTAAATGCTGCATTCGATTCGGTCGATATGGCCGCTCTCTGGAAAGCCCTGCAAGGCATTGACACTTGTACCCCACTGCTGAACTTGATAAGGGAGCTAGACATGGATATCAGTGCCAGACTCCGCCTAGGTGGCACTCTCTCAGACAGGTTCCCAATATCTTCAGGGGTCAGGAAGGATTGTGTCCTTGCCCCTGACCTTTTCTGCCGAGCCATCGGCTGGATTCTATACCGCCTTGACTATCTGGGCATTGTCATGGACCAAACATGCATCACAGATCTCACATGTGCTTATGCCATTGTCCTAGTCGGCTCTGCAACAGTCTCTCGAGAAACTGGATCTCGAAACATCAAACCTGGGCCTATCAATATCTTGGGCCAAGATAAAAATTCATAACCTTGGCTCTGACACTCGTCCTTGCAGCATTGTTGTCCCTGGTCACACGGTGGAGTGCACCAATGAATTCACATACCTGGGGAGTTCTTTTTTATTCGATGGACGCAGTGTGCCTGACATTGGGCTTGCTGCTGCCGCTATGAACGACCTTCGCCGAGTGTGGAATAAAGGCAGACACTCTCTTGGATCCAAAATTCGTATTTATCAGACGTGTGATTCCTGTCCTCCTGTATGGTTCAGAAACTAGGACCCTACTTAAAAAGGACATATCAAGACTCGATGCCTTTCATATGCGCAGTTAACGACGCAGCCTCGGTATCCAGGGGTTCGATCTCGTCCGTAATGTCGAGGTGTCTGCAAAGACGAGTCTTCCCTTCATCTCGGACACTCTGGTCTGCCGCCTGTCTGTGTTTGGTTACATGGTTCTATTGGACCAGGTAGTTCCGGCTCACCAGATAATATTAAAGTCTGCTATGTGTAACACAACGGTCTCCCACCGGCCGGCTGGAGGCATGGGAGGGGTGGTCCCTATTCTACATGGCTCAGACAGACAGCAGTCTCTCCTTCAGCAGTGAACAAGGTTTAGATACATGTTTTAGCAGTTGGACATGATAGTGGTCAATAAACGCAATGGGCCCTAAATGCCTAGGCGAACATTATTATTATTACGAAGACAAATCTGTTATTTCCACTATGATCATGGGGAAATGTTTTGGTTTAAGTGAAAATAGGAGAAATACTGACATTAGAAAGTAATATAGGTCATGTGTGAGAAAAAAAATAAAACTAACAAAAATCAAGAAAAGAAATAAAGTATGTTTTTGTTTGTTTCTTGAAGCCCTGTTCATAGTCCATTCATCAATATACATAATTTGATGATCAGAAACAAATTAAGCATTCTTATTTATACATTCCAGTAGATAGTCTTTGCTATTTTGCAAGAGTCTAGGTACCAATTGTTTGTTTCTTTCCTTGGATAGGTTCACCCTCAAGGCTGGTGTATAGCATCAAGAAATACAACTGTAGATGAAGAGTCTGAGGTTAGTGACAAACGTGTACAATATTTGATGCTTCTCATTTTGTATATCTTGAAGTTTAACTTATTCTCCTGAATATTGAGGCCTCTAGACACATTTATTTTTGCAATGCAAAACTATTGGTAGGAAATGCAGGCATATTCATACATTGAGGAAAACTTGATATTGAGAAATATATATATTTAAAACAAAATTATATATATATAATTATATATATATGACCTGATCTATTTCCGCACCACCAACTGTAAATTTTTGCTGACATTATGTTTTGTCGAGATATATATATATATCTTAGCAAAAATTTACAGTAGGTGGTGAGGAAATAGATCAGGTCACAGATTTTGAATATCTGGGCTCCAGAATTAACAAAAATTACGACTGCTCGAAAGAAATCAGAAGAAGACTAGCCATGGCAATGCAGAGACTGAACAGCCTGAAGAAATTATGGCAGAGCACCAACAAAATGTTAAAAGTAAAAGTCTTGAGATCCTGTGGCAGCTTATGGCTGCGAATCATGGATGATTACCAAAACTTCCAGACAAAGAATCGAACCCTTCGAGTCAAAATGTTACAGAAAGATCCTTAGAATACCCTGGACAGAGAAAAAAACAAATGAAGACATTCAGCAAGAGTTGAGCATAGAGGAGAACTGGTTTATCAATTCCATTTTGGCTAGAAAATGCAAATACTTTGGTCACATCAAGAGACACAATGGTCTTGAGAGAACGGTGATGGAAGGTATGGTGCCAGGCAAAAGAGGAAGGGGTAGACCAAGAAGACGATGGCACCAATATATCCAGGAAGGCTTGAGCATGACTGGCGGAGGCTGGAGTTTTGGCAAGAAAACGAGTTTCTTTCAGACAGACTGTGATGGGAGCGACGTTCTACAAAGGACATGCTACAAGATGAGAATGATATATAATATATATACATATTTATATATATATTATAATAAATAGTAAAATATATACACACACACACAAGGGTTGTTCAGTAATTATTCGGACTGATGGTAATTTCTAGACAACTATAAGAGGTGAATTTAGATTACCTTTAGTATTTTTCGATGTAGTTACCTGCCACTGCAACACATTTGTCCCAGCTTCTTCTTCTTCATTGTACGCAGTCAGACAGTAACCATTATTTTTTCGAAAAAGGCAGCGGTCATCCTGAGGCTGTCGACACTGCCATAGAGCTTGTCTAGTATTGCCACATCTGCATTTGTCCCATCTGACTATGAGTTTCTGTATTCTGGCAGCGTAGAATTATGCTGGAGCAGGTCAGCAACTTTAAATATCTAGGAGTGGTAATAGACAGCAGGGGAGGAATCAAAGAGGAGTTAACTGCACGAAGGGCAGCAGCAAATAGACTTTTCCATGCAATAAACAGAGGTTTCCTCAGCAGAAGAGAAGTAAGCAGGAAAACAAAGATGGATGTATACGGCTCGACCTATGTGCCTGTCCTGACATATGGATGTGAGCCATGGGCAATGACTACAACCCAACCCAAGGCAAGGCAACTACAAACTTCAGAAATGAGGTACCTAAGAAAGGCGGTTCAGGTGACGAAAAGGGACAAGATCCGTAACCAGACAATACGTAGCAGTCTTGAAGTTCAACCCCTGCAGACACGGGTGGAGCAGTTCCAACTACAGTGGTTTGGCCATGTCTGTAGAATGGAAGAAGATCGGATACCAAAGCGGTCATGGGAGATCAAAAGTCAAGGACACAGACCCCGAGGACATCCCAAAGTACGTTGGGAAGACAACATACGACAGTCCCTAAGTGATAGAGGGCTGGATTGGAAAGAGGCCAGGAAAAAGACGGCGGATAGAGCAGTGTGGCATTCTCTTTGGCAAACCTCTACACCTCACGGTAGAAGAGGAGCGACTAAGTAAGTAAGAATTATGCTGGCTCAGCCCTGAGCCATTGGAAAACTTCTTTCCGTACTTTGTTTTCTGTGTGAAGCTTGTGTCCTTCTAGATGCCCTTTCAGATGGGCGAAAAGGTGAAAATCAACTGGAACCAAGTTGGAAATGTAAGGCGGATGTTGTGACAGTGCCTATTAATGCAGTTGGTCACTAACCCCTATAGTTTTGACTGCCGTTTGGGATCTCCCTTTGTTGTGTTGGAGGACACCTGTTTGGTCAAAATTCAGTTGTTTTGGCACCCTTCGACAGGAAACTATATGAAAATTGAAGTAACTCCTGATGATAAAGTCCACAGAACCTCTGCGTATACCAGTGGCCATAGTTTTTCTGAAGTCCAGGACTTTATTACTGAAATGGAGACAGCAACTTCACATACAGTAACTGAACAATTGTTCAAAATAACCTTTTCAACACCTGTGTATGGCTTCACTTGTAATGACACTTTTCAGTTGACCTTCACAGGGCTTGTCTTCAATAGATTCACGACCTTCATGAAAGCTTTTACACCATTCAAACACTGATGAACGTGTTGCAATCTGTTCTCAAACACACATAACAGTTGACAATCAATTTCAGTGGGTTTTTAACTTTCTTTCACCAGAAATGTAATCACACTTCTCCGTAAAGTGAATTTGTCCGGCGTATTTTGAAAAACAAAGCGCAGGAAAACAATAGATACTTGCTCATTCCGCCACCAGATGTCAGACATATGCTGTTCACTTTGGAATAGTTACTAAAATTAATCAAATGTTTACTGGATGCCCCTCATATATTTATATATATATATATATATATATATATATATATATATATATATATATATATATATATATATATATATAGAGAGAGAGAGAGGAGCGCATGGCCGAATGGTTTAGAGACCTGCCTGCTGACAAGGAGGGCAGCATTTCGAATCTGGATATGACATATATTGGTTTTCTGTTGGGGGTGAGATAAACAAACATAGCCAGCACATGATGTAGTGAATCGGCCTGTAGTTCTCAGCCTAAAAAACTCTTTGACTGCCCCAGCAATTTGAAAAAGTCGCATTGAAAGTTTAAAAAAAAAATGTGTGTGTGTGTATATAAATATATATATATTTATATACACACACACATATACATACATATATGTATATATATATATATACACACACTGGGCGCAAAATAAAAACATAGTGCAACGCACACCGTCTTGGGAAATTGAGAAATAAGACGGACGCAAAATCTGATACAAAATTAACTTCAAAGACAAATGGTACAGATCAGTTGCACAGGTATGTGCCCATGTGGAGAAAACAAACAAATAGTAGACCATATTCTCTAGGTCAGCCAGTTCCAGGACAGGAGCAGAGTGACAGTATGGCCCTCCTTAACAGAATTAAAGAATAAACTCTGACAACGAGAGAATCCCGAGAAGGACAGCTAAGTATGAGGGAAATAGGTGCAATTATTTGAGTGTGGACGATGAATCTTTCAGCTCTGTGTGAAACACATATCTTCAACACTGTGACATCCTGCAATTTTCTTATTTTCCTTACCTCTTTATATCTATCTCAAACTTTCCTCTCTCTATATGTTTTGGTCTGTTATTTAGTTTACCATTTCAGCATCTAAAAATTATACAATTTGAGTGAGCACATTTTCTATTCTTCTTTATTCATGTGCTGACTACTGTTGCCTTGATCTTTTCTTCACAGTGGACTTGTGTGCATGACATTCAGAACATTGGAAATGTAAGCAAAATTGATATACACAGAGAAAGATCCAGCTCTTCTAATGCTGCAATTAGTAATGATATAAGAAACATCGATTTTGAGTCCCAAATGTCTCCTGAATCCAGCAGCACAGAGAGAAATGCCTTCTTTCTGCAGTCAGGTGACCTGACTTCAGGCAGTTTATTTGGCTATCCACCAGAAATCAGAGGCTTGTGGGGAATGCGCAACAATCATAATGGATCTAGTTTACTGACTCCAGCAGTGGATGATAGTGATGGCACAAGCAGTTATGAATTCAACTTTAATTCAAGTAGTGATGATGATGATAATGATGCAGAAACTGCTGAGACTTTTTCAGCTAATATAAGTTCATCGCACAACGGAGACTTGTTATTCTCGTCTGACACTTCCACTGAAGAGTTATCAAACTCCTCTGTGCCTAATTCAGAATACTCACCTCAAAGACATAATGAGAGTTCTTTGACTGGCATTGCATTGTCAGTTGAGGAAGGAAACCTTTCAGCCAGTAACATTCCACATCCAGCAACAACTCAAAGGTCTGCCCCTGGTAGACTTGGTTCCTCGTTAAGGAGCCAGGCTTCACACTCAAGTAGTCCTCACCAAAATGGAGAAAGTGACAATTCAAATGATGGCCACACCCCCAGAAGACTGACATTTTATGAAGCAATGACTCTTCCCAGAGGTTACAGAGTCAGGCAGTCTGTATTTCGTAGGAATGTTAAACCAAGACTTCTCTTTTATTCAGAAGAGCCAAATATTGGAAGAGGTTTCATAAAGGAACAAAGTTTCAGTGCAGATGGTCGAGTGTTAGCATCACCCTTTGGTAACTGTGTTAGGTTGTTGGCTTTTAATAGCCAGTGTTCTGAGCTTTGTGACTGTGTGCCAGCAAAGTCCAGAGCTTTGACACAAGTGGGGATGACAGTCAGTCAAAAGAGCAGCATCTTAGCAAGCACATTTTCACCTAACCACTGTATGTTTGTTGCTGGTGCTCGGGATGGCAGCATTTCTTTCTGTTCTCCAAAATTATGATCTTGCATGTCAATGTTGTGTGTATACAGTATGTGGGAATGCACAAGGGCAAGTCAGTAAATAGGTCACAAATGGCTATTTAACTTTTACGTTGCCACATTATTTTTTCAGCACGTCACATTTTACTATGGTTGTTGACTTTGAAAGGATGTAACCGTTTTATTTGTTGGTCTATATATATATATATATATATATGATTTTGTTGTGTGCAGAGAAATAAATTAATAAATAACTTGGTGTAATTGTTTTTGTTGTGTGTGTTAGTTTCTGAGATACAAGAAGATGAAGGGAGAAAGTGTTGAAAAACAACACAAACATATAGACTCATTGCTTTCGACATCCCTTGCTTAAAAAAAAAAATTTATTTAAGCTTCCACATAAAACGGATAATCAATGATTACAAGATGAGCATATCTGTCAGTTTCCACTATAAATGTAATTATTATATCTACATAAATAAACTAAACAGATCTACCTCAGAAAAATCGATTGCAAAAACTTAAACTTCCCTATTCTCAATAATCTTCAAATCCAAGTGAAAAACAGATGAAACCATTTCCAAGTCTAAAACAAATTTCTAAATTGCCATTTTTTTTAAAACCCGAAAAAGACGGTAGTCCAACTCTCTACAATCAAATGAGCAGTAGGTTCAGCTAATTTCTATGGTAGCCCGGTTTGGCTATGAAATGTTGGAAAAAGCGACATAATTCTCCCAAGCAAATATTTTCGCCATTGGTAATGTGAAAGTTAAAAAAAAACTAAAAGGAGATATGAACTTGAAAATCATTTATTATTGCACTTACCGCATCGTTTTATCGGCCCACCAAAGAAGTTTTTGGTCTGCTATCTGTCAACAGTTCACGTTCAACCTCATTATCATTCGCAAACCTTCTCATGCAAAGGTGAGTTTTTAGTGCACCAAACAGGTGGAAATTGCCCAAGGCTGGGTCGTAATGCGGATGTTCAAGAAGTTGCCACTGTAGTTGGTCATATTTTCTCCTGTGTTAATTGAGCCATACGTGACAATTTAAAAAAAAATAATTTTTCAGTCACCTTTTTTCTTTATTCCCCAATGCGATTTGCATTGCACTATGATTTTATTTTGCGCTTATCGGCCCAGTGCATTCAACTTCAGGATGCATTTTATGTAAGGGTCTGCCTCCTCCTGCATTTTCTAAGGGTTTGCTTCCCCGGGGTAACTGCCGGTGCTGTGATGGGAAGAGAACTCAGCACCTTTGGACTGTGAGCCGTGTGACAATCTGAACAGATCGGGCTTCATCAGAACTTTCAATTTTCTAGCACCGGTGAGAAAATTTATCGACCCAGCTATGTACCATTTTATGGGACAAACACATCTCATCATAAACAGGAAGCATTTCCTTATAAATATTCTTTGTAGAAAGTCCTTTTGCCCCACCTCAAACGCTCTTCTTTGGTTGCACACTTTGTATCTGAGCTGCACACGTGCATGCAATACCAAGCTCCTGTTACCATCAGTAATCACAAAACTGTTTGCTGACACCTTTAGAAACTACCAACTACATTTTTCAGCTATCCCATAATACTTTGTGACCTACTTACTGACACATTCTTGTATGTGCAGTAAATGATCTAGTGATGTATATTTGTGTACAGGTATCAGTGATTTCTTGTGTGATACTGCCGATACAAGAAAATACTCAGAGCAGTGCATTTTCAAGACTTGATATCCTTTACTCTTAAGTCTTGCTCTATTTATGCTTTTATTTATTTCATTATTTACATAATGATTAGATTGTTAAAGTGGTAATATTACTTATTGAAGAAGACACATGGACAAAAGATGGAAGGAGCAAACCAAGATGTTAATACCAGGATTAACAAAGCCAGATTTGCTTTCTATCTTCATCCAAAATTGAACTTTGTGGCTTTTGTACACCATTCTCTCATTAAAATAAGATTAGTTTTTTCAACACTGAGCATCCAAGTAAAAGAGCACCCGTTTCTAACCATAAATGTAACAGGTTTGGTTCTCAACATGTTCAAGTTGGATCCAGCTGTAAATGGATTTACTGTTAGGAAAGGACTGGCAGTGAGGAAGGGAACCACATTACCTCAATAAAAATGGAGACATATTACCAAGAGGTCTTCAACATTTTATTCTGGACAACAGTGTCTGCTATAACACGATGTTTACCCTTGCTTTTCAGCACTATTATGTAAAAGCAGCCCTACTATATGGCTTGGAAACATGGCATATTATTCAGGCTGCATACTTTCATCAATATATAGTTTTTTTTTTTTTTCTAAAGATCTTCCAGTAGTTTATCAAAGAATATTCCTGTATCAGTTATTTGTCACATCACCTAGTCCATGACCTCAAGGAAGATATTTGGGTATAGTAGATATATGAGGCGAGTTAAAAAAGTATCCGACCTTTGGGCGGGAAAAATAGAGTTACTCGCCTGGAAGTTTGAAACTCTAATCCCCGTTAAAGTACTCTCCTTGGGACTCCACACACCTCTTCCAGTAGTCCCACCATTGTTGGATGCATTTCAGGAAGGTCTTGTAAGGAGCCATGTCGGAGAGAACAGAAAGCCTGGCAAACCAGTTCAGCATGTCCTGTAAGACTTCCATATGAAGTGTCTTCTGCTCCATCGTTAGCAGCTTCGGCACAAATTTCATGGACAATCTCCACATAGCCAAATCCTCACTCAAAGTGGAGTGTACTAAACCAATGCCACCTCGTCCACAAGTTCTTGAATGGTGACATGACAGTTCTGTAAGACTGGGGTTCGTACTTGGTCAATGACTTCATTTCGGCTTGTTGAAGGCCTACAGGAACATGATCTGCTCTCCGCTGATGTGCGGTCATCTTTGAAACGATTGTACTACTCCTCAATTTGTGTGATGCTTATGGCATCGTCACTGAAGACCTGTTGAATCTTTTGACCAAATTTGATGCAATACAGCTGTTCAATTTTTCTGTCATTTCATGGTGAATAAAAATGCTACGGTTGCTCACTACACGCAACACTGACTGCCAGTTACTGAAGCAATCTGCGTGTGGGTAAAAATTAACGCATGCGCATGACCGCCCCCTATACCTCCCCTGGATAGCACCCATGCTTCATTTTATTTCCACAGAAAAAACATTTGCATTCGGATACTTTTTGAACACACCTCATGCTGATCTGACCCCTGGATAGTTTGCCTTTGTAATTCTATATGGGTATTAATGTATAATTGTAAAAATATTATTCTTGGATACACTGAATTTTCTTAAACACTTGATGGTCCTCACAATCAAATATGTTTGGAAGACCAGAATGCTCATTTATAGAGATGTTTGTCACTCATTTTATTACTCAATTACCAGTGCAAATGCTGCTATGTTATTTAGACTGATCTTGTTTCAATATCCTGTTCCCTCACTTTTCCATTTAATGCATTTAAAAAAAAGTATATTCTTGTCAAATAAGTTTGAATTATATTTTGTACAGATATGGTTTCTTAATCATAATTGATACTGTCCTTATGGCATTAGTATGGCTCCAAGTTTGTAAGTAATTTTGTTCATACACAATTTGTTAATATGGAAAAATACATGTTTAATATTATTGTTTACTGCAAATAAAGAAATCCTGCAATAAAGATGTTTTTCTGCTTTCTCAGTATAGCCATTACCTCAATCATCTAATGAAAACTAGTAGTCTAGGGCAGATTAAAATATGTTTAAGATTACACAAATACATTGTTAAAAATACACATTATTTTACTATTCGGTTTGCTAAATGTTTACTTTTGGAACACGCACGTGATGTGGTTATAACCAGAAATCTACAATGATAGGAGTTCTGTCTGCTATCATGGACAAGCGCGTTTTGTGTCTGTGGGACAACCTACACTGAATGGTTTAATCTATCATTTTTTCTTCACTTTCATCCTGAAAAGGACTCTGTGATGTGTCATAGTTTACAGCAAGGCTTCGATATCTGCTCATTTCAGCCCAGCACATTCGATTTTACCAGCTATGAGTCACTGACTGTCTGCTAATGCGCAGCTGCATCTTGTCAGAAATCTGTAATTTAATGATGTTTGCTATAATTTACAAGAATTTCAAAAAGTTCATGTCATGTTTTATTTGGCATCTGTTCCCTTCAGTTGACAAGTAAATGTTTAAAACTGCAATATCTGTTACCCTTTAGACCAGGGATTCAAAACCATTGTAAATACTGCTACATTTGTGCAATTTAGTTGCATGGGAAAAGTAAGGGTATACTTGTAGCAAGCCTTAACAAATGCCTGTTTGGGACATGGAAGTTTTATTTTTAGCTGCTGAATGCAAACATCCCCCAAAATCCTTATTTCCTACATGTAAGAATTTTTTTTACTCATCAGGTTTAACTGTGACCTCTATGCTACATTCATACATGTATACCAAATTGATTATTTTAAAGCCAATTATAGGTTTGCAACTATTGCTAAAAAAAAGTAGTTATTAGTCATGACATTTAAAAGATTAGCAAATGTTAGTCCTAAGAGCATGGAAGACAAGTTAATTTTTGCAATATCAACTTCTGTAGTGATAAGATATTGAGCAAGTCTCATCATGTGAAACAACTGTACTACAGAAACCACCACTGATGAATGCAGAAAGTGCTGTGATGCAGGCTTCCTGTGGCTGCAGTGGTATGCTTTGTAAGGAGCGTAAACAGACAAGAAGAAGTGATCAAGAATGCCACCACAATAAAGCATGCAGACCATTAGTAAATGTACATGTCAAACAAAATTAGATATATAGCAGAGAAAACAACAAATGTTCTAATTGAAAGTCCACAATTTCATTAACATATTTAAAATTTATGCTCTATGCAACATTTGTATACATTTTATATCTACTCGGCATGCAAATGATCAAAATTGTAACAACTGTGCACATATACTCAACAAATAGTTCAGCAGATATGGTGAAAAACATCTACTTTAAAATTCTGAACCCCTGTATGAGTCATGATTGCTCTGTATGCTTGTCTCATTGCCATTATTAATCCTTCTGTCTTGCACATGGTTGAATTCCTTTTAAGTGTCGGAGTGTTCCTAGATCTTCCTGTGAAACACTTCAGTGAGAATAATGAGAAGCACATGTAAGAAAAGAAAACACTTAAGCTCCAGAGTGTGATTTGCTGTTTTTCTTTCTTATGAAATTAATGATAGGTGTCAGGCTTTTTTGAAATAACATGTTTTATTGTTCTGTTGACTGTTGGTTATTATACACTAAATAAAATCAATCATCATTGCCTGTAAATTGACACAGTCATTTGTTTGTTGTGGTGTTCCAAACATGCATTGATAAAGCTCATGTTTACAAAACCCACAGGAAGTTACTGTGCTGCACATATTGTCTTCAATATGTCCTATCTATCACTGATGCACTGTGTGAAGAGAAAGATGATTGCATATTAAATATCAATTTACTCATCTCAACCCTGACTACAAACTTCTTTCATTACATCTTACTTATCTCTACCTGGCCACAATTTTTAGTTCATCTAGTTTTGTTTTCTTAACAAAGACCTTTCAATCACAAGGTATTTGAGCGCACCTTAAGTTTAGTTCAAGTGCCATCTACGCATCGAAGGTCGGCTGCAATGGATCTCCAGTGTACACTATCTCTTGCTGTAATGGTGCAATCTGAGAGGCTTTTTCCAGTCCATCTCCTGATCTTATCCACCCACTTAAAACATTGTCTGTCTCTTGAACGACTGCTTTCCACCCTACTCTCCAGTTTGGTCTTCATCAAGGAGGTATGTCTTGTTATATGACCAAAAATAACGTAGCTGTCTAACCCTGATTTCGGTCATTATTTGTCTTTTCAATACCTTCACGTTTGTTTTCTTCTCTTTCTAAGAAATGCAAACCAATCTTCTGTATCGTCTGCATATCTAAGATTATTCATTGCCATTCCTCCAATGACAAGTCCTGGCATCTCCTCTATTTGTTTGAATATTTGTTCTGTGTAGATATTAAAAAGACAAGGGGTAATACACATCCCTGTCTCACTTCTCTTTTTACATCTATACTTGGAGACCATAAATTTCCTGATTTTACTGTAGCAGTTAGTTCCCAGTACAGATTATGGAGCAGTCTTATGTCTTTACAATCTAGACCTATTTCTTGGAGACAGTTAATTTCTCATGTTGAACTCTGTCAAAAGTCTTATAAAGTAAATATAAATGTCATTATGAATTTTTATATATTTCTCTGTCAAGAGTTTACAAACAGAAAATTGCTTCCCTTGTCCCAATCAAATTGAACGCACCTTAAACTACCAAAATTTGCGTCTGAGTATTTATATTTAGGGAGCCGCCTAGCGCGCTGGCTTCGCATCTGAGTGGTCCTGGGTTCATTCCCCAGTTGAGGCGGTAATGTTTTTTCCAGAACGCAATGGCTCCCGGGTCGACCCAGCCTTAAATGGGTACCGGTTCAGTCTGGGAAGTAAAAGCGGCGAGGGAGAGAAGATGGCTACCGCCCTCATATAGACGAGCCTTTGAAATGTGAGATCGCTAACACCTCACACCCCTACGGCAGTAATGCTATGGGATACTTTACAGGAGAGAATTCAAAGAAGGCCTCTTGATTTGTTTGTTGCTCTCAGAAAAGTAGGATGAATTTCAAATAAGGTATAAAACAAAATATGTGTAGCTGAGACTATGAAATAACTCTAGAGTTATATAGCTTGTCACTACATTATACTTCGTTTCAGATAGTTCAAGTAATAATAGACTTGGCAGGATCAGATATCTGGAGATTTAAGAGGAAAAGATGGATAAGTCATACCCACAGGAAGTAACATTACCTATATAAACAACATATGCCCTTGATCAGAGCCCATCAGGAAACAAGGACCCCTCTTGGAGGAAGTCACAGCAGCTTGAGTCTCATGAATGAAGCTGATATTGGTGGCAAATTGATAAATAGTTCATTTATACTTACATTATACAGTCTCTAGGCCTCACTATATATATATATATATTGCACTTTGGGCAATCTTCTGTAGATGTTATCAAGAAATACTATGTTTATAGTGTCACTGTCTCTAATCCATCTGCTTTTTGACTAACTTGTTCTAATTTGACAAAGTCTGTAGGCCAATGAGTTGGGAAAATATTCAGCCTAGCATTGCCTGTTCTCTATCATTACTTTCCCTGGCCACTTTCTTCATTGGTTTTTGATGGTCATTAAGCCTAAAATCATTGTTAAATTATCAGCATTCTTGAATAAAGATATGTCAAGCTCTATGGCAGTGTCGACAGCCTCAGGATGACAGCTGCTTTCTTCGAACAAATTCAAGTTGACGTCTGACAGCTTACGAAGAAGAAGAATAAAGATATGTCTAATATGTACATTTACTAATGGTCTGCATGCTTTATTGTGGTGGCACTCTTGATCAAGCTTTTTTCTAATCGGTTGACATGTGGGTACTTAGTTATGTAGTAAGTACTGCCATAGGATACTAAGTGTTAACAATTCCCTATGCTCTTTAGCTTTATGAGATGGATGATCAGTTCACCTTGAGATGTATAGACCATTATTCAACTTTCTCCAAGCAGTGCTATTTTTCCCGTTATTTCCATCTTCTCCGTTTTTATCGTATCGGTGTCTAGGTCTCTTCTCCGTATGTGTTCTGGCCCTTCCTTTGCCTCTTTTCAATAACAAAGATTGCCTGGTGATCATGGCTTGGGGCTTTTGCAATTCAGCACCACCTTCTTCCTAAGATTTCCTGTTCCACAACTGAGAGAGGAACATGCAGGGTTTCAACAAAATGAGCCCCTTGAGGACCAGATAGCTACACTAACTAGGTGTTGAGTGAAACTATTTGGCATTGGATTCTTGGACTATGAAAAACATTTTGACAGCTCATACTGAAAATCACTCTATAGGTTGTTCAGGCACTATGAAGCGTTCCTTAAGTTTACCAACACATAAAAGAAAATGTGAAATATGAGATGTTGTGTGCATGAGTGTAAGCTTTCTGAGCCCTTTGAGATAAAGTATGTGACAGGGATGTCTATGACACCAATTATCTTCCTGTTAACTGGATTGTTTCTTCATTAATGATCTGCCAAAACAGTTCAGACCACACATCCACAATGCACTCCGTGCGGATGACCTGGCCATATGGACCCAGGCAGAAAACATTGGAACCACAAAAGCAAGAATGCAGGAAGCAATTAATGCAGTAAAGAAATGGGCAGACTCATGGGGTGTCACAATAAACAAAAGCAAGACCCTCTCAACACTCTTCTCGCTCTCTACAACCTATATTTAGAAAATAGCATACTTCCCAGAGAAAACAATTCTACATACCTAGGAATGAGATATGACAAAATATTAACGTGGGGCCCAGACATAGAGGATACTCAAAAGAAGGCCACACTCAGACTAAGGCTGATGAAAAAACTGGCAGGCACAAACTGGGGCGCAGATGCAAACACAGTCAGACAGGTCTACACTGGATACATACAGCCAACACTGGAATATGGCATGGGTGCCTATGCAACAGCGGCAAAGACCAACCTACAGAAACTAGACAAGGCACAGAATACCGGACTCAGAATTATTACCGGAGGTCTGCGAAGCACCCCAATTAGAGAACTCAAAGTGGTAGCAGGACTCCAGAGCCTCGGTGAGCGCAGAGAAGCAAAAATACTAAACCTGACAGAAAAATTCAAGCGTATGAACAAACATCCAATGCAGGGAAAAGTCAATGAATTAACAAAAAAACCGCATAAAAAGAACAAGCTTCAATCATCTGTCAAAAGCCCTTACAGCCAGGAACAGTGACATCATATCAAAATGTCCAACGACATGGGAAATGATACAAGTATATCAGACCATGCACTGAGAGAAAAAAACCTAAAGCATATTGGAGATGCCTATCCTCAGCCCACGTGGACGCACGTCTACACAGATGGATCATCAGAGGAAGTATTGAAAGGAGGGGCGGGACTCGTCATATTTCTACAGGATGGAACCGTTATAGAAAAAGCAAGTGCTGCCGGGAAGCCCTCGACAAATCTAAGAACAGAGCAACAGGCAATAATTGAAGCAGTCAAACTATTGGATGAAAAGGGGTTAAAGGATAAAAAAATAGTGTTTTTGTGCGACTGCATGGAAATTTTGCAGGCTACACAAAGAGAACCATGGAATAGTATGGAAAGGGAACTGATATGCCAGCTAAACAAACTCTCAGACCACAATAAAATCACCCTCCAGTGGATTCCAGCTCACTGCGGCATACCTGGGAATGAATGGGCGACAGGCTAGCCAGGGAGGGAAGACAAAGAACAATTCACCCACCCAGTGTCACTGCCAGAAGTCAGGGCAAACATCCAAAAAAAATATAAACAACAGTGGATAGAGAGAACAAACAGTAAATACCCACAGGACCCAATCAATAGACTGAATAGGAAACAGTATACCACAATTTTTCGCCTCAGAACAGGTCATTGCAGACTAAATGCACACATGCATAAAATGAAAGCAGCACAGACTACACAGTGTACATGTCAGAGAGGACTCCAGAACACATCCTGCAAACATGTCCACTGCACCAAGACTCCCACGAGAAGACCTGGCCCGAGGAGAGAAACATACAAGACAAACTGTGGGGAACCATTGAGGACCAGCGACTGACGTATCACTTCATGGAGGCAGCCCATCTAGTGGCATAAAACGAGCATAGGAAACCGAACGCAAAGAAGAAGAACTGGATTGTTAAAATGGAATCAGCCAGCAAAAATAGAATTAGATTTTTTAAAACGTGATGGTCTGAACTTTGCTGATAGCCTAGCTCTTCTATACTATGGCTGCAGTTGAATGCAAAATGAAATAGGTGTACTTGATGGGAGGTCACAGGGGTTGGTTCAGAGTGCAGAGAAAAAAAGATAGGGATTGGGAGGGTAGATGCAACAGTCAAATTGTGTTGAGAGACGCATCTCTGCCGGATGTGAAATATTATAAGTGGGAGGCGCATTCATTCTATTGGGAAACTTATGGAAATCAGAAGAAATCTGAAAGGTCTTTTGCTCTAGTGTGATTGTAGCATGAAGAACAATGAAATGACACTTTTATAAAAGGATGTCTGTGGAGGGTGTATCTTGCCAAAAACAAAAAGAGTTAATTTATTACAAGCAACAACGTGTGTACTGTGTTTTAATTTTATTTATCATAACTTCCAAATTTACTCTAATTGACGATGCAAATCAGAAAGCTAAAAAATGTTAAACCAATTTTATTGTGCAGAAGTGTGTCCTATGCATTGATCAAGCAAAGACGATTACTAGAGACAAGAAATGTAACACAGCAGAAGAATGTCACAACTGAAGAAAGGCCCAGATTAAATATTAGGAAATATTTTTTTTAGTCAGAGTGGTGAATGCATGGCCACAGGAAGTAGTGGAGGCAGGGACAATGAATGCATTTAAGAATAGATTGTATGCACATAGCTTTTAGACAAGGAAATGTAAATGAAACTGGTTGTATACAGAGTCTTCTTCTAAATCAGTATAAAGATGAAGTTAAGATAAGATATGAGGAAAATCTTAATTGTACACATAATAAAAGCACTTAATATCATTACAATGTATAAAATATTGCTTGAGAAAAGCTAACAGACAAAGCAATATAATGAATCTTATATATAAGGTGGAGGATCATTTTAATCGGATATGTAACGAGTAATTATTGGGGAAAAATATATGGCAAAAGGCTATACTTTCTTCATCACCATCTTGTTTCTATCTATATATGACATATAGGTAATGGCTCACCAGGACAAAAATGAAATTGATACATACATTATGTAACGGATCACACACAAAACTAGACATGATGTAAAACAAGTGGTTCCATTTTTTCACCATACCAGACAGGATGTGCCAGAAAAGTGTGAGACACAGTGTGCTATTAATAAAATAAGTGGATCACAAGAAGAAGTGACAGCAGACAGACAAAAAAATCATATTGACCATTTCTGGATTGGTCAACTCTATTTCATTGCTGGCATAACTTGTTTCACTTTCTCGGCGGATCCTCATGGCGGTGAACTTGAGCCGCTTGTTTTGTATCCTGTCCTGTTCTTTTGTTGTGATTTGTTTTTGTTCATTTTTTTTGTTGTCCTGGTGCGGCCACTAAGCCCATTCATGTTTTTATAGAATTTTAACCTTCACCACCACTGCAGCTTCGAGCTATTTATTTAACTATAAAGATAGAATTTTAAAAAAAACAACATTACCAGCTATCACCATATCTAAGGCATCCAAACATTTCAATTGGGAGAAATGATCAACAGTATAGTCGCACCTTAACTTCATGTGTGGAAGCATAGATTTAAAGCTGCATTTGGCTACCCTAAATAATTGTTTTAAATAGCCTGATTCCAGTAATTTGTGGCTTAGTTTTAAAGATATGATTTTTACATGTGACATTGTCACCTCCATGCAATGCCTTCTTTAGTCACCTCTTTCGAAATGCAAGGAAGGAAACATTGGCCTTATTCTGTTTGCCCTGGAACCTCTCGAGTGACACTTCATACCTACACATTATCAGTGTCAGACATTGACTCTGACCAAGGAATAAAAAAACGCAAGATCGTAACATATTAATAAGATTGTTTTTAAAAGCAGTCAAGGTCACTAGAAGAGAGAGAGAAATGAAGGCACTGTGCGATGCCTAGCATATATATATATGGTATATTTTCGCAGGTTGCAATAATAATACAAATATTTAAAAAGGGTGACAATTGACAATGTGAAAATCACAGAGGTATTTTCAGTGTCCCCGGGAAAGTCTACTCTAGGATTCTAGAACAGCGATTAATAGGTCTAGCAGAGCCAAATATGGATGAAACTCAATGTGGGTTTAGGGCAAACAGAAGTACTCAAGACCTTATCTTTACACTCAGACAGCTAAGTGAAAAGGCTCTTGAATATGATAAAGAGATGCATCTCTGCTTTTTGGATTTGGAGAAAGCATTTGATAAAGTTCCTTGGAACAAACTCTGGGAGTGCCTGACAAGGAAGAACATCCCAGGACCCCTGATCTCTGCCATACAGTTTCTATAAAACGTACAGAAATTATGTGCGGACATCAAATCAAAAGTTAGGAGAGTTCAAGACCACTAGCGGAGTAAGACAGGGGGACATTCTATCACCATACCTTTTCATACTCCTCATGGATGAAGGCATCAAAGCCTGCAAGGAACGGACAAAAAAAGGATGAAGTAGGGTACTGGAAGATGAGACCAAGTTACATATCGGAACTAGCATTTGCAGATGATGTGGCCCTGATCACTTAAACCGAAGCACATCTTCAGATCAACTTGCAGGTCTGGGAAGAAGAGAGGAATGCACATCAGCAACTCCAAAACAAAAAACCATGGTAATCGCCAGAGATGGAAAGAGACATCAGATGACCCTGGGAACACGAGCACTAAAGCAGGTCAGCAACTTTAAATATCTAGGAGTGGTAATAGACAGCAGGGGAGGAATCAAAGAGGAGTTAACTGCACAAAGGGCAGCAGCACGTAGACTTTTCCATGCAATAAACAGAGGTTTCCTCAGTAAAAGAAATAAGCAGGAAAACAAAGATGGACGTAGACCGCTCGAACTATGTGCCTGTCCTGACATATGGATGTGAGTCATGGGCAATGAAAGGCGGTTCAGGTGACGAAAAGGGACAAGATCCGTAACCAGACAATACGTAGCAATCTTAAAGTTCAACCCCTGCAGACACGAGTGGAGCAGTCCCAACTACAGTGGTTTGATAAAAAGTCAAGGACGCAGACCCCCAGGACATCCCAAAGTACGTTGGGAAGACAACATACGACAGTCCCTAAGTGATAGAGGGCTGGATTGGAAAGAGGCCAGGAAAAAAGCAGCGGATTGAGCAGTGTGGCATTCTCTTTGGCAAACCTCTACACCTCATGGTAGAAGAAGGGCGACTGAGTAAGTATATTTTGGCAGACAGAGTTATGAACAGTTTGGACATATGACAAAAATACCTTCAAACTTATCACGAGTCTATAACACCAAACATCAGGACGAGAGCAAGAGGAAAAACAAATATTGACAGCATTAAGGAAACTATGGACTGATAACGGGCACACAAAAGAATGCTGTGCCTCTGTAGAACGTCAAATGACATTAGTGAGCATATGATGAGATGGAGCAGGGATCTCTTAAACCATGGCCTGTTGGCCACATGGGGTCTACAAAGTTGGTTCTGCAGCTCCTGAAGTGATTGATGATAGGTAACACAATAATATAGGCCACTATATTATTCCAAATCAGAAAGTCTAAAGAAAAGTATCAATGACATGTGAGTATAGGTTACAAAATATATATTTTAAAATTGGTAAATAACCTTCAAAACAGACGGCATAAACTTCAATTTTTTTTTCAAACAGGGCTGGGGAAGCTGAAGCAGGCTTCCAAGAAAATACAACTTAAATAAAAAATACTGTGCAATGGATAAATTCTAGTCACTGAAACAAATATGGAATGCAAATCTCATCCTTTTACAACTCACATCAGCAGGTTGTCATCAAAACTTCAGCACCTTTATCCATGATCAATCTAACCAACATGCACTTTTCATGAAAGGATTAAAGTTGATAATCTCCCATTTTTTTTGCTTGCTGTTTAGTTATCTATTCTAGCAGGAATCGGATCCCTTATATTTACTTCACTTATACAGCCCATTTTCACTCCCTTTCAATAACTGTTACTAGTGACTTGAAACTACATTATAATGGGATACAATTATGTGTTTCTAACCTCTTCTTGACCCTGATTTAGCTTTCAAATATATATTTCATTTGAAAAAGCATTGATTGGTTTCAATTAGTCATAAAAAAGCGCTTCTAAATGTAATGAAATAAAAGCACTTTCCTGGATAAATTGAAGTGTATTTTCACAGAAAAGGTACTGGGTTTGACTCCCCTTATTGACACAACCCAGCTATAAATGGGTACTTGGTTTACTGTTAGGGAAGGAAAGGCAGAGAGGAAAAGAACTAGTAACCACACCTCAAACAAGCTGTGACCTAGTACAATGAAGTCTCCAACACTTAATCTCAGACAGCAGTATCTGCTATGGGACTACTGTTACCTCTATTTTCACACAGAGTTAAATAATTTATCATCAATCAATAGAGATGTTAGAGTATGTTGGCTGCCACTGTGAAAGGATGCATGGTGTGACATGATGCTACTACCACTTGGTGCAGTGTTAACCATGACTGGGAAAGTATCGCCACCAATTACACAGACTGACGCAGCACTATTGTGGAGGGTGTTCAGAGACATGAGGCATCAAGAATAAACGAGGCTATTCAGAGACGACTGCTTCCCAAGTCAGCTCACATCAACCCCCCTTCTGCAATCGATCTCAATCTCCTGTTACCAAGCCCTAAATGGGGCTTTGCAAGTAGCAGGATGTATTCTGGAGAACGGAATGTGTTGTGTCACTGGTTTACAGCTTGACTGCAATATTTGCACCCTTCTGTCCGACCCATCCGTCTTCGGCCGTAAAGGGAGTCTTTTTTCCCTGTACAAAGTGAAACAGACAATTTAGCTTATTTAGCCATCTTCGAACTCATGTAAACAGTGAATGCGGACAAAGTAGTATTCATTGATTAGGATAGATGAACACCATTAGATTTAAGAAGCCTTCATTGCACAATGGTTGCCTTATCAACCATTAACAGACAGTTCATAATACAGTGAGACATAGTGACCACTCAACATCCTTGGTTAAAGGGAAGAAGAAATGGAAGAGTACCTGCTTTACTATGAGATGGCCTGTAGGCCAATCAACTTGTGCTCAGGTAACACTAAGGCTAATTTGAGTTTGATACCCTCTGACAGAGGAAGACAGTTAAGATAAACAGCAACATACAAGTGGCTTCTGGGAGGGCTTCGCTTATGATAGATGATAACAGGACTACTGTCACACTTGAGAAAATGTTATAAAAGGTGACTAACAGTGGTCCAACTCCTCTAGGGTAGAACTCTCTCCAACTTGTGACATTGCATATCCGACCATTCTTGCAGGCCAAAAGTCTGCAGAGTATCCTTCTTGGTTTGAAATAAATCTCTAGAAACATTACATGTATATCCAGTTTTCCCATTAATAGATAGAACAGCCAGCATGACATCTGAGAAGTAGTCATCTATATGGTGACTAACATCAAGAGTTGAAATCTGTACTGAGATACATTTAGCTAAAAAAAAACTTCAGTGTTTGGCACATAAAGACCAGTATTTCAAAACAGATATGTTCACCTTCTCAGTTCTGGAGGAGGCTTTTAAATCACACACACACACACTTGTAATCTGAAGTGTCCCATTTCAGTCTTAGCATTAACAATGTGCAACTCAATGATAAACTTTAGCACCTTTTAAATATATATATATATATATATATATATATATATATATATATACATACATTTACACACAATAATTTCTCTTCGTTATCTCAGCTCAAAACTGCATTGTTTTTGGAATATTACTATCCTTATTTCATCAAAAGCATCTCCAGGAAGTATTTAGAAATTACAATTTTTTTTCTGTAATGTCAAATCAAGGATACAATGTTTATTTTTGTTTCGCGTTCTTCTTCTTCTTCGTACACTGTCAAACGTCAACCTGTATTTTTTTGAAGAAAGCAGCAGTCATCCTGAGGCTGTCGACACTGCCATAGAGCTTGTCTAGTGTTGCCACTGGTGATGGCCACATGTGCTTTCTCTGGTCCTCGTATGTCGGGCAGTTCCACCTTCTTTTGCCAGTCTGTCTGCCTCCTCGTTGCCTTGAATGTTACAGTGGGATGGAACCCACTGTACCACTACTCTTTTTGGTGCGGACTGCTGGCATAGTTGACAGAGTACTGCTCTTAAATCATTAATTTCAGTATTTTTCTGGTTTTTCAGTGCTGTGACTACGGCCAGGGCATCCTTAAACAGGACTATCTGGCTTTCATTGCTTTCACCTGTCAGCATTACTTCTATTGCAGCCCTCAGTGCCTCTGCCTCCGCTCTGAAATTGCTGTTCAAGATACAATTCACACTGAGACAACAATACATACAATATGGTTAAAAATTAATTGGATATCTTTTACATTATTAAAAAAAAGAAACCAAATCATTAATATAGTGGTTACAGAAAGCACAAAATAATACAGTCTGGCAGCGCATGTGCTGCAGTTATCTGCAACCCATAGGTGACTGCTAGCATCAGGGTCAGCGAACCAGAGCTGCCAAGACTCTTCTACACCTCCAACGGTGATCCTGGATAACAGGCTGCAGCAGGGCAGACTGGCTAAGGAGAAGGGATCAAAGAGGGTTAACCCGATACTCAAAAAATGCTTGCTGAAGTTAGATGTGTTGGACCGAAAGGTGCAAATATTGCAGTCAATCTGTAAACTATGATGCAATGCATTCCGTTCTCTGGACTACATTCTGCTACTTAAGCCCTTCTAGGGTTTGGTAACGGGAGATTGAGAACGAACGAAGCCAAACAGTTCTACTTATAAAACAATTACAGTGCTGATGAGTAAATACAGCAGGCACTTCCCCAGCAAATGTAAGACATTTCACAACAATATATGCTATGCAGAATAATATCACTATATGAGCACAAGAATTATAAATTAAAGTCTTTATTTTATCACTACAGTCTATGAATCAGTCCTTTGTCCCATAGAAAATATCAAATTTAAAACTATTAAAAAAATAATTGAGAAATTAATAATGAATACAAATAAAAGTAAATTTAACATCAGGAGCACACAAGGCTAGTTAAAAATGTTCCAGAAGTATTGAAATAACAAGCTAATAGCAACTTACAGTCAGTGGTGTTACCCAGTAATGACTTTCTTAAAAATAACCTTCCCATTCTTACATTTTTCTGTTGTGATTGTTTATGTGCGAGCAGATTGTGTTTAGAATTTCTTGAGATGTCTGAATTTCATGAGCAATGGATCAACATACAAATTTTGCCTCAATTTTGGAAAGATGTACATGGAGGCCAATGAAATGTTAAAATAAGTTTATGGAAATTGGTGCATGGGCCTTCTGAATGGTTTAGTGATTTAAGAATAGTCGGCAGTCAACAGATGACGACCAGCTTCAAGAAGACACACAATATCTGATGTTGACAGTGGTTTTCTAGATCAAGGGTGTTGTGCACCATGAATTCTGACCAGAAGGGGCAATAGTTAACTGCTAGTACTATCTGAAACATAGGTGAAAATGTCCAAAGAAAAAGGCATGAGTTACATAGAAACAACTCCTGGTTCCTCCACTTGGACAATACCTAAGCTTATACATCACTGCTGCTGCTAATCCTTCCATTTTTGGCAAAAATGTTGGCAAGTGTGCTTCACTAGTCATCCTCCTCCTTCGTTTGTTCTAGATCTCCTGCTATCAAGCCCTGAAAAGGGCTTTGAAAGTAGCAGGATGTTGTCCAGAAAAAAGAATGCATTGTGTCGTAGTTTACAGATTGACTGCGATATTTCAGGATCACTGCATGGAGATGTAGAAGGGTCTTGGCAGCTGTGGTTCACTGGTCCTGACACTAACAGTCAGCTTTTGATGGCTGACCACTACAGCTCACGCACGGCTCAGCCTCGTCATCTTAATCATCTAACCAGGCTCAGCAGACTATTTTCTATTTCCCATGAAATTTAGCATCAAAGGACGATTTCAGACCTTTGAAAAAATGAACGGCAATTTGCAAACAAAAGTACACATGATCTCCAAAATGCTTACTAGAACTACTTCCAGAAGTTGAAATAGTATTGGAAGTGATGTATTAATAGAAGAGGAGGAGTGTTTCAATGAAGACAAAGCTGACTATGTTCAAAGTAAGCCCACAAATTTTATTTTTTTAAATTTATGAAACTTTTGAACAGACCTTGTACATGACAAATAAATTATCATCAAGCTGTATGCGAGAGTTGTGATTGGCAGGAATTGATTGCTGATTCTCTATCACATGTACATATGTGAAGACATTGGTAATTATTGAAGGGTGTCCTAAAATAAAAATTACTGACCAAGTGTTAACATGGTAATCCCATGTACAATATATAGGAAGAGTAATATTTATCTCCATGTTCAGAAAGCAGAATGTTTGCTAACAATGTATTATTCATATGCTTGGTGTATGTGTGTTTATACTTTAACATTCCTATTAAGATTATGTATTACGATTAAATTATTTACATTCTCAGTTTCTGACATGGCAACATCACAAGTGAAAACAGTTATGGAATGTTTGGAAATGTTAACATGTCAATTCATCGGCCAAGTAACAATTAAATGATCGCCAAATGTATTGAATCTTTCATCAGACATGAACTTGAATTATTTGTACATATCTGTATATATTATACCGTTAAGTGGTACTTGGGAAATAAAGAAAGGGAATACTGCAACCTTTCAAGCATGTCATAAAAAGTGACTAAAGAGGGTTGTGCATGTAAAACAAATTGGTACAGAAACCAACACAGGAAGTGTGCCCAGAAGAGCTTTGGTACAGGCTTCTTGTTAGGCGACCAGTTACAGTGATGGGGGTTTGATGCTTCATTTGGAGCAACAAGAGGCCTTGATATATCAAGCGATGTCTTCTTTACTTGTTTTGTGCTTCATATAGAGTAACAGAGGAGAGCGTGGCCGAATGGTTTTGAGATCTGCCTGCTGACAAGGACAGCGGTTCGAATCCCCGGTATGGCAAATATTATTTTTCTGTTGGGGGTGAAATAAACAAACATAGCCAGCACACGTCGTGGCAAAGCGGTCTGTAGTCCTCAGCCTTCAAAACCTCTCGACTACCCCAGCAATGGAAAAAATGTTGTATGACAGTTTAAATAACATTTTTTTTTTATAGAGTAACAAGAGGCCTGGATATAACAAGTGCTGTCTTCTTTACTTGTTTTGTGCTTCATATAGAGCAACAAAAGGCCTGAATATATCAAGTGCTGTCTTCTTTACTTGTTTTGTGCTTCATATAGAGCAACAAAAGGCCTGAATATATCAAGTGCTGTCATCTTTACTTGTTTTATGCTTTATACAGAGCAACAAAAGGCCTGAATATATCAAGTGCTGTCTTCTTTCCTTGTTTAATGCTTCTTATGAAGAAATGGACTTCCACTGCAGTTGGCCACCCTTGCAGAAAACCTTTGATAAATCATTTCATGTGCTCTTGCAGCGGTGGTCCATGTAACAATATATTTGCTTTCTGTATTGAGGTTGCTAGCCCCAAACACAATTCTCCTATTTAGTTTCCCTTTACCGAATGCTAGTGTATGTGTTGTGATCATATTCTTTGTTCCCCCTGGACCTCAGGATTTGCACATGCAATGTTATGCACTTTCATGTTTTATTTGAAGTCTTCCTCATCCATTTAGCAATGGTATCATCTGCTTACTTTCTAAATCTATGAACATATTGCACTGCCCAATTTCCTCCACTTGCTTTTGTCAGGTCATTGCAGTTGTTTTCTGCTTTCTAAATCCCTTCTCCTGATTGGTAGTGGTCTCTAAGCCTTTAGCAATGTTAGTTACTGTGATTGCTAATTGTGAAGAGGGTCTTATCTTATTGATAGTTAATTGAGCAGCTGTATGGATAAGGTTACCAGTAGTAGAATCGTCGACACCATGATATGATCTGAGGACAAAGAAGAAAAATGTTTTAGTACAACGAATAATAATTGTTCGCACTTCAAATAAAAATCATGCCTATATATGTGTGGATTTTGGAATCCTGGTATTCAAATCAGGGAGAACGGTGCCACATGTCAGGTAGCCAAAAGCTATTTTGTCCTGCTGCATCTGTTCGGCCATTAGAAGATGCTGCCTGGTATTTTACCTAGTTTGCCTTTCGGACTTGCATTTGTCTATTAGTTGTCAGTTTGTGGGTTATTTCCTCCTAGCAGCTTTGCCCTGCTGGCATTTAGCCTACCAAACAGTATGACCTTCACTCTGTCTTTGGCAGTGCTAGTAACTGCTAACCAATCATTGTGCAAGATCTATCTACCGGGTGTTTTTCATCATCGCATCTAGGAGGTGCTTGTGTGTGTGGGCGTTTATATGTATTTGAGCATGTGTGAGCGCACTACATAAATATATATGCTATATTAATATAAAAATATATGCTGTGCTAACTATTTAAAATCTATACTTACGTGCTGCACCTGTGTAAGGACCATATGGACTCAAGCTGCTTTTATCTTTCTCACCAAGAATAGCTTCAAATTTTGATCTTATTAATATTCTGTTAGAACCTGTTCAATGATGGCAAGAAGTTTATCATTTCATTAATAAAATAAACAAACAAAACTCTGCAGGCTTTAGATTAAATTAAACTACAGAAGCCAAAGATGCAGCACAGTGAATGAGCTGGCAGTAGCCAGCGATTCACAGTTGACTGCTTGCATCAGGGTCAGTGAACCCACAGCTGACTAAGACTCTATTCCGCCTCCATGCGGAGGACCTGGAGACAGGCTACACTACTGTAACCTGGCTAAGGAATATGGATTGCAGTGGGATGGCAAACCCGATACCCAAAAAAGTAAGATGAAAGGCACAGATATCGCAGTCTCGCTGTAAACTGCGACAACGTTCTTTTCAGCATGAACGAAGAAGAATTAAACTATAGTCTAAAGTTGGTGACTTTTTACAGTTATTTGAATAGAAAGTAGGATATAGTTTCTTCTTACTTAAAAAAAAAATTCATGAGTTTTGGAATAAAGAAAACTGCTCTTAATTAAATTTTCCAAGATGAAGGATCATAAATTTATATAAGTGGCACATTTAAATGGGCACAACAGCACACTGAGAAACACTGGTCTATAACCTATGTGCAAGAATATAATGAAATGATTTCTTGGTTACTGATAACTTAACTTGATTTCTTGGTTACTGATAACTTAACTTAACGTCTTTATACTGGTCAGAGTCTGTATACAACCAGTTTCTTGGAGGGTGGTTAACCGATGTGCGAGTCCATCATAATAAACTCAAACACTGATGTTTTCAGTTATGCTTTAGATTGTTCTTCCTCTTCTTCTTGTGCGTTCATTCCCAATATCTCGCTACCAAGATCTGAACAGGGTTTTGCAAGTAGCAGGATTTAGTCAGAACGGAATGCGTTGTGTTGCTGGTTTACAGATTGACTGCAATATTTGCACCATTCAGTCCGACACACCAGTCTTCGTCAGCCTTCACATTGTTAATTGGATTATTCTGGATCTCGTGCCACACACAAAAGTTAGACAGCAACATATTATTTCATCACAAAAATACTTATCCTTTATTGTCAATAAACTGTTAAATAGAAAACTCATGTTTACTTTGATCAAAACAGAACTTACCAAGGAAATGGACATGAACTGTTGTTATGTTATCTGATTCTGAAATAAACTCGATCACAACATCTGTGAGGTTTGCATTAATGGCTTTTGCATATACACTTGCAACTTCACTTCTGAAAATGAGAAAAACAAATGTTTAAATGCTTAAATTATCTGTGTTTTGTTTTACCAATTTTCTTTAGTCACGAAGGTTTTGTAAGAAGACTGAAAGTTGTGCATGTCATTGGTCATTAATATTTAACATCAAATTATACAATGGAATCAAGATTCTGAGCAGCGCATGGTTTTTAGCGGTCAGCGGCCCAAATCTGACTGCTAGCATCAGGGCCAGCGAACCAGAGCTACCAAGACCCTTTTCCACCTATACGTGGTGATCCTGGATAACAAGACTGCAACAACGCAGACTGGCTAAGGAGAAGGGACTGAAGAGGGATAGCTAACCCAGTACCAAAAATGACATGCTGAAGTCAGATGTGTTGGACTGAAAAGTGCAGATATCACAGTCAAGCTGTAAAATATGACAACACATTTCATTCTCTAAACTATATCCTGCTTCTTACAAAGCCCTTTTTAAGGCTTGGTAGCTGAAGTTTGTTTGAGAATGAACAAAGAAGAAATTATAAAATGTCTCTTTGCAATAAATTTAATACAATGACAAATATTTGCACAGATGTTGAAAATATAGAAATGATCATAAAGTTTAAATAAGTTATATCATGTTGAAAAAAAAATCGCTGCACTTTGGACAAGCTCAAAGGTACTTAGTATCTTAACAAATGGAAAAGTGTATGGATTTAGAAGGTTCTAGTAGTTCATTTTTTTCATACTCCTGCTCCATTCTCTCAGACATCTGTTCCTATCTGACCCATATCTGATGACAATTCCTGCAGTCTGTGGATTGGCAATATATTGAAATACGTCCTCCTCTTCTATCTGCATATTTAACTCTTTACAGCATGTAGGGACCGAAATTTGCCCTTGAAAACCTAAAAATGGCCACCTGTCTAGAAAAAATGGACCTCTGAAACATACTTTTGTGTTTCATGTTTTAGTTTGCTGAATTCTCTTTTTTTAAATCTCTCTACATTATGATTGCACAATTGACGTTTAAGTGCATGATTATATTTGGCAGGTTGACTTTAGAGTGTTTTATGATCTTTGAAAGTCTACCGTTCTATTGCAATAAAAGTTGGGCTTTCAAGACCGTAGAAATGATTTATTTGATCAGACCGATGATCATGCATCTGGACTCTTAGTTCTTAGTCAACCTGTACTTCTACAGGGGCAGATGCCCCTGTGTAGGTCCCAGCTCTGGTATAAGCTGGATATTCAACACACACATGGTTCAGACCGACTGGGACGGATAATACAAAAGATATATATATAAGAATTGACAGATATATCAGTGAAACATTCGACATGGTTAAGTATGAAAACATATTTTCTCTCCAATTTCCACCTCCCATTGATGTCATTGAATGCTTCATACAAATATATAATCTATTAATCTCTATTATGAATACTTCCTGTCATAGACAGTTTATATGTGTGTCTTAGGATTTTTAGATCATAATTTTAGCTCAATTTGTTCAATAATAATGAATATTATTTCGAATAAAACTTTGAAGCGCAAAATTCCGTCATTTTGGTACGGACTGCAAGAAAAATTGGCAAAATTAACCAGGACAGAATCCTATAATGAGTACTTTCCAAGCTAAAATATCAGCCTTAATTGACATTAACCCCAGCATGAGCAGAAAATTATATCCACACAAGCCTCTGAAGGTTTGAGGCAAAAAGTTGAATTAAACAGTAGATCAATTTCCTTTGCTTCCATCTTTGATAACATGCTAAAATACATGCATGTTTTCAAATAGATAATGAAATTTTACTTGGGATACAAAAAATAATCTGTAGACATGCAATTCATCCTCCACAAAACAGATGAGGAAAAAACCAAAAACAAATTATGTCTTCAGTTCATATAGTTTTATGTAATTCTCAAGTCTTAAATAAACATGTGTCAATGTTCCCAAGGGTAGAAGAGGAGTGACTCAGTAAATGTCAAACAATGTATTTATTCTTCTTGTTTTCAGTAATCTAAATCTGACAACTAACTTATGCCATTTACAACCCTAGAAAAATTTGACATGCTGAAAAATAATGCAGCAGTAGGCAAAATTGCGTACATTTTTAACGTCATTTTTTAAAAGGTTAAAACTAGAAATTAAGTGAAAAATAAAATGAAGTTTACCTGTTTAAAGGGACTGCAGCACTCTTTATTTTAACAGACACAGCATCATTAGTGACAGGAATGATATCAGCACATGCATATCTGGCAGCTCCTTTATCTGCGACATGTATAACTATAGATCTGCCTTGAACTGAAATATACAATGTCTAAAATATTGTTTCCAATACGTTTTACTGTTGCAAAATTATGTGGTTAGAAAAAAAAAATGGGGACTTCTGTGAATCCAAACAAATAACATATAATGAACCTCAGGTAAGGTCACGTCATCCCGGAACCGGTGAGGTCGTTGGGGTACACATGAAGACATCCTCACAACACCACGCCACCCTTCTCTATCAGCGGTCGCTACCTGTGCTTCTGATCGGAGATTGGTCCATTCTTTTATGTTGTCCTCCCACCTCTTTTTGGGACGGCCTCTTCGTCGTCTGCCTTGCACCTTTCTGTGAAGGATCATATTTGCAAGACCATTTGATCTCGATATGTGACCGTATCAAGCGAGTTTCCTTCTTTGGACAGTTGCCAAGAGGTCTTCAAAAGGCCCTATTGCTGTTGTAATTCTATCTCGTATTTCCTCATTTGTAACTCGATCTTTGTACGTGACGTTTAAAAGTCTTCGGAAACATTTCATCTCCAAGGTCAGCTGTAATTGTCCATGTCTCACACGCATAGAGGAATATTGACAGGACCAGTGTATGCATTAATCTGATTTTCTTGCATTGTGCTAACCGTCTATCTTGCCAGATTTTTGTTGGGACAAGCACTTACAGAGGGTGGTTAACCTATGTGTGAGTCTATCTTAAAAGACTCAAACTCTAGAGCAAATTAGACCCGCAGCCTGTTAGGTGCCATCTATGCTGCTCTAAACAAACCACCTAACCATGACCGGTGTTATGCCATGTCACACAGTTAGTCGCCTCTTACGACATGCTCTATGTGAAGCAGTGGTAATATTCTTGTCCTTGTCATACACAAAAACCCCGGCAAACCACAAAAAGAAAACAAAAACAAGTAACAGATAGCTTGATTTTCTAATAATCAAAATCAAAGCCATATCGCTCCTTTCAGTGCATAGGCAATTAACTACTACTTTCCAGCATACACAGTTCTGGGTTGCTGTTCCTACCTCTCTCCAGGTGTAACCATTTAATCAAGTTCCCACTCACATTCTCTTCAAATATTTTTAGGTTTATCTCTCTTTGTGTTCCCTTGAAGATTCCAACTGGCTTGGCTTCGTTCGTTCTCAATCTCCCGCTACCAAGCCCTGAAAAGGCTTAAGTAGCAGAATGTAGTCTAGAGAATGGAGTGCGTTGTGTCATAGTTTACAGCTTGACTGCGATATTTGCACCTTTTGGTCCAACACATCCGACTTCAGCAAGCATTTTTTTGAGTACCAGGTTAGCATTCCCTCTTCGATCCCTTCTCCTTAGCCAGTCTGCCCTGCTGCAGCCTGTTATCCATGATCACCACGTGGAGGTGTAGAAGGGTCTTGGCAGCTTTGGTTCACTGGCCCTGACGTTAGCAATCAGTTATGTGTCGCTGATCACTGCAGTTCATGCGCTGCTCAGCATCTTGATCCCGAAGATTCCAATTAAGAGCATGTCTATGTTGGAAGTGCCTTCCTTAGCATATGTCCTATCCAGCCCAATTTGCTTCTCTTAATTTGTTGTTCCAGTGGCTTTTGTTAGGCTCCTTTCGCACAGGTTTTCATTCTCAACAATTTTTTAGTCAAGTTAAATTTGCTATATTTGTTATGACCATTATAATGTTAAAGTGTAGAATGTTATAAACAGAAAATGTTACTTACCTGAGAAAGTACCAGCTAGTGGCAGATCTACATCATTAAACATTTTCCTCCCCCCTCCAATATCATATGTGGAAAGTTTTGAAGACTGGTCACCAACCTCACAGCGCAATGGATTATCAGGTCTGCATTCACTTGCATAATTAGTCTTGATGAATATAATAAAAAAATTGTACACATTTACTTGATTAACACATATTCCAGGCAAAAAACACATTAACCACAGCAACATTCATTGACCTAGTGCAGTAAAGCATAGCACTGCAGTTAATAAAACATAAATTAGAAGACAAACTTATAAAGGAACATCAAAATATACATCATGTTTAAACTCATTAAAGGGCTGAGCAGCATCGGTCAGCGACCCATAGCTGACTACTAGCCTCGGACCAGTGAACCAGAGCTATCAAGACCCTTCTACACCTCCACGCAGTGATCCTGGATAACAGGCTGCAAGAGATCAGTCTGGCTAAGGAGATGGGATTGAAGAGGGAAGGTTAATCCGGTACTCAAAAAATGCCTGCTGAAGTCAGATGTGTTGGACTGAAAGGTGCAAATATCACAGTCAAGCTGTAAACTACTACACAACATATTCCATTCTCTGGACTACATTCTGCTACTTAAGCTCTTTTCATGACTTGGTAGCAGGAGATTAAGAATGAACAAAGTTAAGTCAAGTCAAACTAATTGAAGAGTTCTTTGACTAGCCAAGAAATTAAAATAAAACCTATAAGATATGTCCACTAACATTGGTAGCATAGTTTGAGAAATGGAAATGACCCTTTCCAAAACTCTATTTTATGGATTCATATTGACACATTTCTCAGTCGTAACTGAGCTGTAAAAACAAAATGACAGTTGATAAATAGTATGCTAACTCTTTGTCATCAGTGTCAGGTATGATCACTATCAGAAATAAAAGTGATAAGTTTACCTCATTGGAAAGTCTTTCAGTAAGTTACTCTCTCAAGCTCTAGTCTTACTTACTTAGTCTCTGCTCTTCTACCCTGGAGTGTAGAGATTTGTCATAAAGAGACTGTGCCTGAATGTTCTATCCACCGTCTTCTTCTTGGCCTGTTTTCTGTCTAGTCCATGCTCTCTTATAGACTGTTTTAAATTATCATCCATGGTCTTTTATAGACTGTCTTAAATTATCATCCATGGTCTCTTATAGACTGTCTTATATTATCATCCATGGTCTCTTATAGACTGTCTTATATTATCATCCATGGTCTCTTATAGACTGTCTTATATTATCATCCATGGTCTCTTATAGACTGTCTTATATTATCATCCATGGTCTCTTATAGACTGTCTTATATTATCATCCATGGTCTCTTATAAACTGTCTTATATTGTCATCCCAGTGGACTGTGTGAATCAGGTATCTGGATACTTGACTTTTTGCCCATGACTGACATGGCAACCGATCTTCTTTCATTCTACAGGCATGACCAAACCATTGAAGTTAAGATTGCTCCAGTCAAGTTTTCTGGGCTTTGAGATCTTGTCATATTGTCTAATGGCATACCTTGTCTCTTCTTGTTACTTAGACCACCTTCCTTAGATACATTTCTGATGCCTGGAGCTAGCTATTTTGTATTGTTGTCATTGCTCATATTTATAAGTTTAAACTGGTACATAGGTGGAGTGGTGTACACCCCTCTTAGTTTTCTTACTTATTTCTCTTTTGCTCAGGAAAGTGTACTAGTAGCCAACTCTTCTTAAATACCTCCCTTCTGGTTTATTACAGCTTCAAGGTATTTGAACTCTCGAGACCACTATGGTTTTTGTTTTGCTACTGATAATTCCTTGCTTCCTCAGCTCCTCTTACCAGGTTTGAAATTCATTTTGGAAGATGTGCCTCTGATTTGGTAATGAGGGCCACATCATTGGCAAATGCCAGCTCCAATATATAAACTGGTCTCATCTTCCAGTACCCCTCACCATTTTCCAGTACCCCACTGAGTACTTTTTGGTCCTCTCCTTACAGACTTTGAAAACATCATCCATGAATGGTATGAAGAGGTGTGATAATATGTCACCCTGTCTTATGCTACTGGTGGTCTCTGACATGTGTTTTCCTCTCCTTTCTGATGGTCTCTGACATGTGTTTTCCTCTCCTTTCTGATGGTCTCTGACATGTGTTTTCCTCTCCTTTCTGATGGTCTCTGACATGTGTTTTCCTGTCCTTTCTGATTTTCTCTGACATGTGTTTTCCTGTCCTTTCTGATGGTCTCTGACATGTGTTTTCCTGTCCTTTCTGATGGTCTCTGACATGTGTTTTCCTGTCCTTTCTGATGGTCTTTGACATGTTTTTTCCTGTCCTTTCTGCAAGTCTTTAAAAACTCTGTATAGCGTAGATCAAGGATTTTTTAATTTTCTTCGTTTCCAGACAGTTCCACAACCAGCTCCAGGGGGCCTTATCAAATGTCTTTTCCTAAGTCAAAAGTTATTTCAGATGATGGGTTGTTAGACATGTAGATGTGCTGGTTGTAATAATAATATCTTAAATTAATAAATCAGGGATGATGCTAGCAAGATTATATACTTAGTACAAGAATAAAAAGTTGATTTATACAGAATGTATAAATTATATACAAAATAAAAGAGTTATGACATATCACGAGAGTGGGACTACATCATCACCTTATGTGCATCTTATCACAATAGACAAGGCATGAGGAAGACTGAAATTCTGAGATGTCAAGGGTTTACAACCACCGCCAGTACACAGCTGGTTCTAAAGAGGAAACTTTAGTTCTCCACGAAGTTTCATGGCAAAATTGAACCAAAGATTTTTATTTAAATACTTACATAAAAAATGAGAAAAATATTGTAAATCTGCTGTTATTATCTATTAATTATAAACTAGGAGGGAACAACAAAAATCCGAAAGCTGGCTTATGAGCTCCAATGAAATATAAAAATGTGTTTGTTAATAAAAGAATATCACATAATAAATTACCAGATTCTTCATGGTCATGGATGGGTCAAAATGTGGTCCAGTACTGGCGCATCGGGATTCTGCTGCATTAGCATCACCCAGAACAGGGTATATATGTGTATGCCAGTTGTGTCTGAAACTCTGGAACAGAAAGGAGAAATAATATCAAATTAAAAGCTGGGATCAAGATGCTGAACAGCGCATGAGCTGCAGTGGTCAGCGACCCATAGCTGACTGCTAGCGTCAGGGCCAGCGAACCATAGCTGCCAAGACCCTTCTACACCTCCACGCGGTGATCCTGGATAACAGGCTGCAGCAGGGCAGACTGGCTAAGGAGAAGGGATCGAAGAGGGAATGCTAGCCCGGAACTCAAAAACTGCTTGCTGAAGGTAGATGTGTTGGACCGAAAGGTGCAAATATCGCAGCCAAGATGTAAACTACAACACAACGCATTCCATTCTCTGGACTACATTCTGCTACTTACCCTTTCAGGATTTGGTAGTGGGAGATTGAGAACGAAGAAGAAGAAGAAGAAATTAAAAGCTAAACTAGTGAACATATGATATGCCATAAATGTATCTTGTCATCAGACATCATGAGAAATGATGTAGGTCTGGTTAAATCATAAAAATGTTATAAATAACAAATGGGGAAATATTTGGAAAACTAGATGCTGAATAGTTGTCCATCACAAGTGATGAAGACCACTCTCTTTGTTTAGCCGTGTGGACAGTCGTATCTCTTGCTGTGTCCGCTGAAATGGGTGACTTGCGCGGTTATTTGAATTAAAGTGAGGAAGAAACTGCGCCTTTTGTCAACATCACTCACAGAGCTTAAGCTACCTTTTGCCAGTGGCAAGACATTCATCGAGACGACTGAAGATAGCATAGGATGCAGATATTGCCTCAGGGTTACCACCGAAGCCTTTCCGTAAACAGGTAACCCACAGGGTAGAAAGGTGGGATGGCATCTAACGCAGTTTGTTGTGCCTTTTCGATAACCACAAGAGGTCGTATGGACAACACTAGATATTGAAGAATATAACAACACAACTGATAACTTCCTAGCAACTTATTATTTCCCTTTTACAATGAACGAAAACAACAAAAAACAAGCAATTAACCAAAAATGTCAAACAACATGAAAAACAAACATATTTCTTAAAATTAATTTTCAATAACATTTACGTTAAACTAAAATTAAGTTCAATAATGAGGACAAAAGAACAGAAAGACCTAGGGATTGTAGATAAATGATACCTTTTGGCCATCTTGTTTGGTCAAATTTACCAAAATGGAAGTATCTCTCAATGCACCATCATCATATACAGTCTGAAACTGACATCATAATAAAAACAATTTTTTAAATTGAATAATACATTACAAGAATGCATTTCAGAAAGTTTCAGAGACAAAACAACTGACTTGGTCGTTGTTTACATTCGTAATGAGTAGGTTACTCTTTTGTGCGCCCTGAACAGAATGTTAAGTGGCTGGTTGCAGTAGCTTTCCTCACATCCCAAGCGTGCTGATGAAGGTGGACCAGGGTTCTCCAGGCGGTTGTACTATGCTTTCCTTCATCTGCGAGTTGGGGGATACTACGGGGATCACGTCAAACCTCACCTTGTTAGCTAGACTGTTGTCCTTGACAACAGCCCGTTTCCAGGATGACCAACGAGGAGGTTAGGTGAAAGTATATTTTACCTGACCATGACTAACATTGTCTGATTAGTGTGTTTTGTCTGACCATACGTTAGCCTCATCTTCCCTAACTGTCTTGATAAATTTAATATAAGTAATGGTCTGCAAGAAATGAAAACAAGTGCATTGCAACCTTAAACAGCATAAACAGAAATCATCAATGAGAACCTTTTAAACAAATCTAGTTTTCTCTGTCTTGCATTTCATAAAGTGGAATCTTAATCTCTGATTAAAATTGTCTTAACTTGTTAATAACTTATGTTAATTATCATTCATGTTTTACTAAATGGAGTGTGTGGCTGAATAGTTTCAATACCGGTCTGCTGATTGCTGAATCAAATTGTTTTTCCTAAACTTCAATGACTACTCTATACCTAATTCTCTTCTGTTTAGTCACACTGGTAAAATGTTTGCAAAGACCTTGGAACATAGAATAAGACCTATTGTTGAACCTCAACTATCTCGAGCTCAATTTTGATTTTGCTGAGGTATGGATTGCACAGACCCTTATTCACTTTAAGGCAGTTACGCAAAACAACAATAGAAGACAACGAAAATCGATGCATTGCTTTCATTGATTAAGAAAAAGCGTTTGATAGAGTAGACAGGATTAAACTTTGGAAGATACTGGTAGATTATGATGTACAAGGCTAGCTTCTTGATAATGTCAGAGCACTGTATTGTTCAAGTATAAACGTCGCCAGAACGACTGATGTGTCACAGATACTTTTGAAATCACTACCAGCGTGAGACACGGAGGTGTACTTTCTCCTTTGTTGTTTAACACTTACATGAACAAAATCGCATCAGACACCAGCCAAATTAAGACATCTGAAACAGAACTCAATACACGTTACTCTTTACAGATGATCAGTGTCTGGTGTACGAAGATGAAAATAAACTACAAAATCACACGAACGTGCTCGCAACTACATATGCTAAATACAATATGGAAATTAACTAAAACAAAACAGAAACTATGAGGATCAGAAGAACACCGGGACCACTCAACATAAATGTAAATGATATTGCTCTTCAACAGGCCGATGAGTTCAAGTATTTGGGTAGTATTTTTTCAGCAGACAGCAGAATCGACAGGGAAATTGAGACTAGATATCAGAAAGCATCTGCGGTAACTTAACATCTGTCACCACTGCTTAGGCATCCAAGCATTAGTTTGGCAATAACACCTGATAAACAGTATATTTATGCCGACTCTGTGCTACCAGTGCCAAACATGGCCTCTGTCCAAGGTGCATCAGAGCAGAATTTCAACTGGTAAAATTTGTATTTGTTTGTTTTGCGTTCGCCTTATTTCTCTATTCCCCAAGGCGGATGTGCGTAGCAGTGTGGTTTTTATTTTGCGCCTGTCGGCCCAGTACATCCAACTTCAGCATGTATTTTATGTAAGAGTCTGCTTCTTTTTGCATTTTTTAAGGGTTTGCTTCCCGGGGTAACAGTCGGTGCTGTGATGGGGATCGAACCCAGCATCTTCTGGTTGTGAGCTGTGTCACTTAACCATTAGTCCACGCCAACCCCCAAAGTGTGAAAGAAATGAAGTGCTTGAGGACGGTCATCGGTGTTACCAGGAAAGACAGAATGTGGAACGACGACATTCGTAGTATGGTCGGCACTACATCTTGTGCCGAATACATTTCCAGGCACAAAATACGTTAGTTTGGTCATTTCATGAGAATGCACCCTCATCAACTTCTACTGATGGTAGATCTGGCTACAGGGCAAGAGGCGACTGCAAGGCAGGCGGATAGATGACAAGAATGAATGTGCAGAGGCACAGGCTCACATTGACAGACACAACGCACTTAGTGCAGGACAAACGACTTAAACTCCAAATGACGCTTAACGGCACAAATGGAATGAAAACTAACATAATTTGAAACAGTATTTTAATGTAGCTCTTCAGGCTGATTCGTTTCAAATCTGACCATTCGGTTGCTTTTGTAGTGTTATAATGATCAGGGAACATGGCATAGATCTCACATTGTAGATATCAATTGAAATATAATTTCTCCAGAGCTATAATTTCTTTATTTATTTATTGTATCCACGCCTGCAGCTTTCCATTCGCTGATATCTTTTATCACTTTCTTTACATCTGATCTGAGCATACTAGGTCCATCATTAAATTGTGATGGTTTGTCACCTCTGAGTGTAGTTAATTCTTTGTCATTTGTCCTGAAAAGGACGTTGTGTCATAGTTTACAGAAAGACTGCAATTTCTGTGCCTTTTGGCCTGGCATATCTAATTTCAGCTGGTTTTTTGGGGTACTGGGTTGGCCTTCCCACTGCAATCCTTATTCTCTTAGCAAGGTTACACTGATGCAACCTGTTTCCAGAGCTGCCGCTTGAAGGTGGGATATGGTCTAGGCCAGCTCTGGTTCACTGACCCTGATGCAAGTATCCAGCTCTGGTTCACTGACCATAATGCAAGTATCCAGCTCTGGTTCACTGACCATGATGCAAGTATCCAGCTCTGGTTCACTGACCCTGATGCAAGTATCCAGCTCTGGTTCACTGACCATGATGCAAGTATCCAGCTCTGGTTCACTGATCCTGATGCAAGTATCCAGCTCTGGTTCACTGACCCTGATGCAAGTATCCAGCTCTGGTTCACTGACCATGATGCAAGTATCCAGCTCTGGTTCACTGACCCTGATGCAAGCATCCAGCTCTGGTTCACTGACCCTGATGCAAGCATCCAGCTCTGGTTCACTGACCATGATGCAAGCATCCAGCTCTGGTTCACTGACCCTGATGCAAGCATCCAGCTCTGGTTCACTGACCCTGATGCAAGCATCCAGCTCTGGTTCACTGATCCTGGTGCAAGCATCCAGCTCTGGTTCACTGATCCTGATGCAAGCATCCAGCTTTGGTTCACCGACTCTGATGCAAGCATCCAGCTCTGGTTCACTGACCATGATGCAAGTATCCAGCTCTGGTTCACTGATCCTGATGCAAGCATCCAGCTCTGGTTCACTGACCATGATGCAAGTATCCAGCTCTGGTTCACCGACTCTGATGCAAGCATCCAGCTCTGGTTCACTGACCCTGATGCAAGCATCCAGCTATGAGTCAATGGTCTCTGTCAGCTCAACCACTGAGCTGCATCATTGGCCCCAGTAGATGAATGAGTGGACAAGGGAGATTATAACTAGTTTAGTACTTAAGTTGAATTAGAGCAATTAAGCATTTTAAACATACCAGATGAATTGTTCCAGTTACAGCACCTGTAAAGGTTGACACAGCTTCAACACATTGAGTTGTCACACATTCACTAATCATAGCACAGGCTACAACTTTATTTTGGCTGTCCTGGTCAACAATAACCAGAGATCTTCCTTTAATACTGGCCAGTCCAGTCAGTGGCAGGTTGAAGCTGTACCACATTTGACTAACTTCATTGCGAGACAAATCTCCAACCTTTTTGGTAGAAAGAAATATTTTTAAAAATATGGTTTCAAATCACACCTTAACAAAAAACAATTGATTGTGTTTTCCTTATCTTTATAATAATAAATCTTCAAAACATTTTTCTAAAGACCCCAGCTATTTGGTATATACAGTGGTCTTTTTTGAAATTTGCATGACAGTTTTTATATTATGGCTGTTTATAACAAATCATAATGTATTGTTTAAGCCATTAATAAATGGCTCTATAATGCTGGGTGGCCATTTAGTTTCATTTGTCATTTTTAGGTAAAGGACATCTACGTTTGAATGCCACAGTGTGAAACAATTATAAACATTATCAGATCAATTAAATTAGCAATATATATAATATCTTCTTCTTCTTCTTCGTACGCTGTCAGACGTCAACTTGAATTTGTTAGAAGAAAGCAGCTGTCATCCTGTGGCTGTCAACACTGCCATAGAGCTTGTCTAGTGTTGCCACTGATGATGGCCACATGTGCTTTCTCTGGTCCTCATATGTTAAGCAATTTTGCAGCAGATGTTCAGCGGTCATTTTCCCTGTTCCACAGGTGCATTCATCAGTGCCACCTATCTTCAGTTCATTAAATAGATGGTACCTCAGTCTGTTGTGTCCTGTGCGAAGTCTGAAGACCATGACCTGCTCTCTTCTGTTCAGCTGGTAATAGGCATAATTTTTTGTGTAGCCAGTATGTTCATTTTCCCATTTGGCCATGTATCTGGCACTAATAAACCTTTTGGACTCTTCGTAGGTCACACTAGAATCTGGTTGTGGTAGTCTTGCGCCTTCTTTTGCCAGTCTGTCTGCCTCCTCGTTGCCTTGGATGTTACAGTGGGATGGAAAATGTCAGAAAAATGTAATAATAGATGATGTTAATTCAAAACTGCCTTTTCTTAAACAAGAATGTGACACAAGTTTCATGACTCTTCCCCTTAGAGTGTCAAGAATGCATCAAAAAAATGTATAGTGGATGTTTTCATTTCATTTTATATGACTGCTCCTCTTACCTTTTTTACCTTTACACATGAAAGTCTCCAAATCCTGATTTTTAAAAAAATGCTACCTTTTCACATGTTCATTAGATGCAAACTTGTTTACTCTTTAGGCTGTTTTTTAGATTCCGAAAGGTCTCAAAATCACACTTGATTATTTATGTACTATATATATCGGGAATGTCTTCTTGCATGATGAAAATTGTCTGCTGTGTGAGAATATGCTGCCTCATTACTAAAATTAATTCTATCCTGCACTCATCATCATCATCAAGTGCCCTGCCAGTTGAAAATCATGGACATCCATTTTCATCTATCACATGTCATTTATTAGGTCCATCATTGATTGCCTCCCATACCATGCCTTCAAACTGTCCAATATTTTCTCTCTTTGTCTTTCTTTGTCCCTCTTTCCTGTGATTCTGTCCCATTTCACTCTGTGTTTGAACCCGCCTCTTCTCATGACATGCCCAAAAAAGGAGGACTGCGTTGTCCTGATTTTTCCATAAGCTGTCTATTTATCTGTGCCTCATTAATAACCATATTATTAGCTTTCTTTGTAGTCCATGGAATTTTCAACATTCTTCTGTAAAATCACAATTATGTTGCTTCTAACGAACCTTGTACTTGTCTGCCGCATGTCAGAACTGGCTTCAAGTAACATCCAAGAACTCTCTTTCTTAAATCCAGTGATATTGTCTTGACTATTCTGTTCTTCATTTCATAAGTGCATCTTCCATCAGAGCTAATGAGAGTGCCCAAGTATTGAAATGAGTGTACTTGTTTTAGTTCCGTCTCATTCACCGTTGTACAACATTTTGGAGATATGTGCTCATTAGTTACCACCATTACTTCTGACTTCTTTTGATTCAAGTTGAGGCCTTTAATTTCACTTTGATTAACTACCATGTTGACCAGGTCTTGCAAGTCTGACTCATTCTGCGACCTTCAACACAGGGTCATCAGCATAACGCAAGTTGTTTATGTTCTTCCACCAATTGATATTCCAGGCATTGCAAAAAAAAACATGATTAGACCAGAAATGTCTAGAACTCGAAGTGCAACATAAAACATTCAAAGTAATTGTGCTGTTTTTCCTTATGGAAAATTTGTGCAAATGAAAAACAGAATCAACATTACTTCTGAAGCTAAAATACATTTTTTTGTCGTAATGTAGCATTTCCTTTGTAGAACGTCACTCCCATCACAGTCTGTCTGAAAGAAACTCGTTCCCTTGCCAAAACACCAGCCTCTGCCACAGTCATACTCAGACATTCCGGGATATCTTGGTGCCATCGTCTTCTTGGTCTACCCCTTCCCCTTTTGCCTGGCACCATACCTTCCATCACCGATCTCTCGAGACCGTTGTGTCTCTTAATGTGACCAAAGTATTTGCATTTTCTAGCCAAAATGGAATTGATAAACCAGTTCTTCTCTATGCTCAACTCTTGCCGAATGTCTATATTTGTTCTTTTCTCTGTCCAGGGTATTCTGAGGATCTTTCTGTAACATTTTGACTCGAAGGATTCGATTCTTTGTCTTGAAGTTTTGGTAATAGTCCATGATTCGCAGCCATAAGCTGGCATAGGAAAAACACAGGATCTCAAGACTTTTACTTTTATCATTTTGTTAGTGCTCTACCATAATTTCTTTAGGCTATTCAGTCTCTGCATTGCCATGGCTAGTCTTCTGATTTCTTTCGAGCAATTGCCATTTTTATCAATTCTGGAGCCCAGATATTCAAAATGTGTGACCTGATCTATTTCATCACCACCCACTGTAAATTTATGCTGACATTGTGTTTTGTCTGTGGTCATTATCTTTGTTTCATTTTTGTTTATAAACAGGTTTTTATCTTTACGGCTGAAATTAGCTGCTCTAGTCCTTCTTGATAGTATCACTGTGTCATCTATGTATCGTAACTCTGGAATCTCGTACCCCCCCTACGAAGAGTCCAAAAGGCTTATTAGAGCCAGATACATGGCCAAATGGGAAACAGAACATACCGGCTACACAAAAAATTATGCTTATTACCAGCTGAACAGGAGAGAGCAGGTCGTGGTCTTCAGACTCCACACAGGCCACAACAGACTGAGGCACCACCTATTCAATAAACTGAAGATAGGTGGCACTGACGAATGCACTTGTGGTACCGGGAAAATGACCGCTGAACATCTGCTGCAAAACTGCCCGACATACGAGGACCAGAGAAAGCACATGTGGCCATCACCAGTGGCAACACTAGACAAGCTCTATGGCTGTGTCGACAGCCTCAGGATGACCGCTGCTTTTTTCGAAGAAATACAGGTTGACGTTTGACAGCGTAAGAAGAAGAAATACCGCCAATTGTAAATGGGTCGAAACTTTCAATGTTCACATCTTCTCAAACATTTCTCATTATACATTCCGCATATATGTTGTACAGATAAGGTGAGAGGATACATCCCTGCCGAACTCCCTTTTGTACTGCTAATCAATCTGATGTTTGCCCAGATACTCCGTATGTCAGACGAGCGGCTCCCAAAAAAGCTTCTCTACGGCGAGCTGAGAGAGGGATGGTGCGAGAGAGGGCGCCCAAAGAAACGTTTTAAAGACAGTCTGAAGGACTGACTGAAAAGTTGCCAAATAGACATCAACACCTGGGAATGTCTTTGCGCAAAACAGATCTGACTGGAGAAGCGCAGTCAAATCGGGTGTAGCTGCCGGTGAAGACGACCGTGTTGTGAAAGCCCAGAGCAGACGCGAGACGCGGAAATCCCGAGCAGCGGGAACACCATCCCCTTCTACAAACCTCGTGTACCCGATATGTAGCAGATGTTTTCGTGCCCGCATTGGCCTGTTCAGCCACATGCGCACCCACACCCAACAGGGAAATCTGTGACAAGGATGATGTCGGTGGTCCTCATCGACAACGATGGACAGCTATTATTATTATTATTATTTTAAAAGTATAAATATTTGAACACTTCCACATTCTGAAAAGTTACCATAGCTCTTGTTTCTACACAGATTGTCTTGAGTTAACATCTTGAATGTCCAATGTCAAATTTTTCCAAATCTCTCACAAAATTTGGTCAATAAACTATATGTAGATGAATCACTACTAAAAAAGGATGGATAATATGTGACACTGCCAATGTGACTGGCAGGTAAATATTCAACCTTTTAATTGTTAGTCACTGCATTTTGATCTTTAATTTAGGGTATGCTAGCTTCTAAGGAAACCGAACAAAGCAGTCAGTCTCAATATCTGTCATATTGTCTGCGCTTGTTCTCTATCATTCCGCTACCAAGCCCTGAACAGGGCTTTGCAAGTAGCAGGATGTAGTCCAGAGAACGCAATGCGTTGTGTATCTAGTTTACATCTTGAATGCGATACTTGCACCTTTCATGCCGACATTATCTTGCATTTAATCTGGGAGCCAAAGTACCAACAATGAAGTTAAAATGGTCTTAGAATAGTAGTTTTAATTAAATTATAATGACGTAAGAAAAAAATGTGAAAAATGTCAATGCATCTCAAGAAAACTATTACCATCAGTAGAAGTGAAAACTTTAAAGTGAATAAATATAAATGATGTAGCGATTAAATATATAATAGATGTATGAAATAAAGTGTTACCTACCATGTATTTGTCATCTGTGGAAGAGAGGGAAGCATTTTGCGTGATGTTCAATGGATTGAATACATTTCCAAGGTCAGAACAGCTATTTGTTCCGGATATTGGAGGAAGTTCATAGATCCATAGCCTGATATTTGAACAAGAGAAAACTACAATAACACCTAGTCAGTGTCTGTTATAAATGTGATCTGTTGTCAAGAAAATAAGACAGAATTCCAATTATTTTCATGCTCTTTACGCTACAAGTAAAAATACATACACATATGAAAATTAAACATAGATGTAATTCAATTTCTGCTGAAGATGGATGTGTTGGAACAAAAGGTGAAAATATCGCAGTTAGACTGTAAACTAGCGACACAACGCATTCCGTTCTCTGGATGACATCCTGCTTCTTGCAAAGCCCTGTTCAGGACTTTTGCAGAAGAAAAAGTAATTCAGTTAGCTGAAACATAAAATGTATTTTAAAGGTGTGTCTGACCCCTTCAAAACTTTTACTGCATGAGTTTTTTCCTGCTGTAATAAGAGCAAGAGGTGCCATTTCTGATGTTGGCCTATATAAAAGGAAGATTTTGTCAAAATATTTATGTGTTCTATTTGGAACATCTATACTTCTCTTTTTCAGATGCTGAGATTGCCATCCCCAAGCAAACCCTGCTTAGATATTTAGTACAAATACAGTAAGATGAAATGATCCTTTTCTTTCCTTCACAATAAAAGGCCAGGAAAACAATAAAAGTATATTATATAAGAATTAGATTTAATCTATTTTTCAAACTGCAGACATAAAAGCACCCGAGTGGTACTCGCAATAGAAGAATAGGGCTACTGCAACTTACCAGGCATGTCATAAAAAGAGATTGAAGCAGGTTGTTTATGGTGTTAGTAATAGTAATAATAGTTTTCCATCGCAAGCAAAGATGGTGACAATATCAGACTCATGCTGCAAAATGTGCTCTCTTGTGGTTGTAAAGACAAATCCTGGAATGGCATACCCTGACACATTCAGGGCACACATGTGGGCTGAAGAGTCGTTGTGTGTTCTGTTTTTTCTGGTGGCAGTCTTTCACTGAGCCTCTTGGATGGTCTTTCTCTTTGCAATCTGAGCATCTTCAGTGATAGTAGCATGCCAGGTGCAAGCAAGCAGACAAAAGCTGAGATCACATTCAAGGATGTAACTAACATCCCTACCTGACATTCAAGGATGTAACTAACAATCCCTACCTGACAAACCCTCAGACCACATACAAGGATGTAACTAACAACCACTCACCTGACAAGCCCTTAGTCCACATACAAGGGTGTAACTAACAACCCCCACTTGATTAACCCTCAGACAAGGATGTAATTAACAACTCCCATCTGACAAGCCCTCAGACCATGTACAAGGATGCAATTAACAATCCCTTCCTGACAAACCCTCAGACCACATACAAGGATGTAACTAACAACCACTCACCTGACAAGCCCTCAGCCCACATACAAGGGTGTAACTAACAACCACCCCCTGACAAACCCTCAGCCCACATACAAAGATGTAATTAACAACCACCACCTGACAAGCCCACAGACTACATATAAGGATGTAACTAACAGCCCCCCACCTGACAAGCCCTCATACCATGTATAAAGATGTAACTAAAAACCACCACTTGACACGCTCACAGATCACATACAAGGATGTAACTAACAACCCCCATCTGACATTCACGGATGTAACTTATAACCACCACCTGACAAGCCCTCAGACTACATACAAGGATGTAACTAACAACCTCTATCTGACATACAAGGATGTAACTAGCCGCCCCCCACCTGACAAGCCCTCAGACTATGTACAAAGATGTAACTAACAACCACCACTTGACACGCCCACAGATCACATACAAGGATGTAACTAACAACCCCCATCTGACATACAAGGATGTAACTAATAACCACCACCTGACAAGCCCTCAGACCACATACAAGGATGTAACTAATAACCTCTATCTGACATACAAGGATGTAACTAACAACCTCTATCTGATATACAAGGATGTAACTAACAATCTCTACCTGACATACAAGGATGTAACTATAGTCCGTCTTTTAATTCATGAACAAGGTCCGAAGCAGTTTTCTACTAAACTGCATGTCAGATACAAATGATTTTTTGCATGCAGCCTTAGAATATCCATGATGCTAAAACATTGATATTATTTTGTCCATAGATGTTAAAACATTTGCACATCAGCGAATTCTTTTGATCTTATAGGACCATTGCAAAGAAATGACATTAAATTTAAGATTTTACAGTACACAGCTGAATTTCTCAGCATTTTGTTAATAGGCATATCTCCTTAATGTCTTGATAGATTCTTCGACTTTAGCCAACACAAGCTCTAATGTTAATTTTAGTTTCAGAAGAGAAACAAGTTGATTTTTCGTCAACAGTTTCAATATCTCCCATTTTATGACATCCCTGTCAAAATCGTCAAATTTCATTTTCCTTCCTTGCTTGATATGAGTGCACTCTGAGTCATGTCCAATTTAACGGGGAAAGGTTGATCTATGCAGACCAAACGCCAATTGCGTTCTTTCTCTGGATCATGAATATCGCAAAATAAATTACCCATCTTAGATTCCCTGCGGATGAACTGTTATAGTAAATAGTTATAAATGTTCACTTAAAACTTATTTTAAAATTGATATGAATGTAAGTTTTGAAAAAGCAACTATATGCCACAATAACCACATCTCAAACTATTAATGTGAATTGATTGGCATCCTGTCAGTCTGAGACAATAGACTTCATGCTAGAGAGGGGGCAGTGAGTTGTTGCCTTTGCTTTTACAGCACACGTTTGGAGTCTGCATCATGTCTTCCGCTGCCTGCAGACTAACACACAAAGTCTGCCTCCAGCCAGGTTTGTCATTGGCAAGTTCTTTTGAGTTGCAGGTGTTCAGTTCCAATGCCTGCAGGTCATGTTTGCAAAGATCTTTGTAGTGGAGAAAGGTTCTACCTATTTTACTTTGTCTGCGGTCAGCTCTCCGTATAGAATATCTATTGGTGTTCGCCCATCCTCCATTCTCCACATGTGAACAAGCCACAGCAGGCGGTTCTGGCGGATAATCGTAACTTCTTCTTTGTACGCTGTCAGACGTCAACTTGAATTTGTTTGAAGAAAGCAGCTGTCATCTTGAGGCTGTCGACACTGCCATAGAGCTTGTCTAGTGTTGCCACTGGTGATGGCCATATGTGCTTAATCATAACTAAACTGGAAATCTTTGCACAGTAAAACACCTCGCTGTTAGTACTCTATGAAATTCACGCTTTCAAACATCTTTGTAGCGGAGGAAGGTTCTACCTATTTTACATTTGCCCATGGTGGTCAGCTCTCCGTATAGGATATCTATTGATATTTGCCCATCCTCCATTCAGCAGATGTGACCAAGCCACCACAGGCGTTTCTGGTGGAGGATCGTAACTAAACTGGAAAACTTTGCACAGTCCAACACCTCGCTGTTAGTCACTCTGTCACTCCATGAAATTCCAAGTATGCGTCTCAGCAGGCAGCGCATATGAAAAGCATTTAGCATTTTTTTGGTGAGAGACATACAAGTCCATGTTACGCTGCCATAAAACAGGGTACTAATAACACAGGATCTTTACACAGCAATCTTTGCGGAGATGGTCAGCATGATGTTATTCCACTCTCTGTGAGAGCCTGGCTAGCGCTGATGTGGCCATTACTAATCACTTCTGCAGCTCCACATCCAGTGAAAGATAGTCAGTGATGATAGATCCAAGGTAGTTAAAGTGATTTACTACTTCCAGATTTTTATCTTTTAAGACAATGTCTGGAGGATCTGCACACTGAGCCATCACTTTTGGTTTTTTTATGGTGATGGTAAGTCCAAACAGATCACAAGATTTTGCCAACCTATTAATGAGGAACTGTAATTCGGCTTCCGTCAGACCTCTCATCCCAACATTGGCGTATACGCCTATAACTATTAGACAGCTTTGCATGAACGTTTGTTGTTTTCAGCATTCGACAAAGTGTCTAATTGGTGCACGTGATAATCAGAAATTTGTATTTACTGAGTGTTTTTTTTTTTTTTTTTCCTTGCGTTCGCCTTGCATTTTCTAAGAGTTTGCTTCCCCTGGGTAACGGCCGGTGCTGTGATGGGGATTGAACACCGCACCTTTGGGTTGTGAGCCGTGTCACTTAACCAGTAGCCTACGCCGTCCCCACTGAGCATATTTGAAGATCAAAACATCTATTTCTAAAACAGTACGTCTGTGTACCTTAAACATGTTAAAATTATGTTCAATTCACTGAGGTTGCTTTATATATAAACTAATGAATAAATGTTTCAAAGCATATCAAATTTCTTAGAGAAAAAAATATTTCCACAGTGTCCTGGAGATTTTAAGACTGCATGCAAAAAATCATTTGGATCTTACATGCAATTATAACAACCTCCACTTGACAAGCCCTCACATGCAATTTTCCAACTTTGATTGAAGTTTTACTCCATTAAATATAACTCTTCCAAAACTGACAAGCATATCTTCTAATTGTAATAACATATTTTTTGTATTTCTTCTTTAAAAAGTGTTCATTAGCAGATGGACCTTAATATGTGTATACAATACTGTACAGGGTGAAGTTCTAGACTTCATTATATAAGGATACAGTTTGTTTATGAGGTGGGTAGCCAGTTCCCTTCCTTGATGTCTTTTCTTCCTTAACAGTAAGCTAGGTGCCCATTTACAGCTGAGTCAACTGGAGGGTGTCGGTAATGGGAGTTGCCATGAAAAGTGAGTGCTCTACCACTTTGCTAATCAGACTGTAGTCTACGGGAGAGTTAGCTAGATGCCCTTGGGATCTACATAAATATAGTAAAAATGTAATTTTCACCTGTGTTTGCTGCTCAGACCTTGTAAATCACTCATCACCATGGTTTTCTTTGCACCAAAACCAGAAGTCTGCTTAAAGGATACTGTCCCACTAATGGACCCCATTAAGATGCTGGCAGACAAAGCTGGCTCACGTAACAACTGGATATTTGCACAAGCCAGGATGTAAGTCCCTTGCTCATTCATAATAACTACAGATTTCCCAATCACTGAATAAGGTCCAGACAACGGGAGGTTCACATCAGTGAAAAACTGTCTTGTTGAAGTGTCTGAAAAATTTTAATGAACAGCGCTAGTCTTAAATAATTATTTCTGGATATCACTTATTAATGATTTTAAAAAATCATTCAATATTACAAGCATAACACAGCTGAACAAGTAATAACAATAATTATTATTATATTTACACAGCTGAACAAATTTGAGGAAATCAGTGCATGGTGTGAAAGGCATAATCTTCTTCTTCTTCTTCGTACGCTGTCAAACGTCAACCTGTATTTTTTCGAAAAAAGCAGCGGTCATCCTGAGGCTGTCGACACTGCCATAGAGCTTGTCTAGTGTTGCCACTGGTGATGGCCACATGTGCTTTCTCTGGTCCTTGTATGTCGGGCAGTTTTGCAGCAGATGTTCAGCGGTTATTTTCCCGGTACCACAAGTGCATTCATCAGTGCCAACTAACTTCAGTTTATTGAATAGGTGGTACCTCAGTCTGTTGTGGCCTGGGTGGAGTCTGAAGACCACGACCTGCTCTCTTCTGTTCAACTGGTAATAAGCATAATTTTTTGTGTAGCCAGTATGTTCTGTTTCCCATTTGGCCATGTATCTGGCTCTAATAAGCCTTTTGGACTCTTCGTAGGTCACACTAGAATCTGGTTGTGGTAGTCTTGCACCTTCTTTTGCCAGTCTGTCTGCCTCCTCGTTGCCTTGGATGTTACAGTGGGATGGAACCCACTGTACCACTACTCTTTTTGGTGCGGACTGCTGGCATAGATTTTTCAGGCTTTTTAGTGCTGTGACTACGGCCAGGGCATCTGTAAACAGGACTATCTGGCTTTCATTTCTTTTGCCTGTCAGCACTGCTTCTACTGCAGCCCTCAGTGCCTCTGTCTCCGCTCTGAAATTGCTTGAGTATTTTCCAGTTGCCACTGACAGTGTTATTTTTCTACCATTTGGTAGGCTCAGGAATGCCCCTGCCCCTCCGTTCTGTGTTGTGTTTGTTATAGAAACGTCGGTGTATGCATGGGTCCAGTCCATGCTTGGGTAGTTTTTCGTTATGTTCCTCAGTGTTATGTCTTTTCTTTCTTTTTCAGCCTGAGAAAGGCATAATCTAAAACAGTGCTTGTAAACTTGGGCACTACAGCCCACTAGTGGAGATATTAGCTTTCAGGTGGGTGGTAGCAGAATAATTTCATGCTGTATTAAAAACATAATCGAGTAAACTAGTGCAGAATACCAGCAAATCAACAGTAGTGCACATTTTGAGAACCTGTGTTTTTCCCATGACAGGATATGGCTGTGAAACATGGATAACTACCCAAACAACCAGTTCTTTCAGTTTAAATGTTATAGAAAGATCCTCAGAATACCGCAGACCAGAACAAAAAATGGGACATTCGACAAGAGTTGGGTATAGTGGAGAACTTATTTATAAACTGTATCACGAACAGAAAATTTAAATAATGGTCTTGTGAGAACGGTAATGGAAGGTATGGCCCCAGGCAAGAGAGAGGCAGACCAAAAAGGTGATGGCACCAAGATATCAAGGAGTGCTTGGGCATTGGGTCAGACTGAAAATCTGACAAGAGGTCGAGTTTCTTTTGGAGGGGCTGTGATGTGAGCGATATTTTGCAAAGAACATGTTATATGGTGATAAAAACATCCAAAATACAGACTCAGTTGGCGATCACAGCATTTTCTTCAATTTAAATTTTAGTGGGTGGTAAGGAAAATTTACCCTCACAAAAGTTATAAAAGTGGGCACCAGATATAAAAAGGTTGAAGAGCACTGATCTAAACAATTAGATCATGTACAATCTCCACATCAAATTGTGGCTGCAGTGACAAACATTTCTTTCCTGTGGTCGACATGATTACTTGTCTTCAACTTTTATTTTCTATGGGGTAGTGTATCATTAGGTCTCTTACAGATCTCAAATATTTTATTATCTATCTAACAAATATTTTATTATCTAATTTTAACCTCCATTACTTATTTTTTTCATTACACATGTTACTGGAGCTTCTTCAATTTAAATGGCACTATTAAAGTAATTGAAATATTGTTAAGGAAAGTTAAAATTCTAAAGACTAGAAAATAAAAATAAAGATAATCTAAACCATTGCCAGCAGGAGAATTATGACCCTGTCAGGTTGAAACAAGTCTAACAAAGAAACCGAGGTGAGGTCAGGCCAAAAGAGTAGACTGGTTATCTAGGTTGCTGTTGCTTCAAATGCCCAGAATGAGTAGGTTTATTCTTATATGCGCCCTCAAAAGGACTTTAAGTGGTGGGTTGCATAGCACAACTATCTGGAGGACCCCAGTCTACCGTCATCAGCAAGCTCGGGATGTGAGGAAAGCTACTGCAACCCGCAACTTAATGTCCTTTTCAGGGCGCACATAAGAATAAACCTACTCATTCTGGGCATTTAAAAAAAAAATTTTTTTTTTTACGTTCGCCTTATTTCTCTAATCCCCAAGGCGGTGTGCGTTGCACTGTGGTTTTTATTTTGCGCCTGTAGGCCCAGTGCATCCGACTTCAGCATGCATTTTATGTAAAGGTCTGCTTCCTCCTGCATTTTCTAAGGGTTTGCTTCCCCGGGGTAACGGCCGGTGCTGTGATGGGGATCGAACCCAGCACCTTCTGGTTGTGAGCCGTGTCACTTAACCACTAGGTCACGCCGTCCCCATTGTGGGTATTCAAAACAACAACCACAAATAAAAAATATGTCCTACTCAATGTTCAAAAGAAACAAGGCATCTTACCAAGATGTAGGCCTTCAGTAGATGACTTTGTGTCATGTATTATATCACATGGTCAGATATAAAAGCAAAAACTTGTAGTAGAGAACAGACCATGGACTAATGCAGATGAGAGTAAAGACAGAGAATGGATATGGATTAATTTAACCAAAAATGTGCTTGGCTGGAATCTACATTGCAAGAGAAATTTGGGAGGTGAATGAAAGCCTGGTGAAGAATTGACTTGGTGAAAATTAGAATCTCTTTTGAGGGACATGGTGGCGATCAAAAATAACAATCAGTGGTGATTGCCATTACAGCTAAATGGGCAAGCTGAGTCGAAATAGATAATTCATTTTGGTGAAGTTTTATATTGCTTGCTAATTTAAGCTGCATGACCTTACGGATAAAACTAAAGCTTTCTGATTTAGTTTCAATGTTAATCTTCATAGATATAAGTTTGAATAACAAAGGTAACATTTTAAATAAGGTGTGTTTCTGAAAAACGGTATAGTCAACTATCTACAAAGACAATTTAAAAACCAATACCATACTACACTATCTTTTTTTCTTTGCTTTACCTGAGGTAGCAGTATTCCGAATATTAAGAAATCTCAGTTTTCCAGATAGGTCTCCAAGTTTACATCCTAATGGTGAGTTCTTACTGCAGTATTCATTGTATTGGGGCTGACTCAGTTGGTGCCATAAGTTTTGCGGATTGTAGATGGAGCCAGTAGATAAGCAACGTGATACTTCAGTTGATAACGTGTCATTTGTTGCCTGTGAATAAATCAAATGTTCTATTCTGTACATCTAATAATTGTTTATAAAATAAATGTGCTACTTTTCTAGTTGTTTGTAACCTCACTGTAACATACAAAGGTTGATCAATCTGTTAATGAATTATCTTCAAAATAAAAAATAAAGACAAAAAAGAGAACTCATTTTATTTCTCTCTCTGCCTTTCTTTCTTTATCATTAGGCTCCCAAATGTATTTCTCAGTTATTGCATTACTTTCATTTGTGACTAAGAGAAAGTAATTTACAGCTCCTTCACACAAAAAGATTACATCAATAAGTATTATTTTATTGTGATATGATGGCATTTTAATCACAGGATTTCTCATGTATCCTGATCCTTTGCTGTGTTATAGCAGTGCAAACCTAGATATTTTGTAAAATCATCTCACCACCACATAAATGGGCAGTTCACATCAACATATATTACCAAAAGGCCATCAAAATGTCGTTCTCCTTAACTTAATGTCTTTATACTGGTTTAGAAGACTGCAGAGTCTGTATACAACCAGTTTCATTAACATTACCTTGCTCCAAAAGCTATGCGCATCCAATTTGTTCTTAAATGCATTAATTGTCCCAGTCTCCACTACCTCCTGTGGCAATGCATTCCAAGCATTCACCACTCTGACTAAAAAAATATTTTCTAATATCTAATTATCTAGTTAATTTATGGCTATGCCCTCTTGTTCTTGTAGGTGGTTGTATTTTGAAAAAAACTTGTTATAGTCTAATTTATCCATTCCTCTGATCATCTTATAAACCTGTATTAAGACACTACTAATTCTTCTCTTTTCTAGACACTGTAGGCCAGTTTTTCTCAGTCTTTCTCATAACTGTAATTCTGGAATCCCACTATCAGCTTTGTCTTTCTTTTTTGTACTCTTTCCAGCATACAGGTGTATAAGATGATCAGAGGAATAGATAAAGTAGACTATAACAAGTTTTTTAAAGTACAACCACCAACAAGGACAAGAGGGCACAGCTACAAGTTGACTAAGGAGAGGTTCAGATTAGATATTAGGAAGTATTTCTTTAGCCAGAGAGTAGTGAATGCTTGGAATGCATTGCCAAATGAGGTGGTGGAGGCTGGGACGGTCAATGCATTTAAGAACAGATTGGATGCGTACAGCTTCTAGAGGAAGGTGTTGTAAATGGAACTGGTTGTATACAGACTCTGCAGAGTCTTCTAAACCAGTATAAAGACGTTAAGTTAAGTTATGTTTATATCCCCTCTATGATAAGGACTCCACACCTATACACAGTACTCCAATCTAGGTCTAACTAATGCTTTATACAGTTTGACAATCACTTCCTTGCTCCTATATTTAATATTTCTTTTTAATCATACCTAACATTGCATTTGCTTTTTTTACTGCTACCTGAACTTGCTGACCCACCTTACCTGCATTATCTATTATAACCCCTAGGTACCTTTCTTTATCTATCTTTCTAATATTGTTATCGCCCATTCTGTAATTATGTTCCATATTGGATCTACCCATGTAGATGACTGTACATTTATCTACATTAAACTCCATTTGCCAGCTTACAGACCATTCTTGAATTTTTATCTAAATCCGACCTCAATATATCCACTTCTGCTTTAGATGAGACACTACTGCATAGTTTTGTGTCATCAGCAAATTTTGTAATTCTGGATACCAAATCAAAGTCCAAATCGTTTATGTATATCAAGAACAAAATTGGTCCCAAAACCGAGCCCTGTGGCACTCCTTTTCACTTCACACTACTCAGAGTACTCCTTATTTATGCTCACTCTCTGCCTTCTTCCCGTTAACCAATTTTCAATCCATTTGGCAACTTCCCATGTGATTTTAGCGTTCAAAATAATCTTTGATGAGGTACTCTATCAAAGGTCTTTGCAAAATCTAGATAAATAGCATCCTCTGGCTCCCCTTTATCTATCCTTTTAGTAACCTCCTCCATGAACTTTAATAGATTTGTTAAGCACTATCTTCCTCTAGTAAACCCATGCTGACTATTTCTGATTAGATTAAACGTGTCTAAATGCATTAAAATATTTCCTTTGATTATTGAAACTAACAATTTACAGACTATGCTCATTTAACGCTCTGATCTATAATTTGTTGATCTGATTTTTTGTCCTTTTTTAATAAGGGGATCACTCCTGCATCTTTCCAATGCCGTGGAACAATTCCTTTTACAAGTGATTGAGAACACAATATAGCCATGGCTTTGCTAGTTGGTCTCTAATTTAACACAGCAGTTTTGGATGAAAACCATCTTGACCTGGACATTTATCCACTTTCAACCCCTCCAATTTAAAAAAAACCGTTTCCTCTGTTATATATATTGATCTTAATCCTGCAGTTTCCATGTCTCTTTGAAAGATATCTATAGGCTCTGGGATCTTGGAGCAGTTCTTTTTTGTGTAGACTGTGCCAAAGTACTGATTTGAGTAGATTAGCTGCCTATCTATCCTCACTTATTATTTTTCCTGTACTGTCTATGAGAGGGCCTACTTTGTCTTTCGTTCTTTGTTTATTTCTAACATAAGAAAAGAAGCTTTTACTATTAGTCTTGATCCTCTGAGCAAGTTTTGTTTCGAAGTCTATTTTTTTGGTTTTATTCACTTTCTGGGCTATGATCTGCTTGTCCAAATATTTTAAATATGTTACTTTTGATTTACCTGCCTCTATATATTTTTTCCATGCTTTATTTTTAGCTCTTCTACATTTAACTACAAATCTAGTTATCGACTTTTTACGCTTGTCTATTTGTTGTCAGGTATGTATACCAAATGACTGCCCCAGCAGTATTTGTATAAGTTTCGACTATGTTCCAAAATAGAGTTTGATGTCAAATTTCCGCATTTCCGAAATGACATCTTATCTATATATTTAGTACATGCCATTCAATAGGGTCATGTTGGTATTGTCAGCATAGGTGGTTGTACACTTACCAATCACCAGTTTGTTGATAACATTACCAAGCTGGCTGGAAAGGAGCTAGAACTTGTGAGTCTAATCTCAAATCAAGACAAAATTAGTGCAGAGAAGAGTAAAATCATGGTCAATGTTCCAGAGGGCCTAACATGTCCGATTGTGATAAAAGGCAAACTATTGCAAATTGTTAAACAGTTTAAATACCTGAGAGCACTGATAGATGTAGAAGGTTCCAGAACTGAGATTCAGGCAAGAACAGTGATGATCATGGCTGCTCTGACCAAACTGAGGCTGCTATAGCGAGACAAATACATCAGCGTCAAATCCAAGTTGAGTTTAATGTATGCACTTGTCACTTCTGTGTACCTTTTCACACGCAAAACTTGGACTCTGACAGGAGTCCTAGAGCGAAGAATTTGTGCAATGGAGATGGGATGATTTTTGTGTAGAATTCTCTGCATTTTGTATCTAGTCAAAATCATGAATAAAACAGTTCGGGACATCGTTAAGCGAGAGATTGGCCAATATAAAGACCTATTGAGTTTGGTAAAAGCGCGCAAGCTCACATGGTGTGGGCATGTTACAAGATCAACTGAGTTGACCAAGACGGTCTTGCAAGGTACTGTGCCTGGGAAGCAGAAGAGAGGGAGGTAGAAGAACAGATGGGAAGACATCAGAAAGTGGATGGGGAAAATCCATAGCTAGAACAAATATCCTGGCAAAAAATCGTGTGGAGTGGTAGCAACTGGTCTAACAATCTGCAGTATTGGTGCCCCAATGATCTTTCAGGTTACAGGACTGATGATGATGATGAGTTGTATTTAGAAAAGTAACTACAAAATTATAACTCACTTGCATTGTGTTGATCATCCACATGTGATTCTTTGTACCAGATCGTCCATCATTGTAATCTAGTTTGGCAAATACTGATGTCTCTGCCTGGTTTTGTTCTTGTATGAACATTATTTCACCAATCACAGGGTACTTAAATACAGCAACAGCAGCTACAACTGAGGGGCTTATTGGCTGAATGTTAGAACACACCCATCTGTAAAAATGATGTGAAATTAAGATATTCTCACAGTAGAGGTTCTATAAAGTACTCAGGAAAGATGAGTGTAAATGCACAGATATGAGAATAGGTTGGGTGATTTTACAAACTAATCAATGTAATAGTATTCATCAGAGTTGTAAGAAATCTATTTAATGAATTTAGTAGACTAAAATACATTTTACAGACAATAGCAAACATATTGAGAAATCCAAATATTTTCTCTCATACAGATAAAAACAAACAAAGGACAGACATATATACTTCTATGCATACTAAAGCAGAAACAAATGTGTGTTTGGGTGTGTGTGTGTGCATGTGTGTGTGGTGGTAGTAATGGTAGTGTGTGTGTGAGGAGAGGAGAGTCAAGACTGACATCAAAGTCAAGGGAAACATACTGACAAAGACCTCGCATCATGTTCACTAACCTGCTATTAGCTGAATCATTATGATGGATTACAAGAGAGCGACCGATGATACTGTTTGGACCATACAAGGGCAGGTTCCAGTCTATGTAGGTGTTCAGTATACTGGGCAACATTGCCAATGTCCCATATTTTGAACTTAAATCTCCAACTTCATACATATCATCGGTACTTGTATCTGGGAGAGGGTAGGTTGAATCACTCACATTCTTGTTGTACGGGTTAAAGTGACCACTCACAACAGGATCACCACACAGGTCTTGCAGATTTACAATTTTTGTTGGGGTAGGCCATAAGTGGACATGGTATCCCCTTGTCATATAGTTTAGACCTTTAAGATCAACAATTGTTGCTGTTGAATCAAATGGAGACTTCTGGGAAAAAGTTATTGAGCCAGTTACTCCATCATGGCTGAACTCCACCTTAGCTTCGCGTGTTGAAAAAACACTGATGGCAGCACAAGCAAGAGAGCCATTAGAAGTTCTGATGAGTAGTAGTTTGCCATTGAGAGCACTTATTGATGGAAGGTTGTTGTCTGTGTAGCCGAGTCTAGCATCCTTTCTGTTTTGTCCAATTGTAACATTTCCAAGTTTACCAGTAAGCTGACCAACAGCACATGCATCTTGTGAGGCCACCGTGCAGCCAGTACCATTAGCATTGTTTGGGTTGAACTCCTTTAATTGCATCTGAGATGTAATTAAAGAACACATGTCAACAGTGTCTGTGATAAACCATGAGCTGCTATAATTAGGTTGACCTGAGTACAAATCACTAACAACACGAGCAGATTTGCTTAAGAACTGCCGGAAATATACAGTCCCCTGTACTAAGTCCTGGAATTGAGCAACAGCTGTGTCGCGTTCCTGTCCCACTTCAATGCTGGCACATACCACTTTACTTGAACCATTAAGTAAAATTGAATGTCCTGAAATATTTAAAATTGAATAAAATTGTAAAATGTGCAAACAAACTACATTGAGAAGCAAAATTACGTATCACAATAGTGATAAACAAGAAATAAGTAGGCAAAGCTGATGTACAACTTTACCTCCTCATGGTATTGATGACAGATTCCCTCCTAAACATCTGAATGTTTAACATTTTGCTGTATGTTCTTTGATTTCCTATCCATCTGATCATGCCTTCACATTGGCATATGTTTTTAAAATCCTTGTTTGGAGCATGTTTACCAACAAATTTTGTATGACCTCATTTTATTTTAATATGGTCATCATCATATAGCATGTCCTTTGTAGAACGTCACTCCCATCACAGTCTGTCTGAAAGAAACTCGTTCCCTTGCCAAAATACCAGCCTCCGTCACAGTCATACTCAGGCATTCCTGGATATCTTGGTGCTATCGTCTTCTTGGTCTACCCATTCCTCTTTTGCCTGGCACCATACCTTCCATCACAGTTCTCTCGAGACCGTTGTGTCTCTTGATGTGATCAAAGTATTTGCATTTTCTAGCCAAAATAGAATTGATAAACCAGTTCTCCTCTATGCTCAACTCTTGCCGAATGTCTATATTTGTTTTTTTCTCTGTCCAGGGTATTCTGGGGATCTTTCTGTAGCATTTTGACTCAAAGGATTTCCTCAGGCTGTTCAGCCTCTGCATTGCCATAGCTTGTCTTCTTCTGATTTCTTTTGAGCAGTCGCCATTTTTGTCAATTCTTGAGCCCAGATATTCAAAATGTGTGACCTGATCTATTTCCTCACCACCCACTGTAAATTTATGCTGACTGTGTTTTGTCGGTGGTCATTATCTTTGTTTTATTTATGTTTATGAACAGATTTTGATCTTTACTATGTCCATTAACGGCTGAAAGTAGCTGTTCTAGCCCTTCTGCACTTCTTGATAGTATCACTGTGTCATCTGCGTATCGTAACTCTTGAATCTCGTACCCCCCAATCGTAAATGGGTTGAAACTTTCAATGTTCACATCTTCTCGAACATTTCTCATTATACATTCCACATATATGTTGTACCGATAAGGTGAGAGGATACATCCCTGCCGGACTCTTTTTTGTACTGCAAACCAATCTGATGTTTGCCCAGATACTCGGACAGCGGCTTGTTGATCTTGGTATGATGTTTCAACGAGATGGACTATATGCAAAGGAAACCCCATTTCCTTCATGATTCTCCACAGATTTTGATGTTTTACTGTGTTGAAGGCCTTAGTGTAATCAATGAAACTTGTGTACAGGTCTATATTAAACTCTCTACATTTTTCATAGATATTCCTTAAATTGAATATGTGGTCCAGGGTCCCTCTGTCTTTCCTAAAACCTGCCTGAACTACGTGAATTTAAGATTCAAACCTTTTCTCTATCCTTCTTAATAGGATTCGCAAGAGTATCTTGCTAGCGTGGATAATCAGCGCGATAGTTCAGTAGTTTGTGCACAGCTTCAGGTTTCCTTTTTTGAGGAGGGGAGTATAAATTTATTTCTTCCATGCTTCTGGCCATTCTGCACTGTGCCATATCTGTTTACACAGCTTGTGATAGACTCGAGCACATGCCTCCCCTCCTGCTTGTATTAGCTCTGCTGGGATATCATCGCATCCTGGGGACTTTCCCTTTTTTCAGGCTTTTAATTGAAGAGTGAACTTCTTCCAATGTTGGTTCAGGTTCTTTCTCATCCGTTGGTAGGATTGTAACTGAGCGCTTTGTGCAATCTCCATACATGGTTCTGCAGTACTCTCTCCATCTATTCAGTATGTCTTTGGTTTCTGTTAATGTGTTATCCTCTTTGTCATTTATGACATGTGGAACCAGACGGAACTCCCTTGTCAGTGTTCTTATTGCTTTAAGGACAGAAGTGTGTAAGGAATAGTACCTCATGGTGAGAGGCAGCCACATCTTTGATGGCCAAGATCCTATTTGGTTCCCCCACTTCTGTCTAGCTCACGTATGGCTCCTAGAATTTGCCCGTGTACGACAGCGCCACCCCCTGGGCAACGGCTTTGGCTGGCCGGCTAAACTACGTGAGTGAGACGACAAGAAGGGGAGTCCACCCCTGACAAGTACACACAGCTGCTGGTGAACGAGGCAGAAGATCGACCTGTGCGACAACGACTCTGAAAGTGGGAGCTGGAAATGCCTGGTATTGGGCTAAGGGTGCACCAGAGACCATAGTTGGTAAGCGGCCAGAACAACGTTCAGAATGCAATGGCAAACTACTGGATGTAAAATGCCAAGAAACTTATGACAGTCAAGAGAAACGAAACTCAAAGATCTGATGGTGAGGCACTCAGGCCAGGCAGATCATCGACGCCAACTGGGGAAGAGGCCGATTTCAGAGTCAGTACAAGTAATAGAGATGATGGCCTAAAGCCAGACTGTATTACAGTGGACAACTCTGAAATGGGACTAAAAACAAAACTAAGAATAGGCACCTGGAACGTCAGGAGCCTTTACCAGGACAAGTTGTTCATGATTGGAAGAGAAATGAAGAGAACCAAGATAGAGATTCTTGGAGTCTCTGAGCACAGATGGGCCGGTCAAGGGCACTGTACCAGCTCCTCAGGAGAAACATTCATATACTCTGGGATGGACAGGGGCAGAAAAAGCGGGGTCGACTTTATTCTGTCAAAGAAGACGGCACCTTCACTACTCGGTTACAATCCAGTCAGCGACCGAATAATTGTAATCAGACTAAAGAAAAAGACTAGACATTTAACAATAATTCAAGTGTATGCACCAACATTAGCAGCTGACGATTGCGAAATGGATGATTTCTATAACACCTTGCAAGAAACGATGGACAAAGTTGAAAAAAGAGATATCTTGATCATCATTGGCGATTTCAATGCGAAAGTCGGAGAGGAAAGAGCCGAAGAGGAGAGAAGTGTTCGATGACCTTTTGGTTTGGGACACAGAAATGAGCGAGGAGAAAAACTGGTTGAATTTTGCAAGGGAAACAACCTCTCCATTGCCAACACCTTATTCAAACAACATCTACGTAGACTATACACGTGGACCTCCCCTGATGGCAACAGCAGAAACGAAATAGATTACATCCAAGTGCAACAAAGATGGAGATCAAATGTGCTGGCAACAAAAACGCTGCCAGGAGCAGACTGCGATACGGTCCATGAATTACTGTTTGCAGTTTTCCAAACAAGACTACGTAGGATCAACAAAGGTTGCCAGCCAATACGCTTCGATGTATCAGCAATACCTACTGAATACAACATCAAAGTAGAAAACAAATGTGAGGTGTTGCTTGCGGTACAGGAAAAGATGATATCTGAGGAGGTCACATCGTACGCAAGTGATATTTTGACCTCGACATCGAAAGAAATGATTTCCAAGATGTCACACAAGACACAGAGCTATATAACAGAGGAAACACAGAAACTCATTGCAGAAAGGCAACAATTAAAACAAATGGGAAGTAAGGGGACCAACACAGCAAATAAAAACTGCGCAAGAAAAGTTAGAAGAAAAATAAGAAAAGATAAAAGAAGATACATAGTAGAAACGTGTAAGGATATAGAAAACCTACAGCAACAAGGCAGAGAGAGAGATGCATTTAAAGCAATAAGAACACTGACAAGGGAGTTAATATGGCTATCGAGTAATAAATCAATTTTGGACTTCTTGGATGTCCATGGTATGCACGGCAATCTTCAGAGTAACCACTTTCCTATATATAACTGTTTAACAATGGTTTCATATTTTTTTTAAATATCTTAAATGGATCAAAAGTAAATGCAAAAAGACATAGATGAAAAGAAATAGAAGTGTGAAAGAAGAAAAAGAAAAACATTATACCTCAAACCATTAAAAATACTGTAGAAGAAAACTGCCACTTTATAACTTAACTCTTTATACTGGTTTAGAAGACCCTGCAGAGTCTGTGTACAACCAGTTACATTTACATCACCTTGCTCTAAAAGTTATGCGCATCCAGTTTATTCTTAAATGCATTAACTGTCCCTGCCTCCACTACCTCCCCTGGCAATGCATTCCAAGCAGACACCACTCTCTGACTAAAAAAATATTTCCTAATATCTAACCTGGACCTCTCTTTAGTCAGCTTGTAGCTATGCCCTCTTGTTATTGTGTGCGGCTGTATTTTAAAAAACTTGTTATAGTCTAATTTATCGATTCCTCTGATCATCTTATAAACCTGTATTAAGTCACCACGAATTCTTCTCTTTTCTAGACACTGTAGGCCGGTTTTTCTGAGTCTTTCCTCATAACTGTAATTCTGGAATCCCACTATCATCTTCGTCGCTCTTTTTTTGTATTCTTTCCAGCATGTTTATATCCCCTCTGTGATAAGGACTCCACACCTGTACACAGTACTCCAATCTAGGTCTAACTAAAGCTTTATACAGTTTGACTATCACTTCCTTGCTCCTATGTTTAATATTTCTTTTTATCATACCTAACATTGCATTTGCCTTTTTCATTGCTACCTTAACTTGCTCACTCAACTTTCCTGTATGATCTATTATAACCCCTAGGTCCCTTTCCTCATCTATCTTTCTAATATTGTTCTCTCCCATTCTGTAATTATGTTCCATATTGGATCTACCCATGTGGATGACTGTACATTTATCTACATTAAACTCCATTTGCCAGATTACAGACCATTCTCGAATTTTATCTAAATCCGACATCAATATATCCACTTCCGCTTTAGATGAGACACTACTGCATAGTTTTGTGTCATCAGCAAATTTTGCAATCATGGATCTCATATCAATGTCCAAATCATTTATATATATCAAGAACAAAATTGGTCCCAAAACCGAGCCCTGTGGCACACCACTTTTCACTTCACACCACTCAGAGTACTCCTTATTTATGCCCACCCTCTGCCTTCTTCCCGTTAACCAATTTTCAATCCATTTTGCAACTTCCCCACCTATTCCATGTGATTTTAACTTTCGAAATAATCTTTGATGAGGTACTCTATCAAAGGCCTTTGCAAAATCTAGATAAATAATGTCCATGAATAAGTCATACATTCATACACTTTCACATTTTTAGTTAAGGTATTCACATTTCTTTTACAGTGTTTTTGCAGGAAACGTAAAACATTTTCAGGGCACAAGATTTATGTTTAAAAAAAAATTAAAATTTTTATATTACTTTTTGGTTTCTCCAATTCCTTTCCTTTTATGCACGTTATACATACATGTGTGTGTGTCTGTTTATGTATGGGAAATGGTAGAAGGGGGAGAAAGCAAAAGAGAGGAAATGAAAGAGAGGAAATGAAAGAGAGCAAAAGAGAGGAACTAGTGATAAGAGAGGAAATTATTCAGAGAGAGAAAGAAAGAGAGAGAGGAATGAGAGAGAAAGAAACAGAGAGAGAAAGAGAGATGGGGGCGTAGTGTGAACAAATACAATTTTAAAAAATAAAAATCAGTGTAAAAATTATAAATGCATCTTCTTTGCGTTCAGGATCTTTTTGGTCATGCTATATCTGCAGGCCAGTCGCCATGATGAAGTCTGTAGTCTTTACCAGGTCGGAGCGACTGCCCCACAGCTTTTGTCTCAGCTCCGCACCCTCTGGCCAGGTCTGGCATCTCATTTCCCTATAAATTGGGCATTCTATGTTGGTTATGAACAGGATAAAGAGGGTAGGAGAGATGACGTCTCCCTGGGGTACGCCTTGTTGGAGTTATTCTATGGCTCAGTGATCCATGTAATTTTTTTTGTTTTTGTTTTTTGTGTTCGCCTTATTTTTTTTCTCTAATCCCCAAGGCGGTGTGCGTTGCACTGTGTTTTTATTTTGCACCTGTCGGCCCAGTGCATCCGACTTCAGCATGCATTTTATGTAAGGGTCTGCTTCCTCCTGCATTTTTTAAGGGTTTGCTTCCCCGGGGTAACGGCCGGTGCTGTGATGGGGATCGAACCCAGCACCTTATGGTCGTGAGCCGTGCCACTTAACCACTAGGCCACGCCGTCCCCCGGATCCATCTAATTTGACTTTTGCTGTTCTGTATCGGAGGAAGTCTTGTATCCAGCTGTACATTTTGCCTTCTATTTTGTTGTTTAATAGTTTTAGGAGGAGTCCTTCTCTCCATACCTAGTCAAAAGCTTTTGCCATATCCACAAAGACCAAAAGTACTATTTCCTTACCTTGGAATGCATTTTCTATTTCTTGGGTTAGGTACACTAGTTCGTCTTCTGTGTTGCGGTTTTTCCTAAAGGCTGACTGTGAATTGAGTAGGAGATGGTTTTTTTCCAGATGTTTTATTAGTCTTGCGTTTACCATTTTTTCCATGACTTTTCCAACACAGCTGCTTTCAATAAAACCCCAAAATACCAAATTAAGTTTAAATGGCAAATTCCTGCAGCCAAACGACAACCCAACCTATCTGGGAGTCACATTTGATCGGCGCATGACATGGAAAAGTCAGATCGAGAGAAACCGAATGAGAGCCAGAGAAAGAATGGCAATCATGAGGAAACTTGCTGGCACAAGCTGGAGAGCAGACGAAGGCATACTAAAGAAACTGTACACTGGAAGAGTGAGACCAGTTCTCGAGTATGGCATTGCGGCATGGACAACAGCAGCAAAGGCGAACTTCGATAAAGTTAGCAAACTTCAAAACCAAGCCATGAGAGTTATAACAGGAGGCATGAAGTCAACGCCCATTGTAGAACTTGAAAAGATTACAAAACTGCAATCCATGACCGATAGAAGAGACTGCAGAGCCCAGCTGCAGTCAGAGAAACTCCGAAGACTGACTGACCATCCAATGCACCAGACCCTAAACAATTTGGGAAATGGGAAACTAAAGTGGAGAAACTTTGCAGAAATAGCCAAAGCAAAGATGCACGAATATCCCATAAACGCACTAACAACACCAAAACCCATCACTACTGTACGAAAACCTACCTGGAGGCAGGATATATTTCCAGAGGTGGTAGAAAACATACCAGGTATTGGAAACAAAAACTGCCAGACTGAAAAAGAAAGGAGAGATACTACCCTAAGCTTCATATCGAAAAGCTACCCAAGCATGGACTGGACCCATGCATACACCGACGGTTCTGTAACAAACACTACACAGAACGGAGGAGCAGGAGCATTTCTGAACCTACCAAATGGCAGACAAATAACACTGTCATTCGCTACTGGTAAGTACACAAGCAATTTCAGAGCGGAGGCAGAGGCACTGAGGGCGGCAGTGGAAGAAATGGTGACACACAATGAAAATGAAAGCCATATAGTCCTGCTTACAGATGCTCTCGCCGTAGTCACAGCACTAAAAAGCCAGAAAAACACTGAGCTTAATGACTTAAGAGCAGCACTCTGCTGCAAACTGTGCCAGCAGTCCGCACCAAAAAGGGTAATGGTACAGTGGGTCCCATCACACTGCAACATCCAAGGCAACGAGGAGGCAGACAGACTGGCAAAAGAAGGTGCAAGACTACCACAAACAGATACTAGTATGACGTATGAAGAGTCAAAACGGCTTATCAAAGCCAGATACATGACCAAATGGGAAACCGAACATACTGGTTACACCAAAAACGATGCCTATTACCAGTTGAACCGAAGAGAGCAGGTCGTTGTCTTCAGACTTCGCACTGGCCACAATAGACTGAGGTACCACCTATTCAACAAATTGAAGATAGGTGGTACCGACGAATGCCCGTGCGGTACTGGTAAAATGACCGCTGAACATCTGCTGCAGAACTGCCCGACATACGAGGATCAGAGAGAGCAGATGTGGCCATCACCAGTGGAACTGCAAGACAAGCTCTATGGCAGTGGCGACAGCCTCAGGATGACCGCCGCTTTTTTCGAAAAAATAATGGTTACTGTCTGACTGCGTACGAAGAAGAAGAAGAAGACAACACAGCTGAGCAGGCTTATTGGCCTATAACTTTCCTTGGTTGTCTTGTCCTTTTTTGATTTTCTGATGGGGATAATGATAGCCTCCGCCACTGGTCTGGGATCTTACCCTTGCTCCATGATTGATTGAAGATTTTCAGGAGTTTTCTTCTTGACCCTTTTAATAATTTCATTTGTGATGCCATCTTTTCCTGGAGCTTTCTTGTTTTTCAGTTTCTGAATAGCAGTGTTTAACTCTATCATTTTGAATGATGACTTCATGCAGGGATCCGCATTCCGTGTCTTCAGGTTCTCTTTTATCTCTTTTTTGACTTCTAGTTTGCGTTCTCGTGTCAATGTTGTGGTACTCTCATCTCTGAAAAATTCAGCTAGGATGTTTGCTGCCATTTTCCCTGTATGATGTTTCTCATTTTCCTTAATGACCGTCTTCCCATGGCTCCCTCTAGTTTCCTCATTTAAGGCTCTTGTCAGGTTCCAGAGTTTACTTGTATCCCTGTCCATGTTGAGGCTTTCAGTTTTTTTATGCCAACTTCTTTGGATCTCCTCCTCCTTTTGCTCTATGAATGTGTTTTTAATTTTGCTGTGTTTCCCTATGTTTTCTGGTGAAGGATTTTTTTCCATGGTATCTCTTGTCTCACTTAGTTCCTTGTGCATTTTCCCTAGTTTGTTGCTCCAATAGGGTTTATAATTTTCCTGTTTTCCACATGGAATTGATTTCTTTGCTGCCTGGATGATAGCCTCCGTCATGATGGTAACATTTTTATTTAAATTTTTGGCATGGGATATATCTTGACAGAGTTTATTTACATTTTCTCTAAATAGAGTCCAGTTTGCTCTTTTAAAATTCCAACTTTGGTGCATATCTGTTATCTCTGTTTGTCCCATGTTACATATTTCTAAAGTTATTGGGACACGGTCGCTCCCACCCAGTTGGCTGTTGACTGTTCTTGCTATTAGTCAGTGAAGGTCGTCCGTTGCCATCGCAAGGTCTGGAGTACTCATTTTTTTCCATATTCTAGAGTAATATGTGTGCCTATCATCTGGCCTATTTATTAGGATGAGTTTGTTTTCTATCATCCAATCTTCTACCTCCTCGCCTCTCTGGTCTATTGTTTCGTAGCCCCAGCTTGGGGAGTGACTGTTAAAATCTCCCACTATGAGATGTCTCGATTCTTCAATTTTGACTTTGTGTATTACCAGAGCTGTGGCTGGTGGACTATAGCAGTTTGTTATCATTGAGTCTCCACTGGGTAGGAATATCTTTACTGTGATGTATTCTAATTCATCTGGTCCAGATCTATTTGTTTCTACTGCTGGTATAGAATTTTTAACTAGTGTTATTATTCCTATAAATGCATCATTATTCACACTCTCACACTATGATTTGTGTAGGTTATTCAAGATTACAAGAGATGATCTTACCTCCAAGTGAAACTAGGCTATTTACATTTGGAAATGTGACCATACCGCTATTGTTAGCAAAGCTCATACTTGCAACCAACCTGATATGAATGATAAAAGAACACTTTGCATTGGTATATCTAAAGTATCATTTAACAGTATCAATACAATTGGCACCATCATTTTTACACACCAAAAACAAGTATTCGCTTTAAAAAGTGAAGTCCAGGGAAATATCTGTTGTCTGAAAAAGTGTTGTAAGCAGTGCTGAAAAGGTGTTCACTTGGGGTGCTTGTTGAAAGCGCTTATTTCTAAAATAAACTTAATTTTATTCAGTTCAGTAGTGCCATCTTTGCATCAAAGGTCAGCTGCAATGGATCTCCAGTGTACTCTATCTCTTCCCCTAATAGTGCAATCTGAGAGGCTTTTTCCAGTCCATCTCCTGATGTTATTCACCCACTTAAAACGTTGTCTGCCTCTTAAACAACTGCCTTCCACCCTACCCTCCAGTATGGCCTTCAATAAGGTTATATGACCAAAATAACGTAACTGTCTAACCCTGATTTCGGTCATTAATTCTCTTTTCACCCCCAACTTTTTCCAATACCTCCAAATTTGTTTTCTTCTCTTTTCAAGAAATGTGACCCAATCTTCTATATACCCACATTTCAAAGGCTTCAATACTCTTTTCCAACTTGTTATTCATTGTCCATGTTTCTACACCATAAAGTAGTGATGAGTATACATTACACATGATAATTCTAATTTTCAAATTCTGATTTATATGTTTGGATGTCAGTATGTGTTGGATGGTGTTGAATACCATCTTAGTCATACATATTGTCTTTCTGATTTCTTTTTCCCAGCTGCCTTCTTCTCTTCTGTTGTTACATTTTGTAATTATATATATTATGCAATTTTATTACAGTGTATCAATAAACAGTGGAGCGCGTGGCCAAATGGTTTCGAGGCCTGCCTGCCGATAAGGAGTGCAGCAGTTCGAATCCCCGGTATGGCATATGTTGTTTTTCTGTTGCGGATGAAATAAACAAACATAGCCAGCACACGATGTGGCGACAGCAGTGGCGAAGCGGTCTTAGTCCTCGACCTTCAAAACCCCTCGACTACCCCAGCAATTGGAAAAATGTTTTTTGTTTTTGTTTTTATATCAATAAACCAAGGTATGATTAAGCCAACACATCAGTCCCAATGTCAGTACCAACACAGAAGCTGAGATTTACACATTTTGTTTTAACTGACTGCTGCATATCCTCTGCCTACTTAGTTTACGCAACCCATAACACAATATAGTACTCATCTCAAGAATTTTGTCAAGTTAGTCAAAATTAAAAAAAAATATTACCCAACTTTTTGGGTATAAAAATCACGCTGCTCAATGACTATGTATTTGATTACATGGTACTATTTGGTCGATTACTAAAAATTCCTTGAAAGCACTAAACAGCATTGAATTAAATACAAATCAAATATTCGGTGCATCCCTATTGGTAATCCAACATCTGTTGTTAAAGATGTCACTCTGAACTAAACATAAAAAAATACTTTTAAAAATATTTCATGGATTATGACAAAATGTAGTGTAACATACACCATACAAAGTTTATAACAAATATATCAAATCCTTGCATCCACACAACCAACACCTTACCAAGTTATGCACTGTTATGTCACCAAATGGGGAGGAAGATTAACGTCTGGTTAGGCAAATTATACTGATCAGACATGTTAGTCAGGGTCAGGCAAAACATACTAGCCGACCTTCACCTCGGCTTCTGAGTAGCCCTTCCTAGAAACGGGCTGTTTTCATGGCAGCATGCCTAACGAGGTTCGACGTGATTCCTGTAGTGACATGCAGATGAAACCAAGCATAGCACTACCACCTGGAGGACCCCGACCCACCTTCATCAGCACGCTTGGGATGAGATGAAAGCTACTGCAACCCGCCAATCAACGTCCTTTTCAGGGCGAACAAAAGAGTAACCTACTCATTGTGGACATTCGCAAACAACAACTCCCCAAATATATTGTCCCTGGCATAGCAAAACTTAAACGACCTAAAATTACATTTTCTTTCATTTACTACAAGTTATGACGTCATAAAGAAGGTCTTTTCATGTTGACTGCCATATCTTAGGGTCACTAACTCACTGATTTATTACTGCTCCCAGCTGAATGGAACTGCATTTATCTGCAACATCATAGTCCACCCAGATAGGCCGTATTTCCACACTGATTGGACCGGCTCCTAAACTTTCTGATAGTGTAACCATGACTGTCAAATTGGATGCTTCCAATGTGAATGTCGCTGAGCCATTGACGCCATGCATGTGAAAACTAGCTGTTACAGGCTCCTGTCCAGTGGATATAGTTAGCGCTGTAGAGAAACAAAAGAGTTATTTCATAATGCAGGTCATGAAGAGAAACGGTTATATTATAATGTAGAGAAAACGTTATTTATGTTAAAGTAGGTCAAGGCAAGAACTTAAAATTTGGCTGTGGTGATACTAGAGCAAAACCTCTACGCCACTGGGTAGATGAGAAGCAACCATGTAAGTAAGAAACAGAGCGCTATATTATCAGAACGTAGGTCATGCTGAAAACATAGAATTATAATATAAGAAAATATAATTATATTATAACAAAGTAGGACATGGCGAAAAACATAGCACATGGCGAGAACATAGTAGGACATGCCGGACATTGCGAGAACATATAATTGTAATTTAACATTGCAGGACATGACGAAAACAAAGAATTGTAATATAATATTGTAGAATATGAGAATTATACAAGTGTAAAATATCATAGCACATGGTGAAAACACAGTTATATTATAGCAGGTAATGGTGAGAGATATAAAAATAAATAGTAGGGCACTAAGAGAAAGAATTACATTTTATCAATGACGTTAAAGTCTGTTTTAAGAAAATGTAAGTACTATTTAATTAAAAGTGATTTTAAAAAATTGGAGAAATGGAATTCAGTCGCTAATAAGCAGCAACAAATGATGGAACAACACTATGTATCAATTGCACAGAGGGACGTAACATATTATTGGAATGCATCTAATTTTGACACCTTTAAACAACAAATGATCAGGGTTAAACGAATGATAGACCAGTGAGTTTAACTGTAAATTGTTAGGAGTCAATAATCAAAGAAAACATTGTAATGCATTTAGACAAATTTAATCTTCATCTTCTTCTTCTTCGTTTGTTCTCAATCTCCCACTACCAAACCCCGAAAGGGCTTAAGTAGCAGAATGTAGTCCAGAGAACGGAATGCGTTGTGTCGTAGTTTACGGCTTGACTGCGATATTTGCACCTTTCGGTCCAACACATCCGACCAGCAAGCATTTTTTGAGTACCGGGTTAGCATTCCCTCTTCGATCCCTTCTCCTTAGCCAGTCTGCCCTGCTGCAGCCTGTTATCCAGGATCACCGCGTGGAGGAGTAGAAGGGTCTTGGCAGCTCTGGTTCGCTGGCCCTGACGCTAGCAGTCAGCTATGCACATAAACTAGCTTGGGGTGACAGTTGAAAAGCCGTAGGATATAATAATTTAGAGAAAACACAGAAAATGTAATATCTAATGTCTGCTGATGGATTAATGTTTGAAGGAGATGTCGTTTGAAATTCGTTTGTAACTTGCCCCGTACAAGAAAACAAATAGCTAGTTACGGCTTCAAACAAAATATATGTAAAACAAAATGTAATATTTTCCAAGTGCTTTAAATATACTTGTCTTTATTGTGGCAATTTAGTTCAATTGTGTACATTCTTCTTGGATCCTTGGTCAGTGACTGGCAAAGAGGTCAGTGGCAATCAGTGCTGATTTCGTCTTTAAAGGACATCAACCAACTCCATTTCACCCGTTCTGAAGCCATTCCTCATACCGTAGCCCATCTTTTATTCATGATTTTCATTTAGACTTCCCTGGTTTGGTTGTTTTTTGTTGTTGTTGCAAAGTTGTCTTAGATCTGTCTTTCGTTCGTTTTCCCTTTGGGGTCCATACGTTGGCGATTCCGATGATGTGTGTCAAGTTCTTTTCTTAGGAAATGGCTGACCCAATTCGGTGTCTGTCAGTAAATTAGAAGTGTACCTGAGTTTGCTAAACGTCAAGAAATCAAAATGAATCACGGATTAACGCAACAATGTATATATGTTTCGTTAAGCAAGGAGGCTATCACGGAATATGGAAAATACGTTTATTAAATTACAGCCAATAATGTTATACACGATCAGATATTATAGAACAATACACAATAGGAGAACAATACAGAATATGAAAACATGCATGCAAGTAACAACAAAGATTCTCAACTAGTATGTACCGATCACATTCATGCAGGACAAGGCGAGTTACATAATAAATACAGGTAATAAATTCATTAAAAAGTAACGTTGAGATCTGCTGCTGCAGATCAATATTCATGACATGGACATAGATAACTTTTGTTCAAAGTGGCTGAAAATGCAGCACAGTGATGAGCTAACAGCAGCCAGCGACTTATAGCTGGGCCAGAAGATGCAGCACAGTGACGAGCTAACAGCAGCCAGAGACTCATAGCTGGGCCAGAAGAGACAGCACAGTGATGAGCTAACAGCAGCCAGCGACTTATAGCTGGGCCAGAAGACACAGCACAGTGATGAGCTAACAGCAGCCAGCGACTCATCGCTGGGCCAGAAGGGACAGCACAGTGATGAGTTAACAGCAGCCAGTCACTCATAGCTGGCTGCTTGCATCAGGGTTAGCGAACCAGAGCTGAACGAAGGCCATATTCCGCTTCCAGTGGCGGCCTTGAAAATAGACTACTAGTGTAGTATGGCTAAGTGAATACGGATAGCTGTGGGAATGCAAACCTGGTATACAAAAAAAAAAAAAAATACCCCAGCTGAAATCGAATGTCGTTGATCGAAATGCACAGATATCGGAGCCACGCTGTAAACTACGACACAACGTCCTTTTCAGGACGAAGGCAGAAGGTTTTTAAAAAAAAATCGTTTCAGAAAAGGACGCTTTAGATAAGCTTACATCAGTTGACGCAAAATACAGATGTAAGCAGTGCAGAATTTTCCAACAGAGAACTAGGCTTGCAGCCTAGGGTCTCAAGATTGTAAGGGCCTCAAAGTTATAACCGCCCCATCCCCTCCAAGGGGATGTCCAAGATCAGGAGTCGAGTTTAGAATAATTCCGTAGTAACGGTTGCATATAATATCAATTAGTAACTAATTCCTGAATTTGTTGGCAAGAATACTAATAAATTCATTCCGAATTTCGGGCGATAGGTAAGACAAAGATCTCGAATTTTCTTTAGCTGACTTCAATTGGGTTGACATCAATGGATCGCACTGCAGTATTAATTTTATGAAGGCAAGAAAGTTGCCAATATTTGTTCCACCATTAGCATGTACACTTTCTATTTGACCACGAAATGCTACATTTTGAGATTTCTGTAACCTGTTACAGGCTAGTACTTTTTTAAAAATATCGCGCCATCGTTATTTTTGACTGAATTTGTGATTGCATTCGGCATCAATCATTCCAAAATATAATAATTTTGTGTGCTTTTTTTCATGTAAATGTAGTAAATGCTTTACTATGGATAGTGCTGTTTTCATGTAAATGTAGTAAATGCTTTACTATGGATAGTGCTGTTTTCATGTAAATGTAGTAAATGCTTTACTGTGGATAGTGCTGTTTTCATGATTCTGCACCCGCTCTGTGTGTCGTCAGTTACTGAATCCAGACGCAAATGATCAAATGAAGATCGATTATTTCGAGTTGTTGATCTATACAGTAAACAACGGAAGCAGTAAGCTGTATCATTCAAATGTGAATTAGGCAACCACGATCGATTTACTTCATCCCCATTTGCAAGTCGACGTGAAAACCATTTGTGAGTCGTTGAACGTCCATCCTTTAATGCAAACGGGATGTCTTTTTTTGAAAGAATTGAGAACCACGGTTAACCATATCTGTTCGCAATGTATCTCATATTGCTGTTAGCTGTGGTGTTATCAAAATCAATGATGAAGCTTCAGTACGGCAGGGATTGGATTTTGGGGGATGTTGTCGCCATGATCATTACCATAATCATGATCTCCGTATTCTCACCATTTAATCTTTCTTCTTCTTCTTCGTACGCTGTCAGACGTCAACTTGAATTTGTTCGAAGAAAGCAGCTATCATCCTGAGGCTGTCGACACTGCCATAGAGCTTGTCTAGTGTTGCCACTGGTGATGGCCACATGTGCTTTCTCTGGTTCTCATATGTTGGGCAATTTTGCAGCAGATGTTCAGCGGTCATTTTCCCTGTACCACATGTGCATTCGTCAGTGCCACCTATCTTCAGTTTATTGAATAGATGGTACCTCGGTCTGTTGTGGCCTGTGCGGAGTCTGAAGACCACGACCTGCTCTCTTCTGTTCAACTGGTAATAGGCATCATTTTTTGTGTAGCCAGTATGCTGTTTCCCATTTGGCATGTATCTGTCCGTAATAAACCTTTTGGACTCTTCGTAGGTCACACTAGAATCTTCACCATTAAATGATTTAGAAACTTCGCTATCAGTCAAGTCAGTGTTAGTCGTTATATTTTCTTAATTGTCGCTGTTATTTTCAAGATATAAATCAATGTTCTCGTTAAACTGGATGTTGCTCTTCTACAAGTTCTCTTTTTTTACCGTCTACGTAATTTCCTTCAAATTTTGATTTTTGTTGATGACGAGAAAGAATCTCTTCATCTGAAGCCTTTCTTCGTTTTAAAAAGTTTTTAATTAACAAAAAATTGACCCTGTAGCCTCAAGGTCGACCTCTGTATCCCTCTTTCGTTGCAGAGCAAAGCTCGGCTTCTTTGCTGGCATTTCACAATCAGAAAGTAAAAGAAATAAAAAGATAACAAAATAATTGTATTACGTTAACAAATGAATATCCCATCCGATTTTAACCATCAAAAATGGGACAAAAAAGTCGCCACCCACTGTGTGTGTGTATATATATATATATATATATATATATATATATGTGTGTGTGTGTGTGAGAGTGTGTATATATATTTGTATGTGTATAAGTATATATGTGTATTAATATATATATATATATATATATATTTATATATATATGCGTGGGGGGGGGGGAGGAATGAGTGTCCGATTAAAGTAGAGGAACTAGTAATTTGTGCCAATTCTGTCCATGAAACCATGAAGCTTCTCTGCAGATAGCGAAATGATTTTTAAATTTTTTTTAGCCAATTTGACGCCCCTCAGAGGTTGGCGCCCGGGCGCGGTACACTGCCCGTCCTCCACTTACGACGCCGCTGATTTTTTGTGTGTTATTGTGTGAATGTATCTAGGGCGTCTAAGTTTTGAATGTAAGGGTTTTGTGTGAGGCGTCGGTTGCGATTTACGAAAAATGAATACAGAAACGTAATGCACATATTATTCAAGTTGACAATATGATACAACGTACTTTCGTAACGGGAACGGCCGGTATTGAATAGAATTGTCGAACTTGCGAGACCAGATGCAAGATGATGAATCATAATTAAGTGCCCGTGTCCACGAAGTGCGCACGAGTTAAGTTTTGTATCGATAATGTAGGCAAACAGGTACATGTTTGAGGCTACTCATGCTGAGTGCATCACTCTTGGTGATATTTCTCATGATAGCTTCTAGTCGCACTGAAGAAGGTGGATTAGGGTACTTCTAGTAGTGTAATGCTAGGCTTTTCAGAAGGCTAACCCCCTATTAGATATCACATTGTCAACTGCAACTGAGCAACACAACCTGTTTCTAGAAACACAACACGCACGGAACGCGAGATCTTGGTCAATATGTTTAATCTAACGCGAGATCTTGGCCAATATGTTTAATCTAACGCGAGATCTTGGTCAATATGTTTAATCTAACGCGAGATCTTGGTCAATATGTTTAATCTAACGCGAGATCTTGGTCAATATGTTTAATCTAACGCGAGATCTTGGTCAATATGTTTAATCTAACGCGAGATCTTGGTCAATATGTTTAATCTAACGCGAGATCTTGGTCAATATGTTTAATCTAACCCGAGATCTTGGTCAATATGTTTATCTAACCCGAGATCTTGGTCAATATGTTTATCTAACCCGAGAACTTGGTCAATGTTTAATCTAGCCCTGACATTTGTCTTTGCTCTCAAACTAAGTACATAATTTGCTATTATTACATCCTGTCCTTTTTTTTTTTGAGTCAGCGTCGTGCGGATATGGTTTCGTCTCATTAGCAAAGTTGGTTGCGATGGTCACTGTATACATGTATTGTATAGTTTGTTAGTGTTAAAAAGTGTTGTATAGTTTGTTGTCCTTCTGCGATGTGGTATTCTTCATACCATGTAACTGGTATGAATGTTTTAGGTGCGAAGTGGTCGCTGATTCAATTTCATTCGCAACACACACCAAACAATGACACTGCAAAATACTTCTCCCCTCTCACATTTCCACATGCATATTTATAAATAAGGATGCACTGAATGTTTGATTCATCTTTATTTTTGTCCAGCGTGTATCCTGAAAAGGACGTTGTGTCGTAGGTAACAGCGTTATCTTAAGTTTAAGAAATACGACATATATTATTATATATCAACAGTCACCGTTTATGGAAAAACGTCGTCCGATTTGGAAATTGTTTACTGTGTGTGTGAGGAGGATGATAGCAAAACAATATGTTCGCAGCGTACAACGGTTACATCGCGTGGTGGTGGAGCATCCAAAGTTGCCCAAAGACGCAGAAGCGGATGAGCTGACAGCAGCCAGCTTGAGTATTGGTCAGTGAATCAATGCTTACCAAGACCCTATTCCGTCCCCAAGAGGCGGACCTGGAAACAGGCTACACTCATGTAGTCTGGCTAAAAGAATAATAATCGCAGAGGGAAGGCAGCCCCAGTTCCCAAAATGTCGCACTGAAAACGTTGTATACTATGACAACGTTAAGGGTGAACGACGAAGAAAATGCAAATCATTTTCAATATCTCCACTTAACAATCGCCAAGTCAAGCACAGAGAGTAATGCAAACATGTTTTGTCTCAAAGACTATCTATATATATTTAGTTATCAGTCATTATGCACTGAAAGATGTGAGAAGCTTAAGGCGACTATGCTGGGCCGGGTGATGTCAACAACCCGTGTCGCTGACAAATTGACATTACGTCGTATATCCATCTTCCCCTGGTCGCCTTCGCGTTCGGAGTCCGGACCGTTAAGCATTGTACGGCTGCAGAGAAGTTGACCAGGGGTCATTCTCATGTGATGACCGAGACATCGTACCTTCTGTCTAGACATGTATTCGAAACAGGGAATGGAATCAATCCTTTTGCGAATATCCTCGTTCCTCAGTCCGTTTTTCCCGGAGACGCCTGCGGCCATTGGCAGAAGTCTCAAATCGCAGTTGGAAATTTTGCTCTCGCGTGACTTGTTCAGTTTGTACAGAGTTGGTAGGAAAATGCTGTAAATCGGATACTGCTTCGTTGCCAGACTAACAAGTGGATGTTTGAGTTGTAGAGACATTTGATAAGGCACTCCTGCTGCTGCTCTCTGGCATTTGGTCTCAATTTGCCTGCCGCACCTGGCCTCATTAGCTAGCTGGAGAGCCACGTTCTTAGTGCTTAAGTTAAGCTACTATTGCGTTCTGTCCACTCTCAGAATTTGTATTAAGAGTTAATGATAAGAATACCATACTTATCACATGTTGCATCAAACACGGTCAAGTGGTTTTATAGTTTCTGTCCGTCTGTATATGCGAAGCATTGGTCGTCTACGAATAGCAATTCAAATATAGAATTGGAATCTGATCGTGTGTCGCAGCCTGATTTGTCGCAGCCTGATGTGTCTATAAAAAAAAACAGTGGGGATAAAACATGCATCCGTGAGGCACACACCTGGTGACTGCAGAGCACAATGACTAACGTAAAATCAATAGCTGGAATAAGATCGCATGTCAAGTGAAAACCCAGGTGACGATAACATGGCGGAATAAAAAGGGGGCTATAAACAGTACACAGGCAACAAAAGTACATTAAAGTCATTGACAGAATGATGGCACTAGACATTCAGTTCTAGTCTATCACAGACGATATCAATTCACTCACTATTTGTATCCGGTCGAATAATTAAAGCCCTTTATTTGCATTTGTCAATTAGTAAAAATAAATCTCGGAACAATTAGCATCCACACTCTTCGTCGTTTGCTGGTGGAGACCAAGTACTTTACTGGTTTGCCCGGAGTACAGTGACGATTGTTGACAGAACTGATAAAAAATGATTTGCAACAATGTTCTCAACATAGAGAAGAAAAACAACACAAGGGAAAAATAATGTTCTCAACACAGGAAAAACAACACAAGGGAAAAACAATGTTCTCAACACGGAGGAAAAACAACAATGTTCTCAACACGGAGGAAAAACAACACAAGGGAAAAACAATGTTCTCAACACGGAGGAAAAACAACACAAGGGAAAAACAATGTTCTCAACACAGAGGAAAAACAACACAAGGGAAAAATGATGTTCCCAACACGGAGGAAAAACAACACAAGGGAAAAACAATGTTCTCAACACGGAGGAAAAACAACATTGTTCTCAACACGGAGAAAAAAAACAACACAAGGGAAAAACAATGTTCTCAACACGGAGAAAAACAACACAAGGGAAAAACAATGTTCTCAACACGGAGGGAAAACAACACACGGGAAAAACAATGTTCTCAACACGGAGAAAAAACAACACAAGGGAAAAACAATGTTCTCAACACAGAGGAAAAACAACACAAGGGAAAAATGATGTTCTCAACACGGAGGAAAAACAACACAAGGGAAAAACAATGTTCTCAACACGGAGAAAAAACAACATTGTTCTCAACACGGAGAAAAAAAACAACACAAGGGAAAAACAATGTTCTCAACACGGAGGAAAAACAATGTTCTCAACACGGAGGGAAAACAACGCAAGGGAAAAACAATGTTCTCAACACGGAGAAAAAACAACACCATGGGAAAACAATGTTCTCAACACGGGAAAAACAACATTGTTCTCAACACGGAGAAAAAAAACAACACGATAAAAAACAACACAAGGGGAAAACAATGTTCTCAACACTGGAAAAAACAACAATGTTCTCAACACGGGGAAAAAACAACACAAGGGAAAAACAATGTTCTCAACCCTGAGAAAAAACAACACAAGGGAAAAACAATGTTCTCAACACGGAGGAAAAACAATGTTCTCAACACGGGGAAAAACACAAGGGAAAAACAATGTTCTCAACATGGGGAAAAAACAACACAAGAGAAAAACAATGTTCTCAACACGTAGGAAAAACAACACAAGGGAAAAACAATTTTTCTCAACACGGAGGAAAAACAACACAACGGAAAAACAATGTTCTCAACACGGAGGAAAAACAACACAAGGGGAACAACAATGTTCTCAACACGGGAAAAACAACATTGTTCTCAACACGGAGAAAAAACAACACGATAAAAAACAACACAAGGGGAAAACAATGTTCTCAACACTGGAAAAAACAACAATGTTCTCAACACGGGGAAAAAACAACACAAGGGAAAAACAATGTTCTCAACACGGAGAACAAACAACACAAGGGAAAAACAATGTTCTAAACCCTGAGAAAAAACAACACAAGGGAAAAACAATGTTCTCAACACGGGGAAAAACACAAGGGAAAAACAATGTTCTCAACATGGGGAAAAAACAACACAAGAGAAAAACAATGTTCTCAACACGGAGGAAAAACAACACAACGGAAAAACAATGTTCTCAACACGGAGGAAAAACAACACAAGGGGAACAACAATGTTCTCAACACGGAGAAAAGACAACACAAGGGAAAAACAATGTTTTCAACACTGAGGAAAAACAATGTTCTCAACACGGAGAAAAAACAACACAAGAGAAAAACAATGTTCTCAACACGGGGAAAAAACAACACAAGAGAAAAACAATGTTCTCAACACGGGGAAAAAACAACACAAGGGAAAAACAATGTTCTCAACACGGGGAAAAAACATTGTTAAGAAAGTTCCTGATTTGATTTACCAAAACGTGTTTTTTAATATTAAAAAATTGAGGCTAGTCTTGCAAATGCTCTTTTGACTTCTAAAATGTTGTATTCTCATGGTATTATACTAGCAAGGAAGAGATGGTTATCGAATGGTTACGATATCAGGCAACCGATCAAAAGGGTGTGAATTCAGAAGCTCAGTAGGCATTTTTATTGTTGCAATGCGGGTAAAATAGAAGCCTAACCTGCACACTGCGTGGTGACAACGGAAGCAAGCTGCCCTAATTTCTCGGGCATATCTCTCTCTCTCTCCCCGTAGTAGTGAGAGTAACCGCAATATACCTTTTGTGACATCAACACACTAGCCAGGAGAGGTTGGGAAAGCGGTTTTGATGTTGGTCTAATGACATGAGTATATGGATTCAAAACCTCGTTACGGCATGGTTTGCTTTTCTGTCAAATTGAAAATAAAAATATATATGTACAAAGCGTGGTGACTGCTGAAACGAGCGACTTTATTCATTAGCCTTATGGCTTGGCTTCGAACGTTCTCAATCTCCCGCTACCAAACCCAGAAAGGGCTCAAGTATGAGCAGACTGACAAAGGAGAAGGGATAGAAGAGGGAATGCTAACAATGTATTTATAAAATGCTTGCTGTAGTTGAATGTGTTGGACCGAAAGGTGCAAATATCGCAGTCAAGCTGTAAACTACGGCACAACGCATTCCGTTTTCTGGACTACATTCTGCTACTTAGGCCCTTTGTCAGGGTTTGCTTGCGGGAGATTGAGAACGAAGCCAAGCCAAGCCAATCCAGGACACGAGAAAGTAGGGCACACTAAGGACATGAAAGTGGTGAACGTTGAGTGCACATACACTCACACGACAATACGACGTCATTATTACTTGCTTTTTCGCTTCAACGGGATCTTGCATCAGTAACAGTAGTTCGCTTGTTACAAATAATATTGAAAGGAAGCACTTATACGCTTTTGTAGTGGGAGTTTAATATTTTGTTTTACAGGATGATGTTGCCAAATGTATCCGTAATACCTATTATACATATTTTACTATATGTAGGTTGCAGAAATCGACACCATTCTTTCCTTCTGTATCTGGTATCATGGAGGGGAGTAAGACTAACGTCTGGTCAGGCAAAACATACTGATCAGACATGTTAGTTAGAGACAGGCAAAATATACTGATCAGACATGTTAGTCAGGGTCAGGCAAAACTTAATGACCAAGACCATCACCTCAGCTTCCTAGTAGCTCTCCCTGGAAACAGGCTGTTTTCATGGCATCATGGTTAACAAGGTGAGGGATCGACGTGATTCCTGTAGTAGTGAGTAACACGTAGATGAAGCCAAGCATAGCACAATCAACTGACGACGCAGGTCCACCTTCATCAGCACGCTCAGGATGTGAGGAAAACTACTGTAACCCCCCACTTGACGCCCTTTTCATGTCGCACAAAAGAGTAACTTACTCATTCTGGGCATTCGCAAACAACAAATGGGATCACGGAGAGAAATCCACAAGTATCTGGTATCATAACAGATATAGCAGCCAATAATTTTGATTTGCTGCCCATTTGAGGTGAACATCATCGATTGGTTGACTAGAGAATTATTGTAATCGATTCCCCAATAGTTAAACTCATTACAAGGGCGTGGCCTAGTGGTTAAGTGACACGGCTCACAACCAGAAGGTGCTGGGTTCGATCCCTATCACAGCACCAGCCGTTACCCCGGGGAAGCAAACCCTTAGAAAATGCAGGAGGAAGCAGACCCTTACATAAAATGCATGCTGAAGTCGGATGCACTGGGCCGACAGGCGCAAAATAAAAACGCAGTGCAACGCACACCGCCTTGGGGATTAGAGAAATAAGGCGAACGAGAAAAAAAAACAACAACAAACAAACTCATTACCGATTGACACACTAACATATTGATCTCATTTGCGATTCCATTTGACAATCATTTGTGGCTTCCACTCGTCATTTAAAAGTAAATCATACACATTACTGATACACGACCCACACACACACATTACAGATACACGACCCACACACACACATTACAGATACACGACCCACACACATTACAGATACACGACCCACACACACACACATTACATATACACGATCCACACACTCATTACAGATACACGACCCACACATTACAGATACACGTCCCACACACATTACAGATACACGACCCACACACTCATTACAGATACACGACCCACACACTCATTACAGATACACGTTCCACACACACACACATTGCAGATACACGACCCACACACTCATTACAGATACACGTCCCACACACATTACAGATACACGACCCACACACTCATTACAGATACACGTTCCACACACACACACATTGCAGATACACGACCCACACACACATTACAGATACGCGACCCACACATTTCAGATACACGACCCACACACACATTACAGATACACGACCCACACACTCATTACAGATACACGTTCCACACACACACACATTGCAGATACACGACCCACACAAACATTACAGATACACGACCCACACATTTCAGATACACGACTCACACACTCATTACAGATACGCGACACACACACATATTACACATACACGACCCACACACACATTACAGATACACGACCCACACACACACATTACAGATACACGACCAATACACACACATTACAGATACACGACCCACGCACTCATTACAGATACACGACGCACACACTTATTACATATAGACGACGCACACTCATTACAGATACACGACCCACACACACACATTACAGATACACGACCCCCACACACATTACAGATACACGACCCACACACTCATTACAGATACACGTCCGACACACACATTACAGATACACGTCCCTCACACACACTACAGATACACAACCCACACACACATTACAGATACACGACCCACACACACACACTACAGTTACACGACCCACACACACACACACACCCATTACAGATACACGCCCCACACACACAACAGATACACGACCGACATACACACATTACAGATACACGACCCACATACACATTACAGATACACGAAACACATTCACATTACAGATACACGTCCCACACACACACATCCCTTTTCTATTGTTGACATTCAGGCCTGTTAACCGCGCTGTTCCTAATTTGTCGTGTAGATCCGTTTTAAGAATATATCTCATGGAAAAAAAAGTGACGTTTTGCGTTGTCATTTTGTTAATTTTTTCTCGAAAACTTGTTTCTGTTACGGAGGAAAAGAAAATGAATAACTATATATATTATTAGATTTACAGACAGACAAATGGGCATAAAGAGGTAGACGGTCATATGAATTTCGACAGACATATATTTTGACTGACAAATATATAAATAAGATAGACTGATAGATAAATAATCGCATATTAGATCATACACTTCAATCGATAAATCATCAATTTCAAAGATTGTATGCTTTTGAGATCAGTATGGCGATTTACCGAGTGGTCTGCCGGAGGTCTTTGTGTATGATAAGGACAAGAATAGCACCACTGCCTAACATAGAGCATGTCGTAAGAGGCCACTGTGTGACATGGCATAACATTGGCAATGGTTAGGTGGTTTGTTTGGAGCAGCATAGATGGCGCCTAAAGGGTGCGGGTCTACTGTGCTCTAATGGTTGAGTATATTGAGATGAGTTAGGACAACGGTTAACCACCCTCCGTAAGCGATTGTTCCAACCTAGTGGAGTATTAAGCTGCTCGAGTCTAGCCCGCTAAGCAGAAAATCCTTCTTCCGGCTACATCCAGCTCATACCAAAGCTGGGACCTGCACAGGAAAATCTGCTCCTGTAAAAGTACAGGTCGACTAAGAACTAGATCTTTATAGGCGTCAAAGTCTTTGCAGACCATGCGCGTGGCACCCTGTGAGTAGCCTCTCAAGGCGCAAGCCTGGGCGCTGAATATGGAGACCCTGGACTGCTCAAACTGCAGGAACCCCCTCTTGGCCTCGCTGGTGTAATCCATAGGAATGCAAAGCATAATAATTTAGCACCAGCTCAGCTGCAGGAGATGCCGGAATGAGTTTGCAATTTTGAAACCATCCGCCTTAGGTGCTACCACTACAGATTTTCTGTCTGGGTTTACTCCTGTAGCCCTACCCTCTCCCGAAGTTTCCACAAGGCAGTTGAATCGTTGCCCGCAGATACCAATTACTTGAGACATCCGATGATGCTCTCATCGTCCCAAGACTAGCTAGCTCTCTCTGTGACTTGTGGGTTTAAAATCAGAGTTCCTCCCCTCCTAGGCGAACAGGCTAACGAGCATCGTCTACCCGGGTTTAGAGTCGGACTTAACTGTTTGTGAGATACCCATATATATGTGGGTAGAGTAGAGCGTGTCGAAGTCGAATCCAATGTCTTTGCCACTACAGACAAACTCTAACCGCACTGCCAGAAAAGATAAGAGGGTTAAGATAAAGCATCGATACAGACCCCGCCTTACATCATCGTAAAAAGTCGTCTGGCCAAAGATATAGGGATTGGCACTATAATCCCCATAGTCGTGAGCTTACTGAGGTCTTGAATTGCACTACAGACAGGAAGACCTCGGTTTACCTCAAGTACGCCTTGGAATGTTAGAAATGCCACTGCAGCCAGCTACTAAAGAAACATAGGCATGAATAGCGCCGAACAATCGCTGTGTCACTAAGAGCCATCGTTAATTGATACACATGATGCTCTAGTAACGTATATACACAGACTTTGTATATGACTATGATATCAGAGGAATGGAGAAATCAAAGAGAACGAGAGAGAAAATGTTAGTGGATTTAGGTTCGTGGTATGTAATAAAGAGGGAAACGTCACAACACAATAAAGTGACAAAGCTGTACTGTCGACATTGTCAGTATCGTAGACAAAGCACATTTCACAACCTGTTAACTGTATTTTAAAAAGAAAACAAAAAGCATGCAAACAAATCAAAACCAATAAAACGACAAAACAAACTACAAAAGCATGATGTATTGTAGCTTGAAGTACGTTTGCCATTGTATTATGATTGGCGATTTCACCGTGAACACATGTAAAGCTAAAACAGAGCAAAACAAAACAAAAATCCAGCCGCAACAAACACGATAAAAGGTGAAGATCATAATGAGATAAACTGTAGAACTGTGGAAGGAAGAAATGTGGAAGGAACAACCGTGTTGTCAGTAAAATAAAGAAACAAACTAGAAATAATGTGCACACTTACCTGAAAGAACTAGTGGTAATACCAATAGAAGAGGCGCCATTTTCAGACAATCGGCTTCAATTTCAATGTGTACTTTGTGGCTTAACTAGTGAACTGAAGGTCTGCGTCTGAACTTATGTCAGCGAATTAATTTAGCCCTGTGACAGGAAAGTGACAAACAAGACCAGTTATTAAGTCACGTCACCTACAGCGTGACAGAATACGTGATTTTTTCACTTTCTGAGTGCCGAATTTTTCTGTCCTGGTTTAAACAGGAAATAATTACTACGCTATTCGGAGTACGTTCCGCGTCATTTGCACGGGTGGTTGTTTTTGGTGAACTTATCCTGAGGCGTTGTTAAACTCGTATGCCGGACTACCGTGTAACAGTGTGAGGAATGTGTGTGGGTGTTTGTGTCATCCGTGCCCAACTGAAGGCTATTTCTGGTAAACAGGTCTTGTCAATAAAGTAAGTGGGGCAAGTCGCTTCTGTCATACTCTGCCGAGCGTGGTTAGTGTTTCGTTTCAGTGCATTATTTAAAAGGCGTCTCAGCTGAAGGCTACACGCGATTTAGCTGTGATCGCTCCGTCTTTACAAATTGTAGGACTTGTTTGACATATGAAGAAAACCCGCACGCACACATGAACTAAACGAATGTATACAGCTATTTCAGTACATTCATTTAAACACGTATTTTTAAATTGCCGAAATGAGAGCAAAATACTAAACAACATTTGTACTAAGACTCGGTGGTCTCGAGGTAATGGTAAGGTGTCCGCCTCGGGTGCCGGAAGTCGCATATTCGAATCACGGTGGAGTCCGAAATTTTTTTTTCACGTGGATCTTCTGGTAAAATTTCCCCTGATCTCTGGGTAGTGAGATCGGACTCCCATGTTCAGTGTCGACCACGTTAAAAATTCCTTGACAGTTAGAAATCGAAAAGAGTAGGCTTAACGACCGCTGTCCGGACAAAATTAAAATTAAAAATCTACCCAAGTTTGCACCTTTCCCCAGGTGGTTTGTTAAGAGCAGCTCTAGATGGCGCCTAACTGGCTGCAGGTGTACTTAGCTTCAGTGTTTGAGTCTATTAAGATGGGCTTGCACATCGGTAAAAACCACCCTCCAAGAAACTGGTCCTATACAGACTCTGTCGAGTCTTTCTAAACCAGTATAACGACGTTAAGTTAAGTTAGTTAAATTATAATGGATATAATAGGAAACGGGGAACGGATACGAGTACTATAAAGAAACTACACAGGTTGTGTGAGACCTGTAAAATACGGGACAGCATGATCAACAGCAACCAAAAACAAAAATATCTTCAAAAAAATTAATTGAACCCAAAACAAAAGGTATATGTATGATCATCACTGTAGCTATGAGAACACCACCTATAAATGCAATGGAGAACATATGTATGACAGGAAAAATGTCATGGAAAGAGAAAGATTAAAGGGAAACTATTTTTTTAAACGGTCTTGCAAGAGCAGACCCAATCATAAGCCAGACAGTGGCTAAAGATCTAAACTAAACATCCCAAATTCCACAATGGGAAAAATAGGAAAATAAGATAGTATAAACGATATAGGGAATAGGTAAGAAGGGAACTAGTACATATGTAGAAAGCAAATGTATCATAGAAGAGTATAAGTTCAGTTCATCCCGCAACCCATCAGGTCGTTGGGGCACACTTGAAGACACTCCCAAAATCCCACGCCATTTTTCTCTGTCTGCCGTCGCCTGTCGTATCTCACCGGGACGAAGGCTTGACCACTCAGTGATGTTGTCCACCCACCTCTTCTTTGGACGTCCTCGCCCTCTCTGTCCTGGCACGGAACCAAAGAGTATCGAGTTGGTAATTCCGTTGTGCCCGCACCAGGCCATCTTTCGTCTTTTGATTGTTGTGAACAGATCTTCAAAAAGGCCAATACCGTTTTCAACTCGCTGTCGTATTTCTACGTTCGTGACACGATCTTTATATGTAACACTTAGGAGTGTTCTATAGCACCTCATTTCCATTGCATGTATTCTGCCCTGGATATCTGCTGTAATGGTCCAGGTCTCGGAGGCATACAGAAATATTGAGCTCACCGAAGAGCGCATTAGTCTAACTTTTATGCCGAGAGCGAGCCGCTTGTCTTGCCATATAGGTTTCAACCGAGTAAGCGCCGCTGTTGTTCGTGCTATTCTTGCAATTACCGCTGGCTGTGATCCCTCTTCACTGATCAATGATTCCAGATATTTGAAACATTGTACCACCTCAAGTTCCTGCCCATTTGCCTCTATTACATATTAAAGGAGAGTATACCGGCCTTAAATATGGATACACGAATATACAGATGGTTCAGCTAACAAAACCGCATCCAATAGAGGTGAAGGGGTCTATTACAGACTACGGAACGGAGAAGAACACACACTCGAGTAATAACAACGGGAACATACTCCAATAACTTCCGTGCCGAAGCAGAGGCACTGAAGGCTGCAGTCGAGCTTGTAATCCAAGATGAAGATGTCAACAAAGAAAATATAATATTCTTGACTGATGCCTAGTCAGTGCCAAAACAACGAAGAGATGAAGAACTCGAGCAATGTATGCACTCCCTGACACAGCTCTAAGCGGAACACAATGGTTGGTCACACAATGGATTCCCTCCCATTGCAATATTGAAGGCAATAAAGCTGCAGACAAACTAGCAAAATGTGGAGGACCTTCTCCACAAACAGACATGAGCATGATGTATAATGAGGCCAAGACCATAATTGGCGAAAATAAGACAACAATTATAATTTAACTAGAGAATAGCAAGTCATCATCTTCAGAATAAGAACTGGGCATAACAAGCTCAATGGTCATCTTTACAAGTGTCGATGTAGGGAGCATATCATGGCCACGGAACACACCCGACAAAGCTGCATGCTCAAGCAGGCATTTAGAGAACGATACTGTACTCATAAGAAAAAAACTGAATGGAGATAAAACAGCCTTACTAACAACAGTGTCTTTAAGAGAAACTGGGACCTTAATCTGAGAATAAACGAAGAAGAAGAAGAAGAAACAGTGAAAGACGACTCACTTACTTCGTCGCTCCCACACTATCATCTTGTCAAACAGCGATTTACGTTGCTTTCAATTCACATTTTTGTTTTACAATAAGAGATCATACAATTGTAATTGCATTGTAGTGTTTACGACAACCAACTGGTCTTCTGGCGAGGAAAGCATAGGCGAACTGTTGTCTTCTAAGCATGTTGTAAAATGCGACTAAAGATGGGTGTGGATAGGATGGGGGTTGACAACCTATCATAAAAAGGAATGGCGACATAAACAACCATTGGAAGAGTACATTTAAGTGCTTTCATATCAACGTTTCTGTAAGTAGGCCAGTCTGGAGTGGTCGCCTACCAGTTTTGTATGGTGCGTAAAGAACACATGAATAGTCGATGAATCTCTTGACGTACTTGACCTTGGCTTGTAAATTCATACACAGACTAATGTGCCGCTGTTCGTTAATCTCCACTACAACCTTCACCCACGTGGCTCTAAAAATAGAACCTAACATCAGTGTGGAAATACTAAAGTGAGACATTACCGTCTAGTGCAGCTATTACGTCCTCAATAACTCTGATCATCAATAGTTTATATAATCTATATTGAAAGTAGATCAGTTCTCTAAAGTGCACAAGTGGGCATATATCATACTCACTGAAAGTGTTTGTGTCATTTAAGATATTGATGTACACACCCTGGTTTTTTATAAATAAACGTAGCCATAGCTTTATCTAGCGTGATTGATTGATGCGGGGCCAAAGTTACAGCAGTGAATGAGCTGACTGCTGCCATCGACTCATAGTTAGCTGCTTGCATCAAGGTCAGCGAACCAGAGCTGATCAAGACACATGCGAAAGGCGAAGATATCGCAGCCTCACTGTAAACCACGACACAAAGTCACAAACGTCCTTTTCAGGACAAACACCGAAGTAGAAGAAGAAGACATTCATATCAATGGCTTCAACAGTCATGTCTTTGGTTTACTTTGTGAAGCGTGTTGCGTTGCACTGTATTCTGCGCCCGGTGCCATGGTACATCCGTCTTCTGCATGCATTTGTTTGCGGTTTCCGTAGCCATTGACTGTTCCCAGTCTTCCTGTGAGGCATTAGTTTATTTTCAGAGTTCCTGTGCTATGGAAGCTGTCGTACTGTTGAACCTATCATTATTGATTATTTACAAGGTATTTCTTATCTTGGGAAGTCCACAGTTTAAAGTACAGCCATCCGTTGTCTCCTTTTATGACACGAATATTTAGGTGATGTTTCTGTAAGTCAAGCGACTGGTCGGACGCTGATCAGACTTGCTCCCGAATCGCGTATATGTGATTTGTACGCAAAGTAATGGCGATCTACAGTACTGCACACTTGTCAAGAAATTTGTAACAGCCAAATAGGTTGGCGGACCTGCCGAAGACGGATGTGTCGGACCGAAAGGCGCAAATATCGCAGTCAAGGTATACACTAGCGACACAACGCATTCCGTTCTCCGGACTACATCCTGCTACTTGCAAAGCCCTGTCATGGCTTAGTAGCGGGAGATTGAGAACGAACACAGAAGATGACGGTTGGCGGTTGTAAGAAGCGACGTTTTGCAAAAGGACATGCTACTTACAAAGCTATTCTAGGTATATCATAGATTTCTTTTAGATAATAATGTGTAACCTTCTGATTTGTGAAAAATTTCTAACTAAACGTAGACATATGCTAGGACATGTTACCGTGCTTCCTTACAATCTGGGAAATCCATAGAACCAAACTTGCCAAATTATCGACACAGTTCTAGGCCATAGGTCAAGGGTCAATTCCCCAAATACGTGACGTTCTTCACTACAGCATTGACCACTATCTTCTTGATCTTGATGACACGTTCAACTTCGTCTCCAGCAAACCATGTCTTGGGCCACGGAAGTCCAGTGCGTGGTAAGTGCTTCTCTAGTGGCATCTCAGATGTTGCAGCGTACAGCAAGGGAGTCTGACCAACGTATTGGGGGTCTTCCCCGCAGTATCTTCTTACCTCAGGGGTACCAGGCTAATGTCGCTGTGCTCCATCGACCATCGTTTCGTCGCAACATGTGACATGCCCATCTATGTTTTGCCTTGTCTGCATGAATTACCGCATCCTTCACCAGGGACAATCGTCTTATGTCAGAATTGTGGAGACATTGCATACGTTAGTTCCGGAGAGTGATTCCGACCAAGCGTCTCTCAAAGGATGTCTGGGTAACTCTCAATTTGCCCTCTAGTGATTTTGTTAGTGTCCACGTCTTGGCACCGTAGCACATATCAGGAAGTACAGTGGAATGGAAGAGGGATACTCGTAGGTCTTGGTCATGATAACCAATCAGGACTGTGTTAATAGACGAGAAGTCTGCACAACCCGCACGGTGACGTCTTGTCAAGTTCAGGTTCTAGGTTATTCTCCATATTGAGGACGTCCAAGATAAATGCAACTGGGTCACCTTTGGTATCCTTATTGACGACGGACGCGTCAATCACCTTCGATTTACCGATGATATATTGCTCATCACATAGTCCCCAGCAAAAGTCAACCAAATGATGCAGCTACTCGATGGAGAGGGCAAGAAAACAGATCTGGAGATGAATGTCTCGAAGACCAAAGTGTTGCGCAATCGCTTCGCCACTTGTGATTCAGTATTTCTTAGCGAGGTAAGATTAGAGGATGTCAACGAGTACATTTATCTTGACCACTATCATGCCCTATAATACATGTATATTTGCATTCACTCCGACAACACAAACTAAATACTCCACCATCTTCCTTCTAGCGCTACAGTTTCCAACATCAACACAGTCAAATAACATAATTCTACACCTTCACGCGGTGATCCCGGAAAAGAGGCTGCAACAAGTCAGACTGACTAAGGAGAAGGGATCGAAGAGAGAAGGCTAACCCGGTACCCAAAAAATGCCAGCTAAGTCGGATGTGTCGGACTGAAAGGTGCAAATATCACAGTCAAACTGTAAACTACGACACAACGCATTCCGTTCTCTGCTACTTGCAAAGCCCTTTTCAAGGCTTGGGAGTTTGAAAACGGACAAAGAAGAAGAAATAAATCCAAAGATAAACTCAACTAACACAATTTTATCAGAATCAAGTTCCCCACAACAATCGCTGGAGCAAGAAAACCAAAGAACCCCATGGGAAAGAGAGGTGGTTAAAAGAAAACTGAGACATGAAGAGAACCCATCAAAACCACGTTCTAGTTCTTCCCTCGCTCTGAAAAAAAAAGATTTTTGTTATTCTTTATATTTAATTATTTAAAAAAATAATTTTTGATAGTGAGTGAAATTTGTTGTAGGTATTTTTGGAATAATATAAGATACTTATTTTTTCTAATCTAACAAAAACATCACTCATAAAATATTTGTAATGAATAAAAAAACAAAGTAAACTTAAAATCACAAAATACATTAACAAATTTTGAAAAACATTTTCAACTGAAAAATATATTTTCTAACTTTATTATCGGCAACCTCTTTTATAATTTCTTTAAACATATTTTATCACACACCTCGTGTTCTATACCAATCAAAGTCAATCCACGTAATTATGGTATTTTTAATTTGGAAAAACTTCTTTTGCCACTAGCAACTGTCACAGGTAGAGTCAACAGAATTCCGAGAGCAATGTTTATGTTTAGTCCAAAATTTGAGTCTGTGATAAATTTGAGAACATCCTGTCTTTAGTTTTTACTTCAACTATCCGGCTGCAACGAAACGAAACAAACAAACAAACAAAAACAATAGTAAAATGAAGTTACATGTTATTTTCGATTTCATTCCATGTTAATTTAAGAAAATCACAATTACAATAAATTTCAAAGTAAAATGTTCAATTTCAAACTTATTATAAACGCTTTTTCAATTGAATAATTATTATTGTATTTTTTATTGGTTTTTATTGATTTTAATTTTCTCTCTCCATCAAGTTTGCCGCGCCCATGGCTTCCTTTATTACTAGATTAAAGAGGCCGTGGCTACCCCCCCCCCCCCCTAGATTTACCGCGTTGGGCAGTAGCCCCCTAGATCGGGCCCTGGAAACCAGTGACACCGACTTCGAATAGACAGATAGAGCATGGTCAAATACAAAACGTAAAGATTTCTGTACAGGTCAGCCCAAACCATTCAACACCCCCCCCCCCCACCCCCAGTCATCCCCATCCCTTCCCCGCAGTCCATCCCAGCTAGTCCGACTTCTCCTAGCCAACGTTCACGTTAATATCCGCCATGCAAAGATACAGACCATTCACACAGGGGCCCGAAGCGAGTCCTCAACCCCATGTCAGCTGCCGTGGTTACAGACAGTGTCAACATTGCAGCATCCACCACCACGGAATCGACGCTGACTATGCCACACGAATTTTTTTTAAATAACCCCAAATAAAAAAAACGGACAGACTTCCGACACCAAACCACACTAATAATAGAATATCACATGTTACACGAGAATTGTTGGAAGAGAGAAACAAAATGACTGGATCTTAGACCAACAATGCAGCGTTCAATGCACTCAGCTCACGCTGCCATCAAAAACTTCCAAAATAAAAAAAGACCACGAGGAGTTTGCCCGACAACGTCTTCTTGTAGAGGTATAGCCTTTACGCAGCATAAAGCTAGCCTCTCGGCACATTGCCTAACACCACGATATCAGTCCCTGCCTGAAAACGTCTGATGGGTTCAAACTACTTCTAGACTAGACATGGAGGAGATTTTTTTTTAAAAGAGAATTACACCCAACTATTCAAGTCAGGTGATCCTCCACCAATCCCAACCCAATCCCCACTGCCACCCCTTCCAAACGTCCCACTCTCAGAGGTCAGTAAAGCTCCTTTGAGAGTATGCCACCTAGGAAATCATACGGAGTAGATAACACCACGCAATTGACCTTAATGCCTATGGAAAACCACTCCTATTGAACATACAGAACCACCTACATCCATAATTAACAAGACGTCATCGCGCGGACTGGACAGCTTTCTTGTTCATAAAGACGGCACTAGACCATATCCACGACCAGAGCCTGCGCATCTCCCTATTCAATTCTACAGTTCTCCATGCCATGTTTTATGCCCAAAAATGTGGCCACTTGCAAAATAAATAGTCCAAACTCAGTGTGACCCAAACCTGCCTACGAGAGACGTACGATCGGCCTCACACTCAACAACTAACATTTGAAATGTCTTCACAACACCGGTGTACGTCAAATAGTGTTGGTGAAAGATAGTTACTCACGAAGACAAGGTAAATAAACGATAGGCTGGTCATATGCTGTGGAGAACTGATGACCATTAGAGCACAGGGACAGCTGTCTTGTAGCCACGTGACAGAAAACGACCACGTGGAAGACCACCTACGTCCTACGCACTAATCCAACTCCCTCGAACTCAGAAACAACATCCACGATGCTACAGACGAGAAACTTATCACCCACTGTTCCATCTTGACCCAGAACAGAAGACAATGGATGCGAAGTTGGGACCCGCAGCAGCGTAACGCTCTGATGAACGGGTCGCTCAGTAATCATAGAGTGATTCTATAATAGTGGTCTCGAGGTAAGGTGTTCACCTCGGGTGCTGGAGGTCGCGGGTTCAAATCCCGGTGGAGACACTGGGATTTGTTCACTTGGATCATCCGGTAAATATTTCCCCTGATCTCTGAGTAGTGAGATCAGACACCCGTGTGCAGTGACGCGTACGTTAAAAATACCGTGCAGTTGGAAATTGAAAAGAGTAGGTCTAACGGCCGCTGCTCGGCCAAATTCAAGTAAAAAATCTACTCAAATTATTCTAGGGATATTCGCCCCACAGAGAATATGTCACAAAAAAAGCCCACAAAGAATATGTCACAAAAAAAAGGGGGAGGGGGACTGTGTGGCCATAACAACAGGTCTTGGTCTACCTTGCTCTAATTTACGCTTTCACCTACACCAGTCTCAAAAATAGGCGATCGTATATTTCAGGGGCTAACAGATGCTGGGATTGACCTGGCAAGTCACCAGTAGATTTTCACCTGCCAAAAAAAAAAAAAATTAAACAAAGGAAGTCGCACCTCCCCATGACGCCTAACGACATAAGTGGACTGAAGATAGAGATAGATATATTCTACAATACCCCAAAAAAGAGTTCTCGGGAAAGATATTCAGTTTGCGTGTATCCCTTCCACAGCAGATCAACCTGTGTCTACACAGTGAATGTTAGATGTAGCGTGTAGACAACATTTACTGTTTCTGACATTAGTGATAGACTCCCACAGACTCTTATTTGCACATCACTTGACGTTTACTTTCCTCGTATAATGGCTGCCTCTCCTTCCCATGTTTACCTTCAACATTGGGATGTCATACTCTGGCCTACACACTAATAAAATGTCAACCATCTACAAATCCTTGCTCCCTTACACAGATTGTGTGTACATTGTGCATGCGTTGTAAAAAATGATGTAGTCATGTAGAGGATCAGGTTTTTATTTTCGGGGCCTAAATGGAGAACGACGAATTGACCTGCCAGAGCTACAGTGATCAGCGACACAAAGCTGACTGTCAGGGTCAGCGACCCAGAGCTGACTGTCAGGTACAGCGATCCAGAGCTGCCAAGACCCTTCTACACCATCACGTGATGATCTTTGATAACAGACTGCAACATGGCAGACTGGCTAAGGAGAATGAATCGAAGAGGAAAGGCTAACCTGGTGCCAAAAAATGTTTGCTGAAGTCGGAGGTGTCGGACAGAAAGGTGCAAATATTGCAAACAAACTGTAAACTGCTCCCTGCAATGCACTTTTCATTGCTTGGTAGCATGAGTTTGAGAACGAATGACGAAGAGAAAGTAGAAAGATCTGCCAAGCATGATGTAAACGGTGATTAAGGGAGGTTAGACATGGGTCCGGCTATCCCATCCTATAGAAACAGTGGAGCTAATCCTTTAAACCAGGATAAGGCTCGGTTTAGACGTATGGGGAGGAAGAACAGTTCAACATTTGAACTGACAAACCAACCTCAGCAAAATAACATGCACTCGCTCATTAATAGTACCGGTAGGTGTCCATGATTGGACGAAACGAACTTAACGAAGTGGTTAGTGGCGTCTCACAAAACAAACTTGCATGTATTCGAAGTCATGAACCAGCAAGGCTATATCCCAATGGGTAGCAGGGTCAGATTTAGGCCTAGGCTAAAAACAAGCTGCAGTTTAGGACCTCACAATCCGCGGGGGCCTCAACAATTTTCAGAATTTGTTTTTAGGACATCACTGAGATCAGTCATGTGTCAACACTAGCTGCTTGCACTTAGTATCATGTGCATAGAAAGCGATAAGATGCGTGGCATATCATTTGAAGACATTATTCATGATTTGATTATAAGTAAATCGAGGAAAAAAATGATTTCAATCGTAGGCAATAGACTAATAGGACTGAGCTAGTCCTCATACATTTTAGTTAAGCTATTTTGAGTTAAATATCCACGGGACATAACAGCATAAAATACACATATTGAATAAACAGCCTTAGTATTCTTCACTATCTGAGTCTTAATTTGCGCCACATTACTCGACGATATTCCCACTACTTGCGGCGATCTGGCATCGGAAGTGCTCGAATGTTATCAGTTCTCTCCAAATAGAGGACTAGGTTAAGCAGGTTAAGCCATACTAGTACCTATATGTAATAAGATACATACTAACGCTTGGCGTTCTGTCATAAGTAAATATGATTTTTGTTCGCTTCTTATGCGGGATAGTGTTGTGGTTATTAAACTTATGTAATTGTTCCAGTGAATATATTTTTTTTTCGCTCGCCTTATTTCTCTATTCCTCGAGGCAGTGGTTTTTATTTTGCGTCTGTCGGCCCAGTGCATCCGACTTCAGCATGCATTTTATGAAAGGGTCTGCTTCTCCTTGCATTTTCTAAGGGTTTGCTTTCCTCGGGTAACGGCCGGTGCTGTGATGGGGGATTGAACCCAGCACCTTCGGGGTTTGAGCCGTGTCACTAAACCACTAGCCCACGCCATACCCGTTCCAGTTAATGAAAGAGATCTTGTGAATTGTTTAAGTGTTCGATTGTTAATATAGTTTGACAGTGTTTCAATTAGTGAAAAAAGGACTCGGATTTGCGAACCGTTCCCTCACAACAAAGCTTGGCAGAGACAAGTTGCAAAGTTAATATTAGTAGGTCAGCGGTGGGATGTAGTCTGCAAAAGAGCAGGTTGGCTAAGGAGCAGGGATCGAAGAGGGTAGGCTAACCCGGTACTCAACAAATGTCTGCTGTCGAAAACGGATATGTCGGGCCGAAAGGTGAAAATATTGCAGCCAAGCTGTAAACTGCGACACAACGTATTCCGTTCTCCAGACTTCATCCTGCTACTTGCAAAACCCTGTTCATGGTTTGGTAGCGGGAGATTGAAAATGAACGAAGTAGAAGACACCCTTTTTCTTTGCAAACAAGTTTATTATTACTTCTTTTAATAAAAGTAACCCCGATTAATCCTGACCGGTTGCCATGACCAAGACCTACGAGTCTCGCTCTTCAATTCCACTGTACTCCCTGCGATGTGCTACGGTGCCGAGACGTGGACACTAACAAAACCACTAGAGGATAAGTTGATAGTTACCCAGGCCTCCCTTGAGAGGCGCTTAGTTGGAATCACTCTCCGGACCAATATTTGCAAAGTCTCCACAATTCTGACATAAGACGATTGTCTCTGGTGAAGGATGCGGTAATTCTTGCAGACAAGGCGAAACATAGATGGGCATGTCACATGTTGCGACGAAACGATGGTCGATGGAGCACAGAGACAGTAGTCTGGTACCCCTGAGGTAAGAAGAGACCGCGGGGTAGACCTCCAATACGTTGGTCAAACTCCTTTGATGTATGCTGCAACATCCAAGATAATCCCGATTATTTATTTTGTCAGCATTCTGTAAGTTAAAATTAATTCTTCAATTTCATTAAGTATTGCTTCCAATTGGTAAACTGGATCATAACCAAATTATTATTTGTAATTAATAAATGCATTAATTTGAAAATAAATTCTGTCTTTCACTTTAAAAGTCTTGCTGTTAAATAATAAAAGGTATGCCAATATTTATGTTCAAGTGTTGTGAGACCTTCTGGTGTAATTTTTTATCAGGGGGCCTGACAAGTTTCATATAGTTTGGCCAGCTTAGGGCCTCACCAAGTCTAAATCCAGACCTGATATGAAGTAAACCCATCAAAAATAGGTGCTGAAGTAAGATGCATTGGGCCGCAAGGTGCAAAGCACAGTATACAGTGTACTCTGCTCACAAGGTGAAATGAATGCAATATTTAGACGAGATGGAGTCGGTTATGGTAGCCTTTTCATTCTATAATGAGGTTCCAGCTTCCGATTACTTTCTTTGCAGACCAGAAGGATACTCCAAACTCTGCAGTCTTGTTTTCTGTGTGAATGGTGGGTAAGCAAAACCGTGAGTTGTAGAGTCTTCTACCCTATATATATTAGACTGCACTGTAGGGTCTGAGATACATCAGTGAAGGAGCTGACAACATTCAGCGACTCATAGCTGGCTGCTTACTCCAGGGTCAGTGAATCCTAACTGACCATTACTATATTTCACCTCCAAGTGCTCTAGAAACAGACTGCAATCATTCAGCCTGGCTAAGAGAACAGAGATCGAAGAGGAAGGCAAACCTGGTCATATCAATGCCCTGCTGAAATCGGATGTGTCGGACTGAAAGGCGCTGATACTGCAGCCTCGCTGTAAACTACGACATAATGTCACACCATCCTTTTCAGTACGAACCCTGTAGAAAAAACAGAAGACTGCACTGTTAGCCGCCTCTTAAGACATGATGTCAGTGGTGCTATTCTTGTTCTTGTCACACATCGAGCCCACTGAGAATCCATTCTCCTTCTTCCTCTTCAGCCCCGGAATTCATTCAACTATGTATTTGATCCTCGAGTATCAACAAGCTATGTATTTCATCAATTATTATTCGTTTTTATTGTTTGATTAAAAGTTTGCTTTGTCTGGAATCAACTACCGAAGGCAGACTCTTTTCACCACAGGCCGTTGTACTTTGGATGATATTAGGACGTACTGGCCAGTGTATGGAGGCCTGTGTGTATCTGTAATGTGTTCCACAATGATAGTTTTACAGTATAGCAGTTTTGTCAATACTTGTATTTTTTTTTTCTCAATGACGTAACTCTTTTTTTGGGGGTCCTATCAGGAGAAGTCCTTCTATGCTAAGTGACGCATTCACCTGGTGGTGGGTGGTCGAATAGTTTCTAAATATAGAGACCAAGTTTGACATTGGTTGCACAAAGTTGGCATAAATATGTTACTTATCAGTTGTTGTTGTTATATTGTCAAGCTGATGTTTGAATATTTAAACAGTGGTCACATATGCTTTACAAATATGAAGGTTTGGGTTAGTTAATGTCTATCATTTACAATGAAACATATCAGAAGATATCAACATAAACCTCTACCCAAGATGGCTCAGTCTAGTTTGAGGCATAAGGATAACACGTTTAATTTGCAGTAAAAAAAGGAGTACTACTACTACAAACAGTAATACTATCATTATAGTGTTTACTCCTATTGCTGAGGGATGATTTATAAAGCTGAGGAATAAAGGCCACTTGCTCTAACAGTCGCCATGCACTGTATGGGCCAGGTTTTTATTTTACCTTCAGTTCTGAATATCCAGTCCTTGAATTCTGAATCAACAGGTGGTTGCCAGAATATGTAGTTCTTTAAAACATAATGAAATACTTAGTTTTAGCCTTAGTCTACCTGTATTTCTACAGGGTCCTATGTCCATGTACAGGTCCCAGCTCTGGCATAATCTGGATGTAGCCGAGACGAGGAGTTCTTTCTTAGATGGCTAGGTTTGAGCAGCTTATTACTCCGCTGTGTTAGGACAAGTACGGCATAGGGTGGTTAACCGATGTGCGAGTCCATTTTAATAGACTAAAACACTAGAGCAAAGTACATCCGCAGACTGTTATACGCCATCTATGCTGCTCTTAACAAACCACCTAACTAGGCCTATGACCGGTGTTTTGCAATGTCAAACAGTTAGTCGCTTCTTACGACATGCTATTCGTGAGGCAGTGGTGCAATTCTTTTCCCTATCATATACAAAGACCCGAGCAGACGACTCGCGACGAAATGAAATACTCAGCAGAAATAAACGTATCTACAAAGGTAGGTGTATAGGTAGTAACATAACAGACACTTCTCTTGTGGATGGAGCGTTAGGTAATTTACTGTGCTAGGTTAAAATGACATAACAATAAGGCGAGGTTGTGGCAGTACTGTGAAGTGTAAAAAAACATGTAGATGTATAGTTCAGATACCACCCTTGGACTCTTCCTCTTCTTCGGCGTTCATCCTGAAAAGGACGTCTATGACGCTGCGTCGCGTAGTTTACAGTGAGACCGCGATATATGCGCCTTTCGGCCCGACACATCCGATTTCAGCACGACATTTTTGGAACCGGATTGGCTTCACCTCATCGATCCCGAATCACTTAGTCAGGCGGTATGGTTGTTGTCTGTTTCCAGGACCGCCTTTTGGAAGCAGAATATGGTTTTGGACCACTGATCCTGATGCAAGCAACCATCTATGAGTCTCTGGCTGCTTTCAGCACATTCACCACTGCAATTTCGGCCCCAAAGTAAGTGCTCAGCCTATGTACCTTATTTAAAAACGTTGTACTGATAATTGTATCATTTGATGATCTGATCTACATTGCAATATTAAAGGATGTTTGATTGTTTATTCTTTATCTGTATCTGTATTGTAGAATGTTGTTGTTTGTTGTTTAATGCTCACAATTAGTATGTTAACTCCTTCGTGTGTCGGGAAAAGGGCGTTGAGGGGCGGATTGTAGTAACTTCCCTTGCATCCCGAACGTGCTGATGAACGTGGACCGCAGCCTTCCAGATGGTTGCGCTATGATTGGCTTCATCTGCATGGACACTCACTACAACGGGGATTACGTCGACCCACAACTCGTAAGCCGGACTACCTTGGAAACAGCCGCCTGTTTCCAGGAAACGCTACATGGAAGAAAGATAGTGGTCTTGGTCAGTATATTGTGTCTGACCCTCACGCGACGTTCTGGTCAGTATGTTGTGCCTGACCGGACTGGCGTCTCAGTTCCCCGTTTTGTAGAATAAACAAAGATGTTCAAATCAAAATGTGTTTTGTTCTTCTCTGATCCTTTTTCATTTTTATTTTTTAAAATTAATTATTTATCATGGAGGGAAAGTGTAGAACACATACCGTCTCAAATGCAGAAAATCATTCCACTCTTCTATCACCTACCATGCCATTTTTGGTCCCACAGGTCACATCTCATGACATAAAACAGTACTGTATAACAAGCAGAATGATTAATGGAGAAGGGAAAGGCGCACGAAATAAACTCTTAACCATCTGATCTAATTCCTCCCCGAAACCATAGATGAATGCAAAAATAGCGTGTCAATTGTCATAACTTAACTTTGCGTCTTTATACTGGTTTAGAAGACTCTGCATAGTCTGTATTCAACCAGTTTCTTCTACTTAATTTGATCTAAAAACTATAAGCATTCAATCTATTCTTGAATGCATTAGTTGACATTTCCTCCACTATTTCCTGTGGCAATGCATTCCATGTCATTTGCCCCCCTCTGACTACAAAACTACCTCGCAACCATATATCACGTTGGAATACCCATACTGTTGAAAGTGTGAGTTCTTGCTGTAACATATTTCGTCTGCAGAAGTATGTGTTTGATGCGATTTAAAGCTGAGCCATATGGCTGCTCTCTGCTTGAAATATCACAATTTTATATGTGAGTGTTTGTAATTTCTTGGCCCAGGTAAATGTACAAATTCACATTTCCGGCAGGATCGTTTCAAAGATGTAGTTCGTCTTGTAGACAAAAACTGTTCAGTATATACTGGGTTTTCTTTCTATTAATTTTTAGACCAAATGCAATGCATGTTTCACTGAACTCGTTTAGACATTGCTCACCTTCTCTGACTCTGTGACTGGAGATGACTATGTAATCAAATAAACCTTAGGGGAGTGAGCATTTCTCCGTCTAAGATGATTCTATTATATTCTCAATTTAGTTGTCTAAAGACTTCCTAATGGATTGCCGAACAGTTAATGGGAGATAGTATCACTCTCAAGGGTTGCTGGGCAGTTGTGGGGAGATAGTATCACTCTCAAGGGTTGCAGAACAGTTGTGGCGAGATATTATCACTCTCAAGGGTTCCTGGGCAGTTGTGGTAACATAGTATCACTCTCAAGAGTTGCAGAACAGTTGTGGCGAGATAGTATCACTCTCAAGGGTTGCTGGACAGTTGTGGGGAGATAGTATCACTCTCAAGGGTTGCAGAACAGTTGTGGCGAGATAGTATCACTCTCAAGGGTTGCTGGGCAGTTGTGGTAACATAGTATCACTCTCAAGAGTTGCAGAACAGTTGTGGCGAGATAGTATCACTCTCAAGGGTTGCTGGGCAGTTGTGGGAACATAGTATCACTCTCAAGGGTTGCTGGACAGTTGTGGGAACATAGTATCACTCTCAAGGGTTGCTGGGCAGTTGTGGGGAGATAGTATCACTCTCAAGGGTTGCTGGGCAGTTGTGGGAACATAGTATCACTCTCAAGGGTTGCTGGACAGTTGTGGGAACATAGTATCACTCTCAAGGGTTGCTGGGCAGTTGTGGGGAGATAGTATCACTCTCAAGGGTTGCAGAACAGTTGTGGCGAGATAGTATCACTCTCAAGGGTTGCTGAACAGTTGTGGTAACATAGTATCACTCTCAAGGGTTGCTGAACAGTTGTGGGGAGATAGTATCACTCTCAAGGGTTGCAGAACAGTTGTGGGGAGATAGTATCACTGTCAAAGGTTACTGGACAGTTGTGGGAACATAGTACTACTCTCAAGGATAGAGAGATAGTATGACCCTGTCAAACACTTTGTATTTTTCTTCTTCATCTCAACCTCTTTCCACTCCAGCCAAAATATAAGACCATCATTTCAGTTGACCTCTTTTAGGAAAATCATTTTTGTGCTTTTGCAGTAGTAGTTTCTGTAGCAATGTTTTTTTATAAGATGATATTGCTAGCCCCATGTAGAACTATCTTTGGTTGCCTTTTATGACATGCATGGATGTGCAGTGGCCCTATTTCTCTTCTCCCCAGTAAGGAGCCCTGGAATACATTCGGGTAGCCACATTGTATTGATATTAGGAAACCTAGGAGTAGAATAAAATCCAAAAACAAATAGCAAAACATTAACAAAATTATAAAAAGCTTTATTAAAATATGCTAAAATAAATTAATGAGAAATAATATAATAGAAACAAACATAGATTTGTCTGTTTCTGTACTTATATAATTACTGGTGCATTCTTCATTATATCTCTATTCTCCAAGTAAAGAAGTGGCAGAAATATTTCTCATACATCTACCATAAAAAGGTCCAAGCTTTTATCAGTGGATGCTTGCAATAGGTTGAGAGACCTAGATCCTTCACGGAGAAGGCAAGTCGAAAGAAACCTAAAAACGGCAGAAAATACGTGGGAGAAGTTAGAGATGATGGCACATGACAGGAAAACTTGGTGAGTATTTGTTGAGGACCTTTGCTCCGCAGGGAATTAAAGGATTTTGACTGATTGACATCTACCATTTTGTGCCTTTTTTGTCTGATACTTATAGACATACAAGAAACACTGAGTTGTCTTGTCTGGAGTAATTTCATCATGATATTTTTGTCTACCCGAAGTACTTAGAACATCTCCATTTTAGCACCATTACAATAAAAGGAAGGTACATACATTAAAAAAATTGCTGCCTGTTCTGCTGTCTTTGAAAATTCTTCTTTAAACATCGTTGCCCAGTTCTTCCCTGTTGTCTTTTGACACACCTTTGTCACCATACACTGCCTGCATTCTGCGATGAATGTCAACTGGTCAACATTCTTCAGAAACCGAATCACCGCTCGCTGATCAACTCTATACTGATTCCGTATCATACGCGCCATGTTTTCAACTGTCTGCTGAGGAAACTATGAGTCAGAGGATAATGAAATTTTGCAAAGTTTATACTTTGGTGTGTGCTGTTTACACCAGAAGTGACGTCATCATGTGCATCGTATGTATGTTCACTTGTACTTTGGTCAGGTTTCATTTGAACACACCTCGTATATATTATATTTTTACAATCATAATAATTTATATATAGACACAACAGGTCAATGATCTGTTCGTCTGTACACTTAATTACAAGTATATACAAATAGATAGACCTCTACACTCCCTGAGTAGAAGAGGAGTGACTAAGTAAAGTGAAGTGATAGTTAAGCCATTGTTTTGTTGTATATAAAATAAAATATATTGATACATAACTGTACAAAACATATGCTAAGATGATGTTATCAAGTTGGTCTCCCTTTGTAATAATAATTGTAAATACTGCTACTTTTACAAGTATTGTATATGCCATTCTGAATTTTAAATTTAGGTATTTAGAAAGAAAATAAATTCATATTTACCTACTTACTTTTCCTATGCCATTAAGAATCATGGATAGCTGAAGTTTAGTTTTCTTGGGCAAGTACGTAGCGTTGGTTATTGTAGCATGTCTCTTATTCTAAAATCAGCCATCCAACTGCAACATGGTTTATCTCATGTGTTATAGCCAGATCTTTTTACATTGTAAGCATACAGTGATAGCTAGTCAGGCTACATTCATGTGAAATAATCAGAACATCGTATTTTCTGTCTTGATGTGTATTCAGCACAAGGGCTAGTTTTCATACAATTTTGAATGTCATAACTTCTTATTTGATCTCTCCTAGTGACGCCAATGACATGTATTAGACATTTCTCTGCACACATTATAATAATCCACTTCTGTTCTGTGGATAAGCACCAAGTTTGACATTGGTAGCACAAAGTTGGCGTAAATATTCTACTTATCAGTTGTTGTTATATTGTCAAGCTGATGTTTGAATGTTTAAACAGTGGCCACATATGCTTTATAAATATGAAGTTTTTGGTTAGTTAATGTCTATCATTTACAATGAAGCATATCAGGAGATATCAATATAAACCTCTAACCAAGATGGCTCAGTCCAGTTTGAGGCATACGATTACAAATTTAATTTGCAGTAAAAAAGAAGTACTACTGCTACATACAGTAATACTATCATTTCAGTGTTTACTCCCATTGCTGAGGGATGATTTATAAAGCTGAGGAATAAAGGCCACTTGCTCTAACAGTCGCCATGCACTGTATGGGCTAGGTTTTTATTTTACCTTCAATAAAAAACCTCTGCCTTATTGAAAAAGAAGTATGAAGCACAAAAATAGTGCCATACAATCCACATCAAAAGCTGAAAATGTGTAGTAGAAATATACATAACATGTGAAACAGTGAAAACAGTGTACAAGCCTTGAAATTATTTAGAGAGTAAATTTTAGATTTATTGATGCAGGAATATTTTCAATTTTTGGAGCAATCAGGAATTTGAGATGTTGGATGAGACTTCAGACCTCTAACACCATTATTTACTATATTAAAAATAATTATTGAGTTGCACAAAAATTACTATTGTTATTGATATTATGAATGACATTTATATCACAGGCAAACAGATAGAAGTTTAATATAACAAAATGATTACTAAAACAAATACTACTCATTCAATAAATACAGGTAAACAGGAACATGTACGGTCATTAAAAACAATTAAAACAATCCCACTGATTTCAGAACCATCTAGAGAATATGATTGTCAGTAGTTACTTCCTGTGATCTGGTTACATACACTATTCATTGAGAATTAATTTGGGGTCAGAAACTATCCTTTCCACGTTTTTCTTAATTCTTTAGATTAGTTTATTTCTATTTGCATACCTGACGAAGACTTTGTGGCTATAAGGTATATTGATCGTTTTGTGTTTCTGTCTAGGTACAACCCCCAGATACTTATTTTTGTTATTATTTACATGTAAAAAGTCAATTAAAGTAAAGTAAAATTCAGTCATGACATTATAAAATACACTAGCACAGATATTTTTCTTATTCTTCTGATGATCACTGAGAAAGAGATTATTCTTGCTTCTAATCCTAGTATCTCATATTTTTGGATTATGTCTGAAGCTTTTCTTCAAACCAAGATAAATACACCACGCCATATTCAACAGGTTTTTGATCTGTGTGAATGGCAATGCATGCAAAGTCATGAATTATAGAATCTTCTACACTAAAATGGTTTAACACAGATCTAAGAATAATACAGGCAATTGTTATAAAAAGATTTATAGCAATACAGATTTTTTGAGAGACATGTGAAAGGTCAATGTATCCAGTAACAGACAATCCCATCAAATGGAAGTTTTGGAGACTTCAATGTACAGGGACTCAGCATTTTGTTCTCTACCTCGCTGTCTTGCCTCCCCTAACTGTAAGACAAATACACATTAACAGCTGGGTAGTCTTGGACATGCTCAGATGTGAACTCAAATTATTTGATGGGAGAGACAATTGATCTGACCACTCTGACACCCTGAGAGCCACGTACCCAGTAATTATATACGATATATAGTTACATAGATCTGAGAGGCATATACTTAGTTGAAGTATACAGAGAGTAATTTTATATAGCAGCATTACGATAACAGTTCAAGCATGGCAACATAATTTGGCTGTAATATCAACAAAGCAATATAAAGAATGTGTGGTTTATCCTGACATATGCATCAGTGTCATGGAAGACAAACACATAACAAGTGGCTGCCATTTAAGGATAATGTATAAAAACAGTTATTTGATTTAAGTGTTTTAACAATATCCAATGTATCTGCTCTTTCTGATCCAAGAAAAATAAGTTGTTCACCATTTTTTCCTGTATCCTATTGTTTCTAGAGCTTTTTTTAAACCCAAAAAGCTACTTTACACTTTGCATGCTTTTTGTCTGTGTGAATTATGGGGTGAGCAATGTTATGAATTGGAGAGTCTTTTACTCTTAATCCTTTTTCGTCATGTTGTGGCATTATTATAATCATTGTAACACATATAACCCTACCTGAAACTACTTGAGGATTTCCAATCCAGAGTCATCAAACAAACGTGCTTTTACAATTTAATGTAAATTATATTAAAATAAGATCAATTTGGGTAGGGAGCATGTTAATACTTACAAAATGATATTCTTTTCTGAAAAAGAACATTACAGATAAGAAACAGAAGAAAGGTAAGACTAAGTTCACCTTGATATAACCAAAACGACTTAGTCTGTAATTGAAAAAGGCAAAATAAAAAACTTACAACAAAAAGGAAGCAGATGGAAGCAAGAAAGAGTGAATTTATTCCACAAAAAAGATTCCAATGTTCATTCTTTAATGTTCTAAAACCAGCTAGCAGAAAAAAAAACCCACACTATTAAGAGTATTTAAAAGTCTTCAGCTTAAATTTGAGATAGAATATCATGACATTACAGCATGAGATGCTCATCCATGTTTCGACCTAAATAAGCCCTACATAATAAACTTATGACAAAAAAGAAAAAGTTTGAGTAAAAATGATGTAAACAAAATATAAGACAGACTGCAGTAAAATTCAATACCAATGATTATTGAAATACAGATAAGCTAAATTACAGTTTTACATTAATACAGTAACTTATTAAGATCTACATATATACTCAGATATAGAATTAATTAATGACATATATATTATAAGCGTAAAAACTGAATAAATATGACAAATCATGCACAGTATACAAAGTAATATAAAAATGTTATATAAATCAATTAATTTTCCACTTTGGTAGCTGACTTTGATTATTGCTTTTGACCTTTTCTGTAATGCTAGTCATGATTTTGTTCTGTCCATTAAACTAAATTATCAAACTATACCAAACCATAATATCATCTTTAAATTTCTCTTTTAAAAACAATATTAGACATTCAAATCAATCAGTCAAAGCCTGTCGCTTCTCTCGGTGAATAGACCATTGACAATATCTCGTCAGCATCCACAGCTCTAGGCTGCTCTTTCTGCCTCTCTCCAGGTGTAATCATTTCACCTTAGTTCCTTCTCACATTCTCTTGTCTATGTATTTTGGGGTCTACCTCTCTTTCTTTTCCCTTGACAATTTCATGTAAGCGCTTGTTTGGCTATGTTGGTCAGTGCCTTCTGTAGTGTATGTCCTATTTGACTCCATTTTCTTTGCTTAATTTGGCGATCCAGTTTCTGTTGTTGACTTCTTTCACATAGGTTCTCATTCCTCACCATGTCCTGCCCCTTTATGCTCATTATTCTTCACAGGCACCTGTTAAGAAAGGACTGGAGTCTTGTTGCATGGTCTTGGTCATACTCCATGTGTCTGCTACATACATCAGCACCAACTTGACACTGGCGTTGAACATTCTAACTTTGGTATGAGTCTTGATTTCTCTGGATCTCTATATGCTGTTTAGTGTCAGGAATGTCATTCTTGCTTTTCCAGTTCTGATCCTCACATCTGCATCTGTACCTCCGGATGTGTTGATTGTGCTGCTAAAATAGGTAAAGGTATCCACTTCTTCCAACAGCTCTCCCTCCAGCATGATTGGTTCTTTGTTAATATTGTTGAGTTTAAGAAGATAATTTTTTTCGTGTTGATATTCATTCCCTTGTCAAGTTTCTTTTACATTTGGTTATGATTGTGTAAAAAAAAGTACTAGATTGTCTGCATAGTCCAGGTTCTACATTTGTGACAATAGTATCCACTGAAAGTCAGTTCCTTTTTCCTTTGGTTGATGTCTTCATTATACAATCTATAGCCAACAAGAACAGGAAGGGCAAGAGCAAGTATACTTGTCTCAGCCCTGTTTGCACCCAAAAGATGTCAGTCAGTGCTTTCATGCACCATTCTACTAACTGTACCTTTGTATTTATTCTATATGAGGGTCATACACTTCTTCTCTGGTATTCTATAGTCTCTCAACAGTTGCCATAGAGTAGTTTGATCATAGTCTATAAAATTTGCATCTAGGGATAGTTTTCATTCAATAGTTTGTTCTACTATAATGTGTAAAGTAGCTTTGTTGATGTCCTACTTGTCCTCATTTGTCTTCTTCACCTGTCACTCCATCAATGGGAAACTGTCCATCCTGTTCTGTTACGTCTATGTCCTCCTCAATGATGTTTGGAATATTTATATGTGTCACTTCCTTCAAAATATCATCATCTCTGAGAATGGACTGCTTGCGATGGTGGTGGGAATGTGACCCTCTTCGCTTGTCTTTATCATGTTTTTGTGCTTGTCTCTTATGATGTGGCATTTTCCAGGCATTCCAGATGCGCACTGTCTCATCCCAAGAGCAGGAAACATACTGTGGAAAATAAGTTTGAGTCTGTGTGAAGGGCAATAACATCAGAACTACAGCTCAGTCATGGACTGTTGAAATACAATTGAGGAAGTACAGAGGGAAGCCAATGTTTAAAAACTGTTTATTCTATACATTTGAAAGAAGCAGTCCTTATTTTTCAGAATTTATGACATGCAAAGGATTAAAGCAGACTGTGATAACAGGTAGTTTTGCTAAAAAATTAACATAATGGCACAAAAGAGTCAACAACAGAACATATAAGCATCATTATGGACAGGAAGATCCATGGCTACCTACACCAGTCTGCATGAAAAACGAAAGAAAAATAGAGAGAGAGAGAGAGAGAAAAAGAGAGAGAGAGAGAGATAGAACAAAGGAGGAAAAAACATCTTTACACCAAATTTACACAAATTAATCAGCACCTGTTTTTGTAAAACAAAACATTGTCAACAATCATTTTTAGTAAATTTATTTTGGCAGAATTTGAAAACGTGGCAAGCTTTGAAGTTGTTCATGTAGCTGACTCTTAATGGCAGAAATCATAAAGGTTAAAAACAGGAAATGAGGGGAAGCTATTTCTTGTCATAAATGTTTCCAATGTTCAATTCTAACTATAACTTTTCTATAATTGTTATTCCTACCAAAAAATGGTATGACATTTTGCAAATTTGCATAAAATACCAGAAATAATAATATCAAGCAAGTAAGGGAGTTAAAATACCTCGATAATATGTTCACTGATGATTTAAAGAGTGGACAGAGAGATAGCACACATAGAATTCAGAAGGCGAACAGTGTCCCCTATAAAATTGCACCCTCAGCCACAAGAGACAAGTGCTCTTGCCACTTTTCTACTCAAATATTGATAAGTGTTATTTAAAAAGTAAAAGTTATATTTTTTAAAATTTGGTTTGCTTGATTTGGGCTAATGGCATATGTTTTGATTTTAGCCAAAAAGACAGAGATTAAGGAAATTAATCCACTAATTTGGTTTCTCTTTTGGACATTACAAACATATACAACTTTCCAGGAACATCTGGGGCATAAAAGTTTGTCCCTGAACTTAAAACCTGTTAAATGGTACCCAGAGCAAGTGAAAAAATATCAATTACTTGCCCCATTAACTGAGGTCTTTGTTCCCAGCTGGACAAACTTGCCCATAGAGTAAGACTCACCACTCTTCCAGTCCCCCAGTGGTCAATTTATTATCTCCCTTCTATTGACTTCAGTTTTATGGCCAGTCCATTTTATACTATTCTGCCACAAATGGAACAATAAACAGGAAACAGGGTGGGTTTTTTATGGCAGTAGAATGGAAAATAAATACCAGAAGTCAAGGTGAGAGATCCCTAGGGAAGAAAATGGACCACTTGTAAGCCAATTTTTAACATCTGACCCTGATCAAATATTTGACAAAATTTTAAGCTCTTTAAGGTAAAATATAAATTGATATCTCCTTGTTCCCCTGTTACACTAGTCACCATATCCCATATTTCTCCTGACTTTAGACCTTTGCATTTGAAACCTGTATTATCATGACTGTGTGCAGGTATGTGTACATGTACTGGATGTGTACTTGTATACATGTGTGTGGAAGTAGTTATATGTATATGCATGTATGTGAATAAATGAATATGTATGTGTGTGGATAAAGAAACATCTATAAGTGTGTATACATGAATATGCATGTGTGTATATAAACAAATAGGTATGCATGTATAAGTGAATATGTATGTATGGATGTTTACACATGTGTAAGCATATTGCCTCTGCAAATATCTCAAAGAAACAAAAAATGTACATTACTAACTTTTTGAAAATTTAAATCATTGTAAAATTGATGTCACCACTCACTTCACAAAATGTAACTCCCACCATCTCATGTTTCATCTCATGGGAAATTATCATTTCATTTCACTTCACATCATGCACAAATTTTATTTGAAATTTGTTGTTCAAATTTGAAAATTGTAATAATGTATTATGTCCAATAAAGAATTTTCAAAACAAAAAAAAATATTTAAAACAAATTTTTTTAAAAATAAAATAAAAATAAGAGCTTGACTGCATATCTCTTTAATTAATTAGCTCATTATTTTAATTTTATGACCCATTTTTCAGCAGCAGTTGTATTGCTGGTCCCAACTTCATCTCCAAGATCTCTATCATGGGCTATGAAGGTCCAGTGGATAATAAGCTTACATTATGATGTATTCCTGATGTTGAAGATGAGAGCAAGAGTCTGATCAATGCATTGGAGGTCTACTTTGTGGTGTTTTTCAGCCTCAAAGATATCAGACTGCTGTCAATGTCATTCCAAAGTTCATCCTTTCTTCTGATTATGTGGTCTGCCCACCGATGTGTTACCTTGTTGCAAAAATAAGTGCATCCGTCAGTAATGATAATTGTCATAGGTCGAAATTGTAAAGATTCTGCATGCGCTGGTCATAAATAAGGCCAACCATGCATCAAGAGAGAGAGGCCTGGGTCACTTGCAGTTTGTTCTTCATTGCTTTTGTGTAAGTGTCCATGTTTCAGTAGCATAGCACAATGCAGGGAGCCAAGTGGAGTCGAAGAGAGAAGCGCATAAAGTCCGATCCTGGCAACCTTCAAGGACTGTCTTAATGGAAAAGAAGGCTGCCCAGGACTTTAGTCTTGGAAATATTCATTTCTAGTCTTGCTTTCTTTCCCTCTTTGTTGAGCATCTCTAACGTGGAGTTGGTGTCAGCGCCTGACTCTATGATCAGAATATGTCATCTGCAATCAAAGATGATTGAGGTGTCTGCCATCAATATTGATTCAAAAGTTCTCCTGCATAGGGTGTTGAAAGCTATATGGGTCGCCAGCAAATGAGTCATTTTGCACCTATCTCTGACAACGATTGTGTGGCAGGTGATATTTGATTTGTGGTGTCGGTGGGTGCTAGTTGTCTAGTTGCTTTTAAGATAGATGTAATCGTTACCATAGTGAGCATCAATATCTGTATTGCTGAGTGCTTTGAGTTGCTTGCTCGCAGTGAGGGTGGCAGCAGTCATAGGATCAAAAGTGCCGCTGGACCTCAAAATGAATGCAAGCAATAGAGCTTAGCAAGTTTGAAATTGAAGTGGAAAAACTGTGGAGAAAGCGATGGTTGGTCCCCATGCAGAAAGAACCAACATGCAATTTGACAAGACGTGGTAAATTTTATGACGATTTTGTTAATTAGGTCCCACATATGTGTATCTCGTGTGGAGGGGCTTTTTGACAATTCTGCTGCAGTGGAATAGACGATTAGTCTCACATAAAGTAGCAAGTGTATCATCTGCATCATTTCTGGTTACCCCAAAGTGTGGTCCTATATACGTTTCATCCTGTCATCGAAGGCCCATTCCTGCATTAAAGTTTCAGATGATGATCTTATGGTAGCTGCAGTGTTGTCAAAGAGCTTAAAATACAAGACTACCCTCAAGGCAGCTGCAAGCAGAAGCATGTGGTGAGTCAAGAAGGCTACATAAGAGGTAACCATGGTAGACAGTCTTATGGTTGCTTGTCTTCTTCTTCTGTGATTGTTCTCAATTTCCCGCTACCATGTCCTGAACAGGGCTTTGCTAGTAGCAGGATGTAGTCCGGAGAACAGAATGCATTGTGTCGCTAGTTTACAGGTTGACTGCAATATTTGTACCTTTCGATCCAACACATCCATCTTTGGAAGAATGATAGCTTGTAGTCCTATGAGCGTGTAGCCTAGTCAACAGTGAGCTGGCTTACTATATTGGGATTACAGCATGCCTGGGGTTTGAATTCACGGATGGACAGAACAAATCTTCGCCAGTTGACCCAGCTGTAAATGGGTGCCTGAGGTATGAGTTGGGAAAGGTAAAAACAGTTAGGAAGGGAACTGGCCACCCCACCTCACATAGGCTGTGGCTTAGTACATGCAGAGTTATCTTCATCCACAACGGCAATTGTTGCCATGGGACTGACCTTTAGTCCTATGATTAGACTAGCTCTGTCTGAATGCTTTAGTAAAGGAACCAGGCCGATTTACAGGGATGAACGATAAAAGACTTCAGCCTTTGCTGAAATTGTGAGTACCAAACATGTACTATTACCTATCACAAGGGAAGCTGAGAGGTTAGCCAGTCTGGTACATTATACTGACCAGAATGTCAAGCGTAACATACTGACCAAGACCACATCTCTTTTCTATGTAGTGTTCTTGTTGAAACAGACTGTTTTCAAGGCAATCTGGCTAACAAGATGTGGATCGATGTAATCCCCATAGTATTGAGCGTCACTCAGAAGAAGTCAAGCATAGCACAACAGCCTGGAGGATGCGGGTCACCTTCATCAGTATGCTTGGGATATGAGGAAAGCTATTGTAATTCATCACTTAATGCACTTTTTCAGGGTGCAAAAAAGAATAAACTTACTCGTTGTAGGCCTTCAACAACAATAACCTGTCAGGTGGCTGGCCCTGAACAGAACCTACTTCCTTTCCTATCTGGGATCCTATCCTCATGAAATTGGTAGGCAAACCTTCACATATCGCTTTAAGGATTTAATTAATCTTCTTCTTCGTACGCTGTCAGATGTCAACTTGAATTTGTTTGAAGAAAGCAGCTGTCATCCTGAGGCTTTCGACACTGCCATAGAGCTTGTCTAGTGTTGGCACTAGTGATGGCCACATGTGCTTCCTCTGGTCCTTGTATGTTGGGCAATTTTGCAGCAGATGTCCAGCGGTCATTTTCCCTGTACCACAGGTGCATTCATCAGTAGAACCCATCTTTAGGATTAAATTAATCAACCTACCTGATGTCTCTCTGGAATGTGAATGATGCTTCTCACCGAGTCCTTATGCCCAACATTACTCTGCACCAATCTGTAGTTCTCTGCATCAAAGATTCTGTGAAAGAAATGATGGAAGTATTGGATATTCACAAATAAATAATATCAGTTTGCTTGTGAGTGAATAGACCTTCATGAGTACATTGTCTACTAAATATAAAGATGATATATATATATATATATATATATATATATATATATATATATATATATATATATATATATATATATATACATATATATATATATACATATACATATATATATATATACATATATATATATATATATATATATACACACACACACTCATCTTTGTATTTATATATATGAGGTGTGTTAAAATGAAACCGGACTACAAGTGAACATACATATGATGCACATGATGATGTCCCTTCTGGTGTAAACAGCACATACCAACCGTCAAGTTTGCCAAATTTCATTATCCACAGACTCAAAGTTTCTTCGGCAGATCGTTGAAAACATAGAGGGTGTGATATAGACAACGATGTTTAAAGAAGGACGTGAGTTAACGCAACAATATGCGCCTGACCTGGTATCGAAAGATCTTTCGTTTAATTCACGTCCTTCTTTAAACATCGTTGTTCAGTTCTTCACCGTTGTCTTTGACACACTCTTGTCACCATACACTGCCTGCATTCTGCAATGAATGTCAATTGGTCAACATTCTTCAACTGTTAGAAACCAAATCACCGCTCGCTGATTAATTCTGGACGGATTCCGTATCACACCCGCCATGCTTTCAACGGTCTGCTGAGGAAACTTTGAGTGGAGGATAATGAAATATTGCAAACTCGATGGTTGGTATGTGCCGTTGACACCTGAAGTGACATCATCATGTGCATCGTACATATGTTCACTTGTTGCAGTTTGGCCCAGTTTAATTTGAACACGCCTCGTATATTAATATTGATATATATATATATATATTTAATGGCAGTGAAACATGTTCTACCTACATACACAAGGAGAGGTGGTTAAGCAGCATTCACATGAAGTGTCTACACAGAATTCTGGAAGTTGAATGGCAGGACAAGATCACCAATGCAGAGGTATTGGAGAGAACAGGCACTGTCACAGTCTTTTCCATGCTGTCTACAATGGCTCCAATGACTGGTACACACTCAGATGATGGAGGATGGCAGTATACCAAAGGTTCTTCTCTACGGGGACTTACTTACAGTTGGGGAACAGGTCTCGGGCCAGCCACTACTTTGGTACAAAGATATGTGCTGGTGGAATATGAATGATGTGGGCATCAATTTGGAATCATGGGAACAGGACACCATGGATAATGTTGCATGGAGGGCAGAATTAAGCATGGAATACAGATAAAGGAGATAGACTAAAGAGATTGCAGATAGACTAAGGACTCAGCGTTTGAGAAGACACGCTACACCATGCGATGACGCAAACAGTTCCAATTTTCCTTACGCACTGTGGAAAACACTTCTCTGATCAGATTGATCTTATAAATCACATCCGTTATCGTCATGGACTGTAGTCACATTCTTTTTTTTTCAAAGCACAACTTACTATTGTCTGACAAGATGGAAAGAGCCAATAAAATGAATATAAAAATATATTTGCCAGAGGAAGGAGCCAGACATACTACCAGGTACATCAGATGGGTGGTGGATAGCTGAATGGCTTCTATATTTGGAGGTTAGCTGTAAATACCAAATAAACAGTTGTGAACCAGAAATAGTGACCTGCATTGAGGCTAAAAGAGGCAGCCGCTCCATCATGCAGAGATACAACAGGTCAATCACCTGTCTATTTACCCATCCAATTACAAACCAACCATGGAAGAAAACCAGACAAACCTTAAAGATGATGAACTGGCGCAAACTATGGAATATGATTTTTGGCATTGACGGAAAGGAGAATGAGTTCGCAGAAGAACTGAAGAAATTCAAATGAAAAATACTAGCTCTCACAGAAACTAAGAAAAAAATGACAGAGGGTCATTGATTTTGAGGGTAATATGCTTCTCTACAGTGGAGTTCCCACAACCGACACAGCCAAATGAGGAGCGAGTAGGCTGTATTGTGTCAAAGGGACATCATCAAGGGGTGAAAATTTGTCTCCAAATGCATTATGGTATTGGACCTCAAAGAACAAGACAAATTAGTCAACATCATCCTTGTTCATATCCTGAATGAGGAGAATGAGCAGATGTCAAAGACGAGTTCTTTGAACTGCTTGAAAAGACAGTGGATGATTGTCATAGCAAAATAAGTTGGAAGAAATCATTCTAGATGGAATAGAATGCTCAATAGGCTGTGAGAGACCAGCAAAGACCTGAAATTCACAGTCTCCTTTGTGAACCTCATTGGGCTAGAAATATAGCATTAGTTGATTGAAGAAGAAGAAGAAGGTACTATTTAGTCCAAGTAGCTATGGCAAAATTATCAGCCCACCTTTTATTGACACACTTATCAATTCCTTTAATAATAATACACTGATTGGTCCATTAACAGCTCTGTCAATATTTTTAGACTTGTAGTATTCTTTAATTATGAAAGAACCATCAATCACATTAACTACTTTAAACTTATCAATCACATTAATAATGATACATTTTTCAGCCATCTGGTATGAATATCTATCATCATATTACTATCATATCATATTTGAACACTCTAACAACAGGTCCACAAGCTGTCAATATCTTTTTTACCATTAGTACAAATTACTCATATTCTGTGATTTTTACATATGGCATTTAAAAAATACTCACATGCATGAACATTTTAATGTATGGTGTTATCTAAAAATAATCTTACTTAATAATTTTTTGCACTCCAGCAACTATACTTCCATTGCTACTGTCAATGCATAAACAGGTTACTCCACCCTGTGCTGAAAGAATTTGTTCGCATTCATTCATCCCATGACTGGACTGGAAGCAGAGCAAAGATTGGCCACATTATATTCATTTCAATTTTGCATGCAGTGGATATTTGATAACTAATAGTTTAGTACTCTAAAATGCAGTGGGAGGTAATCTCTAAAATTGTTCAAGCAGTACTGAAAAGATACATTTTTAAAATAATGGTATGTCTATGTCACCAATTAGACAGATCATTATCATCATAACCATCATCATCATCATCAAGTGTCATGCCAGGTGGTATTGATAATCAGTTCTCTATATATTCCTCTAATAATTTCAATATTTCAGATACTCAGTTTTCTTAACCCTTTTGTCGTGGACCAGGATCTTAGTTCTTGATCTTTCTTTACCCCTGAGGGACCAATATTATTAATTTCTTCATGTTTTCTTCTCACAATTGTGCTTTTTTTTCCTCCTGTCCTAACGTCTTCAACTATCATCTTTCTTTACTACAGTTTTCAAATAGCATCACATATTTTTAATAAATTTTTTTTTTCATCTCAGTTTTACAAGGATTTCTTAATGTGCTTGTTTCTGTATCCATGCAATATGTCATTCTTTTGTATATTCACAGATTTTTCTTCAAACTGATGCTGAATTATCCATGCCATTACAACATATAATAATAAAGAAACAGACAATGAAGATCCATTACAGTTAAATGTGATGTAGAGATGATGCATTGCATGATCTGACTATGAAAAATAGGATTAAGTAATTTACAAAACGATGTGCAGATCAGTGTTTCAGATGCACAGAAGTGGATAGTATGAACCTGGGCCAACATGAGAAGTGTTTAATTCATCTTGCTAAATAAAAAAACAAAAACAAACATAGGCTTGATAGTTTAAGTAAAACAGCTAGAAAAACATTTGAGCCTACTGGAACATCATCAAATCTCAGTAAATCTTTCCATAAAATTTATAAGTAACAACCATAAAGAAATATGATATAGATTATTAAAGAGACTAAAATTAAATCATTAAATGGGATCAAGATGCTGAGCAGCACATGAGCTGCAGTGGTCAGCGACCCATAGCTGACTGCTAGCGTCAGGGCCAGCGAACTATAGCTGCCAAGACCCTTCTACACCTCCACGCGGTGATCCTGGATAACAAGCTGCAGCAGGGCAGACTGGCTAAGGAGAAGTGATCGAAGAGAGAATGCTAACCCGGTACTCCAAAAATGTTTGCTGAAGTCGGAGTGTTGGACCGAAAGGTGCAAATATCGCAGCCAAGCTGTAAACTACGACACAATGCATTTCGTTCTCTGAACTACATTCTGCTACTTACCCTTTCAGGGTTTGGTAGTGGGAGATTGAGAACAAATGAAGAAGAAGAAGAAGAAATCATTTAATTCCATATTAAAAAAATAGACAACTATTTTTCCTAACACTATCTTATAGAATTTACAAATAGAATAAATATTAAATAAATTTGATAGAAGAAATAAAATACAAGCAAGCAACATAAAACTAAAATAACTAAACTGCATAAACTGCCACTAATGCTCACAATCATTAAGTACTGTTTGCACATTACTTCTTATAGTTTGCCTTTTGAAAATACTAAAACTTACAATCTTAGGCAATCTTACCCAAATTCTGATAGTGCCGTCATCTGACCCAGTAACCCATTTATGGCAGATATGGTTCCATCTGACACATGTGACCTCAGCATCATGACCTTGAAGAGTATTTTTCAAAGTCATCTTAGAACCAGTGGTTGAAAACTTGCGGATATACACCATCTTGTCAGCACAGGCATATGCAAACTCCATACTGTTAAGGTGTAAAATGGCAGCATAGATAGGTTGAAGCATGACCATAATCAATTGCATTTTAAGAAAAAAATGATAAATGAAAATAAGCCGACATTATTAAAAGAAGAAAACTCAAGTTTAACTTGTAAGAACAGAAACATCAATAAATTTAAATAAACATATTCTATTCCCAAATAGAAACAATCTAGTTAGATAACAGGACAAAATGTTTCACATTTATCAAAATAAAAAGTAACAATTCACATTTACAAATAATAAATAAGAAAGTCTACAATAAAATTAACAACAACAGAACTTTTCAATATATCAACATAAACACATAATAACAACATCAGTTAAATAAGTATAAGAAAACAGATACATACAAAATAACACAAACATTTAAAATAGCTGTATTTGCTATGGTGGATTCAGAAATACATGCTGATCTTGAAATTAGATATCTCAGCAATTATGAGATACAATTATATTAAAATAAATATTTTTAGTTATTGTAAGATTGATGTTACTTCACATTTGTTTTCAGTCATTACAAGTAAACAGAACACAATTTAGCTTATTTGGGGTATATAAAAACATTTTGAAGCCACAGCAAGAACTACAAAGTTCATGCACTGTTATCAGTACTTTTAGACTGAGCAAATATGGGGGTGCCACAGGTGCAGTAGGTTCTATGAACCATTTTCCAGTTTTTAAAATATGTCTTTACTGTATAGTATTTTAATAGTTCTACAGAAACCCATGGTGATGTGTATTAAAAGTCATTCATGAAATCCCATATTTCATGTATTTTTACAAAAAAATAATAAACATGCACTGCTATTACACTAAAAGTTTCAAGATGTGTCACAAATTTAGTGTAATACGTCATTATAATTCTTTTCAATTTGCAAAGACATAACAAAGATATATAGTGTCTTTATTATTTAAATGGTGTTGAAAGCTAAATTCGCTACACTAAAAAAAATGGAAAGGCAATCTGTAGATGGAATTATAAAGACAATTGTACCAAGTAGTAAAGGACAGCATTTAATAATAGCCCATGCTGGTAGCAGACATAATGGACTGTTGAAGATTGGTGAAGTCATGTTTGTTTTAAAATGACTGACGTTCAGAAATGAATGGCCACATATTTATAAAGTGAATTGAGAAAACTGTACTTTTGTCATTAGATAGACCCTTCTGTCTGGTAATGGACAATGCTTCCTATCATAATGCAGTAGTGTTGGAAGACAAGGTCCGACATCAGCAAGTATTAAGGACGAGATCAAACTTTGGCCAATAAAGCAGCATATTCAATTTACGGAAATACACTTAAAATCGGAACTATTGTCCCTTGTGAAGAATAATAATAAAAATAATAGTTGTCCATCGCAAGGAAAAATGGTGACAGCATCAGACATGTGTATTTAGATGTGACTGCTTATGACTGTATGGTTCAATTAGAGTGCAACAAACACTACTGCATATGGAGCACACATGAGCAGCATTAGTAACTGGATTATTTTGCACTCTGTCCTTTTGTGCTGCTTGCTTTTTCTGTGCCTCAGTAATAGTTCTCTTCTCAGCAATTCGAGCACCATGTATGATGGCAGTGTGCCAGACTGAGCAATTATGAACAAGCAGCTCCCAGGAAACGACATCAATGGAGAAACTGTTCAAAGTAGCTTTCAGAGTTGTTGTATCATTTCTTTTGTCCCCCCAACGAGCACTTGCCTGTCCTGAGCTCACCCTAAGCACTCATCAGACATGTGAACATGTCCAGTTCATCTGATCTTGGCTCTCTGCAGCAGCATATGGATGTATGATATGCCTGCTATAGACTATCCATGCTTCACATGAGTATAAAAGCATGGTTAGCACAACAGCACAAGATACCTTGATCTTGGTGGCAGCACTGAATCCTTGCCATCTCAAATGTTTGCTCGCAGTTTTCTAATAACAGCAATTACCTTGGCAATCTTTTTTGTGAACCTCAGAGTCTAAATTCCTTTCACTGGTAAGAGTACTACTAAGATAGGTAAAGATATAAACTGCTTGTAGATGTTGACACTATACAGTGATGCTTGGTTCATGGTAGGACTTCCTAGGAGCAAGTAGAAACATTACCTCCATTTTTTGGTAAAACCAAAGTTAGATCTCTCTCTTAGCGATGTCCCAAACTGCTTTATTCGTGACATAGTCTAGATTCGAAATGCCAAAATATTGACGCAGACATCTCATTTCCATTGCACAAATTCTTTGCTCTAGAACTGCTGTCAAAGCCCACGTAAAGGTACACAGAGATCACAAGTGCCTACATTAAACTCAACTTGGATTTCAGGTTGATGCTTTTGTCTCTCTTTATCGACCTCAGTTTGGCCAGAGCAGCCATGGTCATCGCTGTTCTTGCCTGAATATCAGTTCTGGAACCTTCCGCATCCATCAGTGCTCCTAAGTATTTCAACTGTTTAACAATTTGCAATTGTTTGCCTTTGATCGCAATCAGACTTATTATGCCCTCTGGAATGTTGACCATGATTTTACTCTTCTCTGCACTAATTTCCATTCCAAACTTTTGAGTGACATTGTTAAGGTTTGAGATTAGATTCGAAAGTTCTAGCTCCATTCCAGCCAGCCTGGTAATGTCATGATATGCTTTGGACATGATACGCTCAAGCAAAACATTGAAAAGTGTCAGTGAAAGAATACATCCTTGTCATACACCAGTTGACGTGTGAAACCATTCCCCAGTTGTTCCATTAAGGAAACTGCACTGGTGGCCTGGGAGTAGAGTTTCTCAATGATGTAGGTAAGCCGACACCCCATCTTATATTTTCACATAGTTACCCATAGGGCCTCATGCCAGACCATGTCAAAAGCTTTTTTAAGTCAACAAAGATTTGGTATAGTTTTTGATTATGCTGAAGGTATTTTTTGTTGAGCAGACGCAGATTAAAAATGTGTTCAATTGTGCTGTGACCAGCCTATATCTGTTTCACTTACTTTTTGGGGTTAATGTCCATGTCACCTATACCTGTTTCACTTACTTTTTGGGGTTAATGTCCATGTCACCTATACCTGTTTCACTTACTTTTTGGGGTTAATGTCCATGTCACCTATACCTGTTTCACTTACTTTTTGGGGTTAATGTCCATGTCACCTATACCTGTTTCACTTACTTTTTGGGGTTAATGTCCATGTCACCTATACCTGTTTCACTTACTTTTTGGGGTTACTGTCCATGTCACCTATACCTGTTTCACTTACTTTTTGGGGTTAATGTCCATGTCACCTATACCTGTTTCACTTACTTTTTGGGGTTAATGTCCATGTCACCTATACCTGTTTCACTTACTTTTTAGGGTTGATGTTCATGTCACCTATACCTATTTCGCTTACTTTTTGGGGTTAATGTCCATGTCACCTATACCTGTTTTACTTACTTTTTGGGGTTAAGGTCCATGTCAGTAATAATTTCATCAGAAGCAAGTTCATTGATAAAGGATGTGGTATTAGGATCAATCTTGAAAGTATCCTTCAGCCTGTTTGTGAGATAATATACTAGATCACATATAATGGTGAAGAGAAGATATATTCTCAGCATCGTAGTTAATGCAAGATAAAGTCATGCTAATATTCATTGTTTTTTTAATATTAAAAGCTTATTTTCAATTATTAATGATTAAATCTGTTCTTAGGATTCAACATAAGGCACTCTCTATCATCAAAGCTGTTGAGTTTGCTGAAGCCATCCTATGTTTTTATTATATTTTTCTTTCCCATTAACATTGCTCCTACCTATGATTTCTTCTTCTTTGTTCGTTCTCAATCTCCAGCTACCAAGTCCTGAAAAGGACTTTGCAAGTAGCAGAATTTACTCCAGAGAACAGAATGCGTTGTGTCGTAGTTTACAGCTTGACTGCGATATTTGCAACTTTCGGTCCAATACATCCGACTTCAGCTGGCATTTTTGAGTACCGGGCTGACTTCCTTTTCAATCCCTTCTACTTAGCAAGTCTGTTCTGTTGCAGCCTGTTATCCAGGATCACCGCGTGGAGGTGTAGAAGGGCCTTGGCAGCTCTGGTTACTGACCCTGATGCTAGCAGTCAGCTATGAGTTGCTGACCGCTGCAACTCATGCGCTGCTCAGCGACTTGATCCCACCTTTGATTTGAATTATGTTCTTCTCCATATAAATTAATTATAGTTTGTTTGTACATAAATGTTGTATTATTTTTTGTGTGCAGTAGTTTTGAGTTTGCTACACCTCTGATTTAACCAAGCTTCTTTTCCTTTATTGTATTTGTTTACTTATTGTTTGTTTAACCTGAAACATTATTCTTTTCAAAACAACTTAGCTCTTCAAGACCCCATCAATTGTACAATGTTCATCTGTTTTAGTCTTATTTGCTACCATATGTGTTTTACTCTGGTATTTCTTTTGATATTGATTCCATGTGTCACCTCTTTAAGGCCCTGTTAAATGTTGGAAAACAGGTGATAAAACTTTAAAATGACTTCTTCAATGCTAGATATATATATATATATATATATATATATATATATATATATATATATATATATATATATATATATATATATCTTAGTCTTAGTCGACCTGTACTTCTACAGGGTCAGATGCCCCTGTGCAGGTCCCAGCCCTAGTATGAACTGGATGTAGCCAAGAGAAGGGTTTCCTGCTTAGCAGGCCAGGCTTGAGCAGCTTAATACTCCGCTGCGTTGGGACAAGCGCTTAAGGAGGATGGTTAACTGATGTGCGAGTCCATCTTTATGGACTCAAACACTAGAGCAAAGTAGACCCGCAGCCAGCTAGGCGGCATCTATGCTGCTCTAAACAAACCACCTAACCATGGCCGGTGTTAACTAAACTTAACGTTTTTATACTGGTTTAGAAGACTCATCAGAGTCTGTAGACAACCAGTCACATCTGCATTACCCTATTATAAAACATATGCACATCCAGTCTATTCTTAAATGCATTAACTGTCTCTGCCTCTACTATCTCCTGGGGTAATGCATTCCAAGCATTCACCACTCTCTGACTAAAAAAATATCTCCTAATATCCAATCTGGACCTTTCTTTTGTTAATTTGTATCTGTGCCCTCTTGTTCTCATTGGTGGTTGTATTTTGAAAAACTTGTTATAGTCTAATTTTACCTTTCCCATGATTATCTTATAAACCTGTATTAAGTCACCTGAATTCTTCTTTTCTAGACACTGTAGGCCGATTTTTTTTAGTCTTTCCTCGTAACTGTAATTTTGGAATCCCACTATCAGTTTTGTCGCTCTTCTTTGTATCCTTTCCAGTGTGTTTATGTCTCCTCTACGATAAGGACTCCACACCTGTACACAGTACTCCAATCTAAGTCTAACTAATGCTTTATACAGTTTGACAATCACCTCCTTACTCCTATGTTTAATATTTCTTTTAATCATACCTAACATTGCATTTGCCATTTTCACTGCTACCTGAACTTGCTCACTCATCTTACCTGTATGATCTATTATAACCCCTAGGTCCCTTTCCTTATCTATCATTCTAATATTGTTCTCGCCCATTCTTTAATTATGTTCCATATTGGATCTACCCGTGTAGATGACTATACATTTATCTACATTAAACTCCATTTGCCAGCTTACAGACCATTCTTGAATTTTTATCTAAATCCGACCTCAATATATCCACCTCTGCTATAGATGAGACACTTCTACATAGTTTTGTGTCATCTGCAAATTTTGGAATCATGAATTCTATATCAATGTTATGCCATGTCACACAGTTAGTGGCCTCTTACGACATGCTCTCTGTGAGGCAGTGGTGCTATTCTTGTCCTTGTCATACACAAAGACCCCGGCAGAGCACTTGGTCATATATATATATATAATTTATTTTTTAAAATCTTTATTTTTGTGTTCACCTTATTTCTTTATTCCCCAAGGTGGTTTGCATTGATCTATGTTTTTCTTTTGCGCCTGTCGGCCAGTGCATCCGACTTTGGCATGCATTTTATGTAGCGGTCTGCTTCCTCCTGCATTTTCTAAGGGTTTGGTTCCTCGGGGTAATGGCTGGTGCTGTGATTGGGGAGCGAACCCAGCACTTTCGGGTTGTGAGCCATGTCACTTAATCACTAGCCCACGCTATCCCAAAATATATATCAAATCATGTCCTAAAATCTATATTCGTAAGATTACAAAGTGTAAACTTATCAATAACATAACAACACTATAAACTGATTCTCCCCTATTTATGAGCGATATGATACTTTTTGTTTTGCAGATATGCCACATTGATTCACTATTTCACTGTCTTCTCTCTTGCACAAATTGTTATTGTTATTGTTGAATGCCCGCAATGAATAAATTTACTCTTTTGTCAACATTAAAAGAGTACTTAGTGGTGGGTAGTAGTAGCTTTCCTCATATCCCAAGCATGCTGATAAAGGTGGGCCAGGGTTCTACATGTGGTATATGTATATATATATATATATATATATATATATATATATATATATATATATATATATATATATATATATATAAGGTGCGCTCAAGTCAAAATGCCATTTATTTTTCGACATAATCCTCTGCACCGTTTATTCACTCATCCCAGTGTTTAAGTAATGCCTGAAAAGCCTCAGTGTAAAAAAGATTTCTCAGTATGTCAGAACCAATCCAGGACAGCCTGTTTCACTTTGTCATCAGTGCTGAAATGCTGACCTCCCAGGAATTTTTTTAGGGTCAAAACAAGTGGAAATCACTTGGAGCGAGGTCAGGGCTGTAAGGTGGATGTGGCAATACCTCCCAGTCGAACTGCTGCAGATGCACATAGTGCGGTAAACCGTATGAGGTTGAGTGTTATCTTGCAGGAGCAGGACGCCCTTTGTGATCAAACCAGGCCATTTTTTCCGCAGATGGTTATGCACATCATTCAAAATGGGTTTGCACTGTTCATGTGAAATGACGTGTTTGTAAAAAATCGGTCAGGATCACTGGAAGAGACAACTGAGATGTGAAGAAAAAAACCTTATAATTACAGCATTTATTCTCATTGCTGGAATAAATCTGAAGAATTTATGGAGTTGAGAAATAAAGCCAGTTTGTTTCTGCATCTCCATGCAGTGTATTGGATAGGTTTTTTTTATTTCATCCTTGGTAGAAAGAAATCTGTGCCTTTCTGGTTTTTTTTAGCCCGTGCACTTTTGGTAAGTAGACTGATATCCAAACCACTGTGTTCACAGAAAATTGAACAATATGCATGGTACATAAATAGATAGAGAACTAAGTGGTTTGGTCATATAAAAATAATTAAAACAAAACTTTCCAATGTGTGAGCATTTAACAACAGACAGCACTAGATAGACCAAGAAAATGTACATTGATTGTGTTAAAGAAACACTACAGAGGCATGGATGTGCTTATCAGTTGCCACACAGATGGCACATGAAAGGAGATTATACTTCTTCAAGATATCTAACAAAATAAATGGCCAGGTAAGATGATGAGATGAGTGGCCAGTTGTCATTGTAAATTGTGTCAGATGATCTGTTTATAAACCTATTATTTTACCAACTTGTAAATTACATATTCGAACAAATTGGTCAACTGATAATTTTTTTTTTTTAAAACATATAACTTAAGTTCAAAATGAATTGCTGTTTGAAAGTTTTTGCATTTGGTGAGCAAATATGTTTTTAAAGCCCAGAAACTATGTTTTACGCAATATGAACATGATATACTCACTCTCCAGCCTCCATATCCCATAAGCAAATTCTCCTATCCCATCCACCACTAAGCTGAAACATAAGAGCTCACATAAGACAACTTTTAATATTTATTGACCTTCATCACCAATAAATATTTCTTCAAATTATTAATTTATACCAAAAGTAAGATTTCTTCTTCTTCTTCGTCGTACGCTGTCAAACGTCAACCTGTATTTTTTCGAAAAAAGCAGCGGTCATCCTGAGGCTGTCGACACTGCCATAGAGTGTTGCTAGTGTTGCCACTGGTGATGGCCACATGTGCTTTCTCTGGTTCTCGTGTGTCGGGCAAATTTGTGGTAGCCTTGCACCTTCTTTTGCCAGTCTGTTTGCCTCCTCGTTGCCTTGGATGTTACAGTGGGATGGAACCCACTGTACCACTACTCTTTTTGGTGTGGACTGCTGGGATAGTTGACAGAGTACTGCTCTTAAATCATTGGGTTCAGTATTTTTCTGGCTTTTTAGTGCTGTGACTACAGCCAGGGCATCTGTAAACAGGACTATCTGGCTTTCATTTCTTTTGCCTGTCAGCATTTCTTCTACTGCAGCCCTCAGTGCCTCTGCCTCCGCTCTGAAATTGCTTGAGTATTTTCCAGTTGCCACTGACAGTGTTGTTTTTCTACCATTTGGTAGGCTCAGGAATACCCCTGCCCCTCCGTTCTGTGTTGTGTTTGTTACAGAACCTTCGGTGTATGCATGGGTCCAGTCCCTGCTTGGGTAGTTTTTCGTTACGTACGTCAGGGTTATGTCTCTTTTTTCTTTTTTAGTCTGGCTGTTCTTGTTTCCAATACCTGGTATATTTTCTACCACCTACGGAATGATATGCTGCTTCCAGGTAGGTTTGCGTACAGTAGGGATGGGCTTTGGTGTTGTTAATGTGTTCATATGGTCTTCACTCATCTTTGCTTTGGCTATTTCTGCAAAGTGTCTCCGGTTTAGTTTCCCATTTCCAAATCTATTTAGTCTCTCATGCATTGGATGGTCTGTCAGTCTTCTGAGTTTCTCTGCTTGCTGCTGGGCTCTGCAGTCTCTTCTGTTGGTCATGGATTGCAGATTTGAAATCTTTTCAAGTTCTACAATTGGCGTTGACTTCATGCCTCCTGTTATAACTCTCATGGCTTGGTTTTGAAGTTTGCTAATTTTATCAAAGTTCGCCTTTGCTGCTGTTGTCCATGCTGCAATGCCATACTCGAGAACTGGTCTCACTCTTCCAGTGTACAGTTTCCTTAGTATACTTTCATCTGCTCCCCACCTTGTGCCAGCATGTTTCCTCATGACTGCCATTCTTTGTTTGGCTCTCATTCGGTTTCTCTCGATCTGGCTTTTCCATGTCATGCGCCGATCAAATGTGACTCCCAGGTAGTTTGGGTTGTCGTTTGGCCGCAGATATTTGCCGTTAAGACTTATTTTGGTGTTCTGGGGTTTATTTGAAAGCGAGAATATCGTACATGTTGTTTTTTTCTTCATTTATTTTGACCAGCCATGAGTTCGCCCACTCCTCCAACGATGTTAGGGCCTGCTGCATCCGATTGCTTGCTATGGTGAGATTTTTTTCAGAGGTCCACATAGCCAGATCGTCTGCAAACATGGAGCTGTGAATTCTTCTTGGTATATTCTCTGTGATGTTGTTTATCAAAAGTAAGATTTAATTTATATTATTATAAATGTGAATGATTGATTTAAACAGTACACCACAGACGAAATGAGAATAATTAACAGATAATAAAAATAAACAATATTTAACACTATTTCACAAACAATTAAAGAAAAAAACCCACATATTGTGTTGAATTTCTGGAAGAATAACAAAATCGTTCTTATGTAAATTAAGAAAAATGTAAGACAGATACTGTAATTTATATGAAGAAAAAAAACTACAAAGCAAAATTTTAACCATGAACATAATGGATGACTGATTTCAAGACCAAAATACTACTGATCGATAACTTCAGATCAATCCTAAGTCAGCTTAGGTTTGCTTAGTGTTCAGGATAATGTTTATTTAAGTACTACTCAAGATATAAAAGTACTTTGTCTGTGGTTGGAAAAAGTGTGACTCATTGGAAAAAGGTCAAATCTTATAGAAACAAAGATAAAGAGAGAAGTTAGAGATACGTGTGAAAACTGTATACACACAAAATGAAAGAACAACCTTACAGAAAATGACAGTTCCCCAACCCAAGTCCTTCTATATTACATATACTATACAAAGAAAAAGGACCTTACTAAATATGGCAGTTGGAGGCCCATCACATTACTTTCTGCTTTTGCCCACATATACTCCCCCTTCATCCAGCCTTTGTTGAAAAGAAATCAGCACTCCCAACAGTCTGGCTTCACTGCCTGTCATTTTACCATTGATTTCATTCTTCCTCTTTGCCTACTCATGGAGTTACATCAGGAATTAAACTGCATCCTCCATTACATTAGTTGCCCATCACAAGTGATGATGGCAACATCAACAGATGGTTCTGTCTTGATGATGTAACTTGCGCTGTATTTGGATTATAGCGAGAAAGAAACTGCGCTTGTCATTGATTTCACTCTCTGGTCCCGAGCTACCGTAGACCAGTGGCAAGACAGAAGTCAAGACGACTGGAAGTAACTCAGGATGCAGACACTCTGGTTCCATCTCCAGTGAGACCAGGGGTCACTTTAAAATTTGTGGGATTCAATTTCCCACTGTTTCTGTTGATTGCTTTGGGTGGTGAGTGCCTAACCTCTCAACCACAGCAACCCCCAGAAGATTATGCAGAGTCTGTAGACAACCAGTGTTACATTCCAGTTGTGTAGTTTCATCACAAAAGTGACCAGCAGACAATTGGGATGTTCATCCTTAATGCCTTAAAACATGTGGGAGTTCCCTGTACATTTCAGTGGCTATTTGAATGGCTACACTGTAACATTGGAGCAAGAGTCTGCTTGGGTCACAATCTCTCTGGCAGGTTCTCTACATCATCTTATGTCCAGTAGGGATAAGTTCCTGTTCTGGCATTGTTTTGCAGCACCAAAGATGGGATTCTCGGCAGCTGGAGATACACTACTCAAGAGTCACCAGCGAACAGCTGCGTATGACTAGCCTTGACTACACAGATGACGTAGGCATAAAAGGCTCCCACTCCCAGGCACTGATAAAGCCACTAGAGCACCTAAAAGATCTTGCATTCTAGATTAGGCCTCCACATCTCATGGGCAAACCCCCACAGGAATTATTGTTGATGACAACTATGTCAACTCCACTGACAATTCCATTTACCTGAGCAGCAACCAAAACTCTGATGAATATTGCCATCAGAGCATTATTTGAAGTCAGCTCGACTGCCCCTTCTTAGATTGCCCTGAAACTAGCAGATATTTTTACTGGAAACCAAACTACACCTTCACAAAACCTGGGTTATCTCCATCTTACTGTATGGTTCAGAAACTTGGACTATTCTGAAGGACTTCAGAAACGCATTGAAGCCTTCCAAAAGCACAGTCAGAAGCACATTCTTGCGATCCACTGGTATGACCGGTAACAAACGATGAAGTGATCCCAGACAAGCTTTGAGAGCACATTCATAATGCTAGACCGTCACTTTTTGGCCCTATTTAGACATGTGGCCTGCCTTGCCTAGGATGCTCTCTCCAATCAGCTCTTAAAGTAGACCATGAAATCATGGATGGGAATTAACTCTCTCCATCATGGTACTGCCCTCACAGTCATCCATGCACTACCTGACTAGGTCAAATCAGAAAAACTTCATCCTTATTGCACACAGCCTGAAACTCTGACACTCAACATACTCATGGACGGGCTGGCCCTTGTCACCTAAGTGGACTAGCTATAGCTTCTGCAAACTGTACTTTTGGTCTGGCCATAATTAGAGTTAACCCTTGGGTCAGCGAGCTGATAATAAGGGACTTGTTTTTGTAAACTGAGTCTTTAGAAAAAAAATATTTTGGCATATATAATGCAATTATTAATTAGGCCAAAGATGTAAAACAGAAAATATATGGTTGTACATTGTTGGGTAAATTATGACTGTTTCAATATTTCGTTATCCTAAATAATAAATTTGTACAAAATAAAACTGATGTCAGAAATGGACAGTTTACGTAGATAAGAAAAAGTACAGAAAAGAGTTTATGCAGATAAAAAAAAGTATTGAGGGGAGCAGTCAGAAATCTATTTTCAGATTCTCTATGTCGCTCTCTGTTTTAAATGATGGAAACATAAAGTTACATTCAGTATGTAAATGAATGCAATGAAATAATTTCTCTAAGCAACACACATATTCAAGTAAGACAACAATACTGCAGGAGGGAATAATGTATGTAGCAAATAAAACACACTTTAAACAGTATGAATTCTATCAGCTATGGTCACACTTGTAGTATCTCAGAATTTCTTACAATGTAAGTCCCATCCACACCTTGCTCTCTCCCTACATAGACAAGACTTGTTACACAGCTAAGATGCTCGGAGAGAACATACTTGAGTACAAAGCCTGCAACTCGATTTGTAACAGAATCATTACCCTGGATAAAAAAACAATTTAAAATGTACATTTCATAAATACTCTCTATTCACTCTAAAAAGTATGAGGTTGCTTCAAATGAAAACCTTAAAAGTGGAAAAGAAATTAGAAAAACTATGCCTTTGCATTGTAACTTGTTAATATCGTTGCTAAGGATGTCAAGAGTGTCTTGCACATGCCATCTTGGTGCTGACAAAGAACATAAAATACTAATTGCAGTTTAAAGATGACAGCCCCCACTAATGACATGCATCAAAGAAAAGCAATGTTCTGTTATGCATTGACAACTGTTCATGACTGGGTCCGGTGCAGAACTCACACTGTTTTAGAACTTCCTACTCCACTTATACATTTGCTGGAGTGAAAGACATGCATCACCATACAGCACCTTCATTCACCGATGAATTTCTTTAGGTTTAATCCCTTCACTGCTCAAAAAAAGCATAACAAAACGCTGCTCCTCTTTGGTGCATGTCAATAGTGAGGCAGCCATCTTTTAACTGCAATTATGATGTCATGTTGGTCATCTGTACTGTAATGGCACGTGCAAGACACTCTTGACATCCTTAGCAACTATACTAACAAGTTACAATACAAATGCATAGTTTTTCTCATTTGTATCCCACTTTTAAGGTTTTAATTTGAAGTCTCCTGGTATGTATCAAAAAAAGTATTTTTACACCAAATAATTTTTAAACCAAGAACATCATTTAAATGAGCAACCAAGGTAGCACTATACAACATACAATGTCTATGAAAGGATGCTGCATTTTGATAAGACATTAACTGAGATAAATGGGCTCTTCAGAGTCTATATATAATCAGTTTCTCTGAGAGTGTGTGTGAGTCCATCTTAATAGACTCAAACACTAGAGCTAAGTAGACCCACAACCAGTTAAGCACCATCTATAGCTGCTCTTAAAAAAAACCACCCGGGGGAAGGTACAAATAATTTTTGGGTAGATTTTTAGCTATAATTTTGAATTTTGTCTGGGCAGCGGCCGTTAAGCTTACTCTTTTAAATTTCTAACTGCCAAGGGATTTTTAACGTGGTCGACACTGAACATGGGAGTCCGATCTCACTACCCAGAGATCAGGTAAATTTTTAGCAGAAGATCCGCGTGAAAAAAATAAAACCTGGTCTCTACTGTTAATAGAACCCGCGACCTCCAGCACCCAGGGCGGACACCATACCTCGAGACCACTGTTTTTGAAAAATGTTAATAGTTGTCATATTCCTATATTTCCTACTTTTTCATTTCAATATAAAATACTGATCTAGAACACTGCTCTCTTGTTTCTATGTTTGTCAGCTTTGACTTAATCACTTAGTTTGAGAATGACCCTAAACTTTATATTAAATTGAAACAAATATATTGTAAAGCTTTTTTAATTTCCAGATTCTTCAGGATATTTCTTTAAAAAAAATCTCAAACAAACTTATGGACCTATTAAGGATACTTCTTCTTCTTCTTCTTCTTCTTCTTCGTTCGTTCTAAATCTCCCACTACCAAATCCTGAAAGGGCTTAAGTAGCAGAATGTAGTCCAGAGAACGGAATGCGTTGTGTCGTAGTTTACAGCTTGGCTGCGATATTTGCACCTTTCGGTCCAACACATCCGACTTCAGCAAGCATTTTTTGAGTACCGGGTTAGCATTCCCTCTTCGATCCCTTCTCCTTAGCCAGTCTGCCCTGCTGCAGCCTGGTATCCAGGATCACCGCGCGGAGGTGTAGAAGGGTCTTGGCTGCTATGGTTCGCTGGCCCTGACGCTAGCATGTGCTGCTCAGCATCTTGATCCCAATTAAGGATACAATATTTAACTGGTGTAAAAAAACATTGTTTATTTACAGCTACGATTCAATTATTTCTTTGTTTCTCTCTTGAACCCTTCCATACAATGTAACGAGACTGTTCAATACCTTCTTTTTTATTGTCTTTTATAATTTGGCTCATTTTCACAGAATGTCAACTTTTTATTATTTATGCCTTTTTTCTCATTTTAAAATAATTATTTTCTTTTGTACACTGGACTTATTCCACACAAAATCATTTGACTTTTTGCTCATAGGTAGAAAATGGTAAAAAATGTCTGTGCAGGTGGACCCATTAACAAAAAAATACATAATATGCACATAAAATATACCGATGGCAATGTATTATGCTTGGGCAGTAGTCCTGAATCTGGGTCTAACAAAACACCATATTTGTGAGTGAGGAACTCCTGGTCTTGAGGCTTCATATTCTTTAACACTTGGACTGCAGTCTCATCAAATCCCCATACATCTAAAAACATGGAAACACTATTTATTGAAATCAATGTTTACAATCACATAAATTTAATGAAAATTATTAATTAATGAAAATTATTATTAATTTTTACTATACAATTTTTACCAAAAAAAAGTTATTATTTTTCTAACAATGTGACTTTCGTTGTGCTGGCATCTTGTTGTTGGTATGTCTGTGGATTCTGACTTTGCACTCAAAACATATAACCTAATAGTCCCTTGAACAGATTTCAACCAGAACATACCCTAGAGTGCCAGCTGTGTACACATCCCTATAAAACTGTTGAGATCCATCTTTTTGAAATGTCTGGTGGTTGCCAGTGTTAGGAAAGGGTTTCCTCCCAGGCCAGACAAATGGAACACTTTGTACGAAACTAAATAATAGCTTACAAAAACTTACATATGCCATTATATGGCATTTTGCTAAAGGGCAGGAGCCCTCAGGCTGCTGGATAATAACCAACCAACCAACAATGTGACTATGCCAACTATACCACTTCAAAGTTTAAAAAATATATTATGACTCAATAACAACTATTTACTTGACTACAGAAGAACTGTTGTTAAAAAGAAAGTAAGCTGCCTGCTCAGTTTGATTACAAATAATTGTTAAACTAAAGTGTTTTTATATTTCTATTTTAACATTGAAGATCAACTACATACAAATCTTAGAAGCGAAATAACTCTTTCTTCTCCTTTGTGTAAAAAGAAAGGGAGAAAGCAAAATAATTGTTTTTCAGCATTGTAACCCATATTCCATGTGGACCATAGAGTTCTTTGTTGGGGTCTTCTTCTTCTTCTACGTTTGTTCTCAATCTCCCGCTACCAAGCTCTGAACAGGGCTTTGCAAGTAGCAGGATGTAGTCTGAAACGGAATGGGTTGTGTCACTAGTTTACAGCTTGACTGCGATATTCGCACGCTTCAGTCCGATACATCCTTCTTCAACAGCTTTATTGGGGTAGAAATGACAGAACTACAACTACAAACTTACAGCTAAGACCAAGGCCGTGGTCTTCAATGCCTGTATCGCCAGTACGCTTTTATATAGAAATAAAATGTGAGCAACCTATGCCAAATAAGAGCAAAGGCTCAACACCCTTCACCTATGGCACTTGAGATCCATCCTTGGTGTCTCATGAAGAGACAAGGTGACAAAACCTCTGTTATGTTCGTTGCATGAAAGACCGTTGCATTCTCAAAGATATTTTCAATGGACATCTGGCGTGTTTTAAAAGAATAGTTGGCCGACAACAGCTGAGGTTCAATGATGCACATAAGCAGGACATAAAGGCACTAGATCTTACATCTTGGAAAGACATAACTGCAAACTGATCCAAATGGAAATGCAACCTAAAGAGCCACCTCAGATTATGTGAAAATAAGCTCTTGCAACACAGAGAAGTGAAAAGACAATGTCTCAAGGAAAAGGAAAACCAAAATTAGTAGAGCGTTGCTACTCCAAGGTCACGTCATCTCATAGTTAGTTATGACTAAAAAAAATAGGCTACTGATACTGTGCCCTAATATACATATCATAAAAAGCAACTAGCAGGAAAGTTGTGCATGGAGCTAGCAACCTAATCCAATAAAACAATGTGCAGCATAAATCACCATTGCAAGAGATTCTGTGACATAAATTTAATGCATAAAGACCAGCTGCAGTGGTGGCTCATTTGATTGAAGGTTATGATCAATAACTCTAACCTTTTTGTCATGCAGTCATCCCAACTATCTACAACCATGCACAAGTTCAGGTTTAAGCTCTATATTTCATCTGGGAAAGGATTAACCTTTTATTTCCTCTGAGATTGTATATTTGGTCTGACATCTTTTGCATTGTACATTTATTTGTATCTCCCTGTTCTCTATCAATCAATCAATCAAAGCCCATCGCTTCTCTCAGTGCATAGGTCATTTACCATATTTCACCAGCATACACGGTCCAAGGATGTTCTTTCTGCCTCTCTCTAGGTGTAACAATTTAAGCATAGTTCTCTCTCACATTCTTATCTCAATGTATTTTTAGGTCTACCACTCCTACTCTACTATTGAGGATTCCATGTGAAAACCGGCCTAGCTTTGTTGGATGGTGTCTTTCTCAGTGTATGTCCTATCTAGTTTTTCTTCTTCGCCATCAATCTCCTGCTAACAAGCCCTAAAAAGGGCTTTGCAAGTAGCAGGATGTTGTTCAGAGAATAGAATGCGTTGTATCATAGTTTACAGCTTGACTGTGATATTTGCACCTTTTGATCCAACACATCTGACTTCAGCAGGCCTTTTTTAGTACCGGGTTAGCCTTCCCTCTTCGATCCCTTTCCCTTAGGCAGTCTGCTCTGTTGCTGCCTGTTATCCAGGATCACCGCTTGGAGGTGTAGAAGGGCCTTGGCAGCTCTGGTTCGCTGGTCATGGTGCTAGCAGTCACCTTTGGGCCGCTGATCACTGCAGATCATGCACCGCTCAGCATCTTGATACCCTATCCAGTTCCATTTTCTTGTCTTAATTTGTTGTTCCAAGGGCTTTTGTTGGCTTTCTTTCCACAGGTCTTCATTTCTCACCATGTCCTGCCATTTAATACCTAAAATCCTTCTTAGGCATCTGTTAACAAAGAACTGGAAACTTTATTGCATCACCTTGGTCATTCTTCATTTTTCAGTTCCATACAACAGCACCAACTCTCCACTGGTGTTGAATCATCTATCTAATCCAGATCTTTCAATTGCAACCATAGTGACCACCGAATACCAGTTCTTTTTCCATCATTTGATGTCTTCATTATCCAATCTATAACCAACATGGACAGGAAGGGTGAGAGAAGACATCCATGTCTCATCCCTGTTTGCACCCCGAAGCTGTCAATCAGTGTTCCTTCATGTACCACACTGCTAACTGTATACATATCCTGCATGAGGGTTATGTACTTTTCTAGCATCCCATAGTATCTCCTAACTCCACATACTATTTATATAATATAATCATCTCATCTCAAACTACCTCATTTCAGAAAATAATACATTGCTTGATATCCAGTTATTTGCTTCCATTCTTCATTGTTCATTATCCACTCTTCACTGCTGGACTTTTTTTCAGTCAATCCAGTTATAACTGGGTAACTGACAAAGTCAGTTGAGAATTTAAGAGTTGCCACAGGAGCTACATAGTGCATGCTCTGTTGTCAGCACTTTCAGCATTGAAAAGGGCTGAGCACATATGGAGGTATCTAGGTGCAATGAAGTCAGTTCTATGAACCATTTTCTATTTCCGATGATCGTGACCCTTACTTACTTACTTACTTACTACTGTGAGGTGTAGAGGTTTTCCAGAGAGAATACCACACTGCTCTATCCTCTGTCTTTTTTCTGGCCTTTTTTCAATCCAGCCCTTGATCACTTAGGGACTTTCGTATGTTGTCTTCCCAACGTACTTTGGGACGTCCTGGGAGTCTGCGTCCTTGACTTTTTATCTGCCATGACCGCTTTGGCATCCAATCTTCTTACATTCTACAGACATGGCCAAACCACTGTAGTTGGGACTGCCCCACTCGTGTCTGCAGGGGTTGAACTTCAAGATTGCTACGTATTGTCTGATTACGGATCTTGTCCCTTTTCGTCACCTGAACCGCCTTTCTTAGATACCTTATTTCTGAAGTTTGTAGTTGCCTTTCTTGGGCTGTAGTCATTGCCCATGACTCACATCCATATGTCAAGATAGGCACATAGGTCGAGCGGTATACATCCAGATCATGACCCTGCTGGAGCCTACTATTTTGTTGAAGGCTTTCCTGGCCCAATTTCTGTAAATACTTTATGAGTGTTTAGTCCTCTACAACTGAACACAACTATAAGGATCTTTCCCATCTCACATTACTGGTTAAAAACAAACTGTCATTACATCATCTGCCTCATTGCTGTGAACAACTAGCGTAAATTATAAGGCTGAGGAATAAAGGCTACTTTCCATGACAGTGACAGCACATTGTGCAGATTTGATTTCTAGGTTACCCATAATAATAAGGCATCTGGGGGTGTTTTTTTCTATGATTTGGTACAATAACTAAATAAAGGTAAAATTATATAAAGTGTGAACATATTTCTTGATATAAATATAACATTCTCTGTTACACTTATAAAGCACTTCAGTGAAGGTCTTTCATGGGCCACATGACAAAGAAAGTGTTACAAAAACAAAAACTGACTTACATATATTACTATCCTCCGATGCTGCCAGAATTAAATCCATACTTTCAATGAACATAATCTTCAGAATGGTTGTATTGGGATGCTTGTGAGATGAAACCTGTATTAGCATATGATCATATATAAGGAACGTGAGATCTGTGTGAACATGTTAGTTCACAGAATATGAGTGTCGTGTAGATATTATTTGAACTTAACTTAACATATTTATACTGGTTTAGAAGACTCTACAGAGTATGTAAACAATCAGTTCCTTTTAAGGGTGGTTTAATCGATGTGCAAGTCCATCTTAATGGACTTAAACACTAGAGCTAAGTAGACCATCAGCCAGCTAGGCGCCATCTATAGCTGCTCTTAACAAACCACCCGGAGAAAGGTACAAATAACTTAAGTAGATTTTTAATTTGAATTTTATCCGGGCAGCGACTGTTAAACCTACTCTTTTTGATTTCCAACTGTCAAGGAATTTTTAACGAGCTCGACACTGAACATGGGAGTCTGATCTCACTACCCAGAGATCAGGGGAATTTTTACCAGAAGATCAACGTGAAAAAAATCCCGGTCTTCACAGTGATTCAAACCTGCAACTTCCAGCACACAAGGCAGACAACTTAAGACCACTGTCCCCCCTTCTAAACTATATCCTTCAATCTGACCACAGATGGTTATACTTTTCTTATTCTTCTTCTCTTGTTGTCTCACTTTTTATCGGGTTCTAGCCCATTGTTTCCCCAGTCTACCTCTCGCCATTCTTCCTGATGTTCTCCTGCAGAAGGTTGCATGAACAATGTGGTCTGATTGCATTCTTACAGTGTATCTAAACCAAAATTCATTCTCTGTTGCTCGATGTAATTTTGGAAGGGAATTGTTCCAACCGTCTCCTGAATATTCATATTTGTGATTCTGTCTCTTCTGGTGTAGTTAGTGACCTTGTGTAGGCACTGCATTTCACAGGTGGCTAACTTTCATTTCTAAGCCCTATTCAATGGTTACATTTAAATATTAAATTCCTTATCACTGACTCATTGCGGTATACTGAACACCTATAGGTCTTCCCAGAGGGCAGCAATACAAGTTCTATGACCAAATATGTAATTCTGTTAAAATTATTTCAACAAAATGCACTGAATTTGAGGTAACATGAAAATGTTTAATTTATGGTGACAATATAACTTCTTGTGGCTGGATATACTGGTGATTGTAACAGCCTAAAAATTAATCAATAATCTTAATTGTGCAAATAGGAAAAACACTGCAATAACACATACAAAAGCAATGAAAGCTTCTAATAAAAAATAAGTGTGAACAAAAACTGTGAGACATTGTACTTACTACAGTACTACATTCTACTGTCACTGTGTATGTGTTTCTAGTTGGACTAAATCACGCCTGCATTTTTTTCATTGTTTTCTATCCACACCAACAGAATATTTGCATTTAAAAAAAAATCTCATCAAATACAATGTAAAAACATATACTTCACTGCAATAGCCTACAATATCAGTATTAAAAGAACAACATTATGATAGACATCCAAATGATGATAAGGAACTACAGTCAATCTTGATTTATATATATTATATATCTAGCTAAAACCAGATGTGTCAGGCTGAAAGGCACAGATATCGCATTCTTGGTGTAAACTATAACACAACGTCCTTTCTAGGACGAACACCGAAGGAGAAGAAAGAAGATGTATTTATATATATATCAGTACTCCACATCTAAAACACACAAAATCTTTATAAAATATCAATACTGCAGGAACAAAAATAATGAAAAAGAAACATAGTCCATCTGAAAAGCAGAAGAAAAAACATAAAACATTTAAAAATTAGACAAAGGAAACAAAAAGTTAAATAAATAGTTTGTAAAACATTGTTGACTGACAATAGCAGCTGATAAATAATGAGGTACACTTGATAACTGTTATATTTTGATGTGCAAAATCTTCAAAATAATAGGCAATTTAACAGTATCAATATATGACCTAGAATTGTACCCTATTCCATCTCCATGTGGCTGCCTTGGAAACAGACTGCAATCATGCAGCCTGGCTAAGAGATCAGGGATTGAAGAGCGAAGGCAAACACAGTCCCAAATTGCTGTGCTGAAACCAGATGTGTAGGGCTGAAAGGCGCTGATATTGCAGCCTTGCTGTAAACTATGACACAATGCCACAAATATCCTTTTCAGGACGAAGAAGAAGAAGAGACCTAGGTATATGATACAGAACTTTCCACTGTACATAGGATAGTCAGTAATGAATGCACTTGCCTCTGTTAGATACACTGGTCAGAGTCACACACCTATGATACTTCATCAGGGAAGAGGAAGCTAAGGTCTAGTCAGGCAAACATACCGATCGAACAATGTTAGTCAGGGTCCAACGAAATATACTGATCAAGACCCCCACCTCACTTCCACGTAGTTCTCCCTGGAAACTGACTAGTTCATGGCAGTCTGGATTACAAGATAGGGGATCAGCATGACTCTAGTGGTGAGCGACATGCAGATAAAGCCAAGCATAGCACACTTGCCTGGAGGACCCTAGTCTACCTTCATCAGCACATTTAGACTGTCAGGAAAGTTACTGCAACTCAACGCCCTTTACATGGTGCACAAAAGAGTAAACTAACTCACTGAGTGCATTGAACAACAACAACAACATGATCTCCACAATTTTCTGTTTTGTTATTCTCTTTTATTTTAGCATATCCAGTTATTTTTTCTCAGTGAGTTCCATGAATATGCCTGAAGAGTTATGGTATAGTCTGGTTTCTTCAATGTCTGATAATTTATATCAGAATATTCTTTACTGTGTATTTCTCCAAGTATAAATATATTTTGTTTCTTCTACTATCTAATTTGTAAAATTCCTCAAGAATATATATTGATGAAGAGAGCAAGGGAAAATATTAGGCTAGAAAATAGTAAACATGGGTGGATGAAAAGAATATGGTCACTGCATCACCAGGTATGTTGTAGAAGGTTCCAAAATAGAGTTGTGCGCATGGTTAGCCACCTTATCGGGGTCAGGGTCAGAAGAAACATACTGATCAAGGCTCCCACCTCTCAACTACTTTGTGCTCCTGAAAACAGGCTGTGTTCCAGCAGTCTGGTCAATGAAATGGGTTGTCATCACTGTATTCACCATAATGGTGACCTTACTGAGAAGCCTCGCATTGCACTACAGTCATGGTCTCAACATACAAAAATATACCAAAAACTACAACAACAAAAATGATGTAAAAGGCACTCCAGAATTGATGCAGTCCATCAATGTGATGAAAGTGTCATGCTACAAGAAAGAGACAAATTTAAGGATTCTTGTTTCTTTTCTACCATGAGTGTAGAGATATTCTTTTCTTATTATTGTAGCTTATAATTTTCACAGGATGAAGTAGCTGGCCCCATGCAACCCCCCATTAGTCATCTCTTACAACATGCCTCACAAAATACAGTGTAACAATTCTTTGCTCCCCTTTCCAGCTCAGGAAACAAGTGTTTATGGTTCTCATGCAACAGGTAAAATCTTTAATCTTATCTCTTTTTTCTCTATCTTCTCTTAGTCGCTCCTCTTCTACCCCTGATGGCATATAGGTTCTTTTTTTTGCATATATGCTTGCAATCAAGTATGCAAACAAAAATGTGATTTATTTGTGTCTTTGCATCATGGAGGGGCTGCCTTTTTTTGGCCTTTATGAAGGCCAATATTGGGTAGGAATTTCATTACCTTAAATATTTTGGCCTAGATAATGGCTAACAGCCTGCTCTTTTTATTTTCAATGACCAAAAGTTCTTTTACATGCACATGGTGTACATTGGATCGAAGAGCTTATTGTCCATCTCCAATAGGACTAGGCCCTGATCTCACCTTTTATGAGACCAGGGGGTGCTTGAAACTTGTGAAATGTGAACATCTTTACATTTATTTTCGTTTGTTCCTTTCTTGATAGGCGAGCACCTTACCTCTCAGCTATAATAACACTACCCTTGCTCCCCCTACACTATTCTCTACAAGGTGCATGTGTCACAAGGACACTCAATTCTGAAATACCTATTACATCACATGTTAAATCTATTTTTTTAATTGTTTGGCCTGTTTGGCGTATGAGCTTCCAGATTGCTTAAAACAACTTGTTTTCGTGATTGTTATTGTTGCTACTGTGTTTACATTTCCTTAGTACACTGCAACAACTTATACATTTGTACTAAAATATTATCCTTTATCTATTAATGACATTTTTAGTGTATCTGGTTTTCCTTAACTGTCTTGTGGTCATTAATCCACAAACAAAGAAGGGTACCATTTTAACAAAGTATTGTGAAATAAACACGCCACCAGCAAATTGGACATAAATGCACAAATAGTAGAGATTAGATGCCTGGTTACTAATTGAAGGGCAGTCAGGGTTACCTTTTGGACTAATGCTATGAAAAAAACAAGGAATTCAGTTTATTTCCTCACCAACAATGTCATTTCTTTTCATTCAAAAGTAGTAGAGCAAAAGCCACCAATGAACTGGCTATGGCAACAAGCAACACATAGAACTTATACTAGATCACACATATACTTACTTTTGGATCAATGTTTGTCTTGGATGCAAAAAATGTTAATTTTTATAAACTCTTGTTTTTCTCTCTCTCTCCCCTTCTCTCTCTCTCTCTTTGTCTATGTATATATATATATATATATAAATATATATATATATATATATATATATACACACACACACACATATATATTTAGATCTGTTTGCAATAGAAAAAAATATCCTCCATAAATTGGGGTTTGAACCTAGATTGCTCAGTTGGATAGCCATTGCACTAACCAATGTATTCAAGCTTAGGACCACTACTATAACTGACCCACTTAAAGGAAGCTTGTATCTGAGCACTTGTAGAGTGACAGTTTCAATAGCAATGATTTTATATGATGGGGTTGCTAGCCCATATGGATTACCTTCTTAAATTGTGCATTACATACTTTACAGATTACAGTGGTCCTACTATTTCCGTGACTGATACCACTTGTACGATATATATATATATAAGAGGTGAAAACATAACATATACAATTTTGTTATGTTTTCACCTCTTTCTTATAAATTCTATGAATTTTCTAAATGAAGGTGTACATTGTTTCAGTGGCCCAGCTCACAATGTAATTGAATTCCTGCTGTCAAAAATTGTATGTGTTTATTTGTTCATTCTAGGCTTATCTAAATGACTTACTAGAAAAGCAGAAAAACTGGCATTGAATATTGAGATGACCCTGTAAACAAAGTTACTACCATGCAAATTCTACCCGTTGGCTGTGAATAAAAGCATAGATTTAAGCGATACAGCTCAGCTGTCTATTTTTATTCCTTAGATTAACTGTATATTTAAAGTCATTGGAGAACTGTTGGTTTCATGCCCATTGAAAGAAACGATGAAAAATACAGATGTGGAAACTATAAAATGATTCTTGCTAGTTGCTAGATATCACCTCAGTTTGAAAAAGCTATTTGGGTTGATGACATATGGAGCACTAGCTTTAGTTGAAACAAAAGCAGGATTGGTAGCACTTTAAAAAAACAACATTGATCTTAGAAAATTTAGCAGCTATCATTGTATCATACACCAGGACAATTTGTGTACTAAATCTCTGATTTAAAAATGTCATATGAGTTATCACAGACATTATGAATTTCATCCAAGCAAAAGGTTTGAATCATTGGTAATTTCTAAATTTTATACAGATGCAATAGGATGCTTATCAAAACAATGAAGTTTACTTCTCCAAATATGCACTGTCAAAAAATGTCACAAAGATTTTTGAGTTGAAAGATGTCATCCAAAAAAGTTAATGACAGCTAAATGAAACTACTATCAGAATTAAACAAACAGGAATGATTAGACGACTTTGCCTTCTTTGTGGACATTACTTCTAATTTAAGTGAGTCAAATTTGAAGCTTCAGTCAAAAGATCAACTGGCGCAAGCCTTGTTTAATCACATTATTCAGTTGAAATCATAACTCTTTAAGACCAACCACAAGATACAAATTTTGCTCATTTTAAAGTAAAGTTGAAATTGCTGTGTGTAGAATATGCTCCTGAATGTTGAATGTAATATCTCAGCTACAGGGTTCTAAAAGATATTTCAAGATTTCCGCACTCATGAAAGGGACCCTGAAATGTAACTAACCCATTCTCAGTGAATGTGAAGGAGACTCCAGGGGACCTACAAATTGAAATCATTGACCTTGAATATGACTCAGACCTAAAAATCAAATTCAATGAAGTGTCTCTCCTAGAATTTTATCAAAAGTTTGTAGAAACAGGAAAATTTGTTAATTGAACTCATTCACTCCCGCGAGCCGATACATCGGCTTCCAGAAGTTAGCGTATGTTTGGTTGAGAAAATGTTTAATTTCGTACTTGGAAACAAAAGTTTTTGTACAGAGGGTAGCATTGAATCTAGCCCATGCTCTTTCAGTCAGACCAAAAAGAGTTTTTACAGTACAAGCTCGGTAATGGTAAGATTATATTATTGCTAAGTAAAAGACAGTTTTCTCAATAACTGAATTTTTCATTGCTATTATATTGTTAAATTCAGAAATAACACTCAAGGAATATATTTTAAAATTGAATAATTAAAAGAATCACATTATAGTAAAGTACATGAAATGACACTGCAAATGCTTTAAATGTTTTTACTCAACAAATTTTCACTTAAGTGTTGCTTCAGAATTTGAGCCTACCAATTGTCAAATTGGGCCATGACTTGTAAGTGATTGAGTACCCTTGAACTAGACTAGCCCTATCATGGCTTACAGTTTCAGTACGGCTTGTCTGCTTGGACCTGTGTTTGAGCATCCCACCAAGGAAAGTAAACAACAACATGTAACTGAACTAGGTAACTAGGTAAGATACTTACGGATGGAATTTGTGGTGTATTGAAGGCATAGTGGCTCTGTATTTTCTTTGTACTTCCTCCTGGCTGTGTTTCAGGTTGCATCTGCTGAAGGATTTGCTCTTGTTCTAGCACCAGTTCTCGGGCCTTGCTTCCTATGCGTCGTTTCTTTTTCATTTTTGAGTCACTTAGTGTGAATGCCTCTTTGCTAGATTTCAAAACATATACACTATTATTTGCTATCATTAGCTTAAGTCACATTATATTGTATTTTAAAAGCACGTGTTAAAGGAATGAGTTTCAAATAAAGATTTATGCAGAACTAACTTTGATAGGGTAGACAGGATTAAACTTTGGAAAATACTGTACAAGGCCAGCTGATAATGTCAGAGCACTGTACTGTAACTGTCATATTACATTTTTCCCATTGCTGGGGTAGTCGAGGGGTATTGAAGGCTGAGGATTACAGACCGCTTCACCACTGCTGTCGCCACGTCGTGAGCTGGCTATGTTTGTTTATTTCACCCCAAACAGAAAAACAACATATACCATACCAGGGATTTGAACTGCTGCCCTCCTTATCGGCAGGCAGGCCTCAAAACCATTCGGCCACGCGCTCCTCTACTACTGTACTATGCGAGTATAAACATCATTAAAATGACTGATGATGTCACAGTTGCTTTTGAAACCACTACCGGCATAAGACATGGGTGCGTGCTTTCCCCTCTGCTGTTTAACATCTGCATGGACAAAATTGCATCAGAGACATCGATTGAGACAATTGAAGTAGGCCCAAATCAATACATGAATTTATCTCTGCAGATGATCAGTGTCTATTGTATGACGATAAAAATAAACTGCAAAATCACATGAACGAGCTTGTGCTAAATACAATATGCAAATTAACTAAAAAAAGACAAACAATATGAGGATCAGCAGAAAATCTGGGCCACTCAACATAAGTGTCAATGCTATTGCTCTTCAACAGACCCACGAGTTAACGTATTGTGGCAGTATTTTTTCAGCAGATGGTAGGCTCGACTGGGAAATCAGTTGATAAACAGTATATTTATGCCGACTTTATAAAAAAAAAAGAACTTTAAGCGGGGGCTCGACTTCATCGTCTAGGGTTTTCCCCATTTAGCTCGGTCTCTCTCGGCAGATGGATACCCCATCTGTCGAGAGCATCGCACAAAGCACGAACTCTGTAGCTCCAGCGATGAACCCAGGGATCTCCGGAAAATATTGACAACATGGACTGACCGTCACAGCTCGAACTCGAACCGCAACCATCTGAACACGAGGCAAACGGCTTGACCACTTCGCCACAGAGACCCCCAACTATATGCTACCAGTGCCAAATATGGCCTCTGTCTAGGGTATGTTAGAGCAGATTTTTATGTGAGATAAACTGTTTGAAAAAGGTCATCAGTGTTACCATAAAATACAGAAGGCAAAACGATGACATTCGAAGAATGGTTAGTAGTACGCTTAGAGCAGAGTATATTTCCAAGCGCAAAATACATTGGTTTGGTCATCTCATGAGAATGCACCCTCATGAATTCCACTGATGGCTTACAACACTAGTAGATTTGGCAACAGGGTAAGAGGGTGGCTGTGAGGCAGGTGGATCGATGACATTATAGTATTTGTGTAACGACATGGACTCACATTGACTGACGCAACGCACTTGTGCAAGACATTTAACGGAATAACTGGAAAGAAAACTAACTAACCAACCATAAGTACATAAACAAGAAAGAGATTTTAAGAACTAAGAGACAACATAAAAACTTATCTTAAATAAATTAAAAGAATTTGTTGAAAGACAAATAAATGGATGAAAACTTTATCAGCAGTAAAGAATCATAAGTACTAGAAAACCTAAAGGATATAAATAGGTAATGGCACAGTGGCCACATAAGGACAAAAACAGAACAGCACTTATGTTACAGCCACAAGGTCTTCATCAAAGATAAAAGAACAAATGAAAAGAACAGATCACAACAAAAAGCAAGACGGGTAAACTGTACATTATATATGCAGTTTAGTAGATAACTAGAAACCTGAACATGATATGGTTGGACTGCATTCTTTCCCATTTCATGATTGCTCCATCATGGTCCCCACTAAAGATGAGTATTGGTACTTTTGATGCTGGTAATGGACAAAAAATATTGTTGTATATTTGTCTAGTTGATGTTGATTCTAATGAAGATTATGTTTTATTATCTAGGTACTGTTATTGTCCTTTAGATGATTCTACAGTGCTTTAGATGATGTTACTGTGTTTTGGATGTTAGTATCCTTTAGATGATGCTACAATGTTTTGAATGATGTTAGTGTCCTTTAGATGATGTTATTGTGTTTTGGATGATGTTAGTGTCCTTTAGATGATGTTATTGTGTTTTGGGTGTTAGTGTCCTTTAGATGATGTTATTGTGTTTTGGATGATGTTAGTGTCCTTTAGATGATGTTATTGTGTTTTGGATGATGTTAGTGTCCTTTAGATGATGTTAGTGTCCTTTAGATGATGTTATTGTGTTTTGGATGATGTTAGTGTCCTTTAGATGATGTTATTGTGTTTTGGATGATGTTAGTGTCCTTTAGATGATGTTATTGTGTTTTGGGTGTTAGTGTCCTTTAGATGATGTTATTGTGTTTTGGATGATGTTAGTGTCCTTTAGATGATGTTATTGTGTTTTGGATGATGTTAGTGTCCTTTAGATGATGTTATTGTGTTTTGGGTGTTAGTGTCCTTTAGATGATGTTATTGTGTTTTGGAGGATATTAGTGTCCTTTAGATGATGTTTTTGTGTTTTGGGTGTTAGTGTCCTTTAGATGATGTTATTGTGTTTTGGAGGATATTAGTGTCTGTTAGCTGATGTTATTGTGTTTTGGATGATGTTAGTGTCCTTTAGATGATGTTAGTGTCCTTTAGATGATGTTAGTGTCCTTTAGATGATGTTAGTGTCCTTTAGATGATGTTATTGTGTTTTGGATGATGTTAGTGTCCTTTAGATGATGTTATTGTGTTTTGGATGATGTTAGTGTCCTTTAGATGATGTTATTGTGTTTTGGATGATGTTAGTGTCCTTTAGATGATGTTAGTGTCCTTTAGATGATGTTATTGTGTTTTGGATGATGTTAGTGTCCTTTAGATGATGTTATTGTGTTTTGGATGATGTTAGTGTCCTTTAGATGATGTTAGTGTCCTTTAGATGATGTTATTGTGTTTTGGATGATGTTAGTGTCCTTTAGATGATGTTATTGTGTTTTGGATGATGTTATTGTGTTTTGGATGATGTTAGTGTCCTTTAGATGATGTTATTGTGTTTTGGATGATGTTAGTGTCCTTTAGATGATGTTAGTGTCCTTTAGATGATGTTATTGTGTTTTGGATGATGTTAGTGTCCTTTAGATGATGTTATTGTGTTTTGGATGATGTTAGTGTCCTTTAGATGATGTTAGTGTCCTTTAGATGATGTTATTGTGTTTTGGATGATGTTAGTGTCCTTTAGATGATGTTATTGTGTTTTGGATGATGTTAGTGTCCTTTAGATGATGTTATTGTGTTTTGGATGATGTTAGTGTCCTTTAGATGATGTTAGTGTCCTTTAGATGATGTTATTGTGTTTTGGATGATGTTAGTGTCCTTTAGATGATGTTATTGTGTTTTGGATGATGTTAGTGTCCTTTAGATGATGTTAGTGTCCTTTAGATGATGTTATTGTGTTTTGGATGATGTTAGTGTCCTTTAGATGATGTTATTGTGTTTTGGATGATGTTAGTGTCCTTTAGATGATGTTAGTGTCCTTTAGATGATGTTATTGTATTTTGGATGATGTTACTGTCCTTTAGATGTGACTACTGTGTTTTTTGTGATGTTACTGTACTTTTGGGTACTGTTACTATACTTTGGATGATGTTGTTGTCTATAGGATGCTGATGGTGTAAAGTAGCATGTTATGTACTTGCATACTAAAATAAAGAAAAATGTGTTCAAACATTTCATATGCTGACTTAGTTTTGTATTCATTTTTTCCTCAAGATTTTCTGTAGTAAAAATGGCATAATAATGTTTCTGTCTGCCACATTTATGTTCATTTAATTAAGTATTTCTTTTAGTCATAATGCCTGTTTTATAATTCATCATATGAAATATGAGCTCTTTCACAAATGGATTGCTTCATATGCATGCGTGAAGTAACTTCCTGAACTGCCAAAATCAGAAGTGTGGGACAGAAATGTGCAAATAAAGCAGTCAAGCTGTAATCCTGCGACACAACGCATTCCATTCTCTAGACTATATCCTGCTACTTGCAAAGCCATCTTAGTTTTCTTACATATTTCTCTTCTGCTGAGAAATTCTCTGTTTATGGCATGAACAAGTTTACCAGTTGCTGCCTTTGTGTAACCAACTCTTCTTTAATATCTCATATCTGGCTTATTACAGCTCCAAGGTATGTGAACAGCTTGAACTGTTCCAGAGGCTTTCACCCACAAAAATGTAATGTCTCTTCTCTGCTCTCGAGACCACCATGGATGTTGTATTTGAACTGCTAATGCTCATCCCTCTTTTCCCTAGCTTCTTTTTCAAGATTTGGAGGTTGGTCTGGAGAAGTGCCTTTGATTTAGTAATCAGAGCCCCATCATCAGTGATTTCAGTCTCCTATCCTCAATATCAGACTTTCACGGCTTCACTTAAATGCTTTCAATATTTTACTATCATTATGTTGCAAAGAATATTTATCTAAATAAATAATCTTACTGTAGCACAAGCTCTCAATTTGAGATTTACATGCCAGTGTTGTCACACAGCCTGAAGAGTTGTATTTCCATACCAGGAGATGATTACGGTTACTGGAAGCTGTTGAAAGTAATGAACACAAGTAAAATGTCAGCAATGCTAATGTGTGCAAATATGTATTTAATCTTATTTTATGTTTTGTGAATAGAGAGACATACACAGATTTTGTACACAATCAAAAACCATTCTCTAGTCTAGCTTATTAAACTGATAAAGAAACCTATATGGAAAGAGAAAACAAAGGAAAATGGAAGAAAAAAACACTATGAGAGATGTTAAATATGACCATACATAAAGTAGTGGCATAGACAATATATGTGGTAAATAGTCATTGGATCATATACCTATTTGAGCCAAAGTCAATGAGTGATTAACTGGCTTTCTGTTCTAGGCATGATATTCTGTAATAAAACTTATTATTACAATGTTAAATCACTCACCCACAACCTGGTTCAATTCAGGAAAAAATTTTAGGATCTGAAGATGATACTTTTCTTCTTCTTGTTCGGCAAATGTTCCAATGAAATCTGAGACCTGAAAAAGATGAAAATGCATCATGAACGAACCTAAAATAAATGCTGTAAATCAAAACAGGATTCATTACTGCTGTGCTAATTACCATCATTCTTCAGTAAGTACTGATATATCTATGCTGGGCTGCTACATGATACGTTAGTTCAAGATAAACAACATAACAAACTTTTATTTCCACATGAACCGTCATTAAAATCGGGTTACTAGTAAAATTATAAAATATGAATGAATAATCTCTTGATAGGAATCATATGTTTGTTTCAAAATTTAAATGATGATTATTGTGATGGTTTTTGTATTTCACTTAACAAATTTGTATAACATTTCTATTATCCTGTAATAGCCAGGGCAGACAGATTAACTAAATTAATGACAATATTTATAATAAAATATTCCATTAGTTTTCAAAAAATACTTTTGTAAAACTTTCAGTGACCTTGCAATGGCCATTGTGGAACTGAAGTCCTTAGTTTAACAGGGTATTCCAAGACAAAAGATCAAAATAAATTAGAACAGCTTTTTAATATCTGACTCTAAACACTCCAGACACAAAATACTTATGACTGTAAAGATTTCAGTACACACTATATTGCTATCTGTAAAACATTGCCTATAATTCTCTCAACACCTACCTCTCACAAAAAAGTTAAAATAAAGAAGAAAAAACCATTCGTGAAATGGACATGTATGCTACAGATGTCCATTGAGTAAAAAAGTGGAAGATAAGGACCTGTTTGACACTTTAGAAAAAGCAAGTGCAGGGAAAATATTATTAATGGGAGATTTCAACTTACAGCAAATAAAATGGAAAATGGCAGAAGCACTTATCAAGTAAAAACTACTTGTTAAGTGCATAACGGACAATTTTTTTGATTCAACGTGTAGAATAACCTACCAGAGGCAAAAACACACCAAACCTAGTATTTATTACAGAGGAGAATATGATTCAAAATGTAACCGTTAGAGAACTGTTTGGCTAAAGGATCATTAGATCATCAGTTAGGATCTTATAGCAAAGATGGAAGAAAACATAGTTACAAAAACATACAACTCCTCTAAGACAGCTCCTAAAAAGATAAAAGAAGAGAGTTTCAAAACAATTCTAGAAAATCTAAAAGAGGAATTCGTTTCAAATAGAAAGTTAAACTCCAAATGAAAAAAGTGGATAACTAGATCTGTAGTTTAATGCAGAAGAGCTACAAATAAACATGGAAAAAATATATAGAGGCAGGAAAATTGAAAAAAAAATATAAATATTTGAATAAGTAAAACATAGCTCATAAAGTGATTAGAGCAGCAAAAATTGACTTTTAAATAAAACTCTCAAAAGAGTACGACTGACAGCAAGAACTAATTTTCTTACGTTAGAAATAAACAGAACGAAAGACAAAGTAGGGCCTCTCAAAGATAGCACAAGAAAAAAATAAGTGAGATTAGGAATGCTGCTAATCTATTCAATCAGTACTTTGGCATAGTCTACATGAAAGAAGACTGCTCCAAGACTCCAGAGCTCATAGATATTTTCCAAAGGGAAATGGAAACTGAGTGATTAAGAGTAAGATTAAGTATTACAGAGGAAATGGTTTTTAAACAATTGGCAAGGTTGAAAGTGGATAAGTGCCTGGGTCAAGATGGTATTCATCTCAAATTGCTGTTTTAAATTAGAGACCAGTTAGCAAAACCATTGTCTATATTATTTTCATAATCACTAGTAAAGGGAATTGTTCTAGGGGATTGGAAAGATGCAGAAGTGATCCCTTTGTTAAAAAAGGACAAAAAATCAGATCCAGCAAATTACAGTCCTGTGAGTTTAACAAGCATAGTCTGCAAATTTTAAAGTCAATAATGAAAGAAAACACTGTAATGTACTTGGACAAATTTAATTTAATCAGTAATAGCCAGAATGAGTTTGCTAAAGAGAGATCTTGCTTAACACATTTATTAGAATTCATGGAGGAGGTTACCAACATGTTAGATGGAAGTGAACCAGTGGATGTTATTTATCTAGACTTTGCAGGCCTTTGATAGTGTAATACATCAAAGTTTGTTTAGGAAGTTAAAATCACATGGAATAAGTGGCAAAGTTGCCAAATGAATAGAAAAGTAGTTAACAGGAAGAAGGCAGAAATTGGGCCTAAATAAGGAGTACTCCGAGTGGTGTGAGATAAAAAGTGGAATGCCACATGTGTAGGGTTCGGTTTTAGGACCAATTTTTGACTTGATAAATGTAAATGATTTGGACAATGATATCAGATTCATGATTGCAACATTCACGGATGACTCAAAACTTTGCAAGGGTGTCTCATCTAAAGCAGAGGTGGATATGTTGACATCAGATTTAGATAAAATCCTAGAATGGTCTGAGAGCTGACAGATGGAGTTTAATGTAGATAAATGTACAGTCATCAACATGTGTAGATCCAATATGGAATATAATTACATAATGGGTGAGAACAATATTAGAAAGATAGAAAAGGAAAAGGAACTAGGTGTTATTATAGATCATACAGTTAAGGTGAGAAAGGAAGTTCAAATAGCAGTGAAAAAGGCAAATGCAATGTTAGATATGATACAAAGAAATATTAAATATAGAATCAAGAAAGTGAGAATCAAACTGTATAAAGCATTAGTTAGACATAGATTGGAGTACTGTGTTCAGGTGTGGAGTCCTTATTATAGAGATGATATAAATATACTGAAAAGGATACGAAACTGATAGTGGGATTCTGGAATTATAATTATGAGGAAAGACTTAGAAAAACTGAACTGCAGTATCAATAAAAGAGAAGAATTTAAGAGGATTTAATACAGGTTTATAAGATAATCAAGGAAAAGATGAATTAGATTATAACAAATTTTTCAACGTAAAGTCAGCTACAAGAACAACACAGCACAGCCACAAATTAATTTAAAAAAAGGTCTAGATTAGATATTATGAAATTTATTTTAGAAAGAGAGTGGTGAATGCTTGAAATGCATTGCGACGAGAAATAGTGGTGGCACAGTCAGTTAATGCATTCAAAAACAGTCTGGATGCACATCAATTTTTAGATCGTGAAGTAGAAGAAACTGGTTGTATACAGACTCTGTAGCTTTTTAAACCAGTATAAATAAGTTAAGTTAAGACAAAAGGAAGAGAATGAAATCTAGACTAGGTATTATGAAAACTCACATTATCACCTGACTTTGGATCAAACATGTTAGCATAGAATGTTCCACCTGCTGCCCAAACTGTTTTGTTTCGTGATATATAACAAATCCCACTGACTGTAGAGATAAAAATGTCTAGTTTGTGGATCAGTTTTCCATCAAGTGACCAAACTTTCAAGCTTTTGTCAAATGATCCAGTTAAGAGCCTGAAGAGGAAATTCAGAAACTTTTATTTTTAAATCTGAAGCCAGTCATAATTCTGTCTTAAGAATAGGTCTTTCTTAAAAAATACATCATTTGACATTGCAGTTAAATTTGAAATAATGACACTTTTTGGGGCAAATTGTTACTGTAAAACTATTGCTTGTGTACAAATAATAAAACATTTGATTCTACAAACACAAAATACAAGGTCTTCATGTATGTAATCTAACCTTGTGTTATTTCTGTCACAGAAGAAACACTTCAGATCAACATTTCATTTAAACTAAGAACTCAACTTTAAAACATAAAATAAAATTAGTAATAATTTTTTCCTGGCAGATTGCCACAGCAGAATAATAATGAAGTAATCTGTACGTAAAAATCCTGTAAAAACTTGGATCTTCTTCTTCTGCTGCGTTCGTCCTGAAAAGGAGGACATTGTGTCATAGTTTAAACTAAGGTTGCAATATTTGTGCCTTTTGGACCAACACATCCAGTTTCAGTTGGAATTTTTGGGTACTGGGTTTGTCTTTCTACTGCAATACTTATTCTCTTAGCCAGACAACATTAGTGCAGTCAGTTTTCAGAGTCACCACTTGGGAGCAGAATAGGGTCTTGATCATATCTGGTTCACTGGCCCTGATGCAAGCAGCTAGCTATGAGTCTCTGGCTGCTGTAAGCTCATTCATTGTGTGGGCGCCAAAAATACAGCATCCAGTGACTCATAGTTGGCTGCTTGTATCAGGGTTCTCTGTTGATTGTCTAATCCATGTTGCCTTGTCACCTCTTCATGAAAAAGACATTAGGAGTAAACCCTGAGGAAAAATCTGAATTTTCTGTGCTACCTTCAGTCATCTTGACTAGATCTTGCCACCGGATTAAGGCAGCAGGGGACGAGAGTGGGGCTGATGCAAAGCAAGTCTTTCCCATTTTAATCTCTTCAAGAGCAAATTACATCATCAGACAAATCTGTGAGAAAATGAAGGTTTTTCTATAGAAATATGAAAACATATATCACAGCACAAGTCTGATGCTGTCACCATCTTGGCTTGTGATGGGCAACTATTATTACTTTTATTCTGCCTACCAGTGGTGACCCTGGAAACAGGATGCACTAGTGTAATCTGGTTAACAGAATATGGGTCAAAGTGGGAAGTCAAACCTGGTCCTAAAACCAAAATGTCATGCTGAAACTGGATGTGTCAGGCTGAAAGGCGCAGATATCGCAGCCTCACTGTAAACTACAACACAAAATCACAACGTCCTTTTCATGAAAAAAGCCAAAGAAGATGAAGAAGATTCACTTTGCTGCATCTTCCACACCAAAAGCTGGATATAAGGACAAACACAATTTACAAAGGTAGTAAATTTTACCATATACTGTTGTCATTCTGTTTTGCTAACACCATACATGCTATTCCTGCATCGTGAATAATATTACTGAAACATTGAAACATAAGTATAAATGAGTTTCTTAAACATTGCATTGCTTCAGGCTGTGGGTGAATAAGAAATAGTAATTAACGCACCAGTATCTTAATAATGTACTTTTATGTGTGTGCACTAAGTGTTTCTCTAAAAAAATGTGTTATTTTCAGTATCTGAACATGAAATTAAAATAGAGAAATAAAAGTGGCAAAGATTACAATTTTCGCAAAATAAGAACAGAGTTAAAAATCAATATTTAATTGGAATAATATGAGATAGCGGACAAAAATTACACATTTACACTATAATAATGTTTAGCATTTACATAAGTGCACTACCTATAGCCAAAATATATATGTCGAAATAATGAATGCTTACTTTAAAACTGGCGTCAGGCTGTTGTTTCGAGAGTAGGAAGAGTCATAAATCACAAGACGCTGATCATATCTACAAAGAAGATACATTTTTCTTAGCGGGCAGCATATCATTGTTAGATGAGCACATGCACACACGGACATGCTTGAACGCGTGCACACACACACACACTGAGATAAAAAGAAAGAGAGAAAGAGATAGCAGTCATTATTAATTAAAACACACACAGAGGTGAAATAACAGTCATTATTAGAAGGAACATGCACATGCAGCAATCATCTTTACAAGAGAACATATACAGAAATGAAACAGCAATCATGATTAAAAGAGAACAAGCACATACAGCAATAATGATTAATAGAGAACACGAGCACACAGCAATCATGATTAAAAGTAAAAACTTACAAACAGCAATCATGATTCAAAGTGAAAACTTACAAACAGCAATCATATTACAAATAAAAACTTACAAACAGCAATTATGATTAAAAGTGAGCACTTGCAAACTTATTAAAAGTAAAAACTTACACACAGCCATAGTGATTAAAAGTGAAAACTAACAAACAGCCACCGTGATTAAAAGTGAAAACTTACAAACAGCCGTCATGAGTAAAAGTAAAAACTTACAAACACAGGAGATGGAACCAGTGTTTCATGATTTCTGTCCAGTAAAGCACTGGCGTAAACAGTTTAAGTGTGGCCGCCTAATTGTTGCTGATGCACCAAGATCTGGAAGACCTGCCTCAGAGTGCAATTATGAAAATGCAGCAAGAGAGAAGAAAATCATTGACCAGGATCAAAAAATGACAGTTGCAGAGATAAAAAGAGCAGTAAAACTTTGTAAAACAACAGTTAGTATAATTTTGCACAACAAACTGAACATGAGAAAAGTGTGTGCGCACTGTGCTCTTCATCTGCCGACACTCACATGAGAAGAAGCAAATTAGATTGAATTTGTGCCAACATTTGCTACTAAAGGCGTGTCAAAAAACATTTTTAAAACCATAATAGCAGTAAGACTTGGATTCACCATTATTATCCTGAATCATAAATTTCCTGCATGCAATGAAAAAACCTGTCAAGCCGAGAGCATAGAAATATGCAGAAACAATTATGTTGGTTGTTTTTTTTGGATACTAAAGATCTAATATTGAAACAACACCTTCCTTGTTGCAACATAATTAATAGACAGTACTATGTAGATCTCCTCACTAAACTAATAAAAACTATGACCAGAAAATTCTTCCTTTGCTTAATGGAAATGTGTCAATTCATCGTGTGCAGCAAGCGGACAAAGATTTGAATTTTCAATTTCTTCCACACAAACCATATTCTTCTGATTTGGTTCCATCATACTTTTTGCTTTTCCTAAATCATAAACAACAGTTCAAAGAAAATAATTTTGACAGTGATAAAGAAGAAGTAATTCAAGCATATGATAACTGGTTTAATTAGAAAAATAGGGTGTTATTTCCAAGGTTACACAGATATGGTACGTGTATTACTTGAGGTGATGGCTATGCTGAAAAGGAATGAAGGTGTGCAAAAGTTCAGTTCTCTATGACATGCCCTTCATGGCCAGGGTAAAGAAATGATTAGACCCTTGTAAAAGTGTGTAGACAAGCAGATAAAGGCAACAGCCTACCATGTTCCGACAACCAAAATAAATATGAAACTAAAAAAATATGCAGCATATAACTGCAGATATCAATTTAATGTGGGATTTCTCAGGAACAAGAAAATACAAAATTCAATTACAGTTATGATATCAAATAGGTATCATGTGTAACAACAACTAGAAGAAATCAAGGATACAAAAGAGCACTGACAACAGACAACATATATATGGAATAAGTTTTTGTGGAGAAATTCTAGAGATAAGAGAATGCTGATACAAGGCATAGATAACAACAGAAACTACAACAAAGATAAATGGCAACAAAATGAAGAAAATAGGTATGAACAGAAGAAAAACCAGAAATACTAGAGCCAAGGCTCATGAAAAATATACTGAAGCCAAAAAAGAAGTAGGAAAAAGCATAATATGAAATAAGATACAATATATTGATGAGTTTGCAAGAGAGGCAGATGAATCTGCAGTAACAGGAAATATGAAAGACATGTACAACAGAACAAACTAGCAGATAAATATTAGTAAGCATATAACTTCAAAGATAAGGAAGGACTTTTATTATCAACACAAATGAGCAGATGAAGAACATTTGTAAAACTACTGAATAGACCATCAGCACAATAATATTTCCTAAATTCATATATTCATTAGTTGCCCATCGCAAGCGATGATGGTGACATCAGCAGGTGGTTTTGTCTTGATGATGTAACTGAGGGCCAGTACTGATCAGGGACAATGGTTTCACTAGTTTCGCCTGGCTGCATACCATTCCATCTGCTTCCACCCTATGTTGTTTTCCTGGGTACTAATCAGGATGCTGGAATATGATTTTCCTAGATTTCTTTCATGGTATTTGCATGAGAACAGGTTGTGTAGAGAAAATGCTAGTAATGTTGACAGCAAGACAATAGTTGATTAGGTCTCAGTGGCCAATAACAGTCAATGGTGTAGACAACATAAACCAACTTCAAAGGATGATGAAAAATAACATATTAAATAAATATTACACTGAGTAATGAACACAATGGTGGATTCCAATGCATGAATTCATGTTATGACATAACATATTGTGAGAATGGGCTCGAGAAAACATGATGAAGGAACGATATTGATTTCAATAACTGCATGGCTGTTATCGATACCAGGAGGCAAAATACATATTTGATTCTATGTAAGTGGAAAACACAGCACAATGAAAAATATAGTGCACAAAACTTATCCAAATATGATCCACTATTGGTAGTTCGCAATAGATATAGCAATAGGAATCCACATCAGGTGATGGAAACAGATAGAATCATATAAACAATCAGATGAAAGCTGAAAGTAGCCTGTAGGGCGCTAGACTGGAAACTCCTAGATATTCAGTTGGTAGAAGCAGAGCTGCTAGTTAATTGCCAGAAACCAAACAAAGAAAAAAATAAATCACATCCAAATGCTAGTGAGAGACGGTAAAGCAAATGGTCAGACATCTCAGCAGAAGTAACCATGCAGACATAGACACTTCAGCAGAGATATTATATAAATTGCTTGGTATAGTTTAGAAAAAATAATAAATACAAGAAGACTTGGAAGTCAAGCTATCTAATCAAGTTGTCAAAGAAGAGAGATCTGCAACAAATTATAGAGGAACAATTAACAGTGCCTGGGATTATATTGAACCTAATAATACACAAAATATTAGACAAATTATATAGGCAAATAGTTGAGAGAAGAACAGACAAGCATTCAACAAAACAGGTCATGTGCAAATCAGATAGCTAACAGAGTAATAATTGAACAAGGTGTGGAATGCAACTCACCACTTTATATAAGATTTGTGGACTATGGAAAGGTATTTGACAGCTCAAACAGATAATCTCTTTGGAAGTTGCACAGGCACTATAGTGAAATTAAGACATTTGAAGATATGAAATATAGTTCTACAAGAAGGTCAGTATGCTGAGCCCTTGGAGATAAGAATAGGTGTGCAACAGGGAGGTCTCTTACCACCATTTCTATTTCTGCTGACTATTGACTTCTTTATGAAGACAACAACATCAACAAACAAAAATGAAATTCAACAGACTCTAATGAAACAATTTTGATGATCTGAAATTGCTGATGACTTGGCTTTTTTATCCCATAACAGTAATCAGATGCACAATAAAATACATAGGACTATACTTGACTCGAGGTGATAGAAGTTTTGACTGACAATAAACAGAGAAGAAAAAAAATAAATATTGTGAGAATAAATGCAAGTAACGACAATCAGATTGTGTTGTGGACACACTCCTACAAGATGTGGAAACAATAAATCTTGGTAGCAATATAGACAAAATAGGAGGTACAGATAAAGATGTCCAAAATAATAGTACAAAAGGTGAGAGGAACTTTCATTGCATTGAGAAACTTATGGAAATTTAAAAAAAAATTAAGTTCAGTGCAAAAATAACAACTTTCAGCTCCAATGTCTAGTCTGTTCTATTGTATGGTTCTGGAACATGGTCCTCCAGGCTGTTATGCTATGCTTGGCTTCATCTGTATGTCGCTCACCACTAAGGGGATCTCGTTGGTTCCTCACCTTGTTAGTCAGGCTGCCATGAAAACAGCCCGTTTCCAGGAAGGGCTACCGGGAAGCAGAGGTGAAGGTATTGGTCAGTATATATTGCCTGACCCAGACTAACATGTTCAATCGGTATTTTTTGCCTGACCCAGATTAACATGTTCGATTAGTATGTTTTGCATGACCCTGGCTAACATGTTCGATCAGTAAATATTGCATGACCCTCACTAACATGTTCAATCAGTATTTTCTGCCTGACCAGACGTCAGTCTTCCTTCCCTGGAACATGGAGAAAACAAACACAAAAGATAAAGACTTTCATAATGGGTGCCTGTGCAGAATAGAGGGATTTACATTGTATAAGATCACAAATGTGAAACTGGTGGAAAGAACAAGATGGTTATCAGTGGAACATGGCATGAGTAGAAGACACTGGCACTGTATAGCACACACATTAAGGACACCAGCTGAGAGCATTACAAGACAGTCTCTGTTCTGGAATAACCAACGCAAAAGAAATAAGTCTGACCAAAACACACATGGAGAAGATTCACAAACATTTAGAAAACAGGGAAGATGTGAACAAAACTGGAATGGTTAGCTTAAGGCAGGAGGACTTGGCGTTTTCATTTGATTGATCACAGGAGAACCTAATGGTTGAAAAATGTTATCCGGAAACTCTGACTTTAAAAAACTGACTTTATTTACATAATTTATAATAAGAAAGTAATCTAAGTGAAACGTCTTTACGAAATGATGTATTTCAACAAATACACTGAAAAACATGCAAAATCTTCTTCACATTTCAGGTAACACATGCTACAATCTTTATGAAAAATTTCTACACACAGACATGAATTATAATTAACAAAGAATACACATACAATTTAAAGAGACGTGTTCCATAAAAACTGAACAGATTTATGCAAAAGAAAGTCATATTCTATTTTAAGCTTATTAACTAAAAAGTTGTGCCTTTAAGAAAATAATGAATTCTATTTTAAGCTTATTAACTAAAAAGTTGTGCCTTTTAGCAAATAATGAGTATGCAGAAAGCACAGATATGTTCCTTCAGTATTGTGCAACATTCGGGTTCGCTATTTGAAACAAAAACGTTTTTAAATTCACCATAGCCACTTTTCTTATTAATTTTCTTTTCCAATTCCATCATATTGTCTTGTATTGCAGTCTATTACTGCCTACACAGATCAGGTTGTTCTCATATTTATTTCACACCTCTAATTCATTTTGTACATATAAGATTTCTCCCTCTGTAATTTTCCATTCTTTTCAAAACTCATAATTTTATTTTTGGAAAATATATGTACCCAGCTGAATATATTCTTGATTCATGGCATAATATGCATCTCACGATGTCTGTGTGCTCCTGAGAAAAATGTACATGACGGCTTTTAATATAATGGCCGCACTCCTTGTCTGAAAAATTACATAACAAAGAAACACATGTTAGAACTGTAGTAACTGTAAAAATAAAATTAAGAAATGTGAAAAAATGTAATAAAACATATGTGAAGCTATACTTTAAAAATAATAGATTAATGAGTGAATTCATTTATGAAAAAGAGAGTGTCCCTTATTGGTGATTGCCCGTGAAGATAGAAAACAATAATAATAATAGCTGTCCATCGTTGTCGATGAGGACCGCCGACATCATCCTTGTCACAGATTTCCCTGTTAGGTGTGGGTGCGCATGTGGCTGAACAGGCCAATGCGAGCACGAAAACATCTGCTACATATCGGGCACACGAGGTTTGTAGAAGGGGATGGTGTTCCCGCTGCTCGGGATTTCCGCGTCGCGCGTCTGTTCTGGGCTTTCACAACACGGTCATCTTCGCCGGCAGCTACACCCGATTTGACTGCGCTTCTCCAGTCAGATCTGTTTTGCGCAAGACATTCCCAGGTGTCGATGTCTATCTGGCAACTTTTTAGTGAGTCCTTCAGACCATCTTTAAAACGTTTCTTTGGGCGCCCTCTCTCGCGCCAACCCTCTCTCAGCTCGCCGTAGAGAAGCTTTTTTGGGAGCCGCTCGTCTGATATACGGACGAGGTGTCCGGCCCATCCTAGTCGTGCTTTTTCTAGCAGTGCATGGATGCTGGGCATGTTAGCCCTCGAGAGAACCTCGATGTCAGTAACACGATCTTGCCATCGGATGTAGAATATTCGCCTCAGGCAACCTGTGTGGAAGTGGTTTAACCTCCTTGCATGTCCAGAGTATACAGTCCAGCTTTCGCAAGCGTATAGTAGGGTTGGAATGATGGTTGCACGGTAGACTTTGAGTTTGGTCTTGACGCTGATGCCACGACGTGCCTAGACCATCGAGCACATTCTACCAAAGGCTGTGCTGGCCTTTGCTATTCTGCTTGCCACCTCATCGTCTAGGCTGACAGATCTCGACAGCGTGCTGCACAGATATGTGAATTTGTCTACGGCATTCAACGTCTGCCCGCTGACTGTAGAAAACAATAATATATCCACAAACAAACAAAACAAATGCAAAAATCTGAGCAAAAAAAGGAGTCATGCATTGCTATTATGACAGTCTGTTCATATGGCAGGCCTAGATGTCGAGGAGCAAAGAATGGGTATTGTGCATCCTACCAAGCATGCTTTGTTATGATGTTCAACTAAAATGTATTAATCATGAGTCTTGCAAACTCATTATACAATATAAAAACATGACTGAAATCATTTATTCATTAGTACATAAAGTGATTTGGTGAAAGTTTTTTTGCACAAGGACTAAATTCAACAATGGCCTCATGCCCCATATGAAGAGATAAGACAGACAGAAGAAGCATTTTAAGTTTAAATATATTATTGATTTGCAAAATGGGCGAAATAAAACAGTTTTAAATTTCACAGTAAAAATCAATAGATATATTTTGAAGTGATCAGTAGCCTGAGCTCAGAATGTATTATACTCAATATTTTATTTCTTGTCGAACATTAAGGCTGTTTAAGCATTAAGTCACCACAAAGAGGCAGACCCAACACACTGAATTGCTGTACTATACTTCCGTGCTATGATCAAGAAAATATTGTTGTACTTAGAGCAAACAGCAAAAAACATTCATAATGAAGGTGTATATATGAGTTAAAGTAAACAAGTCAATTAAATTGGAAATCTTTTAAATATAAATCTATAATTCTCTGCAGGTTCACTGAACAAGAATAGTTGCTGTGTATCATGTAGAAATCTTTTGTTCAACACATAAAATCAATTTTATTTTTTTAAAATGGATTTGATGATAAATCATAAAGTAAAATCAACAAATTTAATCAAACTCAAACCTTTATCAAGAGCATAAACTCTGACACCACCATTAACACCACATACTAGTTGATGTCGACGAGGATTAATAGCCATACAATAGATTGGCACCACCATCTGAGGAAAAATTAGTAGCCTATTAGGATTTTGTTCATATTTGTTTAGAGCTAATAAAACTGAAGATATGTAAACAGAAAGATGACACTAGAAATTAGATTATGCAGTAAACAAGATGACAGTAGTCAGCCATTCATAGCTGTTTAGTTGGTTCAGGGTCAGCAAACCAAAGCTGTCTTAGACTATATTCTGTCTCCAAGTAGTGACCCTAGAAACAGGAAAAGAAGAGGAAAAGGAGAAGAGGAAAAGAAAAATTTGCAATGCTAAAACTAGATGTGTCAGACCGATACGCACAGAGATCACACATTCACTGTAAACTACGATATAATATATAAAATATCTTTTAGATGATGAACGCAGATGAAGGAAGAAGAAGAAGAGTGGTCTTCTAGGGTCTTTGTGTATGACAAAGACAATAATAGCACCCCTGTCCCACACAGAGCATATCGTAAGAGGTGACTGACTAACTGTGTGATATGGCATAACACTGTCCATGACTAAGTGATTTGTTTAGAGCAGCTAGATGGCGCCTAACAAGCTGTGGGTATAATTTGCTCTAGTGTTTGAGTTAATTAAGATGGGCTCACACATCAATTAACCACCCTCAAGAAACTGATTGTATACAGACTGCAGAGTCTTCTAAACCAGTATAAAGACGTTAAGTTAAGAATAAAGAAATAAGATTATATATAAAACATAACTTTCTTTCAAATTTTAACTACTGAATAGCAATAAAATGTAATAGTATAAATGACCTGTTGTAATAATTCGGTCTCTCCAATAAGTTTTGCAAGATTTTTCTGTTCCTTGTGGTTTATAGTTTCTACATGATGTGTTAGCTAGCCTCATGCCCAACCCCCCCTTAGTCACCTGGCAGGTTAAAGTGTCACTATTGTCTGCTCCCAGTTTAGGCCCTGGTAATAGACTAACATTATGCATTTAAAGAATATCTTTATTTTCCCCATAAAGTAAGACATAGAAACTGACATTGACAAAATGTAATTTTTCAGGTTAGACCATGTGCAAATTTTAATTGTGAATGAAATAGGTGTGTACTCTGATAGGTTGACACAAAAATTGATCGTACATTAATAGTATCAGCAACACCTCCTGAGCTCCAGACGACAATCTGAGCATCATTTGCAGAGGAAAACATCACTTTTGCATCAATCCTAATGATTAAAAAAAACCAGTGTGAATGTTGACTTCAAGACAATGAAGTGATTTATTAAAAAGTCATAAAAACAAAGAAAACACAAGCAATGATGTTTGCAGCAAAGAGCCTTGGCAGTTCAAAATTGGGAAGATAAATGAAACATAATATCACAGATGTCTTCTTCTGTGTTCATACTTTTTGGTCATACTAGATCTGTAGTTCTGTTGCTATGACAAAGTCCGCAGTTGACTCCAGGTCCGGGTAGCAGCCCCACAACTTCTGAGTCAGCTAGGTTCCCTCTGGCCAGATTTAGCATCGCAGGTTTCTGTATGCTGGGTAGCCCTGTAGGATGTATTTGGGGGTCTGGATTTCACATATGCACTCACATGTATGTGATATCTTGAGATGATGTAGGTGGCCCAATATTCTACAGTGGCCTGTTCTCAGGTGAAAGATGGTGGTTTTTTGTTGTCTGTGGAGCAGATGGATTGGGTCAGGTCTCTTGTTCATATTTTTCTACCATTTTGTACTGATTGTGGATGAAAGTTTTTGCCTTTCATTAAGACACTGCATAGATAAGTTGCTCCCTCCTGCCATCTGCTTTGGACTGGGTATCAGCTCTCCCACTTCTCATGATTCCACAATGGGAGGACAATCACTGAAGATAACTGTTCAGATTCTTTGGATTTTGTTGAGCTCTGATCTGATTTTCCACAGCATTTGTTTATCTCTGGTGTTTTGTATTGCTTCTAGTAGTAATATGCAATCTATAAAAAATATAATCTGAGTTGGCGTTTGTTTGTCTGATCTGGTGAACATTCTTATTGCCTGTAGGAGCATCATAGACTCTGTCCTAAAATTGGAAAAGATCTTCCCAGTAAGGAAAACCTTATGAACTGTGTCCTCTGCGGATTCATATGTATACACATGAGTCCAGACCTGCATTTTCCTTCACTCCCTACCTGAGCTAAGGTTTTAAGGTGAGCAGCCTGGCAATATTTTAAAAAATTTCAGGGATCTTCATGGTGATTAAGATGTTTTTATGGCAATAGTTTGATGTCTCATAGTCAGTCAGCATTTCCATTTCTGTACATTGGTTTGAGAGAAGGTTCTCATGGCTGCGATGCAGGTCTTTTGAGTTATGTAGGAAGCTGATTCTTTTCAGTCAGTATTTGGTCAAATTTTGAAGTTTGGCTTGCATAAAATTATTTGGTAAGCATATCAGCTTCTCGCTGTGCACAAGCTTCTTCTCTTGCCTGTTGTCAAGGAAGGGTAATTTAGAGTGCTTCTCCATTGCCTGGATTTGAGTGATTCTCATCATCATCATCATCCGTCCCATAACCTAGAAGGTCCTTGAGGCCCCGTTATTGCAGTTTGTAGTACCAGCTCCCCCCATACAACAACAGTGTGTCACGGGCCGCTACACACCTGACGGAGCCCATCTCTCTCCAGGTGACAGTTCATTATAGTTGTGTCTAAATTTCAAACAACAAGGCTGACACCGTCTTCAGCTAGGGCGAAGGGCGCCAGTCTCGTGAAGTTCAGCCATGGGAACTAGACCGTGAAATATGACGCATGCTTAAACGTAGTGCTATTCATAGAGCCGATGTCCATTCCAGGATAATCGGATGGAAGAAAACACACAAAACGATCGAATTAACCAGTCCAAATGGAAAACAACAACACGTTTCTGTGAACATAAGTGTAAGTCACCGACTAGTGTGAATTCCCGGGAAATCCATGGTCTGGCGGCATCTTTAAAGAATTAAAACAGAAGAGCTATGTAGACCCGCAGCCAGTTATGTCGCCATCTTTGCTGCTCATCCCCTCTGTAATTAGTCTGAAGCCTGCATTTTGGACTATTGTTAAGTGTTTTGTGTTTGTTTTGTTTGGATGCAGTCGCCCAGACTGACATGCCATATTCCAATACTGACCTAACTGTGTCTGTGTAGACATTTTTTAGGATGTAACTGTTAGTGAGTGGGCGAGATGATTCCTCCTTGTGGCACACCTTGCTGGAGGTTGACATAGTGGCTAAGTTTTTAATTGAGTCACTTTTGCCACACAATGATGGAGGAAGTCTCATATCCAGCTAAACATTCTCCCTTTGATTCTATTTTTTTGCAGCTTGAAGAGAAGTTCTTCTTTCCACACCGCGTCCAAGATCTAGTTAGGTCAACAAAGACAACCGGTACTTTATTTTTCTCGTTGAAAGTATCTACTTCCTGGGCTAGATATACTAGCAAATCTTTGGTAATTGTTTTTTTTGGGTATAAGTAGATGAGTTGTCCAGCAAGCAGTTTTCACCAGATGTGTTAGCAGTCTCGTATTGACCATTCCCTCCATAACCTTGACCCAACAGCTCAGTAAAATGATTGGTCGGTAGCTTGATTTTCTGGTTTTTGTGCTGCTGTTTCTTCCTGATGGGAGTGATTATTGCCTCTCGCCATTTGTTGGAAAATATTAAAGTATTCCATGATTGGTTAAATATTAGTAGGAACTTGCATCTGGATGTGGGTCCCAGAAGTTGGATCATGTCATTTATGATGCCATCTTTTCTTTGGGCTTCCTTAGTTTTTAATTTACTTATTGAGACATTTTAGTTCACTCATTGTGAAGAATGACTTCATGCATGGGTCTGGGTTTTGGTGCTTCAGCTTATTTTAAATTTCTGTTTGGACTGCTTGACCTAGTGCTTGTGAGAGTATTCTAGTGCTTTTTTCATTGCAGTAGTCTGCCAGGATGTTTGCAGCCATCTTCCTTAAGTAGTGTTTTCCATTTTCATTTCTTACAATCGTGCAAGATCTTGTTTTTGTTTCTATGTTAAGAATTTTCGACTGTGTAGTTCATCTCCGTGGTTTAACGTGCTTCACTTAAGTTTTTCCAAGGTGTTGCTCCAGTAAAGTTTGTAGTCTTGTCATTTGCTATGTGGGATTGATGTCTTTGCAGCTTGAATAATGGCATCACCAACGTTGTCAATATTTTTGTTTATGTTGTTTGTTTTGACAAAGCTGATCAGCCGTTTCTTTAAAAAGGGGTCATGTTATGTTGTTTCTTTTTTCCCATTTCAGCGACTGGCACATGGTCACTTTCTTCCAGTTGGCTGTTCACTATTCTTGTAGTGAGATGGTTGCCATGGTGAGATTTGGTGTGCTCATGTTTTTCCAAGCTATGGAGTAGCAGGTTAACTTGTCATCTGGCTGGCTCATGGAGATGAGTTTGTTGTACAAAAACTAAATCAGAGCATGAGTTGGTTCAGCATCTCTGTTGTGTTTCTCTGTCTCTGATTATGAGCATTTGTAATAAGCTAGATACATATTTAAAGATTTCATTAACCTTGTTTTCCTTAAAACAAGCTGAAAGTCTTTAATTTTGTAAGCAATTTCTTCAGCATAAACACTTCAAATTTGTTGTCCTGAACTAAACACATTTCGCTACTGGAAAATACACAAGCAATTTCAGAGCGGAGGCAGAGGCACTGAGGGTGGCAGTGGAAGAAATGCTGACAGATAAAAGGAATGAAAGCCACGTAGTCCTGCTTACAGATGCTCTGGCCGTAGTCACAGCACTAAAAAGCCAGAAAAATACTGAACTTAATGATTTAAGAGCAGTACTCTGTCAACTATGCCAGCAGGCCGCACCAAAAAGGGTAGTGGTGCAGTGGGTTCCATCTCACTGCAACATCCAAGGCAACGAGGAGGCAGACAGACTGGCAAAAGAAGGTGCAAAACTTCCACAACCAGATACTAGTATGACATACGAAGAGTCAAAATGGCTTATTAGAGCTAGATACATGACCAAATGGGAAACCGAACATACTGGCTACACCAAAATCGATGCCTATTACCAGTTGAACAGAAGAGAGCAGGACGTGGTCTTCAGACTTCGCACTGGCCACAATAGACTGAGGTACTACCTATTCAACAAATTGAAGATAGGTGGCACCGACGAATGCCCGTGTGGTACCGGGAAAATGACCGCTGAGCATTTGCTGCAAAACTGCCCGACATACGAAGATCAGAGAGAGCAGATGTGACCATCACCAGTGGCAACACTAGACAAGCTCTATGGCAGTGTCGACAGCCTCAGGATGATGCTGCTTTTTTCAAAAAAATAATGGTGACTGTCTGACTGCGTACGATGAAGAAGAAGAAGAAGTAAGCAATTTCTTCAGCATAAACCCTACAAATTTGTTGTCCTGAACTAAACACATTATATAAAGAAAAAAACTGTGCTTACCAAAATAAGAAGTCAGTAACCCAGCCTTTGTGCTCATAGAATATTTGTACAAGTTTTCCACTTTCTGCTTCCCATGATTTGACAATGCCATCTATGAATATGATTTATTGAATTGGTTGTTAAATAATTAGTTTGCCTTAGCAGTACAACTTCATTCCAATCTATAGATACCAGACATAACTTAACTTAACTTCTTTATACCAGTTTAGAAGGCTCTGCAGAGTCTGTATACAACCAGTTTCTTCTACTCAACTTGATCTAAAAATAACTAAGTGCATTAAATCTATTTGGATGGGAATTAACTAACCATGCCTCCACTTTATCCAGCGACATTGCATTCAAATCATTTATTACAATTGCAGGAATGTTTTCTATCAGTCCTGGAAAACAATGTTTTCACATATGAGATGTAGATATGTATTATTTGTTTTTCATTTAAAGGATCTTTTCTCTGCTTTGTTTTTATCGATACTACTCTTTTATTCTCTGGTACATTGGGAGGTCTATCAGCCTTCTTAATTTCTTACCTTGTTATCCTCTATATGTTGCAGGTATGTAATAATTGATAGTTCTTCAATATGTGTGGTCCTCATGCTCTCTGCTATGATTTTGAACTTGATTTGGCTGCAGTTGCCCATGCCGCTATGTCATTTTCTGACAATTTTCTTTTTCCTATTGCAGTTTAAAACTGCCAAAAGCTTCATTTTTGCTTCTGTGCCCAGACATATTAACATTTTATTTGTGATTCCATCTTGTCCTGGTGAATTGTTTTCTTTAGTGATATCCTTGCCCCTAAAATTGTATCCATTGTTAAATTAGCCATCATGTGTTCTTTTGCTACAATATGTATGTTGTTATTGGTCTTTTGTTCAACAATGATGATTTTGTCATGAATCTGCACTAGCATAGTGTTTCTTAACCATATTGTTTGATTGTAATTTGACTAGTGTAAGATCTTTCATTGTTCACTCCTCTAACTTGTTTCCAAAGTTTGTTTCATCTGCTAAATAGGTTGAGAGATACAGTTCTTTTTTTTTCCAGCAATCTCTTGTTGTCTGATTTATTGCTCTTTTGTATTTTTCAGCGATTACTTGCTAGGGTTCACTCTCTGCCTAGTTTTCGGCATCTGTAATTATTCACTCCAGTAGGGTTTGTAATTCTGTCTTGCCCATCTGGTAAAGGTCTCAGCCACTGTTAGCTTTAATAGGGCTTACAACCATTGTTTTAATATTGGTATTTCATGTATTGATGGTCTCATGAAGTCTGATTGAGAGTATGGCAAATCTGTCGCAGTTAGCTCTTTTGTAGTTCCAATGGTTATTGTATATGGAGAACTTATTACATATTTTTTGCCAACTTTATAGGCACGTGGTCATTGCCTATTAGTTGACAGAGATTTCCTTAACAATTTTATGGTGGATATTTAGTGTGAATAAAGAAAGCTAGATATGGAATAGATGTTGTATGTCATCTTCTGAAGTAGAAACATGGTTCATCATCTGATCTATTTATTAGGTAGAGATTTGTATATATCTCTATGTCCCCTACAATCTATGTCTGAATATTCCATTTAAAAAAATGGCTATTGAGGTCTTTAACGATTATGCATTTGAAGCTCTTTATTTAAATACTAGACAGTGATAATCTTTTGTTGGTGGATCATACAGGTTATAAATGGATGTTGGTTTGCTTTACCGTAATGTCAACTCCTAGCCTTGATAATTCAATCTACCAAACAACATCTATTAATCTTTTGTTGCTATCCTCCAACTTTTAGCATTGTTTACCTCTGGCTCACTTGCTCTATACCTTTCCGTCTAGTATTGTTCTCAGCAAGGTGTTATCAAGGTTGCATTATGGCATGTGATGATGTTGGTGGTCCACATCGACGACGATGGACAAATTTTAATTATTATTATTACCCTATTTTCACTTGAAGAACATAGCAATACACCCAAGTATTTAGGCATTGTAATGGACTGCACATTATTGTACAAGGCATACTGCAATGCGGTAAAACAAAAAGTCAGTGCAAGAAATAATATAATTCGCAAGCTGACGTACACTTCATGGGAAGAATCCCTAACGGTGCTCCGCAATCAACCCTTGCACTGTGTCTCTCAGCAGCAGAGTATGCAGCACCAGTATGGAATGCATCTACACACATGTAACAGGTTGATGTGGTAGTAAATGAGACATACCACAGAATTGTAACAGGATGCCTTAAACCGACACCAACGGAAAAAGTCTCGACAATCGCTGATATCGCACCTCCAGATATTAGAGGACATGTCGCATCTGAAGTTGAGAGTCAAAAGCAGTCATGTGACTGCAGACATCTTTTTTTTAAGAAAAAACACCAGAAAGAATATGACTGAAATAAAGGAAAAGTTTTCTGTGGACTGTAAAGCCCTCGGAACAGAGAACCAAGAGAAACCGCATAAATAAAGAACAGGTGTGTCCACATGTGTGTCTAACCTGAAAAAGTGAAAATTTGCAGACGATGAGTATTGCGAATGTGGGAGCCGTCCAGGACCCTTGAACACCTGATTTACATGTCCTACGATGCAGGAATCCTGTGCAGTGGAGGACCTGATGGTGGCAAATGAAATAGTACTGGCAGTGGCTGGTTTTTGGACTATGTGAGGATGCCGGACATGGAAAGTAAGTAAGTAAGACTATTACTTATTATTATTATATAATAGCCTAGGGCTAGGCTATACCTAAAACTTAATGTCTTTATACTGGTTTAGAAGACTATGCAGAGTCTGTATTCTTCTTCGAATGCTGGATACAGCGATATACGTTGCACTTGTTTCGTTAAGCCTGTGGCCCAGTGCATCCGATTTCAACAGGTGTTTCTGTAGGGATGCTCTCCTTAGCCTTTGGCTGTCCCCAGCCTATCTGCAAGGCACCAGTTGTTTTTGATCAGAGTTGTCTCTCCTAGGGAAGTTGTCTTGCAGGACTATCGAGTCTTCCCCACTCGTGACTATAGGGTGTGGCAATGGTATGGTATGATGGACTTTGTACTAGTTTGTACTATCCCAGAAGAGAGGCAGTCCAGTGTGTCTGTGTCCCAGGATTGTCACGTCCTGCCAGAAACGTAGCATGTGCATGTGAGTGAGGTATCTCTTTGCTCCCTTTATTTTCTCGGCTCATCTGCAGTGATGGCACGCCTAGCAATCCCCGCCACCTGGGAGGTTGTCACAATAGGGTAGAGGTGCAATGTCCGCTGGACTGCATCTCTTCTGCATCCATTGGGATGACTGATAGCAGACAGAGGTAAAGAGCGAGGCAGGAGTGCCTTTAACCAGGGGACAAGCCTGGCCATGGCACTGAGATGTTTTTCGCCTGGTTTGCAGACATATCTCATGATCAAGGGTTGAGTCTCAACAGTTCGCAGTGAGGTGGCTGCTCTACTGCTTACGACACCCCGACCGAGAACTAAGTCTTCTACTAGTGGTTTCACGCTTCATCGTCGTATGGGGTGAATATCGAGCAGCTTCCCGCCCGCTTTGATCAGCGGACGGCATATACCTCTTTCTGCGGCTTGACCGGGTCAGGATGAGACGCGAGCCCCAGGTCCCAACCATATCGTAGCCTCCCAACGCAGTGGTGCTGAGATTTTGGGCGGGATTCCGACTTAGAGGCGTTCGGCCGTAATCCATCACATGGTAGCCTCGCGCCATTGGCTTATCTGCCTAGCACGTGGACCAAATGTCTGCGACTCTCCTCGAATTGAGCAGGATTGCTGTAGCAACGCCCTGTCACCTGTCATTTGTAGGGTGAAACTGACCTGTCTTCCAAGGATCTAATACCAGCACCCGTTCACTATTAGACCTAACGAATAAATTGAGGGCTTTTTAGTCAGTCAATGACCAAGTGTCTGAAAACTGCGGTTCCTCTAGGGTTAAGCAGGATTACTGTAGCAACTCTCTTTCATTAAGAGGGCAAGCTGACCTGTCTTCCGTGGGTCTAATTCCAGCACACGTTCCTTATTAGACCCAACGAAAATGCTCTTAATCTGTCAGTCATTTTACAGGAGTCTGTATACAACCAGTTTCATTTACATTTCCTTGCTCTAAAAGCTATGCGATGTAATTTATTCTTAAATGCATTAATTGTCCCTGCCTCCACTACCTCCTGTGGCAATGCATTCCAAGCATTCACCAATCTAAAAAAATATTTCCTAATATCTAATCTGGACCTCTCTTTAGTTAATTTGTAGCTATGCCCTCTTGTTCTTGTTGGTGGTTGTATTTTGAAAAACTTGTTATAGTCTAATTTATCAGTTCCTCTGATCATCTTATAAATCTGTATTAAGTCACCTCAAATTCTTCTCTATTCTAGACACTGTAGGCCGGTTTTTCAGAGTTTTTCCTCATAACTGTAATTCTGAAATCCCACAATCAGCTTTGTCGCTCTTTTCTGTATTCTTTCCATCATGTTTATATCCCCTCTATGATAAGGACTCCACACCTTTACACAGTACTCCAATCTAGGTTTAACTAATGCTTTATACAGTTTGACAATCACTTCCTTGCTCCTATGTTTAATATTTCTTTTTATCATATCTAACATTGCATTTGCCTTTTTCACTGCTATCTGAACTTGCTGACTCACCTTACCTGTATTATCTATTATAACCCCTAGGTCCCTTTCCTTATCTATCTTTCTAATATTGTTCTCTCTCTTTATGTTCCATATTGGATCTATCCATGTGGATGACTGTACATTTATCTACATTAAACTCCATTTGCCAGATTACAGACCATTCTCGAATTTGATCTAAATCCGACTTCAGTACATCCACTTACGCTTTATATGAGACACTACTGCATAGTTTTGTGTCATCAGCAAATTTTGCAATCATGGATCCAATATCAATGTGCAAATCGTTTAAATATATCAAGAACAAAATTGGTCCCAAAACTGAGCCCTGTGGCATTCCATATTTCACTTCACACCACTCAGAGTACTCCTTATTTATGCCCACCCTCTGCCTTCTTCCCGTTAACCAATTTTCAATCCATTTGGCAACTTTCCCACCTATTCCATGTGATTTTAACTTTCGAAATAATCTTTTATGAGGTACTCTATCAAAGGCCTTTGCAAAATCTAGATAAATAACGTGATAATATGAATACCTACCCTTCCTACACTCTTCTCTACACTACACTGGTCACTAACAGTTCAGTAACACTAACACTACTAACACTGACTACTAACACTAACACTAACAGTCTACATTTTTTACCTTGGTATCCCAAAACGATCTCTCGCCTGATTGGATTATAGCCAATAGCAGTAATTGACCGTGTGTGTGTGTCACGTACAGAATACTGCTTTTGCATTGCCATAGCTAAGAATATGTTTGCTCCTTTACTTGAATATTGTTGGCTGAAGACTTTAAGTTGTAGTGATTTCCCAAACTTTTTCAGCCATTATTGTATTTCTTAGCAACGGAAATGAAATTTGATTTTACCACGGCGTATTAAAAAGATAACCATTACAATGTTAGCAAACAAAATACAAAACTGGAATACTTAAGTTTTATTAGAGTCTGTTCCGCTTAAGATACGTACGTAATCCTTTTTAAATTAAAGAAACTACACCTGTTTTACAACATGCATATTCAACATTTTAACAGAATTTATTTCTTAATGTTTATTTTACACTGATAGTTACAGTGACGATCGCGTGCAACAACCATATTCATAATCACTATCAATCAGCAAAGACGTGTAGTGTTACTACTGTTACGTGTAATGTACAGTATGATATGAGGGTATTGATTTGTAGACCAATTTAAAAAGCAAGCTCAGTGCATGATGGACTAAATACCAGACAAGGGAAAAAAGAGGATACAAAATACTAGAAAGATTTAAACCCAATCTATCCAGTTTACGACCTCATCTAGTTTGGAAATATACATCTTTGTCTTTGTGAAAACGGCCAACTGAACTCTCCCAAAATAATAAATAATGTGCTAATTATAATATTACCATGATAAGATTTCAAGTTGTTTTTTCATTTATATAATTTGATCGGATAACTATTGATGTAAGATTAGATTAATCTGGGCTTAATATAGCATACGTTGAAGTATGAAGCTAACTTATCAGACAGGATGAAAGTTAACATCTTATATCTCATTGAAACTAAAAGTAATTAGTAATTGAATATATATGCAATAATAAAGTTGCCGCCCCCTGGTTTCCGGGAAGAAACAACTTTTGAGAAAATGTTTTTTCTATTTAGAGCAGGAAGAAAATCCTCCCACGGGCCTAATGTGGTTATAATTAAAGAGTGACAACTATTTAATGACTTATCTTTAATTAAGAACTATAAAAAAAATGGTAATTTTCGACAATGGACACCCGTATCCCCGTATGTGTTCACTGGGTATTGTACACCAAGTTGGCCAACCAAACACGGCCATGATGATATGTAGTATTGAAAAATATTCTTTCTGTTAACGATTATTTCTGTGCACTTTGCATAATTTACTTTCTTTAGCAAATCATAAATACAGGTAACACCTGGTTTGAGATAATTAAAAAAAATAATTTGTCACTAGTTGTGTTCAGTCTTCATAAACATTGGCTACACGTTTTTTTTTTTACTTTCTGTGAAAGATCAGCAAGTAAAATACGAATTTGAAATGTTCAGTACCATTTATTTATACATCTCTGTTTCAGTAATGTTAAAAACTATTTTAACTATGCTAAAACCACGTTTTTTACACCAGTTGTTTCAGAATTATATTTTTTAGATTAGGGTACCATAACAACAATACACAATAACATATTTTATAATAATTGTCTTATTTTAAATATTAAATACATTTTTCTCATACGAATGTGCAGGATTGCTAGGGCTATTAAATAAAACACTTCAGGTCTACTGCAGACACCGCCGTTTCTTTGTTTGTCAGACTTTTTTATAATATGGTTTGAGCCACTATTTGATGTAGAAAAATGAACAATCATCCATATGGAAATGTCCAATAAGGATTATAATTATATGATGGGAGACAATATTATGACAATAAAAAAGGAGAGACCTGGTGCTATAACAGATCATACAGGTAAGGTGTGGGAGCAAGTCCAGGTGGCACTGAAAAAGACTAATGCAATGCTGGGTATGATTAAAAGAAATATTACACATAATATCAAGGAAGTGATAGTCAAACTATATAAATCATTAGTGAGACCTCGTGCACAGCTATCAAACTATCGCGCTGATCAGCCACGCTAGCAAGATACTCTTGCGAATCCTATTAAGAAGGATAGAGAAAAGGTTTGAATCTGAAATTCACGTAGTCCAGGCAGGTTTTAGGAAAGACAGAGGGACCCGGGACCACATATTAAATTTAAGGAATATCTACGAAAAATGTAGAGAGTGTAATGTAGAACTGTACACATATTTCATTGATTACACCAAGGCCTTCGACACGGTAAAACATCAAAATCTGTGGAGAATCATGAAGGAAATGGGGTTTCCCTTGCATATAGTCATTGAAACATTATATCAAGATCAACAAGCCGCTGTCCCCAGTATCTGGGCAAACATCAGATTGGTTTGCAGTACAAAAGGAAGTCCGACAGGGATGTATCCTCTCACCTTATCTGTACTACATATATGCAGAATGTATAATGAGAAATGTTTTAGAAGTTTCGACCCATTTACGATTGGGGGGTACGAGATTCCAGAGTTATGATACGCAGATGACACAGTGATACTATCAAGAAGTGCAGAAGGGCTAGAGCAGCTACTTTCAGCCAATAATGGACATAGTAAAGATCAAAACCTGTTCATAAATATAAATAAAACAAAGATAATGACCATCGACAAAACAAAATGTCAGCATAAATTTACAGTGGGTGGTGAGGAAATAGATCAGGTCACACATTTTGAATATCTGGGCTCCAGAATCGACAAAAACGGTGACTGCTTGAAAGAAATCAGAAGAAGACTAGCTATGGCAATGCAGAGACTGAACAGCCTGATGAAATTATGGCAGAGCACCAACAAAATGATAAAAGTAAAAGTCTTGAGAGCCTGTGTTTTTCCTGTGGCAGCTTATGGCTGTGAATCATGGACGATTACCAAAACTTCTAGACAAAGAATCAAATTCTTCGAGTCAAAATGTTACAGACAGATCCTCAAAATACCCTGGACAGAGAAAAAAAACAAATGTAGACATTCGGCAAGAGTTGAGCAAAGAGGAGAACTGGTTTATCAATTACAGTTTGGCTAGAAAATGCAAATACTTTGGTCACATCAAGAGACACAACGGTCTCAAGAGAACGGTGATGGAAGGTATGGTGCCAGGCAAAAGAGGAAGGGGTAGACCAAGAAGACGATGGCACCAAGATATCCAGGAATGCCTGGGTATGACTGTGGCGGAAGCTGGAGTTTTGGCAAAAGAACGAATTTCTTTCAGACAGACTGTGATGGGAGCGACGTTCTACAAAGGACATGCTACATGATGAGTGAGACCTAAATAGGAGTACTGTGTTCAGGTGCAGAGTTCTTATCATAGAGTGGATATAGACATGCTAGAAAGGATACAAAGAAGAGCTACAAAAATGATTCCAGAATTATAGTTTTGAGGAAAGACTCAGACAAACTGGTCTACTGTGTCTAGAACAGAGATGAATTCGAGGGGATAATTTTATAAATTAATTAATGAAAAAGATAAATGAGATTATACTACGTTTTATAAAGTGTAACCAGCTACACAAACAAGAGAGCACAGGTTCAAATTGTTTAAAGACAGGTCCAGATTAGATATTAGGAATTATTTTTTAATCAGTGAGTGGTGAATGCTTAGAATGCATTGCCACCGGAGGCAGGGTCAGTTAATGCATTAAAAGATAGATTGGATGCAGTTATTTTTAGTATCAGTGTAGTGAAATAAATTGTTTGTATACAGACTCTATAAAGCCTTCTAAACCAGTAGAATGAAGTTAAGTATTAAATTGATTACTTACAAGATTTTTGTGTGTGATTCTAAGTGGAATTGGCAGGAAATCTACAGCAATAACTTGTGAAAGTTAATTTATCAACTATCTTTTAATACCAAGCAGGCTCTGCATTTTTGTGTTTGCTGACCTGAACATTGCAAACAATTTGAATTTTTATGCATTGAGCTGTACCACTTCGAACATTCTAAAGAACATTTTTTTCCTCTACATTCTCGTTTCTTGTCTGTCTACTAAATGTGTCATATGTAAAGCCACATTGGTCCACTCTGCCGCACACACTGATGCATTGATTGTAGACAGATCATCAGTGGTTTTATTTTTGTTTGACTGTAGCGATTAGTGATTTTTTTGGTCTCCTCTGTGGTGCTGCTTAAAACAAGAATATACATCTTCTTAGCTTATTTGTCCCTAAACAGTACACACACAAAATGTAGTTTTTTTTCTCTAAATACCACTTCATTTCTAGATGCTCAAGCTGTGGGGTTTTGAGCTATTTAGGAAACTATCATCTATTCATGTTAGCGTACTTGTGAAGTACTGACTTTTGCCATTTAAGTACTGAAGCAGTGGCATACTTGTGTAGTAGCACAGAACTTACTAAGTTTTGCAGGTGAAACTGAAAACCAATTTTCATACACAGGCCTCCTAGCAGGTGTTTCTAGCTTGCAAGACATAGACATTCAACATAATCATTGGTTGAAGCAGTAAGCTCTTAAGTCACTTGAGTTGTGAACATATCATTGAAACAAAAATATGCTGAGAAATCATAAGGTATAATCTCTGAATTCACACCCGCTATCCTGCTTGATAGAGGGACGAAGCAGAAAAGCATTTTCAGTTTAGTCAGTATTAACTTCATTCCAGTTTACTATCCTCCTCATCAAATAGCATGTCCTTTGCAGAACGTCGCTATTACAACAGCCAATCTGTAAGACTCTCGATCTCTAGCCAGAACTCCCACCTCTGTCGCTGTCATCTTCAGGACCTCCCTGATATCTTGTGTCCATCTTCTCCTCGGTCTGCCTCTGACCCGCTATGGCATTTGATGTGGCCAAAATATTTTAGCTTTCTGGATAAGATATTGTTTACTAACCAATTTTCCTCGATATCCAGTGCTTTTTGGATATCTGCATTTTTTCTTTTCGCTATCCATGGTATTGTGAGCACCGTTCTGTAGCATTTTAGTTCAAAAGATTCAATCCTGTTTCTTAAGTATTTGTTTGGTAGTTCACGTTCCACATCCATGTACCAGTTTACTTCATTGGGTAAATGATTACTATTTACTTTAGATAATATTGCCTCTCTTAGTTCTACACTGTCAAGCACTGATCTAGATCTATCATCTCTATTCTTGGGAGCTTTTTCTTTACCTTTCTGCTTTTTCAAAATACTGGATATCCTAGTACTTGGTATTACAACTAGAGCTAGCTAATGGACATGCCCACTCTTTAATGATGTCAATATCCACATTGCTGTTTTCAGAGTCATTATCACTACTAACCCTGTAATAAGAATCTGAATTATTCTCTTTGTTGCTTCACTGGTTATCTTCAATCCATGGATAGGGGACGGAGAGGGCTAATGGTTAAGTGACACTGCTCGCAACCCGAAGGTGCTGAGTTTACTCCCCATCACAGCTCCAGCTGTTACCCCAGGGAAGCAAACCCTTAGAAAATGCAGGAGAAAACAGACAGAACTTTGCATAAAATGCATGCCGAAGTAGGATCCATTGAGCTAACAGGCACACAATAAAAACATAGTGCAACACACACACACACACACAATTATCTATGAATAGATATGCTGTGATGTTTGTTCTGCTAATAATCTTTACTTGTGATCACTGGAAGCTATTTTTATCTAAAAGATTTTGGTGGAGCTAATCAGTTGATCAACTAATTTCTTAAATTCAAACTTCTTTGTATGAGAAGAAGTGCAAATCTCTCTTAAATTTAATATTTCATCCACATAAAGTGGCATTAGAAATGTTGGATTCAATTAATCTTCGAAGATTGTTCTATAAATTTTGATAAAAATCGTTACAGCAACAAGCCACTTTAAGGGACTAGTCGAATAATAAGTGTTAATAAAGCATCTATAATAGTAAATAGCTATAAAATAAACATTTTGATATAAAGTTATAAAATCTATGTGCTGTACGTCTACTTTTTTTCATATTGATGAGTTAACTGGAGTTTAAGATTTGAGTGTGTATAGTGTGAGGTGTTGTAATACATTTTGGGTTGTTGGTGGTCATGAGTGTTAAACTTCCCTCCTGCTTTTGATACAGATAGTTGGTGAGTGTACCAGTATGAATCATTCAAAGTTTCTTATAATGATGTCTTATTTGCATTTGCCTTTTTTTGGTATTGTTGATATATCTGTTTTAGTAGCTGCATTAAAAAAATGTAGTTTATCTTAAATTGTAAACTTCATTCACCAATGTTTGTGATTTTATTTATTTGTGCTGTTTCAATACTTATGTTTTAGGAGCAATGGGCGAACGAACACTTCAGTTTGTCAAAGCTTTAGAAAACTCAGACCAAAAACTTCTAGCAGACCTACTAACATTTTCAGATAATCAGGCGTTATCTGAGATTAAAGACACATTGGATTCCAATAACTGGATTCTGCCTCGTGTATGTGAACTGGGTTTTCTTGATGTTCTTCAGAGTATTTATGACCTTCAGTTGGTGGACATAAATGCAGAACATAAAGGAGTAAGTCTGATTAATTTAGTGCATTTGTCTGTGATAGTGCTATTTAGTTAGCAGTTTACTGCATACATGGGTAACTGCTAGAAAGAATCAGACATACTATGGGGTAGAGGAAGGTGAGAAGAAGACTGGTGTTGAATACATTAAGACAACCAGCTGATAGCATTACAAGGCATTCTCTGCTATGAAATCTCCAGGGTAGGATATATAATATAAGGAAGGCCAAAACACACAATGAGAAGAGAATTTGAGATAAATATAAAAGGGATAAAGAATATGCTGAGACTGCTGGATTGAATGGTACAGGACAGGACGACATGGCATACATTTGTTGTAGACCTGTGCTTTACAGGGAGTTAAAAAGTTGTAACCCTTAGTTTGCTCATTTCTAGTATTATACCATCCTATTCAGCTGCATGGTCATCATAATGCGATTGAAGGGAGTCGCAAAGAAGGATGTGACCAGGCTAAAGTTTGACCTGGACAAACTAATGGACTCAAAAATCACAGAAGTGTTCCAAGCAAGGGTGGGAGGGAGATTTGTGCCACTGTTGGCTTTCAGAGAGGGACTGGATACAGATACAGTTACAGAGTCTCTTAACACAGTTCTCATAGATACTGCAACAGAGATCCTGGAATGCCACCAAAAAAAAAAAGAAGCCATGGGTGACCAAAGACATTTTAGACCTTTGTGATAAAAGAAGGTCACTGAAAAAACACAATCACCCACCGGAGGAGGTCGGCAGTTATAAAGAGGTCAAGAAAGCCATACAACAAAAGATGAGAGAGGTGAAAGAAGCGTGGATATGTGAGCAATGCGCAAACATCGAAAAGAGACTAAACAGAAATGATGCTAAAGGAGCATACAAGGTGGTCAAAGAACTGGTAACACCAAGACAAAGCAGGAACCTTATGATTAATGATAAAAATGGCAAGTGTCTCTTTGAGGGAAATGACGTACTGGCAAGATGGACAGAGTACTGCTCCGAGCTATATAACTATAAAGGGTGAAACAAACCTGAGAAAACATTCCTCCCAACACCAACAAATATAGAGGATAACCAACTGATAACGAAGGAAGAGGTAATTGCAGCAGTAAAGACATTGAGAAGAGGAAAAGCGGTCGGCATGGACAATATACCAGCAGAGCTCTTACAAGCAGGTGGAGAGGTAGTGGTGGAAGGCCTGACATACATCTGTAACAAAATATGGGCGACAGGAAACTGGCCGGACTTATGGACGAAATCAATAGCTATACCGTTACATAAGTCTGGAAACCTAAAGCTGTGCCAAAATTACAGAACAATAAGCCTCATTAGCCACCCTAGCAAGGTCATGCTTAGATTAATCCTCGACCGATTGAAACCCCAAGCAGAGAACATTATTGCAGAGGAGCAAGCAGGGTTCAGACAGGGAAGAAGCACTACAGAACAGATATTTAATTTAAGGCTGCTAAGCGAGAAATATCTAGAACAGCAGCAAACACTGTATCATGTGTTAATGGATTTTAAGAAGGCGTTTGATAGGGTATGGCATAAAGCGCTTTGGGCAACCATGAGGATGTATAATATCAACTGAAATATTATAACGGTCCTTGAACACCTGTATAACAAGGCGTCTAGCGCAGTTCTTGTGAATGGGAGGCGAGGAGACTGGTTTCGCACATCAGTTGGTGTGAGACAGGGGTGTACACTCTCTCCAACTCTTTTCAATATATTCCTTGAAGGAATTATGAGTGAGGCACTTAGAGGTGACGTTGATACTGTCAAGATAGGGGGCTGAACGATTACCAACCTTTGTTTTGCAGATGATATCGACGGGTTGGCAGGTTCAGAAGCAGAACTCCAGGAATGGGTCAGAAGGCTCGATGAAACAGCTCTTGACTATGGTATGAAGATAAACGCTGGAAAGACAAAATTAATGACCAACAAAGCTACGGGCGTCAACAGCAAGATAAAAGCTAACGGTCAGGAACTCGAAGTGGTTGACCGTTTTAAATATCTTGGGTCGATTGTCAGTGATGAAAGATCAAAATGTGAAGTGTTGGCCAGAATAGCAGAGACAATAGCGGCGCTTGCACGGCTTAACAAAATCTGGCAAGATAAACGGTTAGCACTACGCACGAAAATCAGATTAATGCGTACACTAGTCCTGTCAATATTCCTCTTTGCATGTGAGACATGGACAGTTACAGCTGACCTTCAACCTTGGAGATGAGATGTTTCCGAAAACTTTTAAACGTCACGTACAAAGATCGAGTTACAAACGAGGAAATACGAGATGGAATTACAACAGCATTAGGGCCTTTCGAAGATCTCTTGGCAACTGTCAAAAGAAGGAAACTCACTTGGTACGGTCACATATCGAGATCAAATGGTCTTGCAAACACAATCCTCCACGGGAAGGTGCATGGCAGACGACGAAGAGGCTGGCCCAAAAAGAGATGGCAGGACAACATTAAAGAATGGACCAGTCTCCGACCAGAAGAGTCACAGGCAGCGGCATTTGACAAAGAGGGATGGCGTGGAGTTGTGAGGATGTCTTCATGTGTGCCCCAACGACCTCACCGGTTACAGGATGACCTGACCTGACTTGATTCAGCTGCTTTGCCAATCTTAATTTTCTCCAGTGCTACCTTCAGCTCCTCTATCAAGATGCTGTTTTCTCCATTATTGATTTCCTCCTCTCTATTAGAGCCTATCATATCTGGAACTGTATCATTCTCCACACCAAGGAGCTCTGTGAAATAGTCTTTCCATCCATCTATTATCTCCATCGGGTTGGTGAGCAAAGCACCTTGTTTATCTTTTGCTAATTTCAGAGGGCACTCTTTTTCATTGCTCATGTTCTTTAGGGTTTTGTAGAATGGCTTCTGGTTTTCTCTATTCTCTATTTTCCAACCTTTCTCCAATGTTCTCCCAGGATTATTTTGTTGCTGTTAGCACTTTGTTCTTGGCTTCCGTTCTGATTGTTTCAAATTCCTTGTATTTCTCAGTTTTTCCTGCTGTATTCTTTGCTTCCAAGTTTTGTTTTCAAGACTTCTTCTGCCCACCATGGTGTCCTCTTTATATATCCTTGTCTGTGATTTCATCACATGCTTCTGCTGTAGCTGCCTTGAGGATGGTCTTGAATTTTAATCAGTTTCTAGATCTTGAAGTACTTCCTCTGCACTTCCCACTGCTGTCGATATAAGCTCCTGGTATCTGGTCCTAACTTCTGGCTCTCTAGCTTGTAAGACTTTATTCTTGCTTCTCTTTTTTGGATGTTTGGTTTTGTACTTGACTGTAAGTGAAGTTTTGTTGTGGCTACTCTTTCAGTTGTTCTCTTTATTGTCACAAGGTAGTGGTTACTTTCAATTTCTGGTCCTCTCCAGGCTCTGGTATCTCCCACATACTTAAATGAGTCTTTCCTCATGATGACATAATCAATGATGGATTTCTCATTCTTGCTAGTTCTCATTCTTGCTAGTTCTCATTGAGTGTTCCTGTGAGCTAACTATTTGTAATGACTATATTTTGCTTGCTGCAGAATTTCAGGTATCACCTTCCATTGTCATTCAGAACATCTTCACTGTATCTTCCAATCATTCCGTCAAATCTAGAATTTCACACTCTGGCATTGCATTATTTAATAAAGATAGTTTTGTAATAACAATCATCCACTGTCTTTTTTTAAGGAGCACAAGGAATTCTTCTTTGGCATCTTGTCTGTCCTCCCTCCTCATTCGGTGTATAAACAACGACGATGTTGACTATCTTGCCTTCTTCTTTTTAAGGTTCAGCACCATAATACATTCAGGGATAAAATTTCCAACCTGTAATCCTAAAAAACCATGACCCCTTTGCCCCCTTTTTTTATGTTTCTGTGAGAGCCAGGATTTTCAATTTTGATTTCTTCATTTCTTCCATTAGCTTATCCTCCTTTCTGTTGATACTTCTAATGTTCCATTAACAAAAATCATAGTCCATAATTCATTCAATGTCATTGTCTTTAAGGTCTGTTAAATTTTCTTTGAATATATATTTGTCTAGTTGTAAACAGACAGTTGATTGGCCTATTGTGTCTTTGCATGGTGGAGAGGCTGCCTCCTTTTTGGCCTTCATGCAGGCCACCTTTTCTGGTTCACAGCTCTTTATTAGATATTGACAGCTAACCTCCAAATATTGAGGTTATTCACCACCCAGCTGACACATTGGTAGGAGGATTGGCTCTTTCCCAAGAAACAGTAACAAGGGAGTTGAAATCACATGGAATAGGTGGCGAAGCTGCTAAATAGATAGAGAATTGGTTAACAAGAAGAAGCAATGTTAGGTATGAAAAAAAGTAATATTACATGAGCGAGGAAGTGATAGTCAAACTGTACAAAACATTAGTTCGGCATAGATTGGAGCACTGTTTTCAGGTGTGGAGTTCTTATCATAGAGGGGATATAAACATACTAGAAAGGATACAAAGAAGAGCGACAAAACTGATAGTGGGATTTCAGAATTATAGTTACGAGGAAAGACTAAGAAAAACTGATATGCGGTGTCTAGAAAAGAGAAGAATTCGAGGTGACTCAATTCAGGTTTATAAGATAATCAACTGAAAGGATAAATTAGACTATACAAAATTTATAAAAATATAGCCACCTTCAAAAACAATAGGGCACAGCCACAAATTAATTAAAGAAAGGTCCAGATTAGATATTAGGAAATTTGTGTAGTTAGAGAGTGGTAAATGCTCGGAATGCATTGCCACAGGAAATACTGGGGTTAATGTAAAGAATAGATTGAATACACATAGTTGTTTTTAGATCAAGGGAGTAGAAGAAAGTGTTTGTGTACAGACTCTGCAGAGTCTTCTAAACTACTATAAATAAGTTAAGTTAAGCTACAAACATTACATAAATTATTATTTATAGCAATAATTGTGACGTTATTCTTGTTATGTTTTCTATTAAATTTGTACAGAAAACTGGCTTACAGTATGCTTGTCAGGAGGGACATGCAGAAGTTGTGAAATGGCTTCTCAGCCATGAGGCGAGCCTCAAGAAAAGTTTATGGACAGAAGATTCAGAGTTTTATTTGGCAACTGTAAATGGAAAAATGAACATTGTAGATATTCTAGTATCAAGACATCCAGGTAAATTTGATTGTCATCAAATGTTAAGCCAGATGCAAAGGCAGTTATCATATTTGACAATTTCCTGTATCTGACGCTCCTTATACGTTTTGCTGTTCATGTTTTTCCATATTTGCTATTCATTAATTTCATGCAAATGAGAGGAACATAATTAAAGAGTTTATATAGTTACTTGTAGGTACTTGCACATTCTAAAACTTGTATCTATGCATACACACACAGTCAGAGAAAAAGAGAGAAATAAAAATAGAAATATATACAAATTGTTATTTCAACAGCAATGGCTTTCTAAATGGAAGTTAATTTTTATTTCACAAATTATTTGAAGTTATATGCATAATATTTATGGAAAAAAATATTATTGTCCATTTTCATATTATTGCTATAATGTAAAAAAAAACTATATTGTTCTCCTCCTTCCTGTTGGCCATAGTTTTTATTTTGTCTGGCAACACATGAAGTCCAGTTCAATGGATAAAGCTTTCTGTGGTAAGGAGTTCTTCAAGGTGCCAAAATAACTGTTTGGATGATTGTCTCAGTGGGCCAGTGCTCAGTACGCAGTTGCCTGAGCATATAACAATCTTGTAGGAAATGTTCAGCTGTCTGTGCTGCATGCCCACACATACAAATGGGTGATAGTGCATATTTTAGTTTGTGTTAGTTGGTATTCTATATGTTATGTCATGTTCTCATGTGGAACAGGATCACCTGCCCTGCCCAATCAAGGTGGTGATATTCGTCTCTTGTTTGGTCGACTTTGCTTATGGCTTGGATAATGGTCTTCTTTTCCATGAATGTGATTGTTCTTTTCATTCTCATGCTGCTCCCATTTCCTGGTGATGGTATCCACTGTAGCACTACCCTTCTTTTTGGCTTTGAGTTAACAAGACTTTTAAAAATCTCTGACAGTTTATCATTTTTGAGGGCTTGCAAAACTGACATTGCATCTGTAAGGAATACAACCTGGTGGCATCAACTTATTGTGTTGCTTATTATTTCAGCGGCAAATTGCCTGTACTTCAGCAGAAAGTAGTTTGAACATAATTTTCCAGTGGATGAACTAGTGGTTTCATTTTCTTTATCTAGGTAGATAACATAAATTCCTGCTCCTCCATTCTTTACTTCTGTTGATCCATCTAAACTGGATCCATGCTTCTCTGGGGTATTGTTGTTTGATCATGTCATATGCTGCTGTTTTCCTTTGGAGAGAATTTTGCTCTCCCGTGAGGCTGGTGGTAGTTACAAATGTTTTTAAGCTGAAATTTTGGTGTTGTTTCCATGGGTTGGAAGGGGTATTGGTTTTATCTCCTTAGTAGTGTCTGGTAATTCACCCTGATTAGTTTTGTTTATATTTGTGAATGATGTACAATAATACTTTGCTTAAATTTTCCACTGGCTCTGAATCTGGGCTTCATTTGATGTGCTGTCATATCACGGCACCAGTGATCACTTAAATTGCTTGGTTTCGTACCTTGTCTAAAGTTTGTAAGTGAGATTTAGCTGCTGTGGTTCATGCTGTATAGACCTCCTTCAGCTTCATTTCATTTGCTCCCTAATTTGATCCTGAAATTTTCGTTAGAATGGCAAGTCTTCTCCTTGCCCTGTTTTTTTCTATCTGTGGTCCCCGTATCATCCTCTTGTTAATGTGATACCCAGATATACCAGCTCATCATTTCTTTGAAGCTGCATGTTTCCGAGTTGTATTTCTCCTGTTTTTTATTTATTGGAGAACGTGAACGAAGAGTGTTGTTGCAGTTATTTCCGCACTGATCTGCACCACCCATTTCTCTGCCCGTACTGCTATGTTGTATGCTGTTCTTTGTAATGCCTTTTGCAATTGTTAGCTGTTTTTCTAACACACCACATCACCAAGTCGTCATTGTATAAAGTAGCTCTCATCCCTTATGACAGATCGTTGATAAACACGAGGATCAGGATAGGAGACTGAGCCCTGAGGAACTTCATGTTTGAGGTGGATTTTTTAAATATATGTCTATGGTAACACTTGCTTTCCGGTTGTGTAGGAACAACTTGGTCCATTTTTTTCATGTTGCCCTTAATGCCATTCCTTTGAAGTTTTGCTATTAGTCTGTTCTTCCATACTTTATAAAAGGCTTTCTTGAAATCTGTCCATGGGGCAAGGACCTGTTTCTTTTCTTGGAAGATGTCTTAAACAATTTGAAACAAATATGTGTAATCTGCTCTTCTATGCTACTACAATCTCTAAACCTTGCTTGTTCTGGTATTAGTATTTTCTCTGTTTCTAGGTATTATTTCAGTCTGTTGTTGACCATCCTCTCTATTGTCTTACAGACGCAGCTGGTTAAGCTTATTGATCTGTTGCAGGTGGTTTTTACTTTTCCTTTTCTTTCTTTATGATGGGTCAGATATATGCCTCTTTTGATGTCAGCAGCATATTCATTGCTGCATGTCTGAGGTGCTTGATCATTTCGTTGGTTATACTCTCCAGACCTGGTGATTTCTTGTGTTTTAGTTTCTATAATGTTGTTTCTAGCTGTTCCATAGTAATAGATTTAGACATTGCATTCAGACTCTTTTGTTGCATTTATTGTGGATTATTTTTTGTTGAATGTTTCTTTGTCTATGGGTTGACGGTGATGTTACTCTCATTCCTGTAAAATTCCACAAATATATTTTCTGATTGTTTGCAGGTATATAGTTCACATGCCTCTTCTAGTATAATTTTCAGGCAAAACATACTGACCAAGACCTTCACGTCAGCGTCCTGGTAGCCCTCCCTGGAAACAGGCTGTTTTCTTGGCAGCCTGACTAATGTGGTCAGGGATCGACGTGATCCCCGTAGTAGTGAGTGACACACAGATGTAGCCAAGCATAGCACAACTGCCTGGAGGACCCCAGTCCACCATCATCAGCATGCTCGAGATGTGAGGAAAGCTACCGCAACCCACCATTTAACGTCGTTATCAGGGCGCACAAAAGAGTAACCCACTCATTGTGAGCATTCACAAACAACAAACAACAATTCTTCAATATGATGGTCTGATGCCTGTAAATATTTAGGCAATGATTGTAAATATTGACTGCTCTTAATGCAATATCATTTTGAATCAATTAAATATAAAATTTCATGACTTCCTCAAACATTTATCTCTGGCGCTAGCACAGTTGAGTGCATACTAATAAGTGTCTGTCAGAGTTTCAAAATATTTTTTCACTCCTAAAAACTTGACATTCCGCCTCAATCAGTTATATTTCACAGCATTTCAATGTTTGGAATATTGGATGACAGTACCTAAGCTGTATATTTGTTTCAAATACTCTTATATGGGTATCATAATTATAGCATCTTTTTATCAAACACTTATGTGTATGTATCAATGAAACATCTATGCTATCTTCTGTGACAATTTTTGTCTTAAAAATATTAAAAAGTGTAAGTATATCGTGAGATCTGGCACTGTATTACATGTTTCACCTATTCTTGTTCAGATCTGGCAACAGACATATCTATCTGCTATTGCCTCATGTATGCTGCTTCCTGTGGAGGTCATTTAGAATTAGTTAAGAGGTGGTATTTACCTGGCATAGATGTTAGGGAGACAATTGCCTACACCACAGACCTAAATAACTGTGAGCACAAGTATCCATTATTTGCTGCATGCCATGGTAAGATTTGTGTTTTGTGAATGTTAAATATAGTAATATGAATTGTGTGTTTTTAAAACTGTTTGATGTATAGTAGATGTGTTAGATTCTATTTATCATTTCTTTATGGATTAGACCAATTTGCCTAGTCACCCGATGGGTAGGCCTCGAGAGCACACTCACCATGCTAAACTGTTGCCATTTGGCCTGATTTGTGAAGTATGTCCCCACCCACTAGCTCTTAAAACAGACAGTGGGCATCAGGAATGTGAATGACCCTCTCCATCATGGTCCCATGACCATCCAAGCACCATTTTATTAGTTCAAACCAGAAAGACATCATGTTTATTGCCTGAAGCATGAGAGTGCAGCCTGCAGAGCCACTCATTGTGCTCATGGATGGGTGAGGTGACGTGCCCTTATTACCTATGTGAAATATCTACCTATAATTTCCAAAGGAAATTATTTATAATTGTGTTTATGGTGACAAAAGAATGGCTAATGATTCTATAAACATGAAGTTATGTGCTTAGTATTTACAGTTAATCAATATTCATAATGGATCTTGAAGTATGTTATTCATAAAATTTAATAAGGAAGCCTCACTTGTAAGTAAGAAATGTATTATACATTTTAGTGTATGTGTGCATACTATTTTTTATATTGTTTTATACTGTTTTTTTTCTTTTCATGCATCCTTTTGTAATTTATCCTTGCATCATATTCTATAAAGACAATTTCTGTGATGACAATAACAACTGTACTTAATGATGATGCTGTAAATTGCTGCTCAGAACAAGATTTAGAGATTATAAGTGTACAGAATTTGACAAGTCTTGTCAGATAACCACAATGGTAAAAATATGGCAGTAATATTTGTTAACTGCCTGTATTAAAAAAAAAATATGAATAATAAGTTATCTTAGACATTAGCAGCTCCAGAGTCTGACAAATAGAAAAAATATGCTGGGCATGTGTTTTGGTAAAATGACATTGTAAGTGCCAATACCACAGCTAGTTTATACTAACACCAACGTTTTGAAATTGTCCATAACGATGTATAAATTAATGCTGAATTCAAATATTGTGTGAGTTGAAATATAAGAAGCAAACTTACTGCTATTGGCAATTGCTTGTAGATTTACCATCACCGATTTTCAAAATAAAATATCAGCGAGAGCTGTGGCTATGTGTGTTCATTTTGATATCAAATAAAGGTCGAAAGCCTTGTGTTGTTTCAGCCAAATCTGGAAAATTCAGGCATGTGTGTAAAAACTGGCTCATGAAAAATTCAGCTATGCAATCATGACTTATTTTCAAGGTGACTTAATACAGGTTTATAAGATAATCACAGGAAAGGTTAAATTAGACTATAACAAGTTTTTCAAAATACAACCACTGATGAGAACAAGAGGACACAGATACAAATGAACTAAAGAAAGGTCCAGATTGGATATTAGGAAATATTTTTTTAGTCAGAGAGTGGTGAATGCTTGGAATGCATTGCCCCAGGAGGTAGTGGAGGCAGGGAAGGTTAATGCATTTAAGAATAGATTGAATGCGCATAGATTTTAGAGCAGGGTAATTCAAATGTAACTGGTTGTATACAGACTCTGATGAGTCTTCTAAACCAGTATAAAAGCATTAAGTTAAGTGTCCTACATTCTTCTATTCTCAACTACCTATATTATTTGCTCCCTTCTCAGCCCCTGTAACACACAGGTACATTTGCTCTGTGTTAGTTGCAATACACTCATTTGCTGTGTGTTAAATGTCTCTAGTCATTAACTCAGTATTTTCATGTTCTTGAGTTATTTTCTATGTATAAAACCTGTGTTCTGAATAGGCAGTTTTTATTTGTTCCCATTACTGTAGTCAGCATTAACAGGGTTTGTTTAAGCAATGCTTTTAACAGCTACAGAATGAAGTTTAAAAAAAATAATTAGTGATATTGAATTGGAGGAAAGATATATCCTATATACACTCAGCAAACTAGGTTCTGAATAGTTTTTGTTTAGATGTGCTTATATAGGAAAATGCTTGTAGTCATGGACTTAACCCTACCAGACCTAAGGCCTTGAACCCAACTGTCCCCCATTCCTGGGTTCCAGAGCATTAAAGAGAAAAAAACCAACATGATATAGAAAAATGTTAGTTACATGCAAACAAGTGGTTAGAATAAGATGTAACTTGGAGACATTGTAGAAAATAGGTTTACCTTTCATCTAGCGTCAATATTCCACCTTTGTGTGCCAATCCACCCAGCAAAAGGCAAAGAATCTGTCTCGAGTCATGAAACATTTCGAAATCCTGGAGGAAACACAACAAAGAGCCCTCATTTGTCCAATAATCCTGATAGCTGGGTTTTATACATGAGTATTCCATATAGATCCTCAGTCCAAGAAAAGCCTTCATCTCATCACTCGAGCTCTCACTGTCTGTTTCACTTGAACAGAGTCTGAATCAACCAAATTATTGATCACCTGTTGGACTGTCATAAGCCTAGACTTACTTTTCTTTCCTGTTGAAGTGCTTGGTTCATCAGCCGTTCGTTTCATTGTCAATTTTCCGAATTTTCGCGTTAAACCCCACAATTCAAACATGGGGGCAGCCATTTGCAATGACTAATCACGAGGATTGACCACGATTGGTTGGTTATTTTTAGATTCTGATGCATTTTATGACGTACTATCCAAAGTACCGAAAATTAGGTACAGCGGTTTAGCGGCAGTTAAGGAAATTACCGATAATTAGGTACAGCGGCGTGGTAGGGTTAACAGATCATATTGTGTAAAAAGTTTTTGCACCTGTAGAAAAGCTATTCAGTTAGTAATATATGATCTTTCAGCTGAATTCGGATAAATGTCAGTGTGTTGGCCCTTGATAAACAAGTGTTTAAGCAGCTGTTCTATGAATGTTTTGAAAGCCAGTGAAATAGACAAAGAAAGTATTGTTTGAAAAAGTGAGAGGGAAAAGTAGAGCAGAAAATACACATTATAGGAGTGACAAACCGTAAATAATAATCATTCATTATAATTTTAGGACATTTTGGACATGGTATGTGAAGAGGAAAGTTAAAATATATTTTGACAATAGGAAAGATAGAAGCTACTGATTAGTTTCACAGTATGTGACAGAAATAATATCTGCAGTTAAATTGATAACCAGCCTTACAGTAGGAAGATTTTCAAGGACATCATTGCCCATATCAGTTGATGCAGGATTGAAACACAAGAGGAAGAAATATTTTCTTAGTGCCTTCAATTTTCATGCTTTGTCAATTTTTTGTTGCTATGTGTGCCTAATATTGACAGTAATGAATTTCACTTTAAAAAAAAGGATATGTAATATTTATCAAGTCTTTATAATTTCCCATGGTCAGGCATTTTCATAATGTTGACAGTAGTAAGAAAGTTAAATTTTAATTTTGTGACAAATCATTATTATGAGGTGTTACTTCATTGATTAATGCTGCCATGTTAATCTCATCTAAAGAAAATTAATAATAGCATTATTCTTACTTTGTCACAGGCAAACACTTTGAAGTGGCCAAGTTTCTAATCGAGGAATGTGGTGCTGCTATCACACAAGACATTTGCCAGCATTTCCCTGAATTCACAACTCAGCTGGTCAGATTTCTTTACTTAAAATCGTATACAAAACATTTTCTAGAGGTAAGTAATGTTTAGAAACCATGTTATCCAACAAACATGCAGACCACAAAGTCATGGTTTGTGGCCCCTGATATATTTTGACAATAAAACAAATTATACAGATAAAAAGGAAAAAATGTTAAGAAAGGTCACAATGATGAGCATTTTAGATAGAGCAGATGGGTCAGACTATCTAGATAGTAAGATAATAGGTATCAACCTTAGGTTGCAAGTGATATGTGTGGACATGGGAATGGGATTTATTTATGTGAAAGTAGACACAAGTAAGATGTTAGACAGGAGAGCTTTACATCTAAATTATATAGGAAAAAATGTTGTAGCAAAGTATATGTTTAATCATTGTGTTAGAAATTTAAACTAGTAAGGCCTATGAAGTATAAGACTAAAGATAGGCCTACAATAGGGTGCTATAGGGGATGTAGTCAAAGGGGAGAGTTCGGGTCAGGGAACTCTGATATAAGTAGTGGAAAGCAACAATAAAAATGATAAAGCAAAAAGTGGAAAAACAACAAAATTACAAACTAAAATGTTTTTATGCAAATGTGAGAAGCATAGTAAATAAAAGAGAGGAAATGGAACTGTATGTAGAAGAAGTAAAACCTGATATAATAGGGTTAACAGAATCATGGACATATGAGGACATTGCAGATAGTGAACTTGAAATAGAGGGACATACAATGTTAAGGATAGATAGGGTAGTTGGAGACAAGGCTAAGGGAGGTGGCGTTTTATTATACTGTACAAATTCAGTTAATATAACGATCAAAGATGATTTATCATCTGGTAACAAAAATGAAAGTGTATGGGGAGAAATAGAAAGTGTGTGTGAAAAAACAGCGATAAGTGTATGCTATAGACATACTGGCTACACAAAAAACTATGCCTATTACCAGTTGAACAGAAGAGAGCAGGTCGTGGTCTTTAGACTTCGCACTGGCCACAATAGACTGAGGTACCACCTATTCAATAAATTGAAGATAGGTGGCACTGACTGGGAAAATGACCGCTGAACATCTGCTGCAAAACTGCCCGACATACGAGGATCAGAGAAAGCAGATGTGGCCATCACCAGTGGCAACACTAGACAAGCTCTATGGCAGTGTCGACAGCATCAGAATGACCGCTATTTTTTCAGAAAAATAAAGGTTGACGTCTGACAGCGTACGAAGAAGAAGAAGAAGAAGTGTGCTATAGATGTCCATCAAATCAAAAAGAGGAAGATGAGGAGCTGATTAGTAGCATAGCAAAGGCAAGTGAAGGGAAATTATTATTAATGGGGGATTTCTACTTTCCAGAAATAAAATGGGATATGATTGAAGCACTTGTAGAGTCCAAACCTTTTGTTAAGTGCATAACTGACAATTTTTTTATTCAACATGTAGAAGCAGCCACCAGGGGCAAAAACACTCAACTTAGTTTTTACTACAGAGGAAAATATGATTGAAAACATTACTGTTGGGGAACTGTTTGGCTCAAATGACCATAAAATCATCCGTTGGGATCCTATTGCAGGGAAAGTAGTAAACATAAACATGTGAACATACGACTACTCTAAGGCAGATGTTAAGAATATGAAAGAGGCAGCGAGCCACATAATCTGGAAAAATATTGTTGGAGGAACAGATGTTGAACAACAGTGGGAGAGTTTTAAAACAGTTCTAGAAAAGCTAAAACTGGAATGTGTTCCATGTAAGGAGGTAAACCCCAAGTATAAAAAGTGGATAACTAGATTTGTAGTTAAATGTAGAAGAGCTAAAAATAAAGCATGGAAAAAAAAAGATATAGAGGCAGGTAAATAAAAAGTAACATTTTAAAAATATTTAGACACGAAGAACATAGCTCAGAAAGTGAATAAAACAGCAAAAATAGGCTTTGAAAAAAAAACTTGCTCAAAGGGTCAAGACTGATAGTAAAAGCTTCTTTTCTTATGTTAGAAATAAACAAAGAACGAAAGACAAAGTAGACCCTCTCATAGACAGCACATGAAAAATAATAAGTGAGAATAGGGAGGAAGCTAATCTACTCAATCAGTACTTTGGCATAGTCTACACAAAAGAGGACTGCTCCAAGATCCAAGAGCCTATAGATATTTTTCAAAGAGACATGGATACAGTGGGATTAAGATCAATCTGTATTATAGAAGAAATGATTTTGTTTTAAATAGAGGGGTTGAAAGTGGATAAATGTCCAGGTCAAGATGGTATTCATCCAAAATTGCTGTTTGAAATTAGAGACCAACTAGGAAAACCATTGGCTATGTTATGTTCTCAATCACTTGCAAAAAGGATTGTTCCATGGGATTAGAAAGATGCAGGAGTGATCCCCTTATTCAAAAAAGGCAAAAAATGAGATCCAGCAAATTATAGACCGGTGAGTTTAGCGAGCATAGTCTGTAAATTGTTAGAGTCAATAATCAAAGAAAATATTGTATTGCATTTAGACAAGTTTAATCTAATCGGAAATAGTCAGCATGGGTTTACTAGAGGGAGATCATGCTTAACAAATCTATTAGAATTCTTGAAGGAGGTTACTAAAATGATAGATAAAGGGGAGCCAGTGGATGTTATTTATCTAGATTTTGCAAAGGCCTTTGATATGCCTCATAAAAGATTATTTCTAAATTTAAAATCACATGGAATAGGTGGGGAAGTTACCAAATGGATTTAAAATTGGTTAATAGGAAGAAGGCAGAGGGTGGGCATAAATAAGGAGTACTCTGAGTGGTATGAAGTGAAAAGTGGAGTGCCACAGGATTCAGTTTTGGGACCAATTTTGTTCTTGATATATAAACGATTTGGACATTGATCCATGATTGCAAAATTTGCTGATGATACAAAACTATGCAGTAGTGTCTCATCTAAAGCAGAGGTGGATATATTGAGGCCGAATTTAGATAAAATTCAAGAATGGTCTGTAAGCTGGCAAATGGAGTTTAATGTAGATAAATGTATAGTCATCCACATGGGTAGATCCAATATGGAACATAATTACAGAAATGTCGAGATCAATATTAGAAAGATAGATAAGGAAAATGACCTAGGTGTTATAATAGATCATACAGGTGAATGAGCAAGTTCAGGTAGCAGTGATAAAGGCAAATGCAATGTTAGGTATGATAAAAAGAAATATTAGACATAGGAGCAAGGAAGTGATTGTCAAACTGTATAAAGCATTAGTTAGACCTAGATTGAAGTACTGTGTACAGGTGTGGAGTCCTTATCATAGACATAAACATGCTGGAAAGAATACAAAAAAGAGCGACAAAGTTGATAGTGGAATTACAGTTATTAGGAAAGACACAGAAAACCGACACACAGTGTATAGAAAAGAGAAGAATTTGAGGTGACAATACAGGTTTATAAGATGATCAGAGGAACAGATAAATTAGACTATAACAAGTTTTTCAAAATACAACCACTCACAAGAACAAGAGGGCATAGCTACAAATTAACTAAAGAGAGGTCCAGGTTAGATATTAGGAAATATTTTGTTAGTTAGAATGTAGCGAATGCTTTGAATACATTGCCACAGGAGGTAGTGGAGGCAGGGACAATTAATGTAGTTTAAAATAATTTGGATGTGCATAGCTTTTAGAACAGGGTAATGTAAATGAAACTGGTTGTATACAGACTCTGCATAGTCTACTTCTTCTTCTGCATTTGTTCTCAATCTCCTGCTACAAAGTCCTGAACAGGGCTTTGCAAGTAGCAGGATGTAGTCCGGAGAACGGATTGCGTTGTGTCGCTAGTTTACAGTTTGACTGCGATATTTGCACCTTTCGGTCCGACACATCCGTCTTCGGCAGGACATAGTCTTCTAAACCAGTATAAAGACTAAGTTAAGTTAAATCAGTGTACCAATGAATGTATATCAGTGGGCATTCTTAAAAATCTTACTTTGATAGATAAGTCTAATTACAATTTTACAGGGTAATTTAGGGAACTAAGACGATAGTCCAGTCAGGCACAAAATACTGACCAGAATGTCCATCAGGGTCAATACACTGACAGATCACAATCTCTCTTCCAGGTATCGTTCCCTGGAAACAGGCTGTTTTCAAGGCAGCTTGGCTGACGAGATGTGGATCGATGTGATCTTTGGTAGTGAACACCATGCAGATGAAGCCAAGCATAACACAACTGCCTGGAGGACTGTGGTCCACCTTCATCAGCATGCTTGAAATGTGAGGAAAGCTACTACAACCCGCTACTTAATGTCCTTTTCAGTGCGCACAAGAAGTAAACATACTCATCGGGGGCATTAAACAACAGCAACAGGATAAATTATTTTGTAAGGATGATACCATATACAGTACCAATTTTATGATTATGTTGAACTGTTTGAACTGATTAATAATTACTTGTCTCATTTCAGTTTTATATGGCAAATTATAAAATTGAATGCATACTGCCCTGCTGGTTCTCAGTTGAGAAAAGAAACCAGAAGACGCCTGGGGTTCCTAGTAAGGATGACGATGATGCTGATGATGAGGAAGAGACATTGTTTGAGATCACGATTGATGTGAAGGAAAATCGAATGAGAATGCTACCTGATGGAGTGTTGTGGACATTAAGAGAGCTTGTTTTATTAAATGCTTCATACAACCCACTTGGAACAGTTGCTGATGCTTTAGATCCCAGTTCACTTGCTTTAAATCGGTATGTGAGCATTTTGTAATGTGTGTATGGAAATATGGACTCGGATATATTGATTGCAATTGAGTTATAATTCTTCGTATAAAGCTGTCTGTGTTTCACTTTGTCCATCTGTGTCACTGCCTGCTATAGTTTCTTTTTCTTTGTTAATAAACAATCGTAGATTTCTTAATTTGTGTGTGTGTGTCAAATTATTTGTCATTGTATCATTACTTCTGTGCCACTGCATAAGAGTTAGTAATGATTTGTATAATCAATATTTTCCTGGAGCGGAGAGTAACATCATGCTCAGGTAAAACATACGGGATCAAGACGCTGAGCAGCGCATAAACTGCAGCGGTCAGCGACCCATAGCTGACTGCTAACGTCAGGGTCAGTGAACCAGAGCTGCCAAGACCCTTCTACACCTCCACGCAGTGATCCTGGATAACAAGCTGCAACAGAGCAGACTGACTAAATAGAAGGGATCGAAGAGGGAGGGCAACCGGGTACTCAAAAATGCTTGCTAAAGTCGGATGTGTTGAATGGAAAGGTGCAAATGGATAGCTGTAAACCATGACACAATGCTTTCCATTCTCTGGACTACATTCCGCTACTTGCAAAGCTTTTTTCAGGGCTTAGTAGCGGGAGATTGAAAACGAACAAAGAAGAAGAAGAACAAGAGACATGCATGCCTATTATTGAAAGTATTAGAAGGCAAAATTCAGGGGAAAAGAGGAAGGGCACGTCTAAGAAACAATTACAGCACACAGGCTTGCAAGAACATAGGGGTGCAGATATACTGAACTGAAGAAATCTGCTAGGAATAGAGGACAGTAACATGACATGACCAGAAGACTACCTAGAAACAGATCGATCGAAGATCAGGTGACATATAGGTGACATAAGATGCATTTCAAGAGTAAAAGAAAACACTGGCAGTCTGGATAGACCTAGAAAAAGCCTTTGATAAGATATGGAATATTGGGTTAAAACTCAAGCTACTGCAAATGGGTGTAACCAATAACAGGCACAATTGGATCAGTGATTAACTAGATAACAGGATAGCAAGGGTGCAACTCCAAGGACTCCTCAGCAAAAAGATGAAAATGGAACAAGGAGTTCCGCAAGTTGGAATACTCTCACCCATACTGTTCTGCATATATTTCAATGATATAATCCCAGAAATCCCTAAAATAGTACACAGTGCACTATATGCAGATGACCTGGCACTATGGACATCCGAAGAGTCTACACCTGTAATTAGAAACCAAATGTAGAGGCCCTGAATAAAATAGAGACATGGACCAAAAAATGACAAGTCGCTGTAAACGAAACCAAATCCACGTACACAATCTTCTCTCTATCTCCCAAGCCCCAAGAAGTGATCCTGAAAGTAAATGGCCAGACTCTATACCCTTTGACATAAGTCTAACTTATCTTGGAATAACAATGGACACAAGGTTGACATGGAAAAACCAGATAAAAAAAGCCACCAATAAAGCTAAGAACAGAATGGCCAATATGAGAAAGATATCAGGCTCAACATGGGGAGCTAACACGGTCACCCTAAAGAAACTGTACACAGGTTATGTGAGACCATGCTAGAATACGGGATAGCAGCATGGTCCACAACAACAAAGGATAACTTTCAAAAAATAAATACATCACAAAATCAAGGTATACGTATCATCACTGTAGCTATGAGAATAACACCAATAAATGCAATGGAGAACATCACATGAATAAAAAATATGGAGATGCGCAGAGATCAAAAAAACTCCAGCAGGGGAAAAAATTCAAACGAATGCCTGATCATCCAATATATGACATGATAAATCGCATGCCAAGAAGGAGATTAAAGAGAAATCACTTCATATCAAAAACAAAAGAACTTGCAAGAACAGACCAAATCATAAGCCAGGCAGTGGTTAGAGATCTAAAACAAACATCTTAAATCCCACCATGGAAAAAAGTCCCCTGAGATGTTAGATACCATAGAGGGAATAGAGAACAAGGGAACAGACAGATTTAGAAAGGAAATTTATCACAGAAGAATATCTTAAAAGAGTATACCCACCAGAAACATGGATACACGTATATACACATGGCTCATCTAACAGTTCAATCTAATGGAAATGGAGGGGTCTATTACAGACTAAGGAATGGAGAAGAAAAAACTTGAATATTAACAACGGGAACATACTCCAATAACTTCCGTGCAGAAGCAGAGGCACTGAAGGCCGGATCTGAGCTTGAAATCCAAGATAAAGATATCCACGAAGAAAACATAGTATTCCTGACTAATGCCGCGTCAGTATTAGCAGTGCTAAAACAACACAACGATGAAGATCTCGAACAATGTATGTTCTCCCTGACACAGCTCTCAACAGAACACCCAAAGTTGGTCATACAGTGGATCCCATCCCACTGCAATATTGAAGGCAATAAAGCTGCAGACAAACTAGCAAAGTGTGGAGGAGCATCCCCACAAACAGACCAGAGTATCACATATAATGAGGCCAAGACCATAATTAAAACCAACTTCAGGGTAAAATGGGCTGATCAACACTCAGACTTCCGATAAGAAGACAACTACTTTATCTTAACTAGAGAACAGCAAGTCATCATCTTTAGACTGAGAACTGAGCATAACAGACTCAATGGTCATCTTTACAACAAAATGAGGATTGGGACAGATGACAAGTGTCAATGTTGGGAGCATATCATGCCCGTGACACACATCCTGCAAAGCTGCACGCTCATGCAGGAAAAGAGAGAACAATACTGGCCTTGCGAGACAGATATGAGACAAAAGCTGTATAGGGATAAAACAGCCTTACAAACAGCAGTGTACTTTGTAAGAGAAACCAGGACCTTGATCTGAGGATGAACGAAGAAGAAGACTTCCACACCAGTCTTCAAACTGACTAACCTGATGATGATAATGTACATATTTAAGTATCATATATCCTTGTGTTTCTTTGATCCTATTGTTCTTTCATACATTTTGTATACATATTACTATGCAACTGGCATATAATGGGGAAAGCTGATGTTTTGTTTCTGTTCCTCAGGTTAAGATCATTGAATCTTTCGCACTGTCAACTGGAGACTCTGTCATCTCATATATTTGCTCTTCCCTGTCTTGAACAGCTGGACCTATCATACAACAAGCTAACTTTTTTAGGTAGGAAAATGGGTAAGAAGCTGGTCTCTCCAAGTTACTAATAATCTAGCTTTTAGGTTTAATATTCCATTTCTTTTTTGCAATCAATCAATCAAAATCTTGCTGCTCCCGCTGCAGCACAGGTTTCAACAAATATATGCCAAGTCATTCTTGGGCTATCCGTTCCAGTTCTGTCCCCTTCCCTTATTTTCTTTATGTTTGCTTCTAGGTGTCTTCTCTTTTGCAAATTTTAGAAAGTAATTTGTATGTCTGTTGAAGTATCAGTTTCTGCTTTGATTGCTTCTACTAATATACCATCTTGGCCAGTGGCCTTACCATCTCTCAGGAGCATTATGACTTTCTCAATTTATTATTTGTTTAGGTTCTTGCAATTAACTTGCAGTTCCATTTCTGCTGACTGAATGTCTGGAGGATTTTGTGGAGCTGGTATATTTAAAAGGTATTAGAAATGTTCTACCCATGTCTTCAGTTGCTGATTTTCATTGCTAAAATAAAAATGTCCTTCCTTATCATTAATAACACCATTTACTTACTTATATTTTCCAATTAGTTTCTTTGTGCTGTTGTACAAGTTTTTTGTGTTTTGTTTTGAAGCTGCTTCCTCTGCCTCACTTGTCAACTCATCAGTATATCCTTGTGCTTAAGGAATTCCACATTAAACTATTGTCTGTTATATGTTGTTTTTTTGGGAAGCTATCAGAAGATTGTGGTTTGGTACCACATCTTCTCTACACACATTTACATCATGTAAAGATGATTTGAACTTTTTATTTATACATCTTAGTCTTAGTCAACTTTTACTTCTATAGAGGCAGATGCACCTGTGCAGGTTCCAGCTCTGGTATGAGCTGGATGTAATCGGGAGGAGGATTTCCTGTGTAGTGGGCTAGGCTTGAGCTGCTTATTACTCCGCTGTGTTGGGACAAGTGCCGCAGAGCGTCTTTAACCGATTTGCGAGTCCATCTTAATACACTCCAACACTAAAGCGTAGTAGACCCGCTGTCTGTTAGGAGCCAACTATGCTGCTCTTAACAAATCATCTAACCATGGCCGATGTTATGCCATGTCACACAGTTAGTCACCTCTTATGAAATGCTCTCTGTGGTGCAGTAGTGCTATTCTTGCCCTGTCATACACAAAGACCCCGCTGGACCACTCTTAAATATTTATACATATATGGTCAGTAAGGTTTTCTGTTCTGTTGTTTTGGAACACCTATGTTATTTTATAAATTCTTCTATGCAGGAACATTATGCCAATCACTAGTTGATTTAATGCACATATAATTCTTTAAGTAACTCTCCACTTTAATCTTTAGTCCTGATTCCATGTTTACTCATAATTATTTCAAAACTGATATTATTTTCAACCTTAGCGTTGAGGTATCAAAATCGTAATGTCTTTCCATCTCCTTTTATCTATAATATTATTAAATCTGGTGTAAAACTTTTTCTTTCACTGAGTCTTCTTTGTCACTTAATTACTTTCCGTGTCACATTATATATCACACCACATTATATATTTTGCATCCAGTATTTAGCGACATGGATTGCCTTGTCATTTGCCTCCAGCATGTCGTGCCTATTGCATGTTTCCTGGAGGTTGGGGCAGGTCATCAGGTGGTCCGGGTCCTGTATTGTGCCGCAATCACATTTGTCATCATCTGTGTATCCCAATCGCTTCATATTCCTCTTGCACCGTGATACACCAGTTCGGAGTCTGTTCAGCAACTTCCATGTTGTGTATGGTAGATGATGTCGAGGAGCAAGTTCCTCCTGAAGTTCCATCTCTGGGGCCTGCACCAATTCATGCCACCTCTCAATACGGCGACTTTCAGGGTTTGTATGCATGGGGTTTGTTGTTTTTAGAAAGCTATGTCTGAATTTTAGTCTTGTGTTTTGTATCTGATGTCATTGGGTGCCTTGGGTCGTGCTCCTGTTTTCCTTGTTCGATTTCTGCTGTGACGCTTCTTTGGATCTCGAGTGGTGCTATGCCAATTATGAGGTATATTTTATTGATGGGGGTGGGTTTTAGGCACCCTGATACTATCCGACCCGCCTCATTTATTGCTGTATCAACTAGTTTTGCATGAGCAGAGTTTTTGTCATTGGTTGGTGCGGTGCATAAGATTGGATAATGTGTATCTTCATCTTCTTTTAGACAATTTTGAAAATAGATAGTATCATTTTTGGTCTTACTATCTTCCATTTTATGTTTCTTTTGTGCCTCATTTGATTTCATTAACGCCATACCTTCATTATAGGTACATCAGCAATGCAGATTCCTTCAAGCTTTCTCTGCATCGTGTCAATTAGACTTCTTGACAGAGGACCTTCTTCTGTCATGGATGGTCGAATTGTGTATTTCTGTTTAGTTGGCTTGTCCATATTTATTAAGTTTTTGTGGCTTAAAATGTATACAGAATGAAGTAGTTGGCCCCATGTTCAACTCTGCTTTGTCATGTCTTATGATATGCTTGGCATGTTTATTTTGAAATTATTCTTTGTATGCCTTTCGGGCTCCGACAATACTAGGGAATAGTTTGTGCAATGGAAATATAATTTTTTTCTAAATCTCTTGATCCACTATCATCAGCAATATTGCAGCTACTTTTACCATTGCTTTCAACATTAACATCATCCATATTGTATTTATTATTATCACTTCAGAAATTGAGAATACGCTTGTTTTTATTATTTTAAAAAATGCTTCACATTTGCTGCCTTCATATCAATTTTTAATCACAGGGAATGCTGTAGGTAAAAGTACAGACTGGAAGTGTACAAGACTTACAAGTTTAGATGCCTCCCATAACTTGCTTACTTCCTTCCCACCTGGTATACCTGTTTGTGCAGAGTTAACTACCTTGGATCTCAGTTATAATCAGCTCAACTCATGCAATCCTTGGCAGTGTCCAATGGTAACTTTCTCTTCTGCAAACATTTATACAGAAAATGATCTATTGAAATGAGAATGTTAAAAAACAATACGTTGTTAAAATGCTAATTTCGATTTTTTTCTCTCCATTATTAATGATAAGCAGAAAACATTTTTTTAAAACGAGTTCAAAATTTATTTTTTCGTAGACATTGATAAACTACTACCATGTGCCTTCTCATTATAGATACAATATCAGAGGTATCTTGTTTCCCTGTTTTTGAGCACTTTTAGAATATAATTTACTACTAAGGAACAAGAAAGAAATGACAAATGGATAGGGTAGTGAATATGTGGAAATATATTAACACATTTTTTGTAGAAACAACTCAATCACTCACTATTTCTGAATGAATTTCACTGCCTGTCTTTTTCTCTTTATATTTTGCAAATACATCTCATTCTCAAACTCTTTCACTACATCTCTGGCCCTTATAATTGTGTTGTAGTTGTTTATTCGTCAGCTTGGTTGTTGTTTTATTTCCTTTTCTCTCTCACTATTTATGTCACAATCAGTCTCTCACTCTTGCTCACAACAACAGAAAAGAGATTGAGATGATGTAATATAATAATGAAAGAAATACATGTTTTGCGTAAACTGTTGGAGAAATGCTTTTCACAATACTTAATTGGGTTATCCATGTTTTTTTTGTTGATCACAAGAAATAAGTCTGTAGGATGGGTAGGGGGTAATAGTTAAAGGCTATTATGGAATATGTTCACATAATGTAAATATGTTCACATATAGCATATTGCTATTATTCTTGTAACTTTCATTTTCAGGAGATGATTCTTGTAATATTGCATATATCACTGGTTGAAATGCTGCTAATATCTTCCTTTTTTGTTCTAGAAAACTCTTGACCTCTCACATAACAAACTGACTGCATTTGCACCCAGTGCTGACCAGTTTTGGAAGCAGACGTTGAAGAGGCTTCTTCTGCAGAGTAATGAGATTACTGAGCTAACTGAAAGCATTGTCAAAATGCGTATGTATGCTTGTTAATTACAACATATGTAAATCTAAAAACAACATGATAATGTAAACAATTAACATGTAACCCTTTACATCATGAGCTTTGAAATAGTAAATGTATATTCATAGGAGAAGTAAAATACTTGTTTCCCTCACTCATTTACTATTTGTTTACAAATTAAATATTGAAATTCTTTTCCAGTGTAAAATAAAAGGTAAAGATTGTATTTAACAAAATTAAAGTTATGGTTTCTAATAAAATATATTTAACCTGTAAGGGTAAAATGGGTTGACCTGTAAAGAAATGATCACATAGTTAAAAGGTTTACTTCATTCCGAACTGACATGTTTTAAAAAAGCATTTTTCTTCTTTCTCGTGTCTCCACCTTGTCAAGGTAGAGGAGCTTGGGTGCCCCTATGACCTTAAGAACTATGCCTGTGGTAGCTTAGCTACCAGCAGAGCCTTCCAAGTTGGAAAGGTAAAAGATTAGGGATCAGACCAAGCAGAGATACAAACTTGTTGCTTACAGGGGAACAGTCAAGAGCTATGAGAGGCAAACTGACCGAAACATCTGTTGAAAACAGATGCACAGATCAAACGAAACAGTGCAATGTCATTTTTGCTTAATGAGGACATCATGAATAAGTAGAAAACAGCCTGGTGCTCTTCCTGTGAAGTTCTACCAAACAGTGAGAGTGACCTGCCTTGAAGGGATCCACCCAATGGTACTGGTGGTCACCCTCCTCTGTTTTGTGGTGTCAAGGTACAGAGGGAAGGGGTAAGAACTTTTAACCAAACACCAAAAACACTCAATATTCTGCTGCTAAATGTAGAGTGGGTCATGAATTAAAAAAGTACCACTATTAAAACAACTACATGAAGATCAAATTGATGTGACACGTATCCAGTAGACACACCTCAATAGCACACACAGATTTTTGATCAAAGGATACCATACCTTCAAACTCGACCTAGAAGGACACACAGGAGGTGTGTGCTGATACTTGCGCAAAACTAAGTAGTAAGCAGCGAAATAGCAGTGAACACAAATAACCAGTCAAAAATGTTATAAGTTGATATAAATGTAAATAAAACCAACATCCCCATTTATGGCTTTGCTTGGCTTCATTCATTCTCAATCTCCTGCTACCAAACCCTGAAAAGGGCTTGAGTAGCAGAATGTATTCCAGAGAACGGAATGCGCTGTGTCGTAGTTTACTGCTTGACTGCGATATATGCACCTTTCGGTCCAAGACATTTGACTTCAGCAAGCATTTTTTTAGTGCCGGGTTAGCAATCCCTCTTTGATCCCTTCTCCTTAGTCAGTCTGTTCTGTTGCAGCCTGTTGTCCAGGATCACCACTTCGAGGTGTAGAAGGTTCTTGGCAGCTCTGGTTTGCTAGCCTTGACGCTAGCAGTCAGCTACGGGTCACTGACCTCTGCAGCTCATTCGCTGCTCGGCATCTTGATCCACATCCCCATTTATAACTCACAAATGCCTCTCTCTAGCGGGAAGTCATCTCTTGAGACTGACAGGATGCCAATAAAAATGTCATTTACTACCATTTATTCTCCATTTTCTGGAATTCACACCATAAAATGTCATTTACTTTTACATGTACTGTCACAGACTAGTTCTCATATGCTCTCATATATTCAATCTTTAACATATCATTTACAGCAATTAACATATCATTTGTATTCAATGTACCGTTTGTTGAAGTTTACACAATATCAATCTACTAGGTATTCTCACATACCTCGATGTATCAGACAACAAAATTCAGCGAATGCCACTTCCAAACCTTTGGTGCTGTCCTCTCATGTTTTTTAACATAAATGACAACCAGTTGGGAGCAAGCAAACTCATGACTCCTCTGCAGAAAGTCATCTCCCTGTAAGCTATTCATCCATCTAAATCTAGTTTATGTCCAGCAGCTTAATTTTTCTGATGGTTTTATATCTTTATTTTATGCTTTAAAATGTTTTTCAAGTTTATTGTTACTAAAATAATTTATTCAATAAATAAAAACAATTCAGCTTCATGCGGAGCATAAGTGTTCAAGATGTGGCATTACCAGCTGCGGGTCTCAATTTTTTCCTGGTATTAGTCCATTAGGACACAAATTTGACTGGAATTTCTATTTGGTTAACAACCTCTGCCTGTGTTGACATCACCATGTTGTAGTTTTTTATTAGATTAGTTGTTAGTTAGTTTTGTGGTGTTTTCTCTTCGAGTATTCTGACAAGGTCATCGCTCAGCTGTTTGAGGTAGTGTTTTCGTTACCCTGTGACTGTTGTTTCTTATCTAGCCAGTGCAAATGGCTGAACTTAATGTGCTTGGCGCCCTTCACCTTGTTTGAAATCAGTGCTGGTTTTATTTTTTTAGTAGAAAAGATAGGAACAAATGTTGAACACAGTACAATGGTGACAGCTGCTCAGTTCATCTACAGTACTGAATCTACTCTAAATTACATATGTGCTGACCTACTTACACTGGGACTGAAGTTGCCTACCCTATCCCCCGTAACACAGGAGGTCAAGAATAAGCTTGCACACCTCCATTTTCTGAGATGGTGGTGTCTCATGATGATTAGAGCAAGCAGTGGCCAAAAGACAAGAAAATTACACACCCTAGGGGTCGGAGAGGAGGTACTAGACAGCAAAAGATACACCGTATGGAACAATGTTTAGGAACGAGTGACAGTGGTAGTGGAATGACAGCAATTTATCTAAAAAAAAATCTAAATCAGGAACTGGAAAAAACAACAACACAGCAATCTGAAATGTTTTTATACAAATATGAGAAGCATAGTGAATAAAAGAGAGGAATTGAAAATATATGTAGAGGAAGAAAAACCAGATTTAATAGGATTAACAGAAACATGAACATATGAGGACATTGCAGATAGCGAACTTGCAATAGAGGGTCATACAATGTTTAGGTGGGATCAGGTAGTTGAAGACAAGGTTAAGGGAGGGGATGTTTTATTGTACTGTAATAACTCAGTTACTATAAACATCAGAGATGTTATATTTTCTGGCATCAATATTGAAAGTGTGGGAAGAAGTCGTGAGCAGGGGTGAAAACAGTGGTTGGAGTATACAAAAGAAGACAATAAAGATCTGTTTCGAGCTATAGAAATGTCCAGTGCAGAGAAATAATTATTAATGGGAAATTTCAACTTTCTAGAAATTAAATGGCTACGGGTGGAAGCACTTGTCGAGTCCCATCCTTTGTTAAGTGCATAGCTGAATATTTTATTTCAATATATTGAGGACTGTACCAGAGGCAGATACACACTTGACTTAGTGTTTTCTACAGAGAAATTTTTTTTTACAAATGTTACCTTTGGTGAACTATTTGGCTCGAGTGACCATCAAATTGTCCATTGGGATCTTGTAGCTATGAAAGTTGATAAAATATGTCCACTAACATGAATATTCTAGGACAGATTTACAGAGGAGGAAAGAAGCAGCAAGCCACGTAATCTAGACATATATTTTCAGTGGCATAAATGTTGAAGATAAGTGGGATAAGTTCAAATCTATTTTTGAGCACCTCAAAGGGGAATTTGTTCTATCTTGGAGATTGAACCCCAAACAAAAAAATGGATAACTCTCTGTGGCTAGGTGTAGAAGAGCTAAGAATAAATCTTGGAAAAAATAAATAGAGGATGGGAAACCAAATGCAACATATAAAAAATATTTGGACATACAAACAAAATCTTATAAAGCGAATACAGCTGCAAAAGCTGACTTTGAAAAAAAACTAGCTCAAAAGATCAAGACTGTAATAGAGTTCTTTTTCTTATGTTCGATATAAACAGATAATGAAAGACACCGTAGGTCCACTCCAAGATAGTACTTGAAAAATAATACGTGACAATATTGAAGCTGCAAATCTACTAAATCTATACTTTAGCTCAGTCTTCATGAAAGAAAACTGCTCCAAGATTCGAGAGCTTTTAGATATTTTCCAAAGGGACATGGAGACGGAGGGATTACAATCATTCTGTATTACTGAGGAAATGTTTTTTAAAAATGGGATAGGTTGAAAGTAGATAAATGTCCTGGTCATGACGGTATTCTTCCAAAATTACTATTTCTTCTTCTTCTTCATCGTACGCTGTTTACAGCGATATTTACGTTGCACTGTTTTAATTTGTTAGCCAGTGGCTCAGTGCATCCGATTTCAACAGGCGTTTCTGTAGGGTTGCCCTCCTTAGCCTTTGGCTGTCCCCAGCCTAACTGCAAGGCAGCAGTTGTTTTTGGTCAGAGTTGTCTCTCTTAGGAAGTTGTCTTGCAGGACTATCGAGTCTTCCCTACTCGTGTCTATAGCGTTTGGCAATGATCTGATGGACTATGTACTAGTTTGTACTATCCCGGAAGAGAGGCAGTCCAGTGTGACTTTTTCCCAGGATCGTCACGTCCTGCCAAAAACGTAGCATATGCATATGAGTGAGGTATCTTTTGCTCGCTTTATTTTCTCGGATCATCTGCAGTGATGGTACGCCTAGCATTCCCCGCCACCCGGGAGCTTGTCACCATAGGGCAGGAGGTGCAATGTCCGCTGGACTGCATCTCTTCTGCGTCCATTGGAGTGACTGATAGCAGACAGATGCAAAGAGCGAGGAAGGAGTGCATTTTACCAGGTGCATTTCTGCGGCTCGATCGGGCCGGGACGCAAGCCCCAGCCATGTCGTAGCCTCCCATCTTAGCGGTGCTGAGATTTTGGGCGGGATTCTGGCTTAGAGGCGTTCGGCCGTAATCCCTCAGATGGTAGCTTATCAGCAAAGCACGTGGACCAAATGTCAGCGACCTGTGATTCCTCTCGAAATAGTGCATTTGACCAGGTGACAAGCCTAGTCTTGCACGGAGATATTGTTTGCCTGGGGAGCGAACATATCTCATGGTCAAGGGTTGAGTCTCAGCAGTTCGCAGTGAGGTAGCTGATCTACTGCTTAGGGCACCCCGACCGAGAACTAAGTCTTCTACAAATGATTTCATACCTCATCGCCGTATGGGGTGAATATCGAGCAGCTTCCCGCCCGCTTTGATCAGCGGACGGCAGAGACCTCATCCTGCGGCTTGACTGGGCGGGGCTGGAGCGTGGGCCCCAGGTCCCCACCATGTCGAAGCCTCCCTTTGCATTCGTGCTGAGCTGCTTTTGGGCGGGATTTTTGGCTTAGAGGCGTTTGGCCGTAATCCCTCACCTCGCACCATTGGCTTATCAGCCTAGTACGTGAACCAAATGTCTGCGGCTCCTCTCGAGTTTAGCAGGATTACCGTAGCAACGCCCTGTCATTAGTAGGGTAAAACTGACCTGTCTTCCGAGGGTCTATTTCCAGCCCCCGTTCAATATTAGCCAGAACGTATCAGTAGAGGGCTTTTAGTTTGTCAATGGCCAAGTTTCTGGAGCCTGCGATTTCTGCAGGGTGAAGACCAGATTACCGTAGCAGGCACTCTTTCATTTGGGGGTTAGGAGACTGACCTGTCTTCCGTGGGTCTAATACCAGCACATGTTCACTATTAGACCCCACGAAGGTGCTCTCTTTTGACAGTCATTCAGGACAGTCATTCAGGACAGTCATAGGGCAGGAGACAACGGGCAGTGAACCGGCGCGAGCCGGACGGGCGGTGTGTACAAAGGGCAGGGACGTAATCAACGCGAGCTTATGACTCGCGCTCACTGGGAATTCCTCGTTCATGGGGAAGAATTACAAGCCCCAATCCCTAGCATGAAGGAGATTCAACGGGTTTCCCAACCCTTTCGGGCCAGGGAGGCATCGACGCTGATTCCTTCAGTGTAGCGCGAGTGCTGCCAAAATTACTATTTGAATTCAGAGACTTGTTGGCAAAACCATTGGCTATATTTTATTCTCAAACTCTTGAGAAGTGAATTATTCTTAGGGTTTGGAAAGATGCAGGTGTGATCCCCTTGTTCAAAAAGGGCAAGAAATCAGATCCAGGAAATTACAGACCAGTTAGTTTGATGAGCATACTCTGCAAAATTTTAGAGTCCATTATCAAAGACAACATAGTCCTGCACTTGGACAAGTTTAATCTCATCAGGAGGAGTCAGCAAGGGTTAACTAAGGGGAGATCATGCTTAACCAATATATTAGAATTCATGAAAAGGTTACCACAATGTTAGATGCTGGAGGGCCTGAGGATGTTATTTATCTAGATTTTGCAAAGGCCTTTGATTAAAAATTTCATCAAAAATAGATGGCAGAGTTTCCAATTGGATAGAAAATTGGTTAACGGGCAGAAGACAGAAAGAGTTAGCATAAATAAAGAGTACTCTAATTGGCGTGATGTAATAAGTGGAGTGACTCAGGGATCAGTATTGGGACTAATATTTTCTTGATTATATATAAATGATCTGGACAATGATATCGGATCCATGATTGCAAAATTCGCGGATGACACAAAATTATGTGGCAGGGTCTCTTCTCCGGCAGAAGTGGATCTATTGAGATTGGATTTAGATGCGATTCATAAATGGTCAGAGAGCTGGCAGATGGAGTTTAATGTAGAAAAATGTAGTCATTCACATGGGAAGGTCCAATAAGGAATATAATTATATGATGGGAGAGAACAATATTACTACGATAACCTAGGTGTTATAATAGATCATTCAGGTAAGGTGCGGGAGCAAGTCCAGGTGTCAATGAAAAAAAGGTTAATGCAATGCTGGATATGATTAAAAGAAACTTTACACATAGGAGCAAGTAATCAATATTAAAATTATATAAATATTTGGTGAGACCTAAATTGCAGCGCTGTGTTCAGTCCTTATCATAGAGTGAATACATGCTAGAAAGAAACAAAGAAGAGCTACAAAAATGATCGTAAGCTTCCAGTATTGTAGTTATGAGGAAAGACTAAAAAAAATTGGTCTAAACTGTCTAGAACAGAGAAAAATCAGGAGTGACTTAATACAAGTATATAAATTAATCAATGGAAAAGATAAATTAGATTATACCACATTTTTTCAACAGGCTACAAGTACGAATATTAGGGCACAGCTTCAAATTGTTTAAAGACAGGTCCAGATTAGATATTAGGAAATATTTTTAAGTCAGAAAGTTGTGAATAGTTGGAATGCATTGCCAGAGGATCTGGTGGAGGGTGGGTGAGTTAATGCATTCTTCTTCGTACGCTGTCAGACGTCAACTTGAATTTGTTCGAAGAAAGCAGTTGTCATCCTGAGGCTGTCTACACTGCCATAGAGCTTGTCTAGTGTTGGCACTGGCGATGGCCACATGTGCTTTCTCTGGTCCTTGTGTGTCGGGCAATTTTGCAGCAGATGTTCAGCGGTCATTTTCCCTGTACCACAGGTCCATTCGTCAATGCCACCTATCTTCAGTTTATGGTTAATGCATTCTTCTTCTTCTTCTTACGCTGTCAAATGTCAACCTGAATTTTTTCCCAAAAAAGCAGCGGTCATCCTGAGGCTGTCGACACTGCCATAGAGCTTGTCTAGTGTTGCCACTGGTGATGGCCACATGTGCTTTCTCTGGTCCTCGTATGTCGGGCAGTTTTGCAGCAGATGTTCAGCGGCCATTTTCCCGGTACCACAAGTGCATTCGTCAGTGCCACCTATCTTCAGTTTATTGAATAGGGGGTACCTCAGTCTGTTGTGGCCTGTGCAGAGTCTGAAGACCATGACCTGCTCTCTTCTGTTCAACTGATAATAGGCATCATTTTTTGTGTAGCCAGTATGTTCTGTTTCCCATTTGGCCATGTATCTGGCTCTAATAAGCCTTTTGGACTCTTCGTAGGTCACACTAGAATCTGGTTGTGGTAGTCTTGCACCTTCTTTTGCCAGTCTGTCTGCCTCCTCGTTGCCTTAGATGTTACAGTGGGATGGAACCCACTGTACCACTACTCTTTTTGGTGCGAACTGCTGGCATAGTTGACAGAGTACTGCTCTTAAATCATTAAGTTCAGTATTTTTCTGGCTTTTTAGTGCTGTGACTACGGCCAGGGCATCTGTAAACAGGACTATCTGGCTTTCATTTCTTTTGCCTGTCAGCATTTCTTCTACTGCAGCCCTCAGTGCCTCTGCCTCCGCTCTGAAATTGCTTGAGTATTTTCCAGTTGCCTCTGACAGTGTTGTTTTTCTACCATTTGGTAGGCTTAGGAATACCCCTGCCCCTCCGTTCTGTGTTGTGTTTGTTACAGAACCGTTGGTGTATGCATGGGTCCAGTCCATGCTTGGGTAGTTTTTTGTTATGTACCTCAAGGTTATGTTTCTTCTTTCTTTTTCATTCTGGCTGTTCTTGTTTCCAATACCTGGTATATTTTCTACCACCTCCGGAATGATATGCTGCTTCCAGGTTGGTTTGCGTACAGTAGGGATGGGCTTTGGTGTTGTTAATGTGTTCATAGGGTCTTCGCTCATCTTTGCTTTGGCTATTTCTGCAAAGTTTCTCCGCTTTAGTTTCCCATTTCCAAATCTATTTAGTCTCTGGTGCATTGGATGGTCTGTCAGTCTTCTGAAGTTTTCTGCTTGCTACTGGGCTCTGCAGTCTCTTCTGTCTGTCATGGATTGCAGATTTGTAATCTTTTCAAGTTCTACAATTGGCGTTGACTTCATGCCTCCTGTTATAACTCTCATGGCTTGGTTTTGAAGTTTGCTAATTTTATCAAAGTTCGCCTTTGCTGCTGTTGTCCATGCCTCAATGCCATACTCTAGAACTGGTCTCACTCTTCCAGTGTACAGTTTCTTTAGTATACTTTCGTCTGCTCCCCAGCTTGTGCCAGCAAGTTTCCTCATGATTGCCATTCTTTGATTGGCTCTCATTCGGTTTCTCTCGATCTGACTTTTCCATGTCATGTGTCGATCAAATGTGACTCCCAGGTAGTTTGGGTTGTCGTTTGGCCGCAGATATTTGCCGTTAAGACTTATTTTGGTGTTCTTGGGTTTATTTGAAAGCGAGAATATCGTACATGTTGTTTTTTTCTCATTTATTTTGACCAGCCATGAGTTTGCCCACTCCTCCAATGATGTTAGGGCCTGCTGCATCCGATTGCTTGCTATGGTGAGATTTTTTTCAGAGGTCCACATAGCCAGATCGTCTGCAAACATGGAGCTGTGGACTCTTCTTGGTATATTCTCTGAGATGTTGTTTATATACACCAGGAAAAGTGTGGGTGACAGTACTCCCCCTTAGGGTACTCCTTGCTCAAGTGTCACCTTTTTGCTCATCTGCCCTTGTACTTGAACTCTGGCTGTTCTGTTTTCGAGGTAGTGGCTGATCCATCTGTACATTTTTCCGCAAACTTCACTTCTTCGTAGCTTGACTTTAAGTCCCTCTTTCCACACCTTGTCAAATGCCTTCTCTAAATCCACCCAAACCGCTACTGTGTGTTTTTTCTCCTGGTAAGCATCCTCTATTTTCTGGGCTATGAGAGTGATCTGGTCCTCAGTGGATCTGTGCTGTCTAAAGCCTGCTTGCTGTGGAATTAGTATGTGTTTTTCTTCCAGATGCCACATCAGTCTGGTATTTATCATACGCTCCATCAGTTTTCCTACACAGCTCAGTAGACTGATTTCTGCAATTCATCATTCCAATATGGCTTGTAGTTTTTCCTTGCCCCTCTTGGGATGGTTTCGGTGGCTGCTTGCATTATTGCTTTGCTTAGGCTTTCCACCATAGGTTTCATATTGTTATTCCGCGTGTTGATGGTTTCACACAGCCCATCTGTGAGCATTGCAAATCTGTCCTAGTTGACTCGTTTATAGTTCCAACGTTGGAGCGGTTTTATTTCCTGTGGGCCTACTTCCATATAAATTTCTAGCCTAATTGGTCTGTGGTCGCTACCTGCCAATTGGTTGAGCACCTGGCGGTCTATTTTGTGGTGATTATCCACCGTGGAAAAGGTCAAGTCTAGAGTGGAGGTTGTATGCCATGTTCTAGAATAGAAGCTAGGGCTGTCCTCCGGCCTATTGAGAAGATAGGGATTTGTGTCTATCTCTCAGTCTTCCACTTCATCACCTCTGTTGTCTGTGTCAGAATATCCCCATCTCTCCGAGTGGCTGTTGAAGTCTCCAACTACTAGACAGCTGGCGTCCTTTATTTCCATACTCGAGAGCGACAGGTCTTTGTTGGGTGGGCCATACAGGTTGAAGATGCGGATCTTCATTTCTTGTGTCCTTATGTCGACTCCTACAATTTCTGCTTGTCCAGTGTGATTGACAGCTACCCCGCTACTCAGTATGCAGTTACGTGTCAGTATCAGAACCCCTCCTTTGTGACATTCTCTATCAAGACGTAAGGTCTGGTATCCTCTGATTGAGAATTTGGGGTTGTTGTTGAGGTGCGTTTCTTGGATACATGCCACGTCAATCTTACCTTCATGCAGGTGATGTGTTAGGGAAAGCTTTTTTGTTAATGACTCCCTCTGCATTCCACTGTAGTGTTCTGAGGGTCTTGGGTTTTTGGTCAATAGTTTTTGTCCCATCACCTTGTGCCTTGACTCCACAGCACATGGGTGGGTGACCACCAGTAGCATTAGGTGGGGCCCGGCACTCTCGCTGCCTGGCGGGACTCCACAGGATGAGCACCACACTTTTTTCTGTTAGGTTATACCGTCATCATACAGCGATATACGTTGCACTGTTTCGTTAAGCCTGTGGCCCAGTGCATCTGATTTCAACAGGCTTTTCTGTAGGAATGCCCTCCTTAGCCTCTGGCTGTCCCCAGCCTATCTGCAAGGCAGCAGTTGTTTGAGGTCAGAGTTGTCTCTCTTAGGGAAGTTGTCTTCCAGGACTATCAAGTCTTCACCACTCGTGTCTATAGGGTGTGATGATGATATGATATGATGGACTATGTACTAGTTTGTACTATCCCGGAAAAGAGGCAGTTCAGTGTGTCTGTGTCCCAGGATCGTCACGTCCTGCCAGAAACGTAGCATATGCATGTGAGTGGGATATCTCCTTGCTCCCTTTATTTTCTCGGCTCCTCTGCAGTGATGGTACGCCTAGCATTCCCCGCCACCTGGGAGGTTGTCACAATAGGGCAGAGGTGCAATGTCCGCTGACCTGCGGGAGAGAGCCGGCAGACGGTAGGGCAGGAGACAATGGGCAGTGAACCGGCGCGAGCCGGACCGCCCGCCTACGCCTGAGATCCAACTACGAGCTTTTTAACTGCAACAACTTTAATATACGCTATTGGAGCTGGAATTACCGCGGCTGCTAGCACCAGACTTGTCCTCCAATAGATCCTCGTTAAAGGGTTTAAAGTGTACTCATTCCAATTACGGGGCCTCGAAAGAGTCCCGTATTGTTATTTTTTGTCACTACCTCCCCGTGCCGGGAGTGGGTAAGTTGCGCGCCTGCTGCCTTCCTTGGATGTAGTAGCCGTTTCTCATGCTACCTCTCCGGAATCGAACCCTGATTCCCCGTTACAAACATGGTAGGCATGTCACGTACCATCGACATTTGATAGGGCAGACCTTTGAAAGATGCGTCGCCGGCGCATGAGGCCATGCGATCAGCACAAAGTTATCCAGAGTCACCAGTGGGGACGCCGCAACCCCGCGAGGGGAAACGACGATTGGTTTTGAACTAATAAAAGCGCTCTTTCCACAAGGGTTGGAGCTTGGTAAGCATGTATTAGCTCTAGAATTGCCACAGTTATCCAAGTAGGATCGTGTCATCTAAGGAAAAGGAACCTCCACTGATTTAATGAGCCATTCGCGGTTTCATCGTTAGACAGTGTGAACTTAGACAAGCATGGCTTAATCTTTGAGACAAGCATATGACTACTGGCAGGATCAACCTGATATCTGTCGGAGACGGATGAACCACACACAACGGTCGGCGAAGGATGGATGTGTAAAAAGCCTCACGGGGCCCCCGTACACACCAACCGACCGACCGGGCTCGCTCGGGAAGGGATGGCAGCGCTCTGTGCAGAACGGATCCCAACAGCCCCGGCGATGATTTTCACTCAGACTGGAGACGATTTTTTGCCTGCCGGCCTGCCCTTCTCCGACCAGTTGGTCGGGCGAGGACAGGGCCTGTAGGCACGATTCCTGCTTTCCATTTGCCGGTCACAAGCTCATTGCAAGAGAAGGACCACAAGCGAGACGAACTGTCGAGATTGGCTATAAGCGCTAGCCTTCGACGAACCACGCGGACTGACAAAGCTTCTTGATACGGACTACAGTAACGCACCCTTACCAGTGGTACGACTCCACCAAATTGGTCCTGCTAGAGTGCCGGGGAGACGTGGGCGAGCTTGGTAGGCAAGCCGCGCTCTCACTCCGCCTGGCGGGACTGAGATCGCTGTACGAACACTGGATGCGAGCCACCGAGAGACTAGCCCCAGATGGTTAATGCATTCAAAAATAGATTGGATCATCACAGTTATTTTAGTATTGGTGGAGTTGAATAAACCCATTGTATACAGACTCTGTAGAGCCTTCAAAAACCAGTATAATGAAGTTAAGTTAAATACTTGCCAAGATAAAATTCTAGATTGGTCTGATAGCTGGCAGAGGGAGTTTAATGTAGATAAATGTACAGTCATTCACATGGGTAGATCAAATTTGGAATATAATTAATTACAGAATGGGAGAAAACAATATTAGAAAGATAGAAAAGGAAAGGTACCTAATGATTATAATAGATCATACAGGTAAGGTGAGTGAGCAAGTCCAGATAGCAATGAAAAAGGCTAATGCAATGTTAGGTATGATAACAAGAAATATTATATATAGAACCAAGGAAATGATAGTCAGGCATTAGTTCGACCTAGATTGGAGTACTGTGTTCAGGTGGGAAGTTTATATTGTTGAGGGGATATAAACATACTGGAAAGAATACAAAGAAGAGTGACAAAACTGATAGTTGGATTCAAGATTATAGTTATGAGGAAAGTTTCAGAAAAACCAGCCCACAATGTCTAGAAAAAATAAGAATTCAAGGGATTTAATACAGGTTTAAAAGATAATTAAGGGTAAGTATAAGAATAAATTAAACTATAACAAGTTTTTCAAAGTACAGGACAAGATGGCGCAGCTATAAATTAGTTAAAGAAAGGTCCAGATAAATACTAGGATATAATTTGTTGTCAGAGAGTAGTGAATGTGTGACAGATTTAGTCTGGGCAGACAAATCTTGTCTCCCCCACTGACAGTTTAGGTTGTCTAAAATAGCAGGTGAGCGGAATTCTTCTTCTTCTTCTTCTTCTGCGTACACAGTCAGACAGTAACCATTATTTTTTCGAAAAAAGCGGCGGTCATCCTGAGACTCTCGCCACTACCATAGAGCTTGTCTTGCAGTTCCACTGGCAATGGCCACATCTGCTCTCTCTGATTCCCGTATGTCGGGCAGTTCTGCAGCAGATGTTCAGTGGTCATTTTACCAGTACCGCACGGGCATTCGTCGGTACACCCTATCTTCAATTTGTTGAATAGGTGGTACCTCAGTCTATTGTGGCCAGTGCGAAGTCTGAAGACAACAACCTGCTCTCTTCGGTTCAACTGGTAATAGGCATCGTTTTTGGTGTAACCAGTATGTTCGGTTTCCCATTTGGTAATGTACCTGGCTTTGATAAGCCGTTTTGACTCTTCGTACATCATACTGGTATCTGTTTGTGGTAGCCTTGCACCTTCTTTTGCCAGTCTGTCTGCCTCCTCGTTGCCTTGGATGTTGCAGTGTGACGGAACCCACTGTACCACTACCCTTTTTGGTGCGGACAGCTGGCACAGTTTGCAGAGTGCTGCTCTTAAGTCATTAAGCTCAGTGTTTTTCTGGCTTTTTAGCGCTGTGACTACGGCGAGAGCATCTGTCAGCAAGACTATGTGGCTCTCATTTTCACTGTGTGTTGCCATTTCTTCCACTGCCGCCCTCAGTGCCTCTGCCTCCGCTCTGAAATTGCTTGTGTACTTACCAGTAGCGAATGACAGTGTTATTTTTCTGCCATTTGGTAGGTTCAGGAATGCTCCTGCCCCTCCGTTCTGTGTAGTGTTTGTTACAGAACCGTCGGTGTATGCATGGGTCCAGTCCATGCTTGGGTAGCTTTTCGTTATGAAGCTTAGGGTAGTGTCTCTCCTTTCTTTTTCGGTCTGGCAGTTTTTGTTTGCAATACCTGGTATATTTTCTACCACCTCTGGAAATATATCCTGCCTCCAAGTAGGTTTTCGTACACTAGTGATGGGTTTTGGTGTTGTTAGTGCGTTTATGGGATCTTCGTGCATCTTTGCTTTGGCTATTTCTGCAAAGTTTCTCCGCTTTAGTTTCCCAGTTCCCAAATTGTTTAGCCTCTGGTACATTGGATGGTCCGTCAGTCTTCGGAGTTTCTCTGACTGCAGCTGGGCTCTGCAGTCTCTTCTGTCGGTCATGGATTGCAGTTTTGTAATCTTTTCAAGTTCTACAATTGGCGTTGACTTCATGCCACCTGTTATGATTCTCATGGCTTGGTTTTGAAGTTTGTTAACTTTATCGAAGTTCGCCTTCGCTGCTGTTGTCCATGCCGCGATGCCATACTCGAGAACTGGTCTCACTCTTCCAGTGTACAGTTTCTTTAGTATGCCTTCGTCTGCTCCCCAGCTTGTGCCAGCAAGTTTCCTCATGATCGCCATTCTTTCTCTGGCTTTCATTCGGTTTCTCTCAATCTGACTTTTCCATGTCATGCGCCGATCAAATGTGACTCCCAGATAGGTTGGGTTGTCGTTTGGCTGCAGGATTTTGCCATTTAGGCTTAATTTGGTACTTTGGGGTTTTAATGAGAGCGAGAATATTGTGCACGTGGTTTTCTCCTCGTTTATTTTGACCAGCCATGAGTTCGCCCACTCTTCCAGCGATGTTAGGGCCGTTTGCATCCGATTTCTTGCTATGGTGAGATTCTTTTCAGAGATCCACATAGCCAGATCGTCTGCAAACATTGAGCTATGGACTCTTCTTGGTATATTCTCTGTAATATCGTTTATATATACCAGGAAGAGTGTGGGTGACAGTACTCCCCCTTGGGGTACTCCCTGCTCGAGTGTCACCTTTTTGCTCATCTGCCCTTGTACTTGGACTCTGGCCGTTCTTTGTTTGAGGTAGTGGTTGATCCACTTGTACATCTTCCCACAAACATCACTTCTTCTTAGCTTGACTCTAAGTCCATCCTTCCAGACTTTGTCAAATGCCTTTTCCAGATCCACCCAAACAGCTACTGTGTGTTTCTGTGCCTGGTAGGCATCTTCTATCTCCTGGGCTATGAGGATGACCTGGTCCTCAGTGGATCTGTGCTGTCTAAAGCCGGCTTGCTGTGGAATTAGTATTCGTTTTTCTTCCAGATGCCACATCAGTCTGGTGTTTATCATCCGTTCCATCAGCTTGCCGACACAGCTCAGTAGGCTTATGGGCCTGTATCCATTCGGATCTGTTTTGTCCTTTCCTGTTTTTGGTACTGGTACCAGTATTGCATCTTTCCATGCCTGGGGTACAATACCCCTTTTCCAGCTTTGGTTCAGGACTGATAGTAGTTTTTTCTTCGCTGTTTGGCCCAGCCCCATCAGCATTTCGTTTGTTATCCCGTCTTTTCCGGGAGATTTCCTTCTCTTTAGTGTTCTCATAGCCTCTTCCATTTCGCGCATTGTTAGTTTGGCCATCATGTGCTCTTCAGGAGCCGTATTTATGTTTTCGTGCCCCTTTAGCTCTTCGCTAATGTCTGTATGCTTATCTGCAGGGACCTCGATGTGGTTTGCTCTGGCATAGTGATCGACAAAGGCGTTTGCGGCTTTCTTACCTGTGATCAAGTTCTCGCCTTGCTTGATAGTAATTTGTTTATTTGACGGGGTTTCGTCGTTCATGGCTCTGACTAGCTTCCATAGCTTGTTCCCTTCTTTGTCCAGGTTTAAACTTTCCGTTTTATTTTTCCAACTTTCTCTTGCTGTTTGCTTGAGAGTGTGTTTGTACTTCGCCGCGGCGGCTTTGAGGGCGATGTTTGCCTCCATGGATTTTTCTCGTTCTGCCATGTTCCTAGCATTTGTTACTGCATCTTCCACTTTCTGCAACTCATCATTCCAGTAGGGCTTATAGTTTTTCCTAGCTCCTCTTGGGATGGTTTCAGTGGCGGCTTGCATTATTGCCTTGCTTAGGCTCTCTACCATGGGCTTCATTTTGGTGTTTCGTGTGTTGATGGTTTCACACAGCCCATCTGTCAGGATTGCAAAACTGTCCCAGTCGGCTCGTTTGTAATTCCAACGTGGGAGCGGTTTTGTTTCCTGTGGGCCTACTTCCATGTCAATGGTTAGCCTGATCGGCCTGTGGTCGCTACCTGCCAGTTGGTTTAGCACCTGGCGGTCTATTTTATAGTGTATGTCCTGTGTGGAGAAGGCCAAATCTGGAGTCGAGGTTGTATGCCATGTTCTTGAATAGAAGCTAGGGCTATCCTCCGGCCTATTGATTAGGGATAGATTTGCATCTATCTCCCAATCTTCCACTTCGTCACCTCTGCTGTCTGTGTCAGAGTATCCCCATCTCTCCGAGTGGCTGTTGAAATCTCCAACTACTATGCAGTTGGAGTCTCTGACCTCCATACTCGAGAGCGATAGGTCTCTGTTTGGTGGTCCGTACAGATTGAAAATGCGGAGCTTCGTCTCTTGAGCCATTATGTCAACTCCTACAATTTCTGCTTGTCCGGTGTGATTGACAGGTACCACGCTACTCGGTATGCTGTTTCTGGTCAGTATCAGGACCCCTCCTTTGTGGCCTTCTCTATCTAGACGGAAGGTCTGGTATCCTCTGATTGAGAATTTATGGTTATTGTTGAGGTGCGTTTCCTGGATACATGCCACGTCAATATTACCTTCATGCAGGTGGTGTGTTAGGGAAAGTTTTTTGTTAATGACTCCCTCCGCATTCCACTGTAATATTTTGAGGGTCTTGAGGTTTTGGCCAATAGACGTTACCCCATAGCCATGTGCCTTGACTCCACGACACATGGGTGGGTGACCACCAGTAGTCAAGGGTGGGCCCCTTCGAGGCGTGGGGCCCGGCGCTATCGCTGCCTGGCGGGTCTCCTCAGGATGAGCGCCATGCGTTTTTCGAATAGGTTGTGCTGCCATCATACTGTGATTTACGTTGCACTGTTTTGTTAGGCTTGCGGCCCCGTGCATCCGATTTCAACAGGCGTTTCTGTAGGGATGCCCTCCTTAGCCTTTGGCTGTCCCCAGCCTATCTGCAAGGCAGCAGTTGTTTACGATCGGAGTTTTCTCTCCTATGGAAGTTGTCTTACCAGACTATCGAGTCTTCACTACTCGTGTCTATAGGGTGCAATGATGATGTGTGATATATGAGATGGACTGGTTTACCCGGAAGAGAGGCAGTCCAGTGTGTCTGTATCCCAGGATCGTCACGTCCTGCCAGAAACGTAGCATTTGCATGTGAGTGGGGTATCTCTTTTTCCCTTTATTTTCTTGGCTTCTATGCAGGGATGGTACGCCTAGCATTCCCCGCCACCTGGGGTGTTGACACAGTGGGGCAGGTGTGCAATGTCCGCTGGTCTGCATCTCTTCTGCGTCCAGCATGATAGTTATGGCTGATAACGTACAGAGGTAGATATCGTAACCGGAGTGCATTTAGCCAGAGGACAAGCCTGGTAATGTCACAGAGATGTTGATCGCCTGGTGTGCGGACAACTCTCATGGTCAGTGGTTGAGTCTTGACAGTTCACAGTGTGGTGGCTGCTCTACTGTTTTCGACACCCCGACCAGGTTCTAAGTCTTTGGTTGGTGTTTTTCGCACCCCATCGCCGTATAGGGTGAGTATCAAGCAGTTGTCCGCCCGCTTTGATTTGCGGGCGGCAAGGACCTCTTTCTGTGGCTCTACCTGATAGGGCTTGGGCGCAAGCCCCAGGTCCCGAGCATGTAGGAGCCTCCCATTGCAGTGGTGCTGAGATTTTGGGCGGGATTTCGGCTTACAAGGGTTCGGCCGTAATCCCCCACATGGTAGCCTCGCGCCCTTGGCTTATCAGCCTGGTACGTGAACCAAAGTGTCTGCGGCTCCTCTCGATTTGAGCTGGTTTTCCGTAGCAACGCCCTGTCATTTGTAGGGTAAAACTGACCTGTCTTCAGATCTATTTCCAGCACCCGTTCACTATTTGGTCAGACGAATTTATTGAGGGCTTTTGTTTGTCAATGACCAGGTATTTGAAATCTGCGGTTTCTGCGGAGTTAAACACGATTTCCGTAGCGTTCTTTCATTTGAGTGTTTGAGAGCTGACTTGTCGTCCGTGAGTCTAATACCAGCGTACGTTCATTATTAGACCCAAACGGCAGTGCTCTCAATTTGTCAGTTGTTCTACAGTATTGGCGTGTTCAGTCAAATTAAGCCGCAGGTTCCACACCTGGTGGTGCCCTTCCGTCAATTCCCTTAGCAGGACAATCAAGTTTCTTAAAGGGTAGCCCCAAAAATTTTCGAGGGTCTAATTCCAGCACATGTTCTCTATTAGACCCCACGAAGGTGTACTTTTTGATAGTCATTCTGCAGTATTGGCGTGGTAAGTTAACTTAGGTCTCAGGCTCCACTCCTGATAGTGCTCTTCCGTCAATTCCACAGTTATCCAAGTAGGATCGTGTCATCTAAGGAACCTCGACTGATTTAATGAGCCATTCGCGGTTTCACCGTGAGACAGTGTGAACTTAGACATGCATGGCTTAATCTTTGAGACAAGCATATGACTACTGGCAGGATCAACCAGATATCTGTCGGAGACGTACGTACAGCACACACCGGTCGGCGGAGGAAGGGTGTGTAAAAAGCCTCGCTGGGACGACGGCCGCAGGGACCGACTGACGGGACGGACGGTTTGTTCCACCCGTCCCTCACTCCGTCGACCTAGGACCGCCTGACAGGGGCCTCCCACACGCACCAGACGACCGACCGACCGGGCTCGCTCGAGGAGGGATGGCAGCGCTCTGTGCAGAACGGATCCCAACGACCTCGGCGACGAATTTCACTGGGACTAGAGACACAATTTGGCCTGCCCTTCTTCTCCGTAGGGAGAACGCAGGGCCTCGAGGCAACGATTCCTGCTTTCCATTTGCCGGTCACAAGCTCTTTGCGAGAGTCGGACCACCAGCGAGACGTACTGTCGAGCTCTGCTATAAGCCTTAGATAAATCACCACGGACGGACCACGTTTCCTGATACGGACCAGACTAGCGCACCTCGGTGGAGGAGCCACTACCACAAACCGCACCCAATTCGCACTACGGGGAAAGGCAGGCGAGCGTTTTCCGCAAGCCCGCGCTATCGCTCCGCCTGGCGGGACTGAGATCGCTTTACGAACACTGGTTGAAATTGAGTCGCCGCGGCGAGACAACTACCCCAGATATGAGCGGAATTGAATACTTGCATTAATTTAGAGGTGGATTTTCCACCAGACCTGACCACTCACATCAGTGAATACCGCGATGGGTGGTGGATTAATAGCGGCGCCCAGGAGGCCATTTTGAATATAGGACCGGCAGGAAACAAATAGTCTGGAGGACTATAAAAGCAGATGGCGGGCTGGGAGCTAGAGGATGCCTTCAAGCGATGCAGAACGATAAAGAAACGTACGTTACGCGGGTCAGAACTTTTCAGAGTTTGACACATTGAACGAATTGTTCGTTCAGAAGATCTCACAACGACAATTGATTCAACGAGAGATACATTTGAACGAGACAGTGATTCAAGCCACCTCAGAGCGACACACTGAACGATATTGAGTCGGAGCTATTCAGAGCTCGACACCTTTCACGAGATTCTCAGAGCGACACCATTCGGAGCTCGACACTTTTAACGAGATTCTCAGAGCGACACGATTCAGAGCTCGACACTTTTCACGAGATTCTCAGAGCTCGACACTTTTCACAAGATTCAGAGCGACACTATTCAGAGCTCGACACTTTTCACGAGGTTTTCAGCTCGACATATTGAACGAGTCGGTCAGAGCGATAGAGAGACATCATTACCGAGGCATTACATTGAACGTCGCCTCAACTGAGTTCCAGTTTGGTGAAGTATTAGTAATTCTCGATTGTGTTTAGAATTTCATCAGGGTAAAGTGTACCCAGCATCAGCCACGTTGGCGACATTTTAGGTTATCAGTCAGAGTTACCCGCTGTAGGAGAGAACGGGTTTCCTGACATCAAGATCGGCTGAGGGGGAATGATACCATCTGACATGTGTGTTGACCCGCGACAGGTTATCACGTGGTCACCTGGCCTTTGTTCAACACACGCCAGTTCAAACCCGTGGCTGCCTTGTCCAGCTTATATTCCTGAATATTTACAGCAGTGGCCTGGTTTTTCTCGACATCCACCACGCAAATCGACAGTCGTCGCGGAGGAACGGAACCAAGGGCGATCTACCT